>CATKUP010000090.1:0-1200000 GCA_949786385.1 Onychomys leucogaster
GTGTGTTTCCCTTCAGAAATGGAGTTAAATCCCAGGCTCTGTGTCTTCCTACATGCAAGACATCTTTTCAGGTAAACTAAGTCAATTTTCAGCTCAAAGGAATCTACATCGTTTACGAAGATCACACGTTTCTCACTCTTAACTGAAAAGCATTGGATGTTAGATGACTTGTGGTTTGTATCAGTTTCAGAATCAGAGTTCAACTTGCAGTGGTCCGTATATGTAGGAAACACCGTTCTTTTGTTCTGAGCACACTCAAGTTTCCTGCTCTATTAGAGACTCTAGAAAGCAAGAGCGTGCTTCTTCCTATACGCAGAGTGTGTTTCCTCGTGAGAACTGTGCAGTGTGTTTCCCTTCAGAAATGGAGTTAAATCCCAGGCTCTGTATCTTCCTACAAGCAAGACATCTTTTCAGGTAAACTCAGTCACTTTTCAGCTCAAAGGACGCTACATCGTCCTCAAAGCTCACACGATTCTCGCTCTTAACTGGAAAGAATTGCATTATAGAAGAAGTGTGTTTTGTATCAGTTTCAGAAGAAGAGTTGACCTAGATATGGTCTGTATGTGTAGGAAACACCGTTATTTTGTTCTGACCACAGTCACGTTTCCTGCTGTATTAGAGACTCTACAAAGCAAGAGCATGCTTCGTGCTCTAAAGCAGAGTGTGTTTCATGGATGAGAACTGTTCTGTGTGTTTCCCTTCAGAAATGGAGTTAAATCCCAGGCTCTGTGTTTTCCTACAAGCAAGACATCTTTTCAGGTAAACTAAGTCAATTTTCAGCTCAAAGGAAGCTACATCGTTTACGAAGATCACACGTTTCTCACTCTTAACTGAAAAGCATTGGATGTTAGATGACTTTTGCTTTGTATCAGTTTCAGAATCAGAGTTGATCTAGCAGTGGTCCCTATGTGTAGGAAATTCCGTTCTTTTGCTCTGAGCAAACACAAGTTTCCTGCTCTATTAGAAACTCTAGAAAGCAAGAGCATGCTTCTTCCTATACTCAGAGTGTGTTTCCTCGTGAGAACTGTGGTGTGTGTTTCCCTTCAGAAATTGAGTTAAACCCCAGGCTCTGTGTCTTCCTACAAGCAAGACATCATTTCAGGTAAATGCAGTCACTTTTCAGCTCAAATGAATATAAATCGTTTACAAAGGTCACACGTTACTTGCTCTTAACTGAAAAGCATTGGATGTTAGATGACTTGTGGTTTTGATCAATTTCAGAAGCAGAGTTGAACTAGCAATGGTCCATATATGTAGGAAACACCGTTATTTTGTTCAGAACACCCTCATGTTTCTGGCTCTATTAGAGACTCTAGAAAGCAAGAGCGTGCTTCTTGCTCTAAAGCAGAGTGTGTTTCATGGATGAGAACTGTGCTGTGTGTTTCCCTTCAGAAATGCAGTTAAATCCCAGGCTCTGTGTCTTCCTACAAGCAAGACATCATTTCAGGTAAACGCAGTCAATTTTCAGCTCCAATGAATATAAATCGTTTACAAAGCTCACACGGTACTTGCTCTTAACTGAAAAGCATTGGATGTTAGATGACTTGTGGTCTGGATCAGTTTCAGTAGCAGTGTTGAAATAGCAATGGTCCGTATATGTAGGAAACACCGTTATTTTGTTCAGAGCACCCTCATATTTCTGGCTCTATTAGAGACTCTAGAAAGCAAGAGCATGCTTCGTGCTCTAAAGCAGAGTGTGTTTCATGGATGAGAACTGTGCTGTGTGTTTCCCTTCAGAAATGGATTTAAATCCCAGGCTCTGTATCATCCTACAAGCAAGAAATCTTTTCAAGTAAACTCAGTCACTTTTAATCTCAAAGGAATGTACATCGTTCACGAATCTCACACGTTTCAGGCTCTTAACTGGAAAGAATTGCATGTTAGAGGAAGTGTGGTTTGTATCAGTTTCAGAAGAAGAGTTGACCTAGATATGGTCCGTATGTGTAGGAAACACCGTTATTTTGTTCTGACCACAATCATGTTTCCTGCTGTATTAGAGACACTTAGAAACCAAGAGCGTGCTTCTTGCTCTAAAGCAGAGTGTGTTTCATGGATGAGAACTGTGCTATGTGTTTTCCTTCATAAATGGAGTTAAATCCCAGGATCTGTGTCTTCCTACAAGCCAGACATGTTTTCAGGTAAACTAAGTCACTTTTCAGCTCTAAGGAAGCTACATCATTCACAAAGCTCACAAGTTTCTCACTCTTAACTGGAAAGCATTGCATGTTAGAGGAACTGTGGTTTGTATCAGTTTCAGAAGAAGAGTTCACCTAGATATGGTCCGTATGTGTAGGAAACACCATTATTTTGTTCTGTCCACAGTCACGTTTCCTGATCTATTAGAAACTCTTACAAAGCAAGAGTGTGCTTCTTGCTCTAAAGCAGAGTGTGTTTCAAGGATGAGAACTGTGCTTTGTGTTTCCCTTCAGAAATGGTGTTAAATTCCAGGATCTGTGTCTTCCTACAAGCAAGAAATCATTTCAGGTAAACGCAGTCACTTTTCAGCACAAATGAATATAAATAGTTTACGAAGGTCATACGTTACTTGCTCTTAAATGGAAAGCATTGGATGTTAGATGACTTATGGTTTTCATCAGTTTCAGAAGCAGAGTTGAACTAGCAATGATCCATATATGTAGGAAACACCGTTATTTTGTTCAGAGCACCCTCATGTTTCTGGCTCTATTAGAGACTCTAGAAATCAAGAGCGTGCTTCTTGCTCTAAAGCAGAGTGTGTTTCATGGATGAGAACTGTGCTTTGTGTTTCCCTTCAGAAATGGAGTTAAATTCCAGGATCTGTGTCTTCCTACAAGCAAGACATCATTTCAGGTAAATGCAGTCACTTTTCAGCTCAAATGAATATAAATCGTTTACGAAGGTCACACGTTACTTGCTCTTAACTGAAAAGCATTGGATGTTAGATGACTTATGGTTTGGGTCAGTTTCAGAAGCATAGTTGAACTAGCAATGGTCCATATATGTAGGAAACACCGTTATTTTGTTCAGAGCACCCTCATGTTTCTGGCTCTATAAGAGACTCTAGAAAGCAAGAGCATGCTTCTTGCTCTAAAGCAGGGTGTGTTTCATGGATGAGAACTGTGCTGAGTGTTTCCCTTCAGAAATGCAGTTAAATCCCAGGCTCTGTGTCTTCCTACAATCAAGACATGTTTTCAGGTAAACGTAGTCACTTTTCAGCTCTAAGGAAGATACATATTTCATGAAGCTCACAAGTTTCTCACTCTTAACTGGAACGAATTGCATGTTAGAGGAAGTGTGGTTTGTATCAGTTTCAGTAGAAGAGTTGACCTTGATATTGTCCGTATGTGTAGGAAACACCGTTATTTTGTTCTGACCACAGTCACGTTTCCTGCTGTATTAGAGACTCTTAGGAAGCAAGAGTGTGCTTCTTGCTCTAAAGCAGAGTGTGTTTCATGGATGTGAACTGTGCTGTGTATTTCCCTTCAGAAATGGAGTTAAATCCCAGGCTCTGTGTCTTCCTACAATCAAGACATGTTTTCAGGTAAACGAAGTCACTTTTCAGCTCTAAGGACGATACATATTTCACGAAGCTCACAAGTTTCTCACTCTTAACTGGAAAGCATTGCATGTTAGAGGAACTGTGCATTGTATCAGTTTCAGAAGAAGAGTTGAACAAGCAATGGTCCGTATGTGTAGGAAATACCGTTATTTTGTTCTGACCACAGTCACGTTTCCTGCTCTATTAGAGATTCTTAGAAAGCAAGAGTGTGCTTCTTGCTCTAAAGCAGAGTGTGTTTCATGGATGAGAACTCTGCTGTGTGTTTCCCTTCAGAAATGGAGTTAAATTCCAGGCTGTGCGTCTTCCTACACGCAAGACATCATTTCAGGAAAACGCAGTCACTTTTCAGCTCTAATGAATATAAATCATTTACGAAGATCACACGTTTCTCACTCTTAACTGAAAAGCATTGGATGTTAGATGACTTGTGGTTTGTATCAGTTTCAGAAGCAGAGTTGAACTAATTATGGTCCGTATGTGTAGGAAACTCCGTTCTTTTCTTCTGAGCTCACTCACGTTTCCTGCTCTATTAGAGACTCTAGAAAGCAAGAGCATGCTTTGTGCTCTAAAGCAGAGTGTGTTTCATGGATGAGAACTGTGCTGTGTGTTTCCCTTCAGAAATGGATTTAAATCCCAGGCTCTGTATCATCCTACAAGCAAGAAATCTTTTCAGGTAAACTCAGTCACTTTTAATCTCAAAGGAATGTACATCATTCACGAAGCTCACACGTTTCTCGCTCTTAACTGGAAAGAATTGCATGTAAGAGGAAGTGTGGTTTGTATCAGTTTCAGAAGAAGAGCTGACCTAGATATGGTCTGTATTTGTAGGAAACACCGTTATTTTGTTCTGACCACAGTCATGTTTCCTGCTGTATTAGAGACACTTAGAAAGCAAGATCGTGCTTCTTGCTCTAAAGCAGAGTGTGTTTCATGGATGAGAACTGTGCTATGTGTTTTACTTCATAAATGGAGTTAAATCCCAGGATCTGTGTCTTCCTACAAGCAAGACATGTTTTCAGTTAAACTAAGTCACTTTTCAGCTCTAAGGAAGCTACATCATTCACAAAGCTCACAAGTTTCTCACTCTTCACTGGAAAGCATTGCATGTTAGAGGAACTGTGGCTTGTATCAGTTTCAGAATAAGAGTTCACCTAGATATGGTCCGTATGTGTAGGAAACACCATTGTTTTGTTCTGTCCACAGTCACGTTTCCTGATCTATTAGAGACTCTTACAAAGCAAGAGTGTGCTTCTCGCTCTAAAGCAGAGTGTGTTTCAAGGATGAGAACTGTGCTTTGTGTTTCCCTTCAGAAATGGTGTTAAATTCCAGGATCTGTGTCTTCCTACAAGCAAGGCATCATTTCAGGTAAATGCAGTCACTTTTCAGCTCAAATGAATATAAATCGTTTACGAAGGTCATACGTTACTTGCTCTTAACTGGAAAGCATTGGATGTTAGATGACTTATGGTTTGGATCAATTTCAGAAGCAGAGTTGAACTAGCAATGGTCCATATATGTAGGAAACACCGTTATTTTGTTCAGAACACCCTCATGTTTCTGGCTCTATTAGAGACTCTAGAAAGCAAGAGCGTGCTTCTTGCTCTAAAGCAGAGTGTGTTTCATGGATGAGAACTGTGCTGTGTGTTTCCCTTCAGAAATGCAGTTAAATCCCAGGCTCTGTGTCTTCCTACAAGCAAGACATCATTTCAGGTAAACGCAGTCAATTTTCAGCTCCAATGAATATAAATCGTTTACAAAGCTCACACGGTACTTGCTCTTAACTGAAAAGCATTGGATGTTAGATGACTTGTGGTCTGGATCAGTTTCAGTAGCAGTGTTGAAATAGCAATGGTCCGTATATGTAGGAAACACCGTTATTTTGTTCAGAGCACCCTCATATTTCTGGCTCTATTAGAGACTCTAGAAAGCAAGAGCATGCTTCGTGCTCTAAAGCAGAGTGTGTTTCATGGATGAGAACTGTGCTGTGTGTTTCCCTTCAGAAATGGATTTAAATCCCAGGCTCTGTATCATCCTACAAGCAAGAAATCTTTTCAAGTAAACTCAGTCACTTTTAATCTCAAAGGAATGTACATCGTTCACGAATCTCACACGTTTCAGGCTCTTAACTGGAAAGAATTGCATGTTAGAGGAAGTGTGGTTTGTATCAGTTTCAGAAGAAGAGTTGACCTAGATATGGTCCGTATGTGTAGGAAACACCGTTATTTTGTTCTGACCACAATCATGTTTCCTGCTGTATTAGAGACACTTAGAAACCAAGAGCGTGCTTCTTGCTCTAAAGCAGAGTGTGTTTCATGGATGAGAACTGTGCTATGTGTTTTCCTTCATAAATGGAGTTAAATCCCAGGATCTGTGTCTTCCTACAAGCCAGACATGTTTTCAGGTAAACTAAGTCACTTTTCAGCTCTAAGGAAGCTACATCATTCACAAAGCTCACAAGTTTCTCACTCTTAACTGGAAAGCATTGCATGTTAGAGGAACTGTGGTTTGTATCAGTTTCAGAAGAAGAGTTCACCTAGATATGGTCCGTATGTGTAGGAAACACCATTATTTTGTTCTGTCCACAGTCACGTTTCCTGATCTATTAGAAACTCTTACAAAGCAAGAGTGTGCTTCTTGCTCTAAAGCAGAGTGTGTTTCAAGGATGAGAACTGTGCTTTGTGTTTCCCTTCAGAAATGGTGTTAAATTCCAGGATCTGTGTCTTCCTACAAGCAAGAAATCATTTCAGGTAAACGCAGTCACTTTTCAGCACAAATGAATATAAATAGTTTACGAAGGTCATACGTTACTTGCTCTTAAATGGAAAGCATTGGATGTTAGATGACTTATGGTTTTCATCAGTTTCAGAAGCAGAGTTGAACTAGCAATGATCCATATATGTAGGAAACACCGTTATTTTGTTCAGAGCACCCTCATGTTTCTGGCTCTATTAGAGACTCTAGAAATCAAGAGCGTGCTTCTTGCTCTAAAGCAGAGTGTGTTTCATGGATGAGAACTGTGCTTTGTGTTTCCCTTCAGAAATGGAGTTAAATTCCAGGATCTGTGTCTTCCTACAAGCAAGACATCATTTCAGGTAAATGCAGTCACTTTTCAGCTCAAATGAATATAAATCGTTTACGAAGGTCACACGTTACTTGCTCTTAACTGAAAAGCATTGGATGTTAGATGACTTATGGTTTGGGTCAGTTTCAGAAGCATAGTTGAACTAGCAATGGTCCATATATGTAGGAAACACCGTTATTTTGTTCAGAGCACCCTCATGTTTCTGGCTCTATAAGAGACTCTAGAAAGCAAGAGCATGCTTCTTGCTCTAAAGCAGGGTGTGTTTCATGGATGAGAACTGTGCTGAGTGTTTCCCTTCAGAAATGCAGTTAAATCCCAGGCTCTGTGTCTTCCTACAATCAAGACATGTTTTCAGGTAAACGTAGTCACTTTTCAGCTCTAAGGAAGATACATATTTCATGAAGCTCACAAGTTTCTCACTCTTAACTGGAACGAATTGCATGTTAGAGGAAGTGTGGTTTGTATCAGTTTCAGTAGAAGAGTTGACCTTGATATTGTCCGTATGTGTAGGAAACACCGTTATTTTGTTCTGACCACAGTCACGTTTCCTGCTGTATTAGAGACTCTTAGGAAGCAAGAGTGTGCTTCTTGCTCTAAAGCAGAGTGTGTTTCATGGATGTGAACTGTGCTGTGTATTTCCCTTCAGAAATGGAGTTAAATCCCAGGCTCTGTGTCTTCCTACAATCAAGACATGTTTTCAGGTAAACGAAGTCACTTTTCAGCTCTAAGGACGATACATATTTCACGAAGCTCACAAGTTTCTCACTCTTAACTGGAAAGCATTGCATGTTAGAGGAACTGTGCATTGTATCAGTTTCAGAAGAAGAGTTGAACAAGCAATGGTCCGTATGTGTAGGAAATACCGTTATTTTGTTCTGACCACAGTCACGTTTCCTGCTCTATTAGAGATTCTTAGAAAGCAAGAGTGTGCTTCTTGCTCTAAAGCAGAGTGTGTTTCATGGATGAGAACTCTGCTGTGTGTTTCCCTTCAGAAATGGAGTTAAATTCCAGGCTGTGCGTCTTCCTACACGCAAGACATCATTTCAGGAAAACGCAGTCACTTTTCAGCTCTAATGAATATAAATCATTTACGAAGATCACACGTTTCTCACTCTTAACTGAAAAGCATTGGATGTTAGATGACTTGTGGTTTGTATCAGTTTCAGAAGCAGAGTTGAACTAATTATGGTCCGTATGTGTAGGAAACTCCGTTCTTTTCTTCTGAGCTCACTCACGTTTCCTGCTCTATTAGAGACTCTAGAAAGCAAGAGCATGCTTTGTGCTCTAAAGCAGAGTGTGTTTCATGGATGAGAACTGTGCTGTGTGTTTCCCTTCAGAAATGGATTTAAATCCCAGGCTCTGTATCATCCTACAAGCAAGAAATCTTTTCAGGTAAACTCAGTCACTTTTAATCTCAAAGGAATGTACATCATTCACGAAGCTCACACGTTTCTCGCTCTTAACTGGAAAGAATTGCATGTAAGAGGAAGTGTGGTTTGTATCAGTTTCAGAAGAAGAGCTGACCTAGATATGGTCTGTATTTGTAGGAAACACCGTTATTTTGTTCTGACCACAGTCATGTTTCCTGCTGTATTAGAGACACTTAGAAAGCAAGATCGTGCTTCTTGCTCTAAAGCAGAGTGTGTTTCATGGATGAGAACTGTGCTATGTGTTTTACTTCATAAATGGAGTTAAATCCCAGGATCTGTGTCTTCCTACAAGCAAGACATGTTTTCAGTTAAACTAAGTCACTTTTCAGCTCTAAGGAAGCTACATCATTCACAAAGCTCACAAGTTTCTCACTCTTCACTGGAAAGCATTGCATGTTAGAGGAACTGTGGCTTGTATCAGTTTCAGAATAAGAGTTCACCTAGATATGGTCCGTATGTGTAGGAAACACCATTGTTTTGTTCTGTCCACAGTCACGTTTCCTGATCTATTAGAGACTCTTACAAAGCAAGAGTGTGCTTCTCGCTCTAAAGCAGAGTGTGTTTCAAGGATGAGAACTGTGCTTTGTGTTTCCCTTCAGAAATGGTGTTAAATTCCAGGATCTGTGTCTTCCTACAAGCAAGGCATCATTTCAGGTAAATGCAGTCACTTTTCAGCTCAAATGAATATAAATCGTTTACGAAGGTCATACGTTACTTGCTCTTAACTGGAAAGCATTGGATGTTAGATGACTTATGGTTTGGATCAGTTTCAGAAGCAGAGTTGAACTAGCAATGGTCCATATATGTACGAAACACCGTTATTTTGTTCAGAGCACCCTCATGTTTCTGGCTCTATTATAGACTCCAGAAAGCAAGAGCGTGCTTCTTGCTCTAAAGCAGAGTGTGTTTCATGGATGAGAACTGTGCTGAGTGTTTCCCTTCAGAAATGGAGTTAAATCCCAGGCTCTGTGTCTTCCTACAATCAAGACATGTTTTCAGGTAAACGAAGTCACTTTTCAGCTCTAAGGAAGATACATATTTCACGAAGCTCACAAGTTTCTCACTCTTAACTGGAACGAAATGCATGTTAGAGGAAGTGTGGTTTGTATCAGTTTCAGAAGAAGAGTTGACCTTGATATTGTCCATATGTGTAGGAAACACCGTTATTTTGTTCTGACCACAGTCACGTTTCCTGCTGTATTAGAGACTCTTAGAAAGCAACAGTGTGCTTCTTGCTCTAAAGCAGAGTGTGTTTCATGGATGAGAACTGTGCTTTGTGTTTCCCTTCAGTAATGGAGTTAAATCCCAGGCTCTGTATCTTCCTACAAGCAAGACATCTTTTCAGGTAAACTCAGTCACTTTTCAGCTCAAAGGAAGCTACATAGTTCACGAAGCTCACACGTTTCTCGCTCTTAACTGGAACGAATTGCATGTTAGAGGAAGTGTGGTTTGTATCAGTTTCAGAAGAAGAGTTGACCTTGATATTGTCCGTTTGTGTAGGAAACACTGTTATTTTGTTCTGACCACAGTCACGTTTCCTGCTGTATTAGAGACTCTTAGGAAGCAAGAGTGTGCTTCTTGCTCTAAAGCAGAGTGTGTTTCACGGATGTGAACTGTGCTGTGTGCTTCCCTTCAGAAATGGAGTTAAATCCCAGGCTCTGTGTCTTCCTACAATCAAGAAATGTTTTCAGGTAAACGCAGTCACTTTTCAGCTCTAATGAATATAAATCGTTTACGAAGATCACACGTTTCTCACTCTTAACTGAAAAGCATTGGATGTTAGTTGCCTTGTGGTTTGTATCAGTTTCAGAAGCAGAGTTGAACTAATTATGGTCCGTATGTGTAGGAAACACCGTTCTTTTCTTCTGAGCTCACTCACGTTTCCTGCTCTATTAGAGACTCTAGAAAGCAAGTGCATGCTTTGTGCTCTAAAGCAGAGTGTGTTTCATGAATGAGAACTGTGCTGTGTGTTTCCCTTCAGAAATGGATTTAAATCCCAGGCTCTGTGTCTTCCTACAAGCAAGAAATCTTTTCAGGTAAACTCAGTCACTTTTAATCTCAAAGGAATGTACATCGTTCACGAAGCTCACACGTTTCTTGCTCTTAACTGGAAAGAATTGCATGTTAGAGGAAGTGTGGTTTGTATCAGTTTCAGAAGAAGAGTTCACCTAGATATGGTCCATATGTGTAGGAAACACCGTTATTTTGTTCTGTCCACAGTCACGTTTCCTGATCTATTAGAGACTCTTAGAAAGCAAGAGTGTGCTTCTTGCTCTAAAGCAGAGTGTGTTTCATGGATGAGAACTGTGCTTTGTGTTTCCCTTCAGAAATGCAGTTAAATCCCAGGCTCTGTATCTTCCTACAAGCAAGACATCTTTTCAGGTAAGCTCAGGCACTTTTCAGCTCAAAGGAAGCTACATCGTTCACGAAGCTCACATGTTTCTCGCACTTAACTGGAACGAATTGCATGTTAGAGGAAGTGTGGTTTGCATCAGTTTCAGAAGAAGAGTTGACCTTGATATTGTCCGTATGGGTAGGAAACACCGTTATTTTGTTCTGACCACAGTCACGTTTCCTGCTGTATTAGAGACTCTTAGGAAGCAAGAGTGTGCTTCTTGCTCTAAAGCAGAGTGTGTTTCATGGATGTGAACTGTGCTGTGTGTTTCCCTTCAGAAATGGAGTTAAATCCCAGGCTCTGTGTCTTCCTACAATCAAGACATCTTTTCAGGTAAACTCAGTCACTTTTCAGCTCTAATGAATATAAATCGTTTACGAAGATCACACGTTTCTCGCTCTTAACTGGAAAGAATTGCATGTTAGAGGAAGTGTGGTTTGTATCAGTTTCAGAAGAAGAGTTGACCTAGATATGGTCTGTATGTGTAGGAAACACCGTTATTTTGTTCTGACCACAGTCACGTTTCCTGCTGTATTAGAGACTCTAGAAAGCAAGACATGCTTCGTGCTCTAAAGCAGAGTGTATTTCATGGATGAGAACTGTTCTGTGTGTTTCCCTTCAGAAATGGAGTTAAATCCCAGGCTCTGTGTTTTCCTACAAGCAAGACATCTCTTCTGGTAAACTAAGTCAATTTTCAGCTCAAAGGAATCTACATCGTTTACGAAGATCACACGTTTCTCACTCTTAACTGAAACGCATTGGATGTTAGATGACTTTTGCTTTGTATCAGTTTCAGAATCAGAGTTGATCTAGCAGTGGTCCGTATGTGTAGGAAACTCCGTTCTTTTGTTCTGAGCAAACACAAGTTTCCTGCTCTATTAGAGACTCTAGAAAGCAAGAGCATGCTTCTTCCTATACTCAGAGTGTGTTTCCTCGTGAGAACTGTGCTGTGTGTTTCCCTTCAGAAATTGAGTTAAATCCCAGGCTCTGTGTCTTCCTACAAGCAAGACATCATTTCAGGTAAACGAAGTCAATTTTCAGCTCCAATGAATACAAATCGTTTAGAAAGCTCACACGGTACTTGCTCTTAACTGAAAAGCATTGGATGTTAGATGACTTGTGGTCTGGATCAGTTTCAGAAGCAGGGTTGAAATAGCAATGGTCCGTATATGTAGGAAACACCGTTATTTTGTTCAGAGCACCATCATGTTTCTGGCTCTATTAGAGACTCTAGAAAGCAAGAGCATGCTTCGTGCTCTAAAGCAGAGTGTGTTTCATGGATGAGAACTGTGCTGTGTGTTTCCCTTCAGAAATGGAGTTAAATCCCAGGCTCTGTATCATCCTACAAGCAAGAAATCTTTTCAGGTAAACTCAGTCACTTTTGATCTCAAAGGAATGTACATCGTTCACGAAGCTCACACGTTTCTCGCTCTTAACTGGAAAGAATTGCATGTTAGAGGAAGTGTGGTTTGTATCAGTTTCAGAAGAAGAGTTGATCTAGATATGGTCCTTATGTGTAGGAAACACCGTTATTTTGTTCTGACCACAGTCACGTTTCCTGCTGTATTAGAGACATTTAGAAAGCAAGAGTGTGCTTCTTGCTCTAAAGCAGAGTGTGTTTCATGGATGAGAACTGTGCTTTGTGTTTCCCTTCAGAAATGGAGTTAAATTCCAGGATCTGTGTCTTCCTACAAGCAAGACATCATTTCAGGTAAATGCAGTCACTTTTCAGCTCAAATGAATATAAATCGTTTACGAAGGTCACACGTTACTTGCTCTTAACTGAAAAGCATTGGATGTTAGATGACTTGTGGTTTGGATCAGTTTCAGAAGCAGAGTTGAACTAGCAATGGTCCATATATGTAGGAAACACCGTTATTTTGTTCAGAGCACCCTCATGTTTCCTACTCTATTTGAGACTCTTAGAAAGCAAGAGCGTGCTTCTTGCTCTATAGCAGAGTGTGTTTCATGGATGAGAACTGTGCTGTGTGTTTCCCTTCAGAAATGGAGCTAAATCCCAGGCTCTGTGTCTTCCTACAAGCAAGTCATCATTTCACGAAAACCCAATCACTTTTCAGCTCAAATGAATATAAATCCTTTAAGAAGCTCACACGTTTCTCGCTCTTAACTGAAAAGCATTGGATGTTAGAGGACCTGTGGTTTGTATCAGTTTCAGGAGCAGAGTTGAACTAGCAATGGTCTGTATGTGTAAGAAACACCGTTCTTTTGTTCTGAGCACACTCACGTTTCCTGCTCTATTAGAGTCTCTAGAAAGCAAGAGCGTGCTTCTTCCTATATGCAGAGTGTGTTTCATCGTGATAACAGTGCTGTGTGTTTCCCTTTATAAATGGAGTTAAAGCACAGGCTCTGTATCTTCCTACAAGCAAGACTTCTTTTCACGTAAACTCAGTCACCTTTCAGCTCAAACAAAGCTACATCTTTCACGTAGCTCACACGTTTCTTACTCTTAACTGTAAAGCATAGGATGTTAGAGGACCTGTGATTTGTATCAGTTTCATAAGCAGAGTTGAACTAGCAATGGTCCGTAGGTGTAGGAAACACCGTTCTTTTGTTCTGAGTACCCTCAAGTTTCTGGCTCTATTAGAGTCTCAGCAAAGAAAGAGAGAGCTTCTTGATCTAAAGCAGAGTGTGTTTCATGGATGAGAACTATGCTGTGTGTTTCCCTTCAGAAATGGAGTTAAATCCCAGGCTCTGATTCTTCGTACAAGTAAGACATATTTTCAGGTAAACTCAGTCACTTTTCAGCTCAAGGGAAGCTACATCGTTCACGAAGCTCACATGTTTCTTGCTCTTAACTTGAAAGCATTGCATGTTAATGGAACTGTGCTTTCTATCAGTTTCAGAAGAAGAGTTGACCTAGATATGGTCCGTATGTGTAGGAAACAACGTTGTTTTGTTCTGACTACAGTCAAGTATCCTGCTTTATTAGAGAATAATAGTAAGCAAGAGCATGCTTCTTGCTCTAAAGCAGAGTGTGTTTCATGGATGAGAACTGTGCTGTGTGTTTCACTTCAGAAAAGGAGTTAAATCCCAGGCTCTGTGTCTTCTTACAAGCAAGATATCTTTTCATGTAAACTCAGTCAATATTCAGCTCAAAGGATGCTACATAGTTCAGGAAGCTCACACTTTTCTCGTTCTTAACTGGAAAGAATTGCATGATAGAGGAAGTGTGGATTGTATCAGTTTCAGTGGAAGAGTTAACCTAAATATGGTCCATATGTGTAGGAAACTCCGCTATTTTGTTCTGTCCACAGTCACGTTTCCTGCTCTATTAGAGACTCTAGAAAGCAAGAGCGTGCTTCTTCCTATATGCAGAGTGTGTTTCCTCGTGAGAACTGTGCTGTGTGTTTCCCTTGAGAAATGGAGTTAAATCCCAGGCTCTGTATCTTCCTACAAGCAAGACATCTTTTCAGGTAAACACAGTCACTTTTCAGCTCAAAGGAAGCTACATCGTTCACGAAGATCACACGTTTCTCGCTCTAAACTGGAACGAATTGCATGTTAGAGGAACTGTGCATTGTATCAGTTTCAGAAGAAGAGTTGAACAAGCAATGGTCCGTATGTGTAGGAAACACCGTTATTTTGTTCTGACCACAGTCACGTTTCCTGCTCTATTAGAGATTCTTAGAAAGCAAGAGTGTGCTTCTTGCTCTAAAGCAGAGTGTGTTTCATGGATGAGAACTCTGCTGTGTGTTTCCCGTAAGAAATGGAGTTAAATTCCAGGCTGTGTGTCTTCCTACAAGCAAGACATCATTTCAGGAAAACGCAGTCACTTTTCAGCTCAAATGAATATAAATCGTTTACGAAGATCACACGTTTCTCACTCTTAACTGAAAAGCATTGGATGTTAGATGACTTGTGGTTTGTATCAGTTTCAGAAGCAGAGTTGAACTAATTATGGTCCGTATGTGTAGGAAACACCTTTCTTTTCTTCTGAGCTCACTCACGTTTCCTGCTCTATTAGAGACTCTAGAAAGCAAGAGCATGCTTCGTGCTCTAAAGCAGAGTGTATTTCATGGATGAGAACTGTGCTGTGTGTTTCCCTTCAGAAATGGAGTTAAATCCCAGGCTCTGTGTCTTCCTACATGCAAGACATCTTTTCAGGTAAACTAAGTCAATTTTCAGCTCAAAGGAATCTACATCGTTTACGAAGATCACACGTTTCTCACTCTTAACTGAAAAGCATTGGATGTTAGATGACTTGTGGTTTGTATCAGTTTCAGAATCAGAGTTCAACTTGCAGTGGTCCGTATATGTAGGAAACACCGTTCTTTTGTTCTGAGCACACTCAAGTTTCCTGCTCTATTAGAGACACTAGAAAGCAAGAGCGTGCTTCTTCCTATACGCAGAGTGTGTTTCCTCGTGAGAACTGTGCAGTGTGTTTCCCTTCAGAAATGGAGTTAAATCCCAGGCTCTGTATCTTCCTACAAGCAAGACATCTTTTCAGGTAAACTCAGTCACTTTTCAGCTCAAAGGAAGCTACATCGTCCACAAAGCTCACACGTTTCTCGCTCTTAACTGGAAAGAATTGCATGTTAGAGGAAGTGTGGTTTGTATCAGTTTCAGAAGAAGAGTTGACCTACATATGGTCTGTATGTGTAGGAAACACCGTTATTTTGTTCTGACCACAGTCACGTTTTCTGCTGTATTAGAGACTCTGGAAAGCAAGAGCATGCTTTGTGCTCTAAAGCAGAGTGTGTTTCATGGATGAGAACTGTTCCGTGTGTTTCCCTTCAGAAATGGAGTTAAATCCCAGGCTCTGTGTCTTCCTACAAGCAAGACATCTTTTCAGGTAAACTAAGTCAATTTTCAGCTCAAAGGAAGCTACATCGTTTACGAAGATCACACGTTTCTCACTCTTAACTGAAAAGCATTGGATGTTAGATGACTTTTGCTTTGTATCAGTTTCAGAATCAGAGTTCAACTCGCAGTGGTCCGTATGTGTAGGAAACTCCGTTCTTTTGTTCTGAGCAAACACATGTTTCCTGCTCTATTTGAGACTCTAGAAAGCAAGAGCATGCTTCTTCCTATACTCAGAGTGTGTTTCCTCGTGAGAACTGTGCTGTGTGTTTCCATTCAGAAATTGAGTTAAATACCAGGCTCTGTGTCTTCCTACAAGCAAGACATTATTTCAGGTAAACGCAGTCAATTTTCAGCTCCAATGAATATAAATCGTTTACAAAGATCACACGTTTCTCACTCTTAACTGAAAAGCATTGGATGTTAGATGACTTGTGGTCTGGATCAGTTTCAGAAGCAGGGTTGAACTAGCAATGGACCGTATATGTAGGAAACACCGTTATTTTGTTCAGAGCACCCTCATGTTTCTGGCTCTATTAGAGACTCTAGAAAGCAAGAGCATGCTTCGTGCTCTAAAGCAGAGTGTGTTTCATGGATGAGAACTGTGCTGTGTGTTTCCCTTCAGAAATGGAGTTAAATCCCAGGCTCTGTATCATCCTACAAGCAAGAAATCTTTTCAGGTAAACTCAGTCACTTTTCAGCTCAAAGGAAGCTACATCGTTCACGAAGCTCACACGTTTCTCGCTCTTAACTGGAAAGAATTGCATGTTAGAGGAAGTGTGGTTTGTATCAGTTTCAGAAGAAGAGTTGACCTAGATATGGTCCGTATGTGTAGGAAACACCGTTATTTTGTTCTGACCACAGTCACGTTTCCTGCTGTATTAGAGACACTTAGAAAGCAAGAGCGTGCTTCTTGCTCTAAAGCAGAGTGTGTTTCATGGATGAGAACTGTGCTATGTGTTTTCCTTCATAAATGGAGTTAAATCCCAGGATCTGTGTCTTCCTACAAGCAAGACATGTTTTCAGGTAAACTAAGTCACTTTTCAGCTCTAAGGAAGCTACATCATTCACAAAGCTCACAAGTTTCTCACTCTTAACTGGAAAGCATTGCATGTTAGAGGAACTGTGGTTTGTATCAGTTTCAGAAGAAGAGTTGACCTAGATATGGTCCGTATGTGTAGGAAACACTGTTATTTTGTTCTGTCCACAGTCACGTTTCCTGATCTATTAGAGACTCTTAGAAAGCAAGAGTGTGCTTCTTGCTCTAAAGCAGAGTGTGTTTCATGGATGAGAACTCTGCTGTGTGTTTCCCGTAAGAAATGGAGTTAAATTCCAGGCTGTGTGTCTTCCTACAAGCAAGACATCATTTCAGGAAAACGCAGTCACTTTTCAGCTCAAATGAATATAAATCGTTTACGAAGATCACACGTTTCTCACTCTTAACTGAAAAGCATTGGATGTTAGATGACTTGTGGTTTGTATCAGTTTCAGAAGCAGAGTTGAACTAATTATGGTCCGTATGTGTAGGAAACACCTTTCTTTTCTTCTGAGCTCACTCACGTTTCCTGCTCTATTAGAGACTCTAGAAAGCAAGAGCATGCTTCGTGCTCTAAAGCAGAGTGTATTTCATGGATGAGAACTGTGCTGTGTGTTTCCCTTCAGAAATGGAGTTAAATCCCAGGCTCTGTGTCTTCCTACATGCAAGACATCTTTTCAGGTAAACTAAGTCAATTTTCAGCTCAAAGGTATCTACATCGTTTACGAAGATCACACGTTTCTCACTCTTAACTGAAAAGCATTGGATGTTAGATGACTTGTGGTTTGTATCAGTTTCAGAATCAGAGTTCAACTTGCAGTGGTCCGTATATGTAGGAAACACCGTTCTTTTGTTCTGAGCACACTCAAGTTTCCTGCTCTATTAGAGACACTAGAAAGCAAGAGCGTGCTTCTTCCTATACGCAGAGTGTGTTTCCTCGTGAGAACTGTGCAGTGTGTTTCCCTTCAGAAATGGAGTTAAATCCCAGGCTCTGTATCTTCCTACAAGCAAGACATCTTTTCAGGTAAACTCAGTCACTTTTCAGCTCAAAGGAAGCTACATCGTCCACAAAGCTCACACGTTTCTCGCTCTTAACTGGAAAGAATTGCATGTTAGAGGAAGTGTGGTTTGTATCAGTTTCAGAAGAAGAGTTGACCTACATATGGTCTGTATGTGTAGGAAACACCGTTATTTTGTTCTGACCACAGTCACGTTTTCTGCTGTATTAGAGACTCTGGAAAGCAAGAGCATGCTTTGTGCTCTAAAGCAGAGTGTGTTTCATGGATGAGAACTGTTCCGTGTGTTTCCCTTCAGAAATGGAGTTAAATCCCAGGCTCTGTGTCTTCCTACAAGCAAGACATCTTTTCAGGTAAACTAAGTCAATTTTCAGCTCAAAGGAAGCTACATCGTTTACGAAGATCACACGTTTCTCACTCTTAACTGAAAAGCATTGGATGTTAGATGACTTTTGCTTTGTATCAGTTTCAGAATCAGAGTTCAACTCGCAGTGGTCCGTATGTGTAGGAAACTCCGTTCTTTTGTTCTGAGCAAACACATGTTTCCTGCTCTATTTGAGACTCTAGAAAGCAAGAGCATGCTTCTTCCTATACTCAGAGTGTGTTTCCTCGTGAGAACTGTGCTGTGTGTTTCCATTCAGAAATTGAGTTAAATACCAGGCTCTGTGTCTTCCTACAAGCAAGACATTATTTCAGGTAAACGCAGTCAATTTTCAGCTCCAATGAATATAAATCGTTTACAAAGATCACACGTTTCTCACTCTTAACTGAAAAGCATTGGATGTTAGATGACTTGTGGTCTGGATCAGTTTCAGAAGCAGGGTTGAACTAGCAATGGACCGTATATGTAGGAAACACCGTTATTTTGTTCAGAGCACCCTCATGTTTCTGGCTCTATTAGAGACTCTAGAAAGCAAGAGCATGCTTCGTGCTCTAAAGCAGAGTGTGTTTCATGGATGAGAACTGTGCTGTGTGTTTCCCTTCAGAAATGGAGTTAAATCCCAGGCTCTGTATCATCCTACAAGCAAGAAATCTTTTCAGGTAAACTCAGTCACTTTTCAGCTCAAAGGAAGCTACATCGTTCACGAAGCTCACACGTTTCTCGCTCTTAACTGGAAAGAATTGCATGTTAGAGGAAGTGTGGTTTGTATCAGTTTCAGAAGAAGAGTTGACCTAGATATGGTCCGTATGTGTAGGAAACACCGTTATTTTGTTCTGACCACAGTCACGTTTCCTGCTGTATTAGAGACACTTAGAAAGCAAGAGCGTGCTTCTTTCTCTAAAGCAGAGTGTGTTTCATGGATGAGAACTGTGCTATGTGTTTTCCTTCATAAATGGAGTTAAATCCCAGGATCTGTGTCTTCCTACAAGCAAGACATGTTTTCAGGTAAACTAAGTCACTTTTCAGCTCTAAGGAAGCTACATCATTCACAAAGCTCACAAGTTTCTCACTCTTAACTGGAAAGCATTGCATGTTAGAGGAACTGTGGTTTGTATCAGTTTCAGAAGAAGAGTTGACCTAGATATGGTCCGTATGTGTAGGAAACACTGTTATTTTGTTCTGTCCACAGTCACGTTTCCTGATCTATTAGAGACTCTTAGAAAGCAAGAGTGTGCTTCTTGCTCTAAAGCAGAGTGTGTTTCATGGATGAGAACTGTGCTTTGTGTTTCCCTTCAGAAATGGAGTTAAATTCCAGGCTGTGTGTCTTCCTACAAGCAAGACATCATTTCAGGTAAATGCAGTCACTTTTCAGCTCAAATGAATATAAATCGTTTACGAAGGTCACACGTTACTTGCTCTTAACTGAAAAGCATTGGATGTTAGATGACTTGTGGTTTGGATCAGTTTCAGAAGCAGAGTTGAACTAGCAATGGTCCATATATGTAGGAAACACCGTTATTTTGTTCAGAGCACCCTCATGTTTCCTACTCTATTTGAGACTCTTAGAAAGCAAGAGCGTGCTTCTTGCTCTATAGCAGAGTGTGTTTCATGGATGAGAACTGTGCTGTGTGTTTCCCTTCAGAAATGGAGCTAAATCCCAGGCTCTGTGTCTTCCTACAAGCAAGTCATCATTTCACGAAAACCCAATCACTTTTCAGCTCAAATGAATATAAATCCTTTAAGAAGCTCACACGTTTCTCGCTCTTAACTGAAAAGCATTGGATGTTAGAGGACCTGTGGTTTGTATCAGTTTCAGGAGCAGAGTTGAACTAGCAATGGTCTGTATGTGTAAGAAAAACCGTTCTTTTGTTCTGAGCACACTCACGTTTCCTGCTCTATTAGAGTCTCTAGAAAGCAAGAGCGTGCTTCTTCCTATATGCAGAGTGTGTTTCATCGTGATAACAGTGCTGTGTGTTTCCCTTTATAAATGGAGTTAAAGCACAGGCTCTGTATCTTCCTACAAGCAAGACTTCTTTTCACGTAAACTCAGTCACCTTTCAGCTCAAACAAAGCTACATCTTTCACGTAGCTCACACGTTTCTTACTCTTAACTGTAAAGCATAGGATGTTAGAGGACCTGTGATTTGTATCAGTTTCATAAGCAGAGTTGAACTAGCAATGGCCCGTAGGTGTAGGAAACACCGTTCTTTTGTTCTGAGTACCCTCAAGTTTCTGGCTCTATTAGAGTCTCTGCAAAGAAAGAGCATGCTTCTTGATCTAAAGCAGAGTGTGTTTCATGGATGAGAACTGTGCGGTGTGTTTCCCTTCAGAAATGGAGTTAAATCCCAGGCTCTGTATCTTCCTACAAGCAAGACATCTTTTCAGGTAAACACAGTCACTTTTCAGCTCAAAGGAAGCTACATCGTTCACGAAGATCACACGTTTCTCGCTCTAAACTGGAACGAATTGCATGTTAGAGGAACTGTGCATTGTATCAGTTTCAGAAGAAGAGTTGAACAAGCAATGGTCCGTATGTGTAGGAAACACCGTTATTTTGTTCTGACCACAGTCACGTTTCCTGCTCTATTAGAGATTCTTAGAAAGCAAGAGTGTGCTTCTTGCTCTAAAGCAGAGTGTGTTTCATGGATGAGAACTCTGCTGTGTGTTTCCCGTAAGAAATGGAGTTAAATTCCAGGCTGTGTGTCTTCCTACAAGCAAGACATCATTTCAGGAAAACGCAGTCACTTTTCAGCTCAAATGAATATAAATCGTTTACGAAGATCACACGTTTCTCACTCTTAACTGAAAAGCATTGGATGTTAGATGACTTGTGGTTTGTATCAGTTTCAGAAGCAGAGTTGAACTAATTATGGTCCGTATGTGTAGGAAACACCTTTCTTTTCTTCTGAGCTCACTCACGTTTCCTGCTCTATTAGAGACTCTAGAAAGCAAGAGCATGCTTCGTGCTCTAAAGCAGAGTGTATTTCATGGATGAGAACTGTGCTGTGTGTTTCCCTTCAGAAATGGAGTTAAATCCCAGGCTCTGTGTCTTCCTACATGCAAGACATCTTTTCAGGTAAACTAAGTCAATTTTCAGCTCAAAGGAATCTACATCGTTTACGAAGATCACACGTTTCTCACTCTTAACTGAAAAGCATTGGATGTTAGATGACTTGTGGTTTGTATCAGTTTCAGAATCAGAGTTCAACTTGCAGTGGTCCGTATATGTAGGAAACACCGTTCTTTTGTTCTGAGCACACTCAAGTTTCCTGCTCTATTAGAGACTCTAGAAAGCAAGAGCGTGCTTCTTCCTATACGCAGAGTGTGTTTCCTCGTGAGAACTGTGCAGTGTGTTTCCCTTCAGAAATGGAGTTAAATCCCAGGCTCTGTATCTTCCTACAAGCAAGACATCTTTTCAGGTAAACTCAGTCACTTTTCAGCTCAAAGGACGCTACATCGTCCTCAAAGCTCACACGATTCTCGCTCTTAACTGGAAAGAATTGCATTATAGAAGAAGTGTGTTTTGTATCAGTTTCAGAAGAAGAGTTGACCTAGATATGGTCTGTATGTGTAGGAAACACCGTTATTTTGTTCTGACCACAGTCACGTTTCCTGCTGTATTAGAGACTCTACAAAGCAAGAGCATGCTTCGTGCTCTAAAGCAGAGTGTGTTTCATGGATGAGAACTGTTCTGTGTGTTTCCCTTCAGAAATGGAGTTAAATCCCAGGCTCTGTGTTTTCCTACAAGCAAGACATCTTTTCAGGTAAACTAAGTCAATTTTCAGCTCAAAGGAAGCTACATCGTTTACGAAGATCACACGTTTCTCACTCTTAACTGAAAAGCATTGGATGTTAGATGACTTTTGCTTTGTATCAGTTTCAGAATCAGAGTTGATCTAGCAGTGGTCCCTATGTGTAGGAAATTCCGTTCTTTTGCTCTGAGCAAACACAAGTTTCCTGCTCTATTAGAAACTCTAGAAAGCAAGAGCATGCTTCTTCCTATACTCAGAGTGTGTTTCCTCGTGAGAACTGTGGTGTGTGTTTCCCTTCAGAAATTGAGTTAAACCCCAGGCTCTGTGTCTTCCTACAAGCAAGACATCATTTCAGGTAAATGCAGTCACTTTTCAGCTCAAATGAATATAAATCGTTTACAAAGGTCACACGTTACTTGCTCTTAACTGAAAAGCATTGGATGTTAGATGACTTGTGGTTTTGATCAATTTCAGAAGCAGAGTTGAACTAGCAATGGTCCATATATGTAGGAAACACCGTTATTTTGTTCAGAACACCCTCATGTTTCTGGCTCTATTAGAGACTCTAGAAAGCAAGAGCGTGCTTCTTGCTCTAAAGCAGAGTGTGTTTCATGGATGAGAACTGTGCTGTGTGTTTCCCTTCAGAAATGCAGTTAAATCCCAGGCTCTGTGTCTTCCTACAAGCAAGACATCATTTCAGGTAAACGCAGTCAATTTTCAGCTCCAATGAATATAAATCGTTTACAAAGCTCACACGGTACTTGCTCTTAACTGAAAAGCATTGGATGTTAGATGACTTGTGGTCTGGATCAGTTTCAGTAGCAGTGTTGAAATAGCAATGGTCCGTATATGTAGGAAACACCGTTATTTTGTTCAGAGCACCCTCATATTTCTGGCTCTATTAGAGACTCTAGAAAGCAAGAGCATGCTTCGTGCTCTAAAGCAGAGTGTGTTTCATGGATGAGAACTGTGCTGTGTGTTTCCCTTCAGAAATGGATTTAAATCCCAGGCTCTGTATCATCCTACAAGCAAGAAATCTTTTCAAGTAAACTCAGTCACTTTTAATCTCAAAGGAATGTACATCGTTCACGAATCTCACACGTTTCAGGCTCTTAACTGGAAAGAATTGCATGTTAGAGGAAGTGTGGTTTGTATCAGTTTCAGAAGAAGAGTTGACCTAGATATGGTCCGTATGTGTAGGAAACACCGTTATTTTGTTCTGACCACAATCATGTTTCCTGCTGTATTAGAGACACTTAGAAACCAAGAGCGTGCTTCTTGCTCTAAAGCAGAGTGTGTTTCATGGATGAGAACTGTGCTATGTGTTTTCCTTCATAAATGGAGTTAAATCCCAGGATCTGTGTCTTCCTACAAGCCAGACATGTTTTCAGGTAAACTAAGTCACTTTTCAGCTCTAAGGAAGCTACATCATTCACAAAGCTCACAAGTTTCTCACTCTTAACTGGAAAGCATTGCATGTTAGAGGAACTGTGGTTTGTATCAGTTTCAGAAGAAGAGTTCACCTAGATATGGTCCGTATGTGTAGGAAACACCATTATTTTGTTCTGTCCACAGTCACGTTTCCTGATCTATTAGAAACTCTTACAAAGCAAGAGTGTGCTTCTTGCTCTAAAGCAGAGTGTGTTTCAAGGATGAGAACTGTGCTTTGTGTTTCCCTTCAGAAATGGTGTTAAATTCCAGGATCTGTGTCTTCCTACAAGCAAGAAATCATTTCAGGTAAACGCAGTCACTTTTCAGCACAAATGAATATAAATAGTTTACGAAGGTCATACGTTACTTGCTCTTAAATGGAAAGCATTGGATGTTAGATGACTTATGGTTTTCATCAGTTTCAGAAGCAGAGTTGAACTAGCAATGATCCATATATGTAGGAAACACCGTTATTTTGTTCAGAGCACCCTCATGTTTCTGGCTCTATTAGAGACTCTAGAAATCAAGAGCGTGCTTCTTGCTCTAAAGCAGAGTGTGTTTCATGGATGAGAACTGTGCTTTGTGTTTCCCTTCAGAAATGGAGTTAAATTCCAGGATCTGTGTCTTCCTACAAGCAAGACATCATTTCAGGTAAATGCAGTCACTTTTCAGCTCAAATGAATATAAATCGTTTACGAAGGTCACACGTTACTTGCTCTTAACTGAAAAGCATTGGATGTTAGATGACTTATGGTTTGGGTCAGTTTCAGAAGCATAGTTGAACTAGCAATGGTCCATATATGTAGGAAACACCGTTATTTTGTTCAGAGCACCCTCATGTTTCTGGCTCTATAAGAGACTCTAGAAAGCAAGAGCATGCTTCTTGCTCTAAAGCAGGGTGTGTTTCATGGATGAGAACTGTGCTGAGTGTTTCCCTTCAGAAATGCAGTTAAATCCCAGGCTCTGTGTCTTCCTACAATCAAGACATGTTTTCAGGTAAACGTAGTCACTTTTCAGCTCTAAGGAAGATACATATTTCATGAAGCTCACAAGTTTCTCACTCTTAACTGGAACGAATTGCATGTTAGAGGAAGTGTGGTTTGTATCAGTTTCAGTAGAAGAGTTGACCTTGATATTGTCCGTATGTGTAGGAAACACCGTTATTTTGTTCTGACCACAGTCACGTTTCCTGCTGTATTAGAGACTCTTAGGAAGCAAGAGTGTGCTTCTTGCTCTAAAGCAGAGTGTGTTTCATGGATGTGAACTGTGCTGTGTATTTCCCTTCAGAAATGGAGTTAAATCCCAGGCTCTGTGTCTTCCTACAATCAAGACATGTTTTCAGGTAAACGAAGTCACTTTTCAGCTCTAAGGACGATACATATTTCACGAAGCTCACAAGTTTCTCACTCTTAACTGGAAAGCATTGCATGTTAGAGGAACTGTGCATTGTATCAGTTTCAGAAGAAGAGTTGAACAAGCAATGGTCCGTATGTGTAGGAAATACCGTTATTTTGTTCTGACCACAGTCACGTTTCCTGCTCTATTAGAGATTCTTAGAAAGCAAGAGTGTGCTTCTTGCTCTAAAGCAGAGTGTGTTTCATGGATGAGAACTCTGCTGTGTGTTTCCCTTCAGAAATGGAGTTAAATTCCAGGCTGTGCGTCTTCCTACACGCAAGACATCATTTCAGGAAAACGCAGTCACTTTTCAGCTCTAATGAATATAAATCATTTACGAAGATCACACGTTTCTCACTCTTAACTGAAAAGCATTGGATGTTAGATGACTTGTGGTTTGTATCAGTTTCAGAAGCAGAGTTGAACTAATTATGGTCCGTATGTGTAGGAAACTCCGTTCTTTTCTTCTGAGCTCACTCACGTTTCCTGCTCTATTAGAGACTCTAGAAAGCAAGAGCATGCTTTGTGCTCTAAAGCAGAGTGTGTTTCATGGATGAGAACTGTGCTGTGTGTTTCCCTTCAGAAATGGATTTAAATCCCAGGCTCTGTATCATCCTACAAGCAAGAAATCTTTTCAGGTAAACTCAGTCACTTTTAATCTCAAAGGAATGTACATCATTCACGAAGCTCACACGTTTCTCGCTCTTAACTGGAAAGAATTGCATGTAAGAGGAAGTGTGGTTTGTATCAGTTTCAGAAGAAGAGCTGACCTAGATATGGTCTGTATTTGTAGGAAACACCGTTATTTTGTTCTGACCACAGTCATGTTTCCTGCTGTATTAGAGACACTTAGAAAGCAAGATCGTGCTTCTTGCTCTAAAGCAGAGTGTGTTTCATGGATGAGAACTGTGCTATGTGTTTTACTTCATAAATGGAGTTAAATCCCAGGATCTGTGTCTTCCTACAAGCAAGACATGTTTTCAGTTAAACTAAGTCACTTTTCAGCTCTAAGGAAGCTACATCATTCACAAAGCTCACAAGTTTCTCACTCTTCACTGGAAAGCATTGCATGTTAGAGGAACTGTGGCTTGTATCAGTTTCAGAATAAGAGTTCACCTAGATATGGTCCGTATGTGTAGGAAACACCATTGTTTTGTTCTGTCCACAGTCACGTTTCCTGATCTATTAGAGACTCTTACAAAGCAAGAGTGTGCTTCTCGCTCTAAAGCAGAGTGTGTTTCAAGGATGAGAACTGTGCTTTGTGTTTCCCTTCAGAAATGGTGTTAAATTCCAGGATCTGTGTCTTCCTACAAGCAAGGCATCATTTCAGGTAAATGCAGTCACTTTTCAGCTCAAATGAATATAAATCGTTTACGAAGGTCATACGTTACTTGCTCTTAACTGGAAAGCATTGGATGTTAGATGACTTATGGTTTGGATCAATTTCAGAAGCAGAGTTGAACTAGCAATGGTCCATATATGTAGGAAACACCGTTATTTTGTTCAGAACACCCTCATGTTTCTGGCTCTATTAGAGACTCTAGAAAGCAAGAGCGTGCTTCTTGCTCTAAAGCAGAGTGTGTTTCATGGATGAGAACTGTGCTGTGTGTTTCCCTTCAGAAATGCAGTTAAATCCCAGGCTCTGTGTCTTCCTACAAGCAAGACATCATTTCAGGTAAACGCAGTCAATTTTCAGCTCCAATGAATATAAATCGTTTACAAAGCTCACACGGTACTTGCTCTTAACTGAAAAGCATTGGATGTTAGATGACTTGTGGTCTGGATCAGTTTCAGTAGCAGTGTTGAAATAGCAATGGTCCGTATATGTAGGAAACACCGTTATTTTGTTCAGAGCACCCTCATATTTCTGGCTCTATTAGAGACTCTAGAAAGCAAGAGCATGCTTCGTGCTCTAAAGCAGAGTGTGTTTCATGGATGAGAACTGTGCTGTGTGTTTCCCTTCAGAAATGGATTTAAATCCCAGGCTCTGTATCATCCTACAAGCAAGAAATCTTTTCAAGTAAACTCAGTCACTTTTAATCTCAAAGGAATGTACATCGTTCACGAATCTCACACGTTTCAGGCTCTTAACTGGAAAGAATTGCATGTTAGAGGAAGTGTGGTTTGTATCAGTTTCAGAAGAAGAGTTGACCTAGATATGGTCCGTATGTGTAGGAAACACCGTTATTTTGTTCTGACCACAATCATGTTTCCTGCTGTATTAGAGACACTTAGAAACCAAGAGCGTGCTTCTTGCTCTAAAGCAGAGTGTGTTTCATGGATGAGAACTGTGCTATGTGTTTTCCTTCATAAATGGAGTTAAATCCCAGGATCTGTGTCTTCCTACAAGCCAGACATGTTTTCAGGTAAACTAAGTCACTTTTCAGCTCTAAGGAAGCTACATCATTCACAAAGCTCACAAGTTTCTCACTCTTAACTGGAAAGCATTGCATGTTAGAGGAACTGTGGTTTGTATCAGTTTCAGAAGAAGAGTTCACCTAGATATGGTCCGTATGTGTAGGAAACACCATTATTTTGTTCTGTCCACAGTCACGTTTCCTGATCTATTAGAAACTCTTACAAAGCAAGAGTGTGCTTCTTGCTCTAAAGCAGAGTGTGTTTCAAGGATGAGAACTGTGCTTTGTGTTTCCCTTCAGAAATGGTGTTAAATTCCAGGATCTGTGTCTTCCTACAAGCAAGAAATCATTTCAGGTAAACGCAGTCACTTTTCAGCACAAATGAATATAAATAGTTTACGAAGGTCATACGTTACTTGCTCTTAAATGGAAAGCATTGGATGTTAGATGACTTATGGTTTTCATCAGTTTCAGAAGCAGAGTTGAACTAGCAATGATCCATATATGTAGGAAACACCGTTATTTTGTTCAGAGCACCCTCATGTTTCTGGCTCTATTAGAGACTCTAGAAATCAAGAGCGTGCTTCTTGCTCTAAAGCAGAGTGTGTTTCATGGATGAGAACTGTGCTTTGTGTTTCCCTTCAGAAATGGAGTTAAATTCCAGGATCTGTGTCTTCCTACAAGCAAGACATCATTTCAGGTAAATGCAGTCACTTTTCAGCTCAAATGAATATAAATCGTTTACGAAGGTCACACGTTACTTGCTCTTAACTGAAAAGCATTGGATGTTAGATGACTTATGGTTTGGGTCAGTTTCAGAAGCATAGTTGAACTAGCAATGGTCCATATATGTAGGAAACACCGTTATTTTGTTCAGAGCACCCTCATGTTTCTGGCTCTATAAGAGACTCTAGAAAGCAAGAGCATGCTTCTTGCTCTAAAGCAGGGTGTGTTTCATGGATGAGAACTGTGCTGAGTGTTTCCCTTCAGAAATGCAGTTAAATCCCAGGCTCTGTGTCTTCCTACAATCAAGACATGTTTTCAGGTAAACGTAGTCACTTTTCAGCTCTAAGGAAGATACATATTTCATGAAGCTCACAAGTTTCTCACTCTTAACTGGAACGAATTGCATGTTAGAGGAAGTGTGGTTTGTATCAGTTTCAGTAGAAGAGTTGACCTTGATATTGTCCGTATGTGTAGGAAACACCGTTATTTTGTTCTGACCACAGTCACGTTTCCTGCTGTATTAGAGACTCTTAGGAAGCAAGAGTGTGCTTCTTGCTCTAAAGCAGAGTGTGTTTCATGGATGTGAACTGTGCTGTGTATTTCCCTTCAGAAATGGAGTTAAATCCCAGGCTCTGTGTCTTCCTACAATCAAGACATGTTTTCAGGTAAACGAAGTCACTTTTCAGCTCTAAGGACGATACATATTTCACGAAGCTCACAAGTTTCTCACTCTTAACTGGAAAGCATTGCATGTTAGAGGAACTGTGCATTGTATCAGTTTCAGAAGAAGAGTTGAACAAGCAATGGTCCGTATGTGTAGGAAATACCGTTATTTTGTTCTGACCACAGTCACGTTTCCTGCTCTATTAGAGATTCTTAGAAAGCAAGAGTGTGCTTCTTGCTCTAAAGCAGAGTGTGTTTCATGGATGAGAACTCTGCTGTGTGTTTCCCTTCAGAAATGGAGTTAAATTCCAGGCTGTGCGTCTTCCTACACGCAAGACATCATTTCAGGAAAACGCAGTCACTTTTCAGCTCTAATGAATATAAATCATTTACGAAGATCACACGTTTCTCACTCTTAACTGAAAAGCATTGGATGTTAGATGACTTGTGGTTTGTATCAGTTTCAGAAGCAGAGTTGAACTAATTATGGTCCGTATGTGTAGGAAACTCCGTTCTTTTCTTCTGAGCTCACTCACGTTTCCTGCTCTATTAGAGACTCTAGAAAGCAAGAGCATGCTTTGTGCTCTAAAGCAGAGTGTGTTTCATGGATGAGAACTGTGCTGTGTGTTTCCCTTCAGAAATGGATTTAAATCCCAGGCTCTGTATCATCCTACAAGCAAGAAATCTTTTCAGGTAAACTCAGTCACTTTTAATCTCAAAGGAATGTACATCATTCACGAAGCTCACACGTTTCTCGCTCTTAACTGGAAAGAATTGCATGTAAGAGGAAGTGTGGTTTGTATCAGTTTCAGAAGAAGAGCTGACCTAGATATGGTCTGTATTTGTAGGAAACACCGTTATTTTGTTCTGACCACAGTCATGTTTCCTGCTGTATTAGAGACACTTAGAAAGCAAGATCGTGCTTCTTGCTCTAAAGCAGAGTGTGTTTCATGGATGAGAACTGTGCTATGTGTTTTACTTCATAAATGGAGTTAAATCCCAGGATCTGTGTCTTCCTACAAGCAAGACATGTTTTCAGTTAAACTAAGTCACTTTTCAGCTCTAAGGAAGCTACATCATTCACAAAGCTCACAAGTTTCTCACTCTTCACTGGAAAGCATTGCATGTTAGAGGAACTGTGGCTTGTATCAGTTTCAGAATAAGAGTTCACCTAGATATGGTCCGTATGTGTAGGAAACACCATTGTTTTGTTCTGTCCACAGTCACGTTTCCTGATCTATTAGAGACTCTTACAAAGCAAGAGTGTGCTTCTCGCTCTAAAGCAGAGTGTGTTTCAAGGATGAGAACTGTGCTTTGTGTTTCCCTTCAGAAATGGTGTTAAATTCCAGGATCTGTGTCTTCCTACAAGCAAGGCATCATTTCAGGTAAATGCAGTCACTTTTCAGCTCAAATGAATATAAATCGTTTACGAAGGTCATACGTTACTTGCTCTTAACTGGAAAGCATTGGATGTTAGATGACTTATGGTTTGGATCAGTTTCAGAAGCAGAGTTGAACTAGCAATGGTCCATATATGTACGAAACACCGTTATTTTGTTCAGAGCACCCTCATGTTTCTGGCTCTATTATAGACTCCAGAAAGCAAGAGCGTGCTTCTTGCTCTAAAGCAGAGTGTGTTTCATGGATGAGAACTGTGCTGAGTGTTTCCCTTCAGAAATGGAGTTAAATCCCAGGCTCTGTGTCTTCCTACAATCAAGACATGTTTTCAGGTAAACGAAGTCACTTTTCAGCTCTAAGGAAGATACATATTTCACGAAGCTCACAAGTTTCTCACTCTTAACTGGAACGAAATGCATGTTAGAGGAAGTGTGGTTTGTATCAGTTTCAGAAGAAGAGTTGACCTTGATATTGTCCATATGTGTAGGAAACACCGTTATTTTGTTCTGACCACAGTCACGTTTCCTGCTGTATTAGAGACTCTTAGAAAGCAACAGTGTGCTTCTTGCTCTAAAGCAGAGTGTGTTTCATGGATGAGAACTGTGCTTTGTGTTTCCCTTCAGTAATGGAGTTAAATCCCAGGCTCTGTATCTTCCTACAAGCAAGACATCTTTTCAGGTAAACTCAGTCACTTTTCAGCTCAAAGGAAGCAACATAGTTCACGAAGCTCACACGTTTCTCGCTCTTAACTGGAACGAATTGCATGTTAGAGGAAGTGTGGTTTGTATCAGTTTCAGAAGAAGAGTTGACCTTGATATTGTCCGTTTGTGTAGGAAACACTGTTATTTTGTTCTGACCACAGTCACGTTTCCTGCTGTATTAGAGACTCTTAGGAAGCAAGAGTGTGCTTCTTGCTCTAAAGCAGAGTGTGTTTCACGGATGTGAACTGTGCTGTGTGCTTCCCTTCAGAAATGGAGTTAAATCCCAGGCTCTGTGTCTTCCTACAATCAAGAAATGTTTTCAGGTAAACGCAGTCACTTTTCAGCTCTAATGAATATAAATCGTTTACGAAGATCACACGTTTCTCACTCTTAACTGAAAAGCATTGGATGTTAGTTGCCTTGTGGTTTGTATCAGTTTCAGAAGCAGAGTTGAACTAATTATGGTCCGTATGTGTAGGAAACACCGTTCTTTTCTTCTGAGCTCACTCACGTTTCCTGCTCTATTAGAGACTCTAGAAAGCAAGTGCATGCTTTGTGCTCTAAAGCAGAGTGTGTTTCATGAATGAGAACTGTGCTGTGTGTTTCCCTTCAGAAATGGATTTAAATCCCAGGCTCTGTGTCTTCCTACAAGCAAGAAATCTTTTCAGGTAAACTCAGTCACTTTTAATCTCAAAGGAATGTACATCGTTCACGAAGCTCACACGTTTCTTGCTCTTAACTGGAAAGAATTGCATGTTAGAGGAAGTGTGGTTTGTATCAGTTTCAGAAGAAGAGTTCACCTAGATATGGTCCATATGTGTAGGAAACACCGTTATTTTGTTCTGTCCACAGTCACGTTTCCTGATCTATTAGAGACTCTTAGAAAGCAAGAGTGTGCTTCTTGCTCTAAAGCAGAGTGTGTTTCATGGATGAGAACTGTGCTTTGTGTTTCCCTTCAGAAATGCAGTTAAATCCCAGGCTCTGTATCTTCCTACAAGCAAGACATCTTTTCAGGTAAGCTCAGGCACTTTTCAGCTCAAAGGAAGCTACATCGTTCACGAAGCTCACATGTTTCTCGCACTTAACTGGAACGAATTGCATGTTAGAGGAAGTGTGGTTTGCATCAGTTTCAGAAGAAGAGTTGACCTTGATATTGTCCGTATGGGTAGGAAACACCGTTATTTTGTTCTGACCACAGTCACGTTTCCTGCTGTATTAGAGACTCTTAGGAAGCAAGAGTGTGCTTCTTGCTCTAAAGCAGAGTGTGTTTCATGGATGTGAACTGTGCTGTGTGTTTCCCTTCAGAAATGGAGTTAAATCCCAGGCTCTGTGTCTTCCTACAATCAAGACATCTTTTCAGGTAAACTCAGTCACTTTTCAGCTCTAATGAATATAAATCGTTTACGAAGATCACACGTTTCTCGCTCTTAACTGGAAAGAATTGCATGTTAGAGGAAGTGTGGTTTGTATCAGTTTCAGAAGAAGAGTTGACCTAGATATGGTCTGTATGTGTAGGAAACACCGTTATTTTGTTCTGACCACAGTCACGTTTCCTGCTGTATTAGAGACTCTAGAAAGCAAGACATGCTTCGTGCTCTAAAGCAGAGTGTATTTCATGGATGAGAACTGTTCTGTGTGTTTCCCTTCAGAAATGGAGTTAAATCCCAGGCTCTGTGTTTTCCTACAAGCAAGACATCTCTTCTGGTAAACTAAGTCAATTTTCAGCTCAAAGGAATCTACATCGTTTACGAAGATCACACGTTTCTCACTCTTAACTGAAACGCATTGGATGTTAGATGACTTTTGCTTTGTATCAGTTTCAGAATCAGAGTTGATCTAGCAGTGGTCCGTATGTGTAGGAAACTCCGTTCTTTTGTTCTGAGCAAACACAAGTTTCCTGCTCTATTAGAGACTCTAGAAAGCAAGAGCATGCTTCTTCCTATACTCAGAGTGTGTTTCCTCGTGAGAACTGTGCTGTGTGTTTCCCTTCAGAAATTGAGTTAAATCCCAGGCTCTGTGTCTTCCTACAAGCAAGACATCATTTCAGGTAAACGAAGTCAATTTTCAGCTCCAATGAATACAAATCGTTTAGAAAGCTCACACGGTACTTGCTCTTAACTGAAAAGCATTGGATGTTAGATGACTTGTGGTCTGGATCAGTTTCAGAAGCAGGGTTGAAATAGCAATGGTCCGTATATGTAGGAAACACCGTTATTTTGTTCAGAGCACCATCATGTTTCTGGCTCTATTAGAGACTCTAGAAAGCAAGAGCATGCTTCGTGCTCTAAAGCAGAGTGTGTTTCATGGATGAGAACTGTGCTGTGTGTTTCCCTTCAGAAATGGAGTTAAATCCCAGGCTCTGTATCATCCTACAAGCAAGAAATCTTTTCAGGTAAACTCAGTCACTTTTGATCTCAAAGGAATGTACATCGTTCACGAAGCTCACACGTTTCTCGCTCTTAACTGGAAAGAATTGCATGTTAGAGGAAGTGTGGTTTGTATCAGTTTCAGAAGAAGAGTTGATCTAGATATGGTCCTTATGTGTAGGAAACACCGTTATTTTGTTCTGACCACAGTCACGTTTCCTGCTGTATTAGAGACATTTAGAAAGCAAGAGCGTGCTTCTTGCTCTAAAGCAGAGTGTGTTTCATGGATGAGAACTGTGCTATATGTTTTCCTTCATAAATGGAGTTAAATCCCAGGATCTGTGTCTTCCTACAAGCAAGACATGTTTTCAGGTAAACTAAGTCACTTTTCAGCTCTAAGGAAGCTACATCATTCACAAAGCTCACAAGTTTCTCACTCTTAACTGGAAAGCATTGCATGTTAGAGGAACTATGGTTTGTATCAGTTTCAGAAGAAGAGTTGACCTAGATATGGTCCGTATGTGTAGGAAACACCGTTATTTTGTTCTGTCCACAGTCACGTTTCCTGATCTATTAGAGATTCTTAGAAAGCAAGAGTGTGTTTCTTGCTCTAAAGCAGTGTGTGTTTCATGGATGAGAACTGTGCTTTGTGTTTCCCTTCAGAAATGGAGTTAAATTCCAGGATCTGTGTCTTCCTACAAGCAAGACATCATTTCAGGTAAATGCAGTCACTTTTCAGCTCAAATGAATATAAATCATTTACAAAGGTCACATGTTACTTGCTCTTAACTGAAAAGCATTGGATGTTAGATGACTTGTGGTTTGGATCAGTTTCAGAAGCAGAGTTGAACTAGCAATGGTCCATATATGTGGGAAACACCGTTATTTTGTTCAGAGCACCCTCATGTTTCTGGCTCTATTAGAGACACTAGAAAGCAAGAGCATGCTTCGTGCTCTAAAGCAGAGTGTGTTTCATGGATGAGAACTGTGCTGTTGTTTCCCTTCAGAAATGGAGTTAAATCCCAAGCTCTGTATCATCCTACAAGCAAGAAATCTTTTCAGGTAAACTCAGTCAGTTTTAATCTAAAAGGAATGTACATCGTTCACGAAGCTCATACGTTTCTCGCTCTTAACTGGAAAGAATTGCATGTTAGAGGAAGTGTGGTTTGTATCAGTTTCAGAAGAAGAGTTGATCTAGATATGGTCCTTATGTGTAGGAAACACCGTTATTTTGTTCTGACCACAGTCACGTTTCCTGCTGTATTAGAGACACTTAGAAAGCAAGAGCGTGCTTCTTGCTCTAAAGCAGAGTGTGTTTCATGGATGAGAACTGTGCTATGTGTTTTCCTTCATAAATGGAGTTAAATCCCAGGATCTGTGTCTTCCTACAAGCAAGACATGTTTTCAGGTAACCTAAGTCACTTTTCAGCTCTAAGGAAGCTACATCGTTCACAAAGCTCACAAGTTTCTCACTCTTAACTGGAAAGCATTGCATGTTAGAGGAACTATGGTTTGTATCAGTTTCAGAAGAAGAGTTGACCTAGATATGGTCCGTATGTGTAGGAAACACCGTTATTTTGTTCTGTCCACAGTCACGTTTCCTGATCTATTAGAGATTCTTAGAAAGCAAGAGTGTGCTTCTTGCTCTAAAGCAGAGTGTGTTTCATGGATGAGAACTGTGCTTTGTGTTTCCCTTCAGAAATGGTGTTAAATTCCAGGATCTGTGTCTTCCTACAAGCAAGATATCATTTCAGGTAAATGCAGTCACTTTTCAGCTCAAATGAATATAAATCATTTACAAAGGTCACACGTTACTTGCTCTTAACTGAAAAGCATTGGATGTTAGATGACTTGTGGTTTGGAACAGTTTCAGAAGCAGAGTTGAACTAGCAATGGTCCATATATGTAGGAAACACTGTTATTTTGTTCAGAGCACCCTCTTGTTTATGGCTCTATTAGAGAATCTAGAAAGCAAGAGCATGCTTCGTGCTCTAAAGCAGAATGTGTTTCATGGATGAGAACTGTGCTGTGTGTTTCCCTTCAGAAATGGAGTTAAATCCCAGGCTCTGTATCATCCTACAAGCAAGAAATCTTTTCAGGTAAACTCAGTCACTTTTAATCTCAAAGGAATGTACATCGTTCACGAATCTCACACGTTTCTCGCTCTTAACTGGAAAGAATTGCATGTTAGAGGAAGTGTGGTTTGTATCAGTTTCAGAAGAAGAGTTGACCTAGATATGGTCCGTATGTGTAGGAAACACCGTTATTTTGTTCTGACCACAGTCACGTTTCCTGCTGTATTAGAGACACTTAGAAAGCAAGAGCGTGCTTCTTGCTCTAAAGCAGAGTGTGTTTCATGGATGAGAACTGTGCTATATGTTTTCCTTCATAAATGGAGTTAAATCCCAGGATCTGTGTCTTCCTACAAGCAAGACATGTTTTCAGGTAAACTAAGTCACTTTTCAGCTCTAAGGAAGCTACATCATTCACAAAGCTCACAAGTTTCTCACTCTTAACTGGAAAGCATTGCATGTTAGAGGAACTATGGTTTGTATCAGTTTCAGAAGAATAGTTGACCTAGATATGGTCCGTATGTGTAGGAAACACCGTTATTTTGTTCTGTCCACAGTCACGTTTCCTGATCTATTAGAGATTCTTAGAAAGCAAGAGTGTGCATCTTGCTCTAAAGCAGAGTGTGTTTCATGGATGAGAACTGTGCTTTGTGTTTCCCTTCAGAAATGGAGTTAAATTCCAGGATCTGTGTCTTCCTACAAGCAAGACATCATTTCAGGTAAATGCAGTCACTTTTCAGCTCAAATGAATATAAATCATTTACAAAGGTCACACGTTACTTGCTCTTAACTGAAAAGCATTGGATGTTAGATGACTTGTGGTTTGGATCAGTTTCAGAAGCAGAGTTGAACTAGCAATGGTCCATATATGACGGAAACACTGTTATTTTGTTCAGAGCACCCTCATGTTTATGGCTCTATTAGAGAATCTAGAAAGCAAGAGCATACTTCGTGCTCTAAAGTAGAATGTGTTTCATGGATGAGAACTGTGCTGTGTGTTTCCCTTCAGAAATGGATTTAAATCCCAGGCTCTGTATCATCCTACAAGCAAGAAATCTTTTCAGGTAAACTCAGTCACTTTTAATCTCAAAGGAATGTACATCGTTCACGAATCTCACACGTTTCTCGCTCTTAAGTGGAAAGAATTGCATGTTAGAGGAAGTGTGGTTTGTATCAGTTTCAGAAGAAGAGTTGACCTAGATATGGTCCGTATGTGTAGGAAACACCGTTATTTTGTTCTGACCACAATCATGTTTCCTGCTGTATTAGAGACACTTAGAAACCAAGAGCGTGCTTCTTGCTCTAAAGCAGAGTGTGTTTCATGGATGAGAACTGTGCTATGTGTTTTCCTTCATAAATGGAGTTAAATCCCAGGATCTGTGTCTTCCTACAAGCAAGACATGTTTTCAGGTAACCTAAGTCACTTTTCAGCTCTAAGGAAGCTACATCATTCACAAAGCTCACAAGTTTCTCACTCTTAACAGGAAAGCATTGCATGTTAGAGGAACTGTGGTTTGTATCAGTTTCAGAAGAAGAGTTGACCTAGATATGGTCCGTATGTGTAGGAAACACCATTGTTTTGTTCTGTCCACAGTCACGTTTCCTGATCTATTAGAGACTCTTACAAAGCAAGAGTGTGCTTCTTGCTCTAAAGCAGGGTGTGTTTCAAGGATGAGAACTGTGCTTTGTGTTTCCCTTCAGAAATGGTGTTAAATTCCAGGATCTGTGTCTTCCTACAAGCAAGACATCATTTCATGTAAATGCAGTCACTTTTCAGCTCAAATGAATATAAATCGTTTACGAAGGTCATACGTTACTTGCTCTTAACTTGAAAGCATTGGATGTTAGATGACTTATGGTTTGGATCAGTTTCAGAAGCAGAGTTGAACTAGCAATGGTCCATATATGTAGGAAACACCGTTATTTTGTTCAGAGCACCCTCATGTTTCTGGCTCTATTAGAGACTCTAGAAAGCAAGAGCGTGCTTCTTGCTCTAAAGCAGAGTGTGTTTCATGGATGAGAACTGTGCTGTGTGTTTCCCTTCAGAAATGGAGTTAAATCCCAGGCTCTGTATCATCCTACAAGCAAGAAATCTTTTCAGGTAAACTCAGTCACTTTTAATCTCAAAGGAATGTACATCGTTCACGAAGCTCACACGTTTCTCGCTCTTAACTGGAAAGAATTGCATGTTAGAGGAAGTGTGGTTTGTATCAGTTTCAGAAGAAGAGTTGACCTAGATATGGTCCGTATGTGTAGGAAACACCGTTATTTTGTTCTGACCACAGTCACGTTTCCTGCTGTATTAGAGACACTTAGAAAGCAAGAGCGTGCTTCTTGCTCTAAAGCAGAGTGTGTTTCATGGATGAGAACTGTGCTATATGTTTTCCTTCATAAATGGAGTTAAATCCCAGGATCTGTGTCTTCCTACAAGCAAGACATGTTTTCAGGTAAACTAAGTCACTTTTCAGCTCTAAGGAAGCTACATCATTCACAAAGCTCACAAGTTTCTCACTCTTAACTGGAAAGCATTGCATGTTAGAGGAACTATGGTTTGTATCAGTTTCAGAAGAATAGTTGACCTAGATATGGTCCGTATGTGTAGGAAACACCGTTATTTTGTTCTGTCCACAGTCACGTTTCCTGATCTATTAGAGATTCTTAGAAAGCAAGAGTGTGCATCTTGCTCTAAAGCAGAGTGTGTTTCATGGATGAGAACTGTGCTTTGTGTTTCCCTTCAGAAATGGAGTTAAATTCCAGGATCTGTGTCTTCCTACAAGCAAGACATCATTTCAGGTAAATGCAGTCACTTTTCAGCTCAAATGAATATAAATCATTTACAAAGGTCACACGTTACTTGCTCTTAACTGAAAAGCATTGGATGTTAGATGACTTGTGGTTTGGATCAGTTTCAGAAGCAGAGTTGAACTAGCAATGGTCCATATATGACGGAAACACTGTTATTTTGTTCAGAGCACCCTCATGTTTATGGCTCTATTAGAGAATCTAGAAAGCAAGAGCATACTTCGTGCTCTAAAGTAGAATGTGTTTCATGGATGAGAACTGTGCTGTGTGTTTCCCTTCAGAAATGGATTTAAATCCCAGGCTCTGTATCATCCTACAAGCAAGAAATCTTTTCAGGTAAACTCAGTCACTTTTAATCTCAAAGGAATGTACATCGTTCACGAATCTCACACGTTTCTCGCTCTTAAGTGGAAAGAATTGCATGTTAGAGGAAGTGTGGTTTGTATCAGTTTCAGAAGAAGAGTTGACCTAGATATGGTCCGTATGTGTAGGAAACACCGTTATTTTGTTCTGACCACAATCATGTTTCCTGCTGTATTAGAGACACTTAGAAACCAAGAGCGTGCTTCTTGCTCTAAAGCAGAGTGTGTTTCATGGATGAGAACTGTGCTATGTGTTTTCCTTCATAAATGGAGTTAAATCCCAGGATCTGTGTCTTCCTACAAGCAAGACATGTTTTCAGGTAACCTAAGTCACTTTTCAGCTCTAAGGAAGCTACATCATTCACAAAGCTCACAAGTTTCTCACTCTTAACAGGAAAGCATTGCATGTTAGAGGAACTGTGGTTTGTATCAGTTTCAGAAGAAGAGTTGACCTAGATATGGTCCGTATGTGTAGGAAACACCATTGTTTTGTTCTGTCCACAGTCACGTTTCCTGATCTATTAGAGACTCTTACAAAGCAAGAGTGTGCTTCTTGCTCTAAAGCAGGGTGTGTTTCAAGGATGAGAACTGTGCTTTGTGTTTCCCTTCAGAAATGGTGTTAAATTCCAGGATCTGTGTCTTCCTACAAGCAAGACATCATTTCATGTAAATGCAGTCACTTTTCAGCTCAAATGAATATAAATCGTTTACGAAGGTCATACGTTACTTGCTCTTAACTTGAAAGCATTGGATGTTAGATGACTTATGGTTTGGATCAGTTTCAGAAGCAGAGTTGAACTAGCAATGGTCCATATATGTAGGAAACACCGTTATTTTGTTCAGAGCACCCTCATGTTTCTGGCTCTATTAGAGACTCTAGAAAGCAAGAGCGTGCTTCTTGCTCTAAAGCAGAGTGTGTTTCATGGATGAGAACTGTGCTGTGTGTTTCCCTTCAGAAATGGAGTTAAATCCCAGGCTCTGTGTCTTCCTACAATCAAGACATGTTTTCAGGTAAACGAAGTCATTTTCAGCTCTAAGGAAGATACATATTTCACGAAGCTCACAAGTTTCTCACTCTTAACTGGAAAGCATTGCATGTTAGAGGACATGTGCATTGTATCAGTTTCAGAAGAAGAGTTGAACAAGCAATGGTCTGTAATGTGTAGGAAATACCGTTATTTTGTTCTGAACACAGTCACGTTTCCTGCTCTATTAGAGATTCTTAGAAAGCAACAGTGTGCTTCTTGCTCTAAAGCAGAGTGTGTTTCATGGATGAGAACTCTGCTGTGTGTTTCCCTTCAGAAATGGAGTTAAATTCCAGGCTGTGCGTCTTCCTACACGCAAGACATCATTTCAGGAAAACGCAGTCACTTTTCAGCTCTAAGGAATATAAATCATTTACGAAGATCACACGTTTCTCACTCTTAACTGAAAAGCATTGGATGTTAGATGACTTGTGGTTTGTATCAGTTTCAGAAGCAGAGTTGAACTAATTATGGTCCGTATGTGTAGGAAACACCGTTCTTTTCTTCTGAGCTCACTCACGTTTCCTGCTCTATTAGAGACACTAGAAAGCAAGAGCATGCTTTGTGCTCTAAAGCAGAGTGTGTTTCATGGATGAGAACTGTGCTGTGTGTTTCCCTTCAGAAATGGATTTAAATCCCAGGCTCTGTATCATCCTACAAGCAAGAAATCTTTTCAGGTAAACTCAGTCACTTTTCAGCTCAAAGGAAGCTACATCGTTCACGAAGCTCACACGTTTCTCGCTCTTAACTGGAATGAATTGCATGTTAGAGGAAGTGTGGTTTGTATCAGTTTCAGAAGAAGAGTTGACCTAGATATGGGCCGTATGTGTAGGAAACACCGTTATTTTGTTCTGACCACAGTCACGTTTCCTGCTGTATTAGAGACACTTAGAAAGCAAGAGCGTGCTTCTTCCTATACGCAGAGTGTGTTTCATTGATGAGAACTGTGCTGTGTGTTTCCCTTCAGAAATGCAGTTAAATCCCAGGATCTGTGTCTTCCTACAAGCAAGACATCTTTTCAGGTAAACTAAGTCAATTTTCAGCTCAAAGGAAGCTACATCGTTTACGAAGATCACACGTTTCTCACTCTTAACTGAAAAGCATTGGATGTTAGATGACTTGTGGTTTGTATCAGTTTCAGAATCAGAGTTCAACTCGCAGTGGTCCGTATATGTAGGAAACACCGTTCTTTTGTTCTGAGCACACTCAAGTTTCCTGCTCTATTAGAGACTCTTAGAAAGCAAGAGTGTGCTTCTTCCTATACGCAGAGTGTGTTTCCTCGTGAGAACTGTGCAGTGTGTTTCCCTTCAGAAATGGAGTTAAATCCCAGGCTCTGTATCTTCCTACAGGTAAGACATCTTTTCAGGTAAACTCAGTCACTTTTCAGCTCAAAGTATGCTACATGGTCCACAAAGCTCACACGTTTCTCGCTCTTAACTGGAAAGAATTGCATGTTAGAGGAAGTGTGGTTTGTATCAGTTTCAGGGGAGAGTTGACCTAGATATGGTCCGTATGTGTAGGAAACACCGTTATTTTGTTCTGTCCCCAGTCACGTTTCCTGATCTATTAGGGACTCTTAGAAAGCAAGAGTGTGCTTCTTGCTCTAAAGCAGAGTGTGTTTCATGGATGAGAACTGTGCTTTGTGTTTCCATTCAGAAATGGAGTTAAATACCAGTCTCTGTATCTTCCTACAAGCAAGACATCTTTTCAGGTAAACTCAGTCACTTTTCAGCTCAAAGGAAGCTACATCGTTCACGAAGCTCACACGTTTCTCGCTCTTAACTGGAATGAATTGCATGTTAGAGGAAGTGTGGTTTGTATCAGTTTCAGAAGAAGAGCTGACCTTGATATTGTCTGTATGTGTAGGAAACACCGTTATTTTGTTCTGACCACAGTCACGTTTCCTGCTGTATTAGAGACTCTTAGGAAGCAAGAGTGTGCTTCTTGCTCTAAAGCAGGGTGTGTTTCATGGATGAGAACTGTGCTGAGTGTTTCCCTTCAGAAATGCAGTTAAATCCCAGGCTCTGTGTCTTCCTACAATCAAGACATGTTTTCAGGTAAACGTAGTCACTTTTCAGCTCTAAGGAAGATACATATTTCATGAAGCTCACAAGTTTCTCACTCTTAACTGGAACGAATTGCATGTTAGAGGAAGTGTGGTTTGTATCAGTTTCAGTAGAAGAGTTGACCTTGATATTGTCCGTATGTGTAGGAAACACCGTTATTTTGTTCTGACCACAGTCACGTTTCCTGCTGTATTAGAGACTCTTAGGAAGCAAGAGTGTGCTTCTTGCTCTAAAGCAGAGTGTGTTTCATGGATGTGAACTGTGCTGTGTATTTCCCTTCAGAAATGGAGTTAAATCCCAGGCTCTGTGTCTTCCTACAATCAAGACATGTTTTCAGGTAAACGAAGTCACTTTTCAGCTCTAAGGACGATACATATTTCACGAAGCTCACAAGTTTCTCACTCTTAACTGGAAAGCATTGCATGTTAGAGGAACTGTGCATTGTATCAGTTTCAGAAGAAGAGTTGAACAAGCAATGGTCCGTATGTGTAGGAAATACCGTTATTTTGTTCTGACCACAGTCACGTTTCCTGCTCTATTAGAGATTCTTAGAAAGCAAGAGTGTGCTTCTTGCTCTAAAGCAGAGTGTGTTTCATGGATGAGAACTCTGCTGTGTGTTTCCCTTCAGAAATGGAGTTAAATTCCAGGCTGTGCGTCTTCCTACACGCAAGACATCATTTCAGGAAAACGCAGTCACTTTTCAGCTCTAATGAATATAAATCATTTACGAAGATCACACGTTTCTCACTCTTAACTGAAAAGCATTGGATGTTAGATGACTTGTGGTTTGTATCAGTTTCAGAAGCAGAGTTGAACTAATTATGGTCCGTATGTGTAGGAAACTCCGTTCTTTTCTTCTGAGCTCACTCACGTTTCCTGCTCTATTAGAGACTCTAGAAAGCAAGAGCATGCTTTGTGCTCTAAAGCAGAGTGTGTTTCATGGATGAGAACTGTGCTGTGTGTTTCCCTTCAGAAATGGATTTAAATCCCAGGCTCTGTATCATCCTACAAGCAAGAAATCTTTTCAGGTAAACTCAGTCACTTTTAATCTCAAAGGAATGTACATCATTCACGAAGCTCACACGTTTCTCGCTCTTAACTGGAAAGAATTGCATGTAAGAGGAAGTGTGGTTTGTATCAGTTTCAGAAGAAGAGCTGACCTAGATATGGTCTGTATTTGTAGGAAACACCGTTATTTTGTTCTGACCACAGTCATGTTTCCTGCTGTATTAGAGACACTTAGAAAGCAAGATCGTGCTTCTTGCTCTAAAGCAGAGTGTGTTTCATGGATGAGAACTGTGCTATGTGTTTTACTTCATAAATGGAGTTAAATCCCAGGATCTGTGTCTTCCTACAAGCAAGACATGTTTTCAGTTAAACTAAGTCACTTTTCAGCTCTAAGGAAGCTACATCATTCACAAAGCTCACAAGTTTCTCACTCTTCACTGGAAAGCATTGCATGTTAGAGGAACTGTGGCTTGTATCAGTTTCAGAATAAGAGTTCACCTAGATATGGTCCGTATGTGTAGGAAACACCATTGTTTTGTTCTGTCCACAGTCACGTTTCCTGATCTATTAGAGACTCTTACAAAGCAAGAGTGTGCTTCTCGCTCTAAAGCAGAGTGTGTTTCAAGGATGAGAACTGTGCTTTGTGTTTCCCTTCAGAAATGGTGTTAAATTCCAGGATCTGTGTCTTCCTACAAGCAAGGCATCATTTCAGGTAAATGCAGTCACTTTTCAGCTCAAATGAATATAAATCGTTTACGAAGGTCATACGTTACTTGCTCTTAACTGGAAAGCATTGGATGTTAGATGACTTATGGTTTGGATCAGTTTCAGAAGCAGAGTTGAACTAGCAATGGTCCATATATGTACGAAACACCGTTATTTTGTTCAGAGCACCCTCATGTTTCTGGCTCTATTATAGACTCCAGAAAGCAAGAGCGTGCTTCTTGCTCTAAAGCAGAGTGTGTTTCATGGATGAGAACTGTGCTGAGTGTTTCCCTTCAGAAATGGAGTTAAATCCCAGGCTCTGTGTCTTCCTACAATCAAGACATGTTTTCAGGTAAACGAAGTCACTTTTCAGCTCTAAGGAAGATACATATTTCACGAAGCTCACAAGTTTCTCACTCTTAACTGGAACGAAATGCATGTTAGAGGAAGTGTGGTTTGTATCAGTTTCAGAAGAAGAGTTGACCTTGATATTGTCCATATGTGTAGGAAACACCGTTATTTTGTTCTGACCACAGTCACGTTTCCTGCTGTATTAGAGACTCTTAGAAAGCAACAGTGTGCTTCTTGCTCTAAAGCAGAGTGTGTTTCATGGATGAGAACTGTGCTTTGTGTTTCCCTTCAGTAATGGAGTTAAATCCCAGGCTCTGTATCTTCCTACAAGCAAGACATCTTTTCAGGTAAACTCAGTCACTTTTCAGCTCAAAGGAAGCTACATAGTTCACGAAGCTCACACGTTTCTCGCTCTTAACTGGAACGAATTGCATGTTAGAGGAAGTGTGGTTTGTATCAGTTTCAGAAGAAGAGTTGACCTTGATATTGTCCGTTTGTGTAGGAAACACTGTTATTTTGTTCTGACCACAGTCACGTTTCCTGCTGTATTAGAGACTCTTAGGAAGCAAGAGTGTGCTTCTTGCTCTAAAGCAGAGTGTGTTTCACGGATGTGAACTGTGCTGTGTGCTTCCCTTCAGAAATGGAGTTAAATCCCAGGCTCTGTGTCTTCCTACAATCAAGAAATGTTTTCAGGTAAACGCAGTCACTTTTCAGCTCTAATGAATATAAATCGTTTACGAAGATCACACGTTTCTCACTCTTAACTGAAAAGCATTGGATGTTAGTTGCCTTGTGGTTTGTATCAGTTTCAGAAGCAGAGTTGAACTAATTATGGTCCGTATGTGTAGGAAACACCGTTCTTTTCTTCTGAGCTCACTCACGTTTCCTGCTCTATTAGAGACTCTAGAAAGCAAGTGCATGCTTTGTGCTCTAAAGCAGAGTGTGTTTCATGAATGAGAACTGTGCTGTGTGTTTCCCTTCAGAAATGGATTTAAATCCCAGGCTCTGTGTCTTCCTACAAGCAAGAAATCTTTTCAGGTAAACTCAGTCACTTTTAATCTCAAAGGAATGTACATCGTTCACGAAGCTCACACGTTTCTTGCTCTTAACTGGAAAGAATTGCATGTTAGAGGAAGTGTGGTTTGTATCAGTTTCAGAAGAAGAGTTCACCTAGATATGGTCCATATGTGTAGGAAACACCGTTATTTTGTTCTGTCCACAGTCACGTTTCCTGATCTATTAGAGACTCTTAGAAAGCAAGAGTGTGCTTCTTGCTCTAAAGCAGAGTGTGTTTCATGGATGAGAACTGTGCTTTGTGTTTCCCTTCAGAAATGCAGTTAAATCCCAGGCTCTGTATCTACCTACAAGCAAGACATCTTTTCAGGTAAGCTCAGGCACTTTTCAGCTCAAAGGAAGCTACATCGTTCACGAAGCTCACATGTTTCTCGCACTTAACTGGAACGAATTGCATGTTAGAGGAAGTGTGGTTTGCATCAGTTTCAGAAGAAGAGTTGACCTTGATATTGTCCGTATGGGTAGGAAACACCGTTATTTTGTTCTGACCACAGTCACGTTTCCTGCTGTATTAGAGACTCTTAGGAAGCAAGAGTGTGCTTCTTGCTCTAAAGCAGAGTGTGTTTCATGGATGTGAACTGTGCTGTGTGTTTCCCTTCAGAAATGGAGTTAAATCCCAGGCTCTGTGTCTTCCTACAATCAAGACATCTTTTCAGGTAAACTCAGTCACTTTTCAGCTCTAATGAATATAAATCGTTTACGAAGATCACACGTTTCTCGCTCTTAACTGGAAAGAATTGCATGTTAGAGGAAGTGTGGTTTGTATCAGTTTCAGAAGAAGAGTTGACCTAGATATGGTCTGTATGTGTAGGAAACACCGTTATTTTGTTCTGACCACAGTCACGTTTCCTGCTGTATTAGAGACTCTAGAAAGCAAGACATGCTTCGTGCTCTAAAGCAGAGTGTATTTCATGGATGAGAACTGTTCTGTGTGTTTCCCTTCAGAAATGGAGTTAAATCCCAGGCTCTGTGTTTTCCTACAAGCAAGACATCTCTTCTGGTAAACTAAGTCAATTTTCAGCTCAAAGGAATCTACATCGTTTACGAAGATCACACGTTTCTCACTCTTAACTGAAACGCATTGGATGTTAGATGACTTTTGCTTTGTATCAGTTTCAGAATCAGAGTTGATCTAGCAGTGGTCCGTATGTGTAGGAAACTCCGTTCTTTTGTTCTGAGCAAACACAAGTTTCCTGCTCTATTAGAGACTCTAGAAAGCAAGAGCATGCTTCTTCCTATACTCAGAGTGTGTTTCCTCGTGAGAACTGTGCTGTGTGTTTCCCTTCAGAAATTGAGTTAAATCCCAGGCTCTGTGTCTTCCTACAAGCAAGACATCATTTCAGGTAAACGAAGTCAATTTTCAGCTCCAATGAATACAAATCGTTTAGAAAGCTCACACGGTACTTGCTCTTAACTGAAAAGCATTGGATGTTAGATGACTTGTGGTCTGGATCAGTTTCAGAAGCAGGGTTGAAATAGCAATGGTCCGTATATGTAGGAAACACCGTTATTTTGTTCAGAGCACCATCATGTTTCTGGCTCTATTAGAGACTCTAGAAAGCAAGAGCATGCTTCGTGCTCTAAAGCAGAGTGTGTTTCATGGATGAGAACTGTGCTGTGTGTTTCCCTTCAGAAATGGAGTTAAATCCCAGGCTCTGTATCATCCTACAAGCAAGAAATCTTTTCAGGTAAACTCAGTCACTTTTGATCTCAAAGGAATGTACATCGTTCACGAAGCTCACACGTTTCTCGCTCTTAACTGGAAAGAATTGCATGTTAGAGGAAGTGTGGTTTGTATCAGTTTCAGAAGAAGAGTTGATCTAGATATGGTCCTTATGTGTAGGAAACACCGTTATTTTGTTCTGACCACAGTCACGTTTCCTGCTGTATTAGAGACACTTAGAAAGCAAGAGCGTGCTTCTTGCTCTAAAGCAGAGTGTGTTTCATGGATGAGAACTGTGCTATATGTTTTCCTTCATAAATGGAGTTAAATCCCAGGATCTGTGTCTTCCTACAAGCAAGACATGTTTTCAGGTAAACTAAGTCACTTTTCAGCTCTAAGGAAGCTACATCATTCACAAAGCTCACAAGTTTCTCACTCTTAACTGGAAAGCATTGCATGTTAGAGGAACTATGGTTTGTATCAGTTTCAGAAGAAGAGTTGACCTAGATATGGTCCGTATGTGTAGGAAACACCGTTATTTTGTTCTGTCCACAGTCACGTTTCCTGATCTATTAGAGATTCTTAGAAAGCAAGAGTGTGTTTCTTGCTCTAAAGCAGTGTGTGTTTCATGGATGAGAACTGTGCTTTGTGTTTCCCTTCAGAAATGGAGTTAAATTCCAGGATCTGTGTCTTCCTACAAGCAAGACATCATTTCAGGTAAATGCAGTCACTTTTCAGCTCAAATGAATATAAATCATTTACAAAGGTCACATGTTACTTGCTCTTAACTGAAAAGCATTGGATGTTAGATGACTTGTGGTTTGGATCAGTTTCAGAAGCAGAGTTGAACTAGCAATGGTCCATATATGTGGGAAACACCGTTATTTTGTTCAGAGCACCCTCATGTTTCTGGCTCTATTAGAGACACTAGAAAGCAAGAGCATGCTTCGTGCTCTAAAGCAGAGTGTGTTTCATGGATGAGAACTGTGCTGTTGTTTCCCTTCAGAAATGGAGTTAAATCCCAAGCTCTGTATCATCCTACAAGCAAGAAATCTTTTCAGGGAAACTCAGTCAGTTTTAATATAAAAGGAATGTACATCGTTCACGAAGCTCATACGTTTCTCGCTCTTAACTGGAAAGAATTGCATGTTAGAGGAAGTGTGGTTTGTATCAGTTTCAGAAGAAGAGTTGATCTAGATATGGTCCTTATGTGTAGGAAACACCGTTATTTTGTTCTGACCACAGTCACGTTTCCTGCTGTATTAGAGACACTTAGAAACCAAGAGCGTGCTTCTTGCTCTAAAGCAGAGTGTGTTTCATGGATGAGAACTGTGCTATGTGTTTTCCTTCATAAATGGAGTTAAATCCCAGGATCTGTGTCTTCCTACAAGCAAGACATGTTTTCAGGTAACCTAAGTCACTTTTCAGCTCTAAGGAAGCTACATCATTCACAAAGCTCACAAGTTTCTCACTCTTAACAGGAAAGCATTGCATGTTAGAGGAACTGTGGTTTGTATCAGTTTCAGAAGAAGAGTTGACCTAGATATGGTCCGTATGTGTAGGAAACACCATTGTTTTGTTCTGTCCACAGTCACGTTTCCTGATCTATTAGAGACTCTTACAAAGCAAGAGTGTGCTTCTTGCTCTAAAGCAGGGTGTGTTTCAAGGATGAGAACTGTGCTTTGTGTTTCCCTTCAGAAATGGTGTTAAATTCCAGGATCTGTGTCTTCCTACAAGCAAGACATCATTTCAGGTAAATGCAGTCACTTTTCAGCTCAAATGAATATAAATCGTTTACGAAGGTCATACGTTACTTGCTCTTAACTTGAAAGCATTGGATGTTAGATGACTTATGGTTTGGATCAGTTTCAGAAGCAGAGTTGAACTAGCAATGGTCCATATATGTAGGAAACACCGTTATTTTGTTCAGAGCACCCTCATGTTTCTGGCTCTATTAGAGACTCTAGAAAGCAAGAGCGTGCTTCTTGCTCTAAAGCAGAGTGTGTTTCATGGATGAGAACTGTGCTGTGTGTTTCCCTTCAGAAATGGAGTTAAATCCCAGGCTCTGTGTCTTCCTACAATCAAGACATGTTTTCAGGTAAACGAAGTCATTTTCAGCTCTAAGGAAGATACATATTTCACGAAGCTCACAAGTTTCTCACTCTTAACTGGAAAGCATTGCATGTTAGAGGACATGTGCATTGTATCAGTTTCAGAAGAAGAGTTGAACAAGCAATGGTCTGTAATGTGTAGGAAATACCGTTATTTTGTTCTGAACACAGTCACGTTTCCTGCTCTATTAGAGATTCTTAGAAAGCAACAGTGTGCTTCTTGCTCTAAAGCAGAGTGTGTTTCATGGATGAGAACTCTGCTGTGTGTTTCCCTTCAGAAATGGAGTTAAATTCCAGGCTGTGCGTCTTCCTACACGCAAGACATCATTTCAGGAAAACGCAGTCACTTTTCAGCTCTAAGGAATATAAATCATTTACGAAGATCACACGTTTCTCACTCTTAACTGAAAAGCATTGGATGTTAGATGACTTGTGGTTTGTATCAGTTTCAGAAGCAGAGTTGAACTAATTATGGTCCGTATGTGTAGGAAACACCGTTCTTTTCTTCTGAGCTCACTCACGTTTCCTGCTCTATTAGAGACACTAGAAAGCAAGAGCATGCTTTGTGCTCTAAAGCAGAGTGTGTTTCATGGATGAGAACTGTGCTGTGTGTTTCCCTTCAGAAATGGATTTAAATCCCAGGCTCTGTATCATCCTACAAGCAAGAAATCTTTTCAGGTAAACTCAGTCACTTTTCAGCTCAAAGGAAGCTACATCGTTCACGAAGCTCACACGTTTCTCGCTCTTAACTGGAATGAATTGCATGTTAGAGGAAGTGTGGTTTGTATCAGTTTCAGAAGAAGAGTTGACCTAGATATGGGCCGTATGTGTAGGAAACACCGTTATTTTGTTCTGACCACAGTCACGTTTCCTGCTGTATTAGAGACACTTAGAAAGCAAGAGCGTGCTTCTTCCTATACGCAGAGTGTGTTTCATTGATGAGAACTGTGCTGTGTGTTTCCCTTCAGAAATGCAGTTAAATCCCAGGATCTGTGTCTTCCTACAAGCAAGACATCTTTTCAGGTAAACTAAGTCAATTTTCAGCTCAAAGGAAGCTACATCGTTTACGAAGATCACACGTTTCTCACTCTTAACTGAAAAGCATTGGATGTTAGATGACTTGTGGTTTGTATCAGTTTCAGAATCAGAGTTCAACTCGCAGTGGTCCGTATATGTAGGAAACACCGTTCTTTTGTTCTGAGCACACTCAAGTTTCCTGCTCTATTAGAGACTCTTAGAAAGCAAGAGTGTGCTTCTTCCTATACGCAGAGTGTGTTTCCTCGTGAGAACTGTGCAGTGTGTTTCCCTTCAGAAATGGAGTTAAATCCCAGGCTCTGTATCTTCCTACAGGTAAGACATCTTTTCAGGTAAACTCAGTCACTTTTCAGCTCAAAGTATGCTACATGGTCCACAAAGCTCACACGTTTCTCGCTCTTAACTGGAAAGAATTGCATGTTAGAGGAAGTGTGGTTTGTATCAGTTTCAGGGGAGAGTTGACCTAGATATGGTCCGTATGTGTAGGAAACACCGTTATTTTGTTCTGTCCCCAGTCACGTTTCCTGATCTATTAGGGACTCTTAGAAAGCAAGAGTGTGCTTCTTGCTCTAAAGCAGAGTGTGTTTCATGGATGAGAACTGTGCTTTGTGTTTCCATTCAGAAATGGAGTTAAATACCAGTCTCTGTATCTTCCTACAAGCAAGACATCTTTTCAGGTAAACTCAGTCACTTTTCAGCTCAAAGGAAGCTACATCGTTCACGAAGCTCACACGTTTCTCGCTCTTAACTGGAATGAATTGCATGTTAGAGGAAGTGTGGTTTGTATCAGTTTCAGAAGAAGAGCTGACCTTGATATTGTCTGTATGTGTAGGAAACACCGTTATTTTGTTCTGACCACAGTCACGTTTCCTGCTGTATTAGAGACTCTTAGGAAGCAAGAGTGTGCTTCTTGCTCTAAAGCAGAGTGTGTTTCATGGATGAGAACTGTGCTTTGTGTTTCCCTTCCGAAATGGAGTTAAATCCCAGGCTCTGTATCTTCCTACAAGCAAGACATCTTTTCAGGTAAACTCAGTCACTTTTCAGCTCAAAGGAAGCTACATCGTTAACGAAGCTCACACATTTCTCGCTCTTAACTGGAACGAATTGCATGTTAGAGGAAGTGTGGTTTGTATCAGTTTCAGAAGAAGAGTTGACCTTGATATTGTCCGTATTTGTAGGAAACCCCGTTATTTTGTTCTGACCACAGTCACGTTTCCTGCTGTATTAGAGACTCTTTGGAAGCAAGAGTGTGCTTCTTGCTCTAAAGCAGAGTGTGTTTCATGGATGTGAACTGTGCTGTGTGTTTCCCTTCAGAAATGGTGTTAAATCCCAGGCTCTGTGTCTTCCTACAATCAAGACAAGTTTTCAGGTAAACGAAGTCACTTTTCAGCTCCAAGGAATATACATATTTCACGAAGCTCACAAGTTTCTCACTCTTAACTGGAAAGAATTACATGTTAGAGGAACTGTGCATTGTATCAGTTTCAGAAGAAGAGTTGAACAAACAATGGTCCGTATGTGTAGGAAACACCGTTATTTTGTTCTGACCACAGACACGTTTCCTGCTCTATTAGAGATTCTTAGAAAGCAAGAGTGTGCTTCTTGCTCTAAAGCAGAGTGTGTTTCATGGATGAGAACTCTGCTGTGTGTTTCCCTTCAGAAATGGAGTTAAATCCCAGGCTGTGCGTCTTCCTTCACGCAAGACATCATTTCACGAAAACGCAGTCACTTTTCAGCTCTAATGAATATAAATCTTTTACGAAGATCACACGTTTCTCACTCTTAACTGAAAAGCATTGGATGTTAGATGACTTGTCGTTTGTATCAGTTTCAGAAGCAGAGTGGAACTAATTATGGTCCGTACGTGTAGTAAACACCGTTCTTTAATTCTTAGCTCACTCACGTCCTGCTCTAGTAGAGAATCTAGAAAGCAAGAGCATGCTTTGTGCTCTAAAGCAGAGTGTGTTTCATGGATGAGAACTGTGCTGTGTGTTTCCCTTCAGAAATGGAGTTAAATCCCAGGCTCTGTGTCTTCCTACAAGCAAGACATCATTTCAGGTAAACGCAGTCAATTTTCAGCTCCAATGAATATAAATCATTTACAAAGCTCACACGGTACTTGCTCTTAACTGAAAAGCATTGGATGTTAGATGACTTTTGGTCTGGATCAGTTTCAGAAGCAGGTTTGAAATAGCAATGGTCCGTATATGTAGGAAACACTGTTATTTGGTTCAGAGCACCCTCACGTTTCTGGCTCTATTAGAGACTCTAGAAAGCAAGAGCATACTTCGTGCTCTAAAGCAGAGTGTGTTTCATGGATGAGAACTGTGCTGTGTGTTTCCCTTCAGAAATGGATTTAAATCCCAGGCTCTGTATCATCCTACAAGCAAGAAATCTTTTCAGGTAAACTCAGTCACTTTTAATCTCAAAGGAATGTACATCGTTCACAAAGCTCACACGTTTCTCGCTCTTAACTGGAATGAATTGCATGTTAGAGGAAGTGTGGTTTGTATCAGTTTCAGAAGAAGAGTTGACCTAGATATGGGCCGTATGTGTAGGAAACACCGTTATTTTGTTCTGTCCACAGTCATGTTTCCTGCTGTATTAGAGACACTTAGAAACCAAGAGCGTGCTTCTTGCTCTAAAGCAGAGTGTGTTTCATGGATGAGAACTGTGCTATGTGTTTTCCTTCATAAATGGAGTTAAATCCCAGGGTCTGTGTCTTCCTACAAGCAAGACATGTTTTCAGTTAAACTAAGTCACTTTTCAGCTCTAAGGAAGCTACATCATTCACAAAGCTCACAAGTTTCTCACTCTTAACTGGAAAGCATTGCATGTTAGAGGAACTGTGGTTTGTATCAGTTTCAGAAGAAGAGTTGACCTAGATATGGTCCGTATGTGTAGGAAACACCATTATTTTGTTCGGGCCACAGTCAAGTTTCCTGATCTATTAGAGACTCTTAGAAAGCAAGAGTGTGCTTCTTGCTCTAAAGCAGAGTGTGTTTCATGGATGAGAACTGTTCTTTGTGTTTCCCTTCAGAAATGGAGTTAAATTCCAGGCCTGTGTCTTCCTACAAGCAAGACATCATTTCAGGTAATTGCAGTCACTTTTAAGCTCAAATGAATATAAATCGTTTACGAAGGTCACACGTTACTTGCTCTTAACTGAAAAGCATTGGATGTTAGATGACTTGTGGTTTGGATCAGATTCAGAAGCAGAGTTGAACTAGCAATGGTCCATATATGTAGGAAACACCGTTATTTTGTTCAGAGTACCCTCATGTTTCTGCCTCTATTAGAGACTCTAGAAAGCAAGAGCGTGCTTCTTGCTCTAAAGCAGAGTGTGTTTAATGGATGAGAACTGTGCTGTGTGTTTCCCTTCAGAAATGCAGTTAAATCCCAGGCTCTGTGTCTTTCTACAAGCAAGACATCTTTTCAGATAAACTAAGTCAATTTTCAGCTCAAAGGAAGCTACATCGTTTACGAAGATCACACGTTACTCACTCTTAACTGAAAAGCATTGGATGTTAGATGACTTGTGGTTTGTATCAGTTTCAAAATCAGAGTTCAACTCGCAGTGGTCCGTATATGTAGGAAACACCGTTTTTTTGTTCTGAGCTCACTCAAGTTTCCTGCTCTATTAGAGACTCTAGAAAGCAAGAGTGTGCTTCTTCCTATACGCAGAGTGTGTTTCCTCGTGAGAACTGTGCAGTGTGTTTCCCTTCAGAAATGGAATTAAATCCCAGGCTCTGTATCTTCCTACAAGCAAGACATCTTTTCAGGTAAACTCAGTCACTTTTCAGCTCAAAGGAAGCTACATCGTAAACAAAGCTCACACGTTTCTCGCTCTTAACTGGAAAGAATTGCATGTTAGAGGAAGTGTTGTTTGTATCAGTTTCCGAAGAAGAGTTGACCTAGATATGGTCTGTATGTATAGGAAACACCGTTATTTTGTTCTGACCACAGTCACCTTTCCTGCTGTATTAGAGACTCTAGAAAGCAAGAGCATGCTTCGTGCTCTAAAGCAGAGTGTGTTTCATGGATGAGAACTGTTCTGTGTGTTTCCCTTCAGAAATTAAGTTAAATCCCAGGCTCTGTGTCTTCCTACAAGCAAGACATCTTTTCAGGTAAACGAAGTCAATTTTCAGCTCAAAGGAAGCTACATCGTTTACGAAGATCACACGTTTCTCACTCTTAACTGAACAGCATTGGATGTTAGATGACTTTTGCTTTGTATCAGTTTCAGAATCAGAGTTGATCTAGCAGTGGTCCGTATATGTAGGAAACACCGTTATTTTGTTCAGAGCACCCTCATGTTTCTGGCTCTATTAGAGACTCTAGAAAGCAAGAGCATGCTTCGTGCTCTAAAGCAGAGTGTGTTTCATGGATGAGAACTGTGCTGTGTGTTTCCCTTCAGAAATGGATTTCAATCCCAGGCTCTGTATCTTCCTACAAGCAAGAATTCTTTCAGGTAAACTCAGTCACTTTTAATCTCAAAGGAATGTACATCGTTAACGAAGCTCACACGTTTCTCGCTCTTAACTGGAAAGAATTGCATGTTAGAGGAAGTGTGGTTTGTATCAGTTTCAGAAGAAGAGTTGACCTAGATATGGTCCGTATGTGTGGGAAACACAGTTATTTTGTTCTGACCACAGTCATGTTTCCTGCTGTATTAGAGACACTTAGAAAGCAAGATCGTGCTTCTTGCTCTAAAGCAGAGTGTGTTTCATGGATGAGAACTGTGCTGTGTGTTTCCCTTCAGAAATGCAGTTAAATCCCAGGCTCTGTGTCTTCCTACAAGCAAGACATCTTTTCAGGTAAACTAAGTCAATTTTCAGCTCAAAGGAAGCTACATCGTTTACGAAGATCACACGTTTCTCACTCTTAACTGAAAAGCATTGGATGTTAGATGACTTGTGGTTTGTATCAGTTTCAGAATCAGAGTTCAACTCGCAGTGGTCCGTATATGTAGGAAACACCGTTCTTTTGTTCTGAGCACACTCAAGTTTCCTGCTCTATTAGAGACTCTTAGAAAGCAAGAGTGTGCTTCTTCCTATACGCAGAGTGTGTTTCCTCGTGAGAACTGTGCAGTGTGTTTCCCTTCAGAAATGGAGTTAAATTCCAGGCTGTGCATCTTCCTACACGCAAGACATCATTTCAGGAAAACGCAGTCACTTTTCAGCTCTAATGAATATAATTCGTTTACGAAGATCACACGTTTCTCAATCTTAACTGAAAAGCATTGGATGTTATATGACTTGTGGTTTGTATCAGTTTCAGAATCAGAGTTCAACTCGCAGTGGTCCGTATATGTAGGAAACACCGTTCTTTTGTTCTGAGCACACTCAAGTTTCCTGCTCTATTAGAGACTCTAGAAAGCAAGAGCGTGCTTCTTCCTATACGCAGAGTGTGTTTCATGGATGAGAACTGTGCTGTGTGTTTCCCTTCAGAAATGCAGTTAAATCCCAGGCTCTGTGTCTTCCTATAAGCAAGACATCTTTTCAGGTAAACTAAGTCAATTTTCAGCTCAAAGGAAGCTACATCATTTACGAAGATCACACGTTTCTCACTCTTAACTGAAAAGCATTGGATGTTAGATGACTTGTGGTTTGTATCAGTTTCAGAATCAGAGTTCAACTCGCAGTGGTCCGTATATGTAGGAAACACCGTTCTTTTGTTCTGAGCACACTCAAGTTTCCTGCTCTATTAGAGACTCTTAGAAAGCAAGAGTGTGCTTCTTCCTATACGCAGAGAGTGTTTCCTCGTGAGAACTGTGCAGTGTGTTTCCCTTCAGAAATGGAGTTAAATCCCAGGCTCTGTATCTTCCTACAGGTAAGACATCTTTTCAGGTAAACTCAGTCACTTTTCAGCTCAAAGGACGCTACATCGTCCACAAAGATCACACGTTTCTCGCTCTTAACTGGAAAGAATTGCATGTTAGAGGAAGTGTGGTTTGTATCAGTTTCAGAAGAAGAGTTGACCTAGATATGGTCCGTATGTGTAGGAAACACCGTTATTTTGTTCTGTCCCCAGTCATCTTTCCTGATCTATTAGAGACTCTTAGAAAGCAAGAGTGTGGTTCTTGCTCTAAAGCAGAGTGTGTTTCATGGATGAGAACTGTGCTTTGTGTTTCCATTCAGAAATGGAGTTAAGTCCCAGGCTGTGTGTCTTCCTACAATCAAGACATGTTTTCAGGTAATGAAGTCACTTTTCAGCTCTAAGGAAGATACATATTTCACGAAGCTCACAAGTTTCTCACTCTTAAATGGAAAGCATTGCATGTTAGAGGAACTGTGCATTGTTTCAGTTTCAGAAGATGAGTTGAACAAGCAATGGTCCGTATGTGTAGGAAACACCGTTATTTTGTTCTGACTACAGTCACGTTTCCTGCTCTATTAGAGATTCTTAGAAAGCAAGAGTGTGCTTCTTGCTCTAAAGGAGAGATTGTTTCATGGATGAGAACTCTGCTGTGTGTTTCCCTTCAGAAATGGAGTTAAATTCCAGGCTGTGCATCTTCCTACACGCAAGACATCATTTCGGGAAAACGCAGTCACTTTTCAGCTCTAATGAATATAAATCGTTTACGAAGATCACACGTTTCTAACTCTTAACTGAAAAGCATTGGATGTTAGATGACTTGTGGTTTGTATCAGTTTCAGAAGCAGAGTTGAACTAATTATGGTCCGTATGTGTAGGAAACACCGTTCTTTTCTTCTGAGCTCACTCACGTTTCCTGCTCTATTAGAGACTCTAGAAAGCAAGAGCATGCTTTGTGCTCTAAAGCAGAGTGTGTTTCATGGATGAGAACTGTGCTGTGTGTTTCCCTTCAGAAATGGATTTAAATCCCAGGCTCTGTGTCTTCCTACAAGCAAGAAATCTTTTCAGGTAAACTCAGTCACTTTTAATCTCATAGGAATGTACATCGTTCACGAAGCTCACACGTTTCTCGCTCTTAACTGGAAAGAATTGCATGTTAGAGAGAGTGTGGTTTGTATCAGTTTCAGAAGAAGAGTTGACCTAGATATGGTCCGTATGTGTAGGAAACACCGTTATTTTGTTCTGACCACAGTCACATTTCCTGCTGTATTAGAGACACTTAGAAACCAAGAGCGTGCTTCTTGCTCTAAAGCAGAGTGTGTTTCATGGATGAGAACTGTGCTATGTGTTTTCCTTCATAAATGGAGTTAAATCCCAGGATCTGTGTCTTCCTACAAGCAAGACATGTTTTCAGGTAAACTAAGTCACTTTTCAGCTCTAAGGAAGCTACATCATTCACAAAGCTCACAAGTTTCTCACTCTTAACTGGAAAGCATTGCATGTTAGAGTAACTGTGGTTTGTATCAGTTTCAGAAGAAGAGTTCACCTAGATATGGTCAGTATGTGTAGGAAATACCATTATTTTGTTCTGTCCACAGTCACGTTTCCTGATCTATTAGAGACTCTTAGAAAGCAAGAGTGTGCTTCTTGCTCTAAAGCAGAGTGTGTTTCATGGATGAGAACTGTGCTTTGTGTTTCCCTTCAGAAATGGAGTTAAATCCCAGGCTCTGTATCTTCCTACAAGCAAGACATCTTTTCAGGTAAACTCAGTCTCTTTTCAGCTCAAAGGAAGCTACATCGTTCACGAAGCTCACACGTTTCTCGCTCTTAACTGGAACGAATTGCATGTTAGAGGAAGTGTGGTTTGTATCAGTTTCAGAAGAAGAGTTGACCTTGATATTGTCCGTATGTGTAGGAAACACCGTTATTTTGTTCTGACCACAGTCACGTTTCCTGCTGTATTAGAGACTCTTAGGAAGCAAGAATGTGCTTCTTGCTCTAAAGCAGAGTGTGTTTCATGGATGTGAACTGTGCTGTGTGTTTCCCTTCAGAAATGGAGTTAAATCCCAGGCTCTGTGTCTTCCTAACAAGCAAGACATCATTTCAGGTAAACGCAGTCAATTTTCAGCTCCAATGAATATAAATCGTTTACAAAGCTCACACGTTTCTCGCTCTTAACTGGAAAGAATTGCATGTTAGAGGAAGTGTGGTTTGTATCAGTTTCAGAAGAAGAGTTGACCTAGATATGGTCCGTATGTGTGGGAAAAACCGTTATTTTGTTCTGACCACAGTCACGTTTCCTGCTGTATTAGAGACACTTAGAAAGCAAGATCGTGCTTCTTGCTCTAAAGCAGAGTGTGTTTCATGGATGAGAACTGTGCTATGTGTTTTCCTTCAGAAATGGAGTTAAATCCCAGGCTCTGTATCTTCCTACAAGCAAGACATGTTTTCAGGTAAACTAAGTCACTTTCAGCTCTAAGGAAGCTACATCATTCACAAAGCTCACAAGTTTCTCACTATAAACTGGAAAGCATTGCATGTTAGAGGAACTGTGGTTTGTATCAGTTTCAGAAGAAGAGTTGACCTAGATATGGTCCGTATGTGTAGGAAACACCGTTAATTTGTTCTGTCCACAGTCACGTTTCCTGATCTATTAGAAACTCTTAGAAAGCAAGAGTGTGCTTCTTGCTCTAAAGCAGAGTGTGTTTCATGGATGAGAACTGTGCTTTGTGTTTCCCTTCAGAAATGGAGTTAAATTCCAGGATCTGTGTCTTCCTACAAGCAAGACATCATTTCAGGTAAACTAAGTCAATTTTCAGCTCAAAGGAAGCTACATCGTTTACGAAGATCACACGTTTCTCACTCTTAACTGAAAAGCATTGGATGTTAGATGACTTGTGGTTTGTATCAGTTTCAGAATCAGAGTTCAACTCGCAGTGGTCCGTATATGTAGGAAACACCGTTCTTTTGTTCTGAGCACACTCAAGTTTCCTGCTCTATTAGAGACTCTTAGAAAGCAAGAGTGTGCTTCTTCCTATACGCAGAGTGTGTTTCCTCGTGAGAACTGTGCAGTGTGTTTCCCTTCAGAAATGGAGTTAAATCCCAGGCTCTGTATCTTCCTACAGGTAAGACATCTTTTCAGGCAAACTCGGTCACTTTTCAGCTCAAAGGACGCTACAAAGTCCACAAAGCTCACACGTTTCTCGCTCTTAATTGGAAAGAATTGCTTGTTAGAGGAAGTGTGGTTTGTATCAGTTTCAGAAGAAGAGTTGACCTAGATATGGTCCGTATGTGTAGGAAACACCGTTATTTTGTTCTGTCCCCAGTCACCTTTCCTGATCTATTAGAGAATCTTAGAAAGCAAGAGTGTGGTTCTTGCTCTAAAGCAGAGTGTGTTTCATGGATGAGAACTGTGCTTTGTGTTTCCATTCAGAAATGGAGTTAAGTCCCAGGCTCTGTGTCTTCCTACAAGCAAGACATCATTTCAGGTAAACGCAGTCAATTTTCAGCTCCAATGAATATAAATCGTTTACAAAGCTCACACGGTACTTGCTCTTAACTGAAAAGCATTGGATGTTAGATGACTTGTGGTCTGGATCAGTTTCAGAAGCAGGGTTGAACTAGCAATGGTCTGTATATGTAGGAAACACCGTTATTTTGTTCAGAGCACCCTCATGTTTCTGGCTCTATTAGAGACTCTAGAAAGCAAGAGCATTCTTCGTGCTCTAAAGAAGAGTGTGTTTCATAGATGAGAACTGTGCTGTGTGTTTCCCTTCAGAAATGGGTTTAAATCCCAGGCTCTGTATCTTCCTACAAGCAAGACATCTTTTCAGGTAAACTCAGTCACTTTTCAGCTCAAAGGATGCTACATCGTCCACAAAGCTCACACGTTTCTCGCTCTTAACTGGAAAGAATTGCATGTTAGAGGAAGTGTGGTTTGTATCAGTTTCAGAAGAAGAGTTGACCTAGATATGGTCCGTATGTGTGGGAAAAACCGTTATTTTGTTCTGACCACAGTCACGTTTCCTGCTGTATTAGAGACACTTAGAAAGCAAGAGCGTGCTTCTTGCTCTAAAGCAGAGTGTGTTTCATGGATGAGAACTGTGCTATGTGTTTTCCTTCAGAAATGGAGTTAAATCCCAGGATCTGTGTCTTCCTACAAGCAAGACATGTTTTCAGGTAAACTAAGTCACTTTCAGCTCTAAGGAAGCTACATCATTCACAAAGCTCACAAGTTTCTCACTATAAACTGGAAAGCATTGCATGTTAGAGGAACTGTGGTTTGTATCAGTTTCAGAAGAAGAGTTGACCTAGATATGGTCCGTATGTGTAGGAAACACCGTTAATTTGTTCTGTCCACAGTCACGTTTCCTGATCTATTAGAAACTCTTAGAAAGCAAGAGTGTGCTTCTTGCTCTAAAGCAGAGTGTGTTTCATGGATGAGAACTGTGCTATGTGTTTTCCTTCATAAATGGAGTTAAATCCCAGGATCTGTGTCTTCCTACAAGCAAGACATGTTTTCAGTTAAACTAAGTCACTTTTCAGCTCTAAGGAAGCTACATCATTCACAAAGCTCACAAGTTTCTCACTCTTAACTGGAAAGCATTGCATGTTAGAGGAACTGTGGTTTGTATCAGTTTCAGAATCAGAGTTCAACTCGCAGTGGTCCGTATATGTAGGAAACACCGTTCTTTTGTTCTGAGCACACTAAAGTTTCCTGCTCTATTAGAGACTCTTAGAAAGCAAGAGCGTGCTTCTTGCTCTAAAGCAGAGTGTGTTTCATGGATGAGAACTGTGCTTTGTGTTTCCCTTCAGAAATGGAGTTAAATTACAGGATCTGTGTCTTCCTACAAGCAAGACATCATTTCAGGTAAATGCAGTCACTTTTCATCTCAAATGAATATAAATCGTTTACCTAGGTCACACCTTACTTGCTCTTAACTGAAAAGCATTGGATGTTAGATGACTTGTGGTTTGTATCAGTTTCAGAAGCAGAGTTGAACTAGCAATGGTCCATATATGTAGGAAACACCGTTATTTTGTTCAGAGCACCCTCATGTTTCTGGCTCTATTAGAGACTCTAGAAAGCAAGAGCGTGCTTCTTGCTCTAAAGCAGAGTGTGTTTCATGGATGAGAACTGTGCTGTGTGTTTCCCTTCAGAAATGGAGTAAAATCCCAGGCTCTGTGTCTTCCTACAAGCAAGACATGTTTTCAGGTAAACTCAGTCACTTTTCAGCTCTAAGGAACCAACATCGTTCACGAATCTCACAAGTTTCTCACTCTTAACTGGAAAGCATTGCATGTTAGAGGAACTGTGGTTTGTATCAGTTTAAGAAGAAGAGTTGACCTAGATAAAGTCCGTATGTGTAGGAAACTCCGTTATTATGTTCTGACCACAGTCACGTTTCCTGCTCTATTAGAGACTCTTAGAAAGCAAGAGCGTGCTTCTTGCTCTAAAGCAGAGTGTGTTTCATGGATGAGAACTGTGCTTTGTGTTTCCCTTCAGAAATGGAGTTAAATTCCAGGATCTGTGTCTTCCTACAAGCAAGACATCATTTCAGGTAAACTAAGTCAATTTTCAGCTCAAAGGAAGCTACATCGTTTACGAAGATCACACGTTTCTCACTCTTAACTGAAAAGCATTGGATGTTAGATGACTTGTGGTTTGTATCAGTTTCAGAATCAGAGTTCAACTCGCAGTGGTCCGTATATGTAGGAAACACCGTTCTTTTGTTCTGAGCACACTCAAGTTTCCTGCTCTATTAGAGACTCTTAGAAAGCAAGAGTGTGCTTCTTCCTATACGCAGAGTGTGTTTCCTCGTGAGAACTGTGCAGTGTGTTTCCCTTCAGAAATGGAGTTAAATCCCAGGCTCTGTATCTTCCTACAGGTAAGACATCTTTTCAGGCAAACTCGGTCACTTTTCAGCTCAAAGGACGCTACATCGTCCACAAAGCTCACACGTTTCTCGCTCTTAATTGGAAAGAATTGCTTGTTAGAGGAAGTGTGGTTTGTATCAGTTTCAGAAGAAGAGTTGACCTAGATATGGTCCGTATGTGTAGGAAACACCGTTATTTTGTTCTGTCCCCAGTCACCTTTCCTGATCTATTAGAGAATCTTAGAAAGCAAGAGTGTGGTTCTTGCTCTAAAGCAGAGTGTGTTTCATGGATGAGAACTGTGCTTTGTGTTTCCATTCAGAAATGGAGTTAAGTCCCAGGCTCTGTGTCTTCCTACAAGCAAGACATCATTTCAGGTAAACGCAGTCAATTTTCAGCTCCAATGAATATAAATCGTTTACAAAGCTCACACGGTACTTGCTCTTAACTGAAAAGCATTGGATGTTAGATGACTTGTGGTCTGGATCAGTTTCAGAAGCAGGGTTGAACTAGCAATGGTCTGTATATGTAGGAAACACCGTTATTTTGTTCAGAGCACCCTCATGTTTCTGGCTCTATTAGAGACTCTAGAAAGCAAGAGCATGCTTCGTGCTCTAAAGAAGAGTGTGTTTCATAGATGAGAACTGTGCTGTGTGTTTCCCTTCAGAAATGGGTTTAAATCCCAGGCTCTGTATCTTCCTACAAGCAAGACATCTTTTCAGGTAAAGTCAGTCACTTTTCAGCTCAAAGGAAGCTACATCGACCACAAAGCTCACACGTTTCTCGCTCTTAACTGGAAAGAATTGCATGTTAGAGGAAGTGTGGTTTGTATCAGTTTCAGAAGAAGAGTTGACCTAGATATGGTCCGTATGTGTGGGAAAAACCGTTATTTTGTTCTGACCACAGTCACGTTTCCTGCTGTATTAGAGACACTTAGAAAGCAAGAGCGTGCTTCTTGCTCTAAAGCAGAGTGTGTTTCATGGATGAGAACTGTGCTATGTGTTTTCCTTCAGAAATGGAGTTAAATCCCAGGATCTGTGTCTTCCTACAAGCAAGACATGTTTTCAGGTAAACTAAGTCACTTTCAGCTCTAAGGAAGCTACATCATTCACAAAGCTCACAAGTTTCTCACTATAAACTGGAAAGCATTGCATGTTAGAGGAACTGTGGTTTGTATCAGTTTCAGAATCAGAGTTCAACTCGCAGTGGTCCGTATGTGTAGGAAACTCCGTTCTTTTGTTCTGAGCACACTAAAGTTTCCTGCTCTATTAGAGACTCTTAGAAAGCAAGAGCGTGCTTCTTGCTCTAAAGCAGAGTGTGTTTCATGGATGAGAACTGTGCTGTGTGTTTCCCTTCAGAAATGCAGTTAAATCCCAGGCTCTGTGTCTTCCTACAAGCAAGACATCATTTCAGGTAAACGCAGTCAATTTTCAGCTCCAATGAATATAAATCGTTTACAAAGCTCACACGGTACTTGCTCTTAACTGAAAAGCATTGGATGTTAGATGACTTGTGGTCTGGATCAGTTTCAGAAGCAGGGTTGAACTAGCAATGGTCCGTATATGTAGGAAACACCGTTATTTTGTTCAGAGCACCCTCATGTTTCTGGCTCTATTAGAGACTCTAGAAAGCAAGAGCATGCTTCGTGCTCTAAAGAAGAGTGTGTTTCATAGATGAGAACTGTGCTGTGTGTTTCCCTTCAGAAATGGGTTTAAATCCCAGGCTCTGTATCTTCCTACAAGCAAGAAATCTTTTCAGGTAAACTCAGTCACTTTTAATCTCAAAGGAATGTACATCGTTCACGAAGCTCACACGTTTCTCGCTCTTAACTGGAAAGAATTGCATGTTAGAGGAAGTGTGGTTTGTATCAGTTTCAGAAGAAGAGTTGACCTAGATATGGTCCGTATGTGTGGGAAAAACCGTTATTTTGTTCTGACCACAGTCACGTTTCCTGCTGTATTAGAGACACTTAGAAAGCAAGATCGTGCTTCTTGCTCTAAAGCAGAGTGTGTTTCATGGATGAGAACTGTGCTATGTGTTTTCCTTCAGAAATGGAGTTAAATCCCAGGCTCTGTATCTTCCTACAAGCAAGACATGTTTTCAGGTAAACTAAGTCACTTTCCTCTCTAAGGAAGCTACATCATTCACAAAGCTCACAAGTTTCTCACTATAAACTGGAAAGCATTGCATGTTAGAGGAACTGTGGTTTGTATCAGTTTCAGAAGAAGAGTTGACCTAGATATGGTCCGTATGTGTAGGAAACACCGTTAATTTGTTCTGTCCACAGTCACGTTTCCTGATCTATTAGAAACTCTTAGAAAGCAAGAGTGTGCTTCTTGCTCTAAAGCAGAGTGTGTTTCATGGATGAGAACTGTGCTTTGTGTTTCCCTTCAGAAATGGAGTTAAATTCCAGGATCTGTGTCTTCCTACAAGCAAGACATCATTTCAGGTAAATGCAGTCACTTTTCAGCTCAAATGAATATAAATCGTTTACGAAGGTCACACGTTACTTGCTCTTAACTGAAAAGCATTGGATGTTAGATGACTTGTGGTTTGGATCAGTTTCAGAAGCAGAGTTGAACTAGCAATGGTCCATATATGTAGGAAACACCGTTATTTTGTTCAGAGCACCCTCATGTTTCTGGCTCTATTAGAGACTCTAGAAAGCAAGAGCGTGCTTCTTGCTCTAAAGCAGAGTGTGTTTCATGGATGAGAACTGTGCTGTGTGTTTCCCTTCAGAAATGGAGTAAAATCCCAGGCTCAGTGTCTTCCTACAAGCAAGACATGTTTTCAGGTAATCTCAGTCACTTTTCAGCTCTAAGGAACCAACATCGTTCACGAATCTCACAAGTTTCTCACTCTTAACTGGAAAGCATTGCATGTTAGAGGAACTGTGGTTTGTATCAGTTTCAGAAGAAGAGTTGACCTAGATATGGTCCGTATGTGTAGGAAACACCGTTATTATGTTCTGACCACAGTCACGTTTCCTGCTCTATTAGAGACTCTTAGAAAGCAAGAGCGTGCTTCTTGCTCTAAAGCAGAGTGTGTTTCATGGATGAGAACTGTGCTTTGTGTTTCCCTTCAGAAATGGAGTTAAATTCCAGGATCTGTGTCTTCCTACAAGCAAGACATCATTTCAGGTAAACTAAGTCAATTTTCAGCTCAAAGGAAGCTACATCCTTTACGAAGATCACACGTTTCTCACTCTTAACTGAAAAGCATTGGATGTTAGATGACTTGTGGTTTGTATCAGTTTCAGAATCAGAGTTCAACTCGCAGTGGTCCGTATATGTAGGAAACACCGTTCTTTTGTTCTGAGCACACTCAAGTTTCCTGCTCTATTAGAGACTCTTAGAAAGCAAGAGTGTGCTTCTTCCTATACGCAGAGTGTGTTTCCTCGTGAGAACTGTGCAGTGTGTTTCCCTTCAGAAATGGAGTTAAATCCCAGGCTCTGTATCTTCCTACAGGTAAGACATCTTTTCAGGCAAACTCGGTCACTTTTTAGCTCAAAGGACGCTACATCGTCCACAAAGCTCACACGTTTCTCGCTCTTAATTGGAAAGAATTGCATGTTAGAGGAAGTGTGGTTTGTATCAGTTTCAGAAGAAGAGTTGACCTAGATATGGTCCGTATGTGTAGGAAACACCGTTATTTTGTTCTGTCCCCAGTCACCTTTCCTGATCTATTAGAGAATCTTAGAAAGCAAGAGTGTGGTTCTTGCTCTAAAGCAGAGTGTGTTTCATGGATGAGAACTGTGCTTTGTGTTTCCATTCAGAAATGGAGTTAAGTCCCAGGCTCTGTGTCTTCCTACAAGCAAGACATCATTTCAGGTAAACGCAGTCAATTTTCAGCTCCAATGAATATAAATCGTTTACAAAGCTCACACGGTACTTGCTCTTAACTGAAAAGCATTGGATGTTAGATGACTTGTGGTCTGGATCAGTTTCAGAAGCAGGGTTGAACTAGCAATGGTCTGTATATGTAGGAAACACCGTTATTTTGTTCAGAGCACCCTCATGTTTCTGGCTCTATTAGAGACTCTAGAAAGCAAGAGCATGCTTCGTGCTCTAAAGAAGAGTGTGTTTCATAGATGAGAACTGTGCTGTGTGTTTCCCTTCAGAAATGGGTTTAAATCCCAGGCTCTGTATCTTCCTACAAGCAAGACATCTTTTCAGGTAAAGTCAGTCACTTTTCAGCTCAAAGGAAGCTACATCGACCACAAAGCTCACACGTTTCTCGCTCTTAACTGGAAAGAATTGCATGTTAGAGGAAGTGTGGTTTGTATCAGTTTCAGAAGAAGAGTTGACCTAGATATGGTCCGTATGTGTGGGAAAAACCGTTATTTTGTTCTGACCACAGTCACGTTTCCTGCTGTATTAGAGACACTTAGAAAGCAAGAGCGTGCTTCTTGCTCTAAAGCAGAGTGTGTTTCATGGATGAGAACTGTGCTATGTGTTTTCCTTCAGAAATGGAGTTAAATCCCAGGATCTGTGTCTTCCTACAAGCAAGACATGTTTTCAGGTAAACTAAGTCACTTTCAGCTCTAAGGAAGCTACATCATTCACAAAGCTCACAAGTTTCTCACTATAAACTGGAAAGCATTGCATGTTAGAGGAACTGTGGTTTGTATCAGTTTCAGAAGAAGAGTTGACCTAGATATGGTCCGTATGTGTAGGAAACACCGTTAATTTGTTCTGTCCACAGTCACGTTTCCTGATCTATTAGAGACTCTTAGAAAGCAAGACCGTGCTTCTTGCTCTAAAGCAGAGTGTGTTTCATGGATGAGAACTGTTCTGTGTGTTTCCCTTCAGAAATGGAGTTTAATCCCACGCTCTGTGTCTTCCTACATCAAGACATGTTTTCAGGTAAAAGAAGTCACTTTTCAGCTCTAAGGAAGCTACATCATTCACGAAGCTCACAAGTTTCTTACTCTTAACTGGAAAGCATTGCATGTTTGAGGAACTGTGGATTGTATCAGTTTCAGAAGAAGAGTTGAACAAACAATGGTCCGTATGTGTAGGAAACACCGTTATTTTGTTCTGACCAAAGTCACGTTCCCTGCTCTATTAGTGATTCTTAGAAAGCAAGAGTGTGCTTCTTGCTCTAAAGCAGAGTGTGTTTCATCGATGAGAACTCTGCTGTGTGTTTCCCTTCAGAAATGGAGTTAAATTCCAGGCTCTGTGTCTTCCTACAAGCAACACATCATTTCAGGAAAACGCAGTCACTTTTCAGCTCAAATGAATATAAATCGTTGGCGAAGATCACACGTTTCTCACTCTTAACTGAAAAGCATTGGATGTTAGATGACTTGTGGTTTGTATCAGTTGCAGTAGCAGAGTTGAACTAGCTATGGTCCGTATGTGTAGGAAACACCGTTCTTTTGTTCTGAGCCCACTCACGTTTCCTGCTCTATTAGAGACTCTAGAAAGCAAGAGCATGCTTCGTGTTCTAAAGCAGAGTGTGTGTCATGGATGAGAACTGTGCTGTGTGTTTCCCTTCAGAAATGGAGTTAAGTCCCAGGCTCTGTGTCTTCCTACAAGCAAGACATCTTTTCAGGTAAACTCAGTCACTTTTCAGCTCAAAGGAAGCTACATTGTTCACGAAGCTCACACGTTTCTCGCTCTTAACTGGAAAGAATTTCATGTTAGAGGAACTGTGGTTTGTATCAGTTTCAGAAGAAGAGTTGACCTAGATATGGTCCATACGTAAGGAAACACCGTTATTTTGTTCTGACCACAGTCACGTTTCCTGCTCTATTAGAGACTCTTAGAAAGCATCAGCGTGCTTCTTGCTCTAAAGCAGAGTGTGTTTCATGAATGAGAACTGTGCTGTGTGTTTCCCTTCAGAAATGGATTTAAATCCCAGGTTCTGTATCTTCCTTACATCATTTCAGGTAAACGCAGTCAATTTTCAGCTCAATTGAATATAAATCTTTTACGAAGCTCACACGGTACTTGCTCTTAACTGAAAAGCATTGGATGTTAGATGACTTGTGGTCTGGATCAGTTTCAGAAGCAGAGTTGAACTAGCAATGGTCCGTATATGTAGGAAACACCGTTTTTTGTTCAGAGCAACCTCATGTTTCTGGCACTATTAGAGACTCTAGAAAGCAAGAGCATGCTTCGTGCTCTAAAGCAGAGTGTGTTTCATGGATGAGAACTGTGCTGTATGTTTCCCTTCAGAAATGGATTTAAATCCCAGGCTCTGTATCTTCCTACAAGCAAGAAATCTTTTCAGGTAAACTCAGTCACTTTTCAGCTCAAAGGAAGCGACATCGTTCACGAAGCTCACACGTTTCCCGCTCTTAACTGGAAAGAATTGCATGTTGGTGGAACTGTGGTTTGTATCAGTTTCAGAAGAAGAGTTGACCTAGATATGGTCCGTATGTGTAGGAAACACCGTTCTTTTGTTCTGATTACACTCAAGTTTCTGGCTCTATTAGAGACTCTGCAATGAAAGAGCATGCTTCTTGCTCTAAAGCAGAGTGTGTTTCATGGATGAGAACTGTGCTGTATGTTTCCCTTCAGAAATGGAGTTAAATCCAAGGCTCTGATTCTTCGTACAAGTAAGACATCTTTTCAGGTAAACTCAGTCACTTTTCAGCTCAAAGGAAGCTACATAGTTCACGAAGCTCACATGTTTCTCGCTCTTAACTTGAAAGCATTGCATGTTAATGGAACTGTGCTTTGTATCAGTTTCAGAAGAAGCGTTGACCTAGATATGGTACGTATTTGTAGGAAACACCATTATTTTGTTCAGACCACAGTCACGTTTTCTGCTGTATTAGAGACTCTTAGAACGCAAGAGCATGCTTCTTGCTCTAAAGCAGAGTGTGTTTCATGGATGAGAACTGTGCTGTGTGTTTCCCTTCAGAAATGCAGTTAAATCCCAGGCTCTGTGTCTTCCTACAAGCAAGAAATCATTTCAGGTAAACGCAGTCACTTATCAGCTCAAGTGAATATAAATCGTTTACGAAGGTCACACGTTTCTCGCTCATAACTGAAAAGCATTGGATGTTAAATGACTTGTGGTTTGTATCAGTTTCAGAAGCAGAGTTAAACTAGCAATGGTCCGTATGTGTAGGAAATACCGTTCTTTTGTTCTGAGCTCACTCACGTTTCCTGCTCTATTAGAGACTCTAGAAAGCAAGAGCATGCTTCGTGCTCTAAAGCAGAGTGTGTTTCATGGATGAGAAATGTGCTGTGGGTTTCCCTTCAGAAATGGAGTTAAATTCCAGGCCCCGTGACTTCCTACAAGCAAGAAATCATTTCAGGTATTCGCAGTCACTTTTCAGCTCAAATGAATATAAATTGTTTACGAAGCTCACACGTTTCTCGCTCTTAACTGGAATGCATTGCATGTTAGAGGAACTGTGGTTTGTATCAGTTTCAGAAGAAGAGTTGACCTAGATATGGTCCGTATGTGTAGGAAACACCATTATTTTGTTCTGACCACAGTCAGGTTTCCTGCTCTTTTAGAGACTCTTAGAAAGCAAGAGAGAGCTTCTTGCTCTAAAGCAGAGTGTGTTTCATGCATGAAAACTATGCTGTGTGTTTCCCTTCAGAAATGGAGTTAAATCCCAAGCTCTGTGTCTTCCTACAAGCAAGCCATATTTTCAGGTAAACTAAGTCACTTTTCAGCTCTAAGGAACCTACATCGTTCACGAAGCTCACAAGTTTCTCACTCTTAACTGGAAAGCATTGCATGTTAGAGGAACTGTGGTTTGTATCAGTTTCAGAAGAAGAGTTGACCTAGATATGGTCCGTATGTAAGGAAACACCGTTCATTTGTTCTGAGCTCACTCACGTTTCCTGCTGTATTACAGACTCTAGAAAGCAAGAGCATGCTTCGTGCTCTAAAGCAGAGAGTGTTTCATGGATGAGAACTGTACTGTGTGTTTCCCTTCAGAAATGGATTTAAATCCCAGGAACTGTATTTTCCTACAAGCAAGATATCTTTTCAGGTAAACTCAGTCACTTTTCAGCTCAAAGGAAGCTACATTGTTCACGAAGCTCACACGTTTCTCACTCTTACATGAAAAGCATTGGATGTTAGATGACTTGTGGTTTGTATCAGTTTCAGAATCAGAGTTGAACTCGCAGTGGTCCGTATGTGTAGGAAACACCGTTCTTTTGTTCTGAGCACACTCAAGTTTCCTGCTCTATTAGAGACTCTAGAAAGCAAGAGCGTGCTTCTTCCTATACGCAGAGTGTGTTTCCTCGTGAGAACTGTGCTGTGTGTTTCCCTTCAGAAATGGAGTGAAATCCCAGGCTCTGTATCTTCCTACAAGCAAGACATATTTTCAGGTAACTCAGTCACTTTTCAGCTCAAAGGAAGCAACATCATTCATGAAGCACACACGTTTCTCACTCTTAACTGGAAAGAATTGCATGTCAGAGGAAGTGTGGTTTTTATCAGTTTCAGAAGAAGAGTTGACCTAGGTATGGTCCGTATGTGTAGGAAACACCGTTATTTTGTTCTGAACACAGTCACGTTTCCTGCTCTATTAGAGACTCTTAGAAAGCAAGACCGTGCTTCTTGCTCTAAAGCAGAGTGTGTTTCATGGATGAGAACTGTTCTGTGTGTTTCCCTTCAGAAATGGAGTTTAATCCCACGCTCTGTGTCTTCCTACATCAAGACATGTTTTCAGGTAAAAGAAGTCACTTTTCAGCTCTAAGGATGCTACATCATTCACGAAGCTCACAAGTTTCTCACTCTTAACTGGAAAGCATTGCATGTTTGAGGAACTGTGGATTGTATCAGTTTCAGTAGAAGAGTTGAACAAGCAATGGTCCGTATGTGTAGGAAACACCGTTATTTTGTTCTGACCACAGTCACGTTTCCTGCTCTATTAGTGATTCGTAGAAAGCAAGAGTGTGCTTCTTGCTCTAAAGCAGATTGTGTTTCATAGATGAGAACTCTGCTGTGTGTTTCCCTTCAGAAATGGAGTTATATTCCAGGCTCTGTGTCTTCCTACAAGCAAGACATCATTTCAGGAAAACGCAGTCACTTTTCAGCTCAAATGAATATAAATCGTTGACGAAGATCACACCTTTCTCACTCTTAACTGAAAAGCTTTGGATGTTAGATGACTTGTGGTTTGTATCACTTTCAGAAGCAGAGTTGAACTAGCTATGGTCCGTATGTGTAGGAAACACCGTTCTTTTGTTCTGAGCTCATTCACGTTTCCTGCTCTATTAGAGACTCTAGAAAGCAAGAGCATGCTTCGTGTTCTAAAGCAGAGTGTGTTTCATGGATGAGAACTGTGCTGTGTGTTTCCCTTCAGAAATGGAGTTAAATCCCAGGCTCTGTGTCTTCCTACAAGCAAGACATCTTTTCAGGTAAACTAAGTCAATTTTCAGCTCAAAGGAAGCTACATCGTTTATGAAGAAAACACGTTTCTCACTCTTAACTGAAAAGCATTGGATGTTAGATGACTTGTGGTTTGTATCAGTTTCAGAATCAGAGTTGAGCTAGATATGGTCCGTATGTGTAGGAAACACAGTTCTTTTGTTCTGAGCACTCTCATGTTTCCTGCTCTATTAGAGACTCTAGAAAGCAAGAGCGAGCTTCTTCCTATACACAGAGTGTGTTTCATCCTGAGAACAGTGCTGTGTGTTTCCCTTCAGATATGGAGTTAAATCCCAGGCTCTGTATCTTCCTACAAGCAAGACATCTTTTCATGTAAACTCAGTCACCTTTCACCTCAGACAAGTCTACATCTTTCACGTAGCTCACAAGTTTCTTGCTCTTAACTGTAAATCATTGGATGTTAGAGGTCCTGTGATTTGTATCAGTTTCAAAAGAAGAGTTGAACTAGCAATGGTCCGTATGTGTAGGAAACACCGTGCTTTTGTTCTGAGTACCCACAAGTTTCTGGCTCTATTAGAGACTCTGCAAAGAAAGAGCATGGTTCTTGCTCTAAAGCAGAGTGTGTTTCATGGATGAGAACTGTGCTGTGTGTTTCCCTTCAGAAATGAACTTAAATTCCAGGCTCTGTGTCTTCCTACAAGCAAGACATCATTTCAGGAAAACGCAGTCACTTTTCAGCTCAAATGAATGTAAATCGTTTAGGAAGATCACACGTTTCTCGCTCTTAACTGAAAAGCATTGGATGTTAAATGTCTTGTGGTTGGGGTCTGTTTCAGAAGCAGAGTTGAACTAGCAATGATCCGTATATGTAGGAAACACCGTTAATTTGCTCAGAGCACCCTAATATATCTGGCTCTATTAGAGACTCTAGAGAGCAAGAGCATTCTTCGAGCTCTAAAGCAGAGTGTATTTCATGGATGAGAAGTGTGCTGTGTGTTTCCCTTCAGAAATGGAGTTAATTCACAGGCTCTGTATCTTCCTACAAGCAAGACTTCGTTTCACGTAAACTCAGTCAACTTTCAGCTCAAACAAAGCTACATCGTTCACGTAGCTCACACGTTTCTTGCTCCTAACTGTAAAGCATTGGATGTTAGAGGACCTGTGGTGTGTATCAGTTTCAGAAGTAGAGTTGAACTAGCAATGGTCCGTAAGTGTAGGAAACACCGTTCTTTTGTTCTGAGTACCCTCAAGTTACTGGCTCTTTTAGAGACTCTAGAAAGCAAGAGCATGCTTCTTGCTCTAAAGGAGAGTGTTTTTCATGGAAGAGAACTGTGCTGTGTGTTTCCCTTCAGAAATGGAGTTAAATCCCAGGCTCTGTGTCTTCCTACAAGCAAGACATCTTCTCAGGTAAACTCAATCACTATTCACCTCAAAGGAAGCTACATAGTTCACGAAGCTCACACGTTTCACTCTTAACTTGAAAACATTGCATGTTAATGGAACTGTGGTTTGTATCAGTTTAGAAGAAGAGTTGACGTAGATATGGTCCGTATGTGTAGGAAACACTGTTATTTTGTTTTGACCACAGTCACGTTTCCTGCTGTATTAGAGACACTTTGAAAGCAAGAGCGTGCTTCTTGCTCTAAAGTAGAGTGTGTTTCATGGATGAGAACTGTGCTGTGTGTTTCCCTTCAGAAATGGAGTTAAATTCCAGGCTCTGTGTCTTCCTACAAGCAAGAAATCATTTCAGGTAAACGCAGTCACTTATCAGCTCAAGTGAATATAAAGCGTTTATGAAGGTCACACGTTTCTCGCTCATAACTGAAAAGCATTGGATGTTAAATGACTTGTGGTTTGTATCAGTTTCAGAAGCAGAGTTAAACTAGCAATGGTCCGTATGTGTAGGAAACACCGTTATTTTGTTCTGAGCTCACTCACGTTTCCTGCTCTATTAGAGACTCTAGAAAGCAAGAGCATGCTTCGTGCTCTAAAGCAGAGTGTGTTTCATGGATGAGAAATGGCTGTGGGTTTCCCTTCAGAAATGGAGTTAAATTCCAGGCCCCGTGACTTCCTACAAGCAAGAAATCATTTCAGGTAATCGCAGTCACTTTTCAGCTCAAATGAATATAAATTGTTTACGAAGCTCACACGTTTCTCGCTCTTAACTGAAAAGCATTGGATGTTTGATGACTTGTGGTTTGTATCAGTTTCAGAAGCAGAGTTGAACTAGCTATGGTCCGTATGTGTAGGAAATACCGTTCTTTTGTTCTGAGCTCACTCACATTTCCTGCTCTATAAGAGACTCTAGAAAGCAAGAGCATGCTCCGTGCTCTAAAGCACAGTGTGTTTCATGGATGAGAAATGTGCTATGCTTTTCCCTTCAGAAATGGAGTCAAATCCCAGGCTCTGTATCTTCCTACAAGCAAGATATCTTTTCGGGTAAACTCAGTCACTTTTCAATCAAAGTAAGCTACATCGTTCACGAAGCACACACGTTTCTTGCTCTTAACTGGAAAGCATTGCATGTTAGAGGAACTTTGGTTTGTATCAGTTTCAGAAGAAGAGTTAACCTAGATATGGTCTGTACAGTAGGAAACACCGTTCTTTTGTTCTGACCACAGTCAAGTTTCATGCTATATTAGAGACTCTCAGAATGCAAAAGCGTGCTTCTTGCTCTAAAGCAGAGTGTGTTTCATGGATGAGAACTGTGCTGTGTGTTTCCCTTAAGAAATGGAGTTACATCCCAGGCTCTGTGTCTTCCTACAATCAAGACATGTTTTCAGGTAAACTCAGTCACTTTTCAGCTCAAAGGAAGCTACATCGTTCATGAAGCTCACACGTTTCTCGCTCTTAACTCGAAAGCATTGCATGTTAATGGAACTGTGTTTTGTATCAGTTACAGAAGAAGAGTTGACCGAGATATGGTCCGTATGTGTAGGAAACACCGTTATTTTGTTCTGACAACAGTCACGTTTCCTGCTGTATTAGAGACACTGTGAAAGCAAGAGCGTGCTTCTTGCTCTGAAGCAGAGTGTGTTTCATGGATGAGACCTGTGCTGTATGTTTCCCTTCAGAAATGGAGTTAAATTCCAGGCCCCGTGTCTTCCTACAAGCAAGACATCATTTCAGGTAAACGCAGTCACTTTTCAGCTCAAATGAATATAAATCGTTTACAAAGCTCACACGTTTCTTGCTCTTAGCTGAAAAGCATTGGATGTTAGATGACTTGTTGTTTGTATCATTTTCAGAAACAGAGTTGAACTAGCAATGGTCCGTAATGAAGGAAACACCGTTATTTTGTTTGAGCACCCTCATGTTTCTGGCTCTATTAGAGACTCTAGAAAGTAAGAGCATGCTTCGTGCTCTAAAGGAGAGTGTGCTTCATGGATGAGAACTGTGCTGTGTGTTTCCCTTCAGAAATGGAGTTAAATCCCAGGCTCTGTGTCTTCCTACAATCAAGACATGTTTTCAGGTAAACTAAGTCACTTCTCAGCTCTAAGGAAGCTACATCGTTCACGAAGCTCACAAGTTTCTCACTCTTAACTGGAAAGCATTGCATGTTAGAGGAACTGTGGTTTGTATCAGTTTCAGAAGAAGAGTTGACCTAGATATGGTCCGTATGTTTAGGAAACTCCGTTATTTTGTTCTGACCACAGTCACGTTTCCTGCTCTATTAGAGACTCTTAGAAAGCATGAGCATGCTTCTTACTCTAAAGCAGAGTGTGTTTCATGGATGAGAACTATGCTTTGTGTTTCCCTTCAGAAATGGAGTTAAATTCCAGGCTCTGTGTCTTCCTACAAGGAAGACATCTTTTCAGGTAAACTCAGTCACTTTTCAGCTCAAACGAATCTACATTGTTCCCGAAGCTCATACGTTTCTCCCTCTTAACTGGAAAGCATTGCATGTTAGAGCAACTGTGGTTTGTATCACATTCAGAAGAAGAATAGACCTAGATATGGTCCGTAAGTGTACGAAACACCTTTATTTTGTTCTGACCACAGTCACTTTTCCTGCTGTATTAGAGACATATAGAAAGCAAGAGCATGCTTCTTGCTCTAAAGCAGATTGTGTTTCATGGATGAGAATTGTGCTGTTTGTTTCTCTTCCGAAATGGAGTTAAATTCCAGGTCTGTGTCTTCCTACAAGCAAGACATCATTTCAGGTAAACGCAGTCACTTTTCAGCTCAAATGAATATAAATTGTTTACAAAGCTCACACATTTCTTGCTCTTAGCTGATAAGCATTGGATGTTAGATGACTTGTGGTTTGTATCAGTTTCAGAAGCAGAGTTGAACTAGCAATGGTCCGTAAATGAAGTAAACACCGTTATTTTGTTTGAGCACCCTCATGTTTCTGGCTCTATTAGAGACTCTAGAAAATAAGAGCATGCTTCGTGCTCTAAAGCAGACTGTGTTTCATGGATGAGAACTGTGCTGTGTGTTTCCCTTCAGAAATGGAGTTAAATCCCAGGCTCTGTGTCTTCCTACAATCAAGACATGTTTTCAGGTAAACTAAGTCACTTCTCAGCTGTAAGGAAGCTACATCGTTCACGAAGCTCACAAGTTTCTCACTCTTAACTGGAAAGCATTGCATGTTAGAGGAACTGTGGTTTGTATCAGTTTCAGAAGAAGAATTGACCTAGATATGGTCCGTATGTTTAGGAAACTCCGTATTTTGTTCTGACCACAGTCACGTTTCCTGCTCTATTAGAGACTCTTAGAAAGATAGAGCGTGCTTCTTGCTCTAAAGCAGTGTGTGTTTCATGGATGAGAACTGTGCTGTGTGTTTCCCTTCAGAAATGGAGTTAAATTCCAGGCTCTGTGTCTTCCTACAAGGAAGACATCTTTTCAGGTAAACTCAATCACTATTCACCTCAAAGGAAGCTACATCGTTCACGAAGCTCACAGGTTTCTCACTCTTAACTGGAAAGCATTGCATGTTAGAGGAACTGTGGTTTGTATCAGTTTCAGAAGAAGAGTTGACCTAGATATGGTCCGTACGTGTAGGAAACACCGTTATTTTGTTCTGAACACAGTCACGTTTCCTGCTGTATTAGAGAATCTTAGAAAGCAAAAGCGTGCTTCTTGCTCTAAAGCAGTGCGTGTTAAATGGATGAGAACAGTGCTGTGTGTTTCCCTAGAAATGGAGTTAAATTCCTGGCTCCGTGTCATCCTACATGCAAGACATCATTTCAGGTAAACACAGTCACTTTTCAGCTTAAATGAATATAAATCGTTTACGAAGCTCACAGGTTTATTGCTCTTAGCAGAAAATCATTGGATGTTAGATGACTTGTGGTTTGTATCAGTTTGAGAAGCAGAGTTGAACTAGGAATGGTCCGTAAATGAAGGAAACACCGTTATTTTGTTTGAGCACCCTCATGTTTCTGGCTCTATTAGAGACTCTAGAAAGCAAGAGCATGCTTCATGCTCTAAAGCAGAGTGTGTTTCATGGATGAGAACTGTGCTGTGTGTTTCCCTTCAGAAATGGAGTTAAATTCCAGTCTCTGTGTCTTCCTACAAGGAAGACGTCTTTTCAGGTAAACTCAATCACTATTCACCTCAAAGGAAGCTACATCGTTCACGAAGCTCACAGGTTTCTCGCTCTTAACTGGAAAGCATTGCATGTTAGAGGAACTGTGGTTTGTATCACATTCAGAAGAAGAGTAGACCTAGATATGGTCCGTTTGTGTAGGAAACACCTTTATTTTGTTCTAACCACAGTCACGTTTCATGCTCTATTAGAGACTCTTAGAAAGCAAGAGCGTGCTTCTTGCTCTAAAGCAGTGTGTGTTTCATGGATGAGAACTGTGCTGTGTGTTTCCCTTCAGAAATGGAGTTAAATTCCAGGCTCTGTGTCTTCCTACAAGCAAGACATCATTTCAGGTAAATGCAGTCACTTTTCAGCTTAAATGAATATAAATCGTTTACGAAGATCACATGTTTCTAACTCTTAACTGAAAAGCATTGGATGTGAGATGACTTGTGGTTTGTATAAGTTTCAGAAGCAGAGTTGAACTAGCAATGGTCCGAATGTGTAGGAAACACCGTTCTTGTGTTCGGAGCACACTCAAGTTTCCTGCTCTATTAGAGACTCTAGAAAGCAAGAGTGTGCTTCTTCTTAAACGCAGGGTGTGTTTCATCGTGAGAAATGTGCTATGTGTTTCCCTTCAGAAATGGAGTTAAATCACAGGCTCTGTGTCGTCCTACAAGCAAGACTTCGTTTCACGTAAACTTAGTCACCTTTCAGCTCAAACAAAGCTATATCGTTCACGAAGCTCACACGTTTCTTGCTCTTAACTGTAAAGCCTTGGATGTTAGTGGACCTGTGGTTTGTATCAGTTTCAGAAGCAGAGTTGAACTAGTAATGGTCCGTATGTGTAGGAAACGCCATTCTTTTGTTCTGAGTACCCTCAAGTTTCTGGCTCTATTAGAGACTCTGTAAAGCAAGAGCATGCTGCGTGCTCTAAAGCAGAGTGTGTTTCATGGATGAGAACTGTGCTGTGTGTTTCCCTTCAGAAATGGAGTTAAATAGCAGGCTCTGTGTCTTCCTACAAGGAAGACATCTTTTCAGGTAAACTCAGTCACTATTCAACTCAAACGAAGCTACATCGTTCACAAAGCTCAAACGTTTCTCGCTCTTAACTGGAAAGCATTGCATGTTAGAGGAACTGTGGTTTGTATCACATTCAGAAGAAGAATAGACCTAGATATGGTCCGTATGTGTAGGAAACACCTTTTTTTGTTCTGACCACAGTCACGTTTCTTGCTGTATTAGAGACACATAGAAAGCAAGGGCATGCTTCTTGCTCTAAAGCAGAGTGTGTTTCATGGAAGAGAACAGTGTTTTGTGTTTCCCATCAGAAATGGACTTAAATTCCTGGCTCCGTGTCTTCCTACAAGCAAGACATCATTTCAGGTAAACGCAGTCACTTTTCAGCTTAAATGAATATAAATCGTTTACGAAGCTCACACGTTTCTTGCTCTTAGCAGAAAATCATTGGATGTTGGATGACTTGTGGTTTGTATCAATTTCAGAAGCAGAGTTGAACTAGCAAAGGTCCGTAAATGAAGGAAACACCGTTATTTTGTTTGAGCACCCTCATGTTTCTGGCTCTATTAGAGACTCTAGAAAGCAAGAGCATGCTTCGTGCTCTAAAGCAGAGTGTGTTTCATGGATGAGAACTGTGCTGTGTGTTTCACTTCAGAAATGGAGTTAAATGCCAGGCTCTGTATCTTCCTACAAGCAAGACATCTTTTCAGGGAAACTCAGTCACTTTTCAGCTCAAAGGAAGCTACATCGTTCATGAAGCTCACAAGTTTCTAGCTCTTAACTGGAAAGCATTGCTGTTAGAGGAACTGTAGTTAGTATCAGTTTCAGAAGAAGAGTTGACCTAGATAAGGTCCGTACCGTAGGAAAAACCGTTATTTTGTTCTGACCACAGTCAAGTTTCCTACTCTATTAGAGACTCTTAGAAAGCAAGAGCGTGCTTCTTGCTCTAAAGCAGAGTGTGTTTCATGGAAGAGAACTGTGTTTTGTGTTTCCCTTCAGAAATGGAGTTAAATGCCAGGCTCTGTGTCTTCCTATAAGCAAGACATCATTTCAGTTAAACACAGACACTTTTCATCTCAAATGAATATAAATCGTTTACAAAGCTCACACGTTTCTTGCTCTTAGCTGATCAGCATTGGATGTTAGATGACTTGTTGTTTGTATCAGTTTCAGAAGCAGAGTTGAACTAGCAATGGTCCGTAAATGAAGTAAACACCGTTATTTTGTTTGAGCACCCTCATGTTCTGGCTCTATTAGAGACTCTAGAAATAAGAGCATGCTTCGTGCTCTAAAGCAGAGTGTGTTTCATGGATGAGAACTGTGCTGTGTGTTTCCCTTCAGAAATGGAGTTAAATCAGAGGTTCTGTGTCTTCCTACAATTAAGACATGTTTTCAGGTAAACTAAGTCACTTCTCAGCTCTAAGGAAGCTACATCGTTCACGAAGCTCACAAGTTTCTCACTCTTAATTGTATGCATTGCATGTTAGAGGAACTGTGGTTTGTATCAGTTTCAGAAGAAGAGTTGACCTAGATATGGTCAGTATGTTTAGGAAACTCCGTTATTTTGTTCTGACCACAGTCACGTTTCCTGCTCTATTAGAGACTCTTAGAAAGCAAGAGCATGCTTCTTGCTCTAAAGCAGTGTGTGTTAAATGGATGAGTACTGTGCTGTGTGTTTCCCTTCAGAAATGGAGTTAAATTCCAGGCTCTGTATCTTCCTTCAAGCAAGACATCTTCTCGGGTAAACTCAGTCACTTTTCAGCTCAAAGGAAGCTATATAGTTCACGAAGATCACACGTTTCTCGCTCTTAACTGGAAAGCATTGCATGTTAGAGGAACTGTGGTTTGTATCAGTTTCAGAAGAAGAGTTGACCTAGATATGGTCCGTACGTGTAGGAAACACCGTTATTTTGTTCTGAACACAGTCACGTTTCCTGCTGTATTAGAGAATCTTAGAAAGCAAAAGCGTGCTTCTTGCTCTAAAGCAGTGTGTGTTAAATGGATGAGAACAGTGCTGTGTGTTTCCCTAGAAATGGAGTTAAATTCCTGGCTCCGTGTCTTCCTACATGCAAGACATCATTTCAGGTAAACACAGTCACTTTTCAGCTAAAATGAATATAAATCGTTTACGAAGCTCACAGGTTTATTGCTCTTAGCAGAAAATCATTGGATGTTAGATGACTTGTGGTTTGTATCAGTTTGAGAAGCAGAGTTGAACTAGGAATGGTCCGTAAATGAAGGAAACACCATTATTTTGTTTGAGCACCCTCATGTTTCTGGCTCTATTAGAGACTCTAGAAAGCAAGAGCATGCCTCGTGCTCTAAAGCAGAGTGTGTTTCATGGATGAGAACTGTGCTGTGTGTTTCCCTTCAGAAATGGAGTTAAATACCAGGCTCTGTATCTTGCTACAAGCAAGACATCTTTTCAGGTAAACTCAGTCACTTTTCAGCTCAAAGGAAGCTACATCGTTCACGAAGCTCACACATTTCTCGCTCTTAACTGGAAAGCATTGCATGTTAGAGGAACTGTGGTTTGTATCAGTTTCAGAAGAAGAGTTGACCTAGATATGGTCCATACATTAGGAAACACCGTTATTTTGTTCTGACCACAGTCACGTTTCCTGCTCTATTAGAGACTCTTAGAAAGCAAGAGCGTGCTTCTTGCTCTAAAGCAGTGTGTGTTAAATGGATGAGTACTGTGCTGTGTGTTTCCCTTCAGAAATGGAGTTAAATTCCAGGCTCTGTATCTTCCTTCAAGCAAGACATCTTCTCGGGTAAACTCAGTCACTTTTCAGCTCAAAGGAAGCTATATAGTTCACGGAGATCACACGTTTCTCGCTCTTAACCGGAAAGCATTGCATGTTAGAGGAACTGTGGTTTGTATCAGTTTCAGAAGAAGAGTTGACCTAGATATGGTCCGTACGTGTAGGAAACACCGTTATTTTGTTCTGAACACAGTCACGTTTCCTGCTGTATTAGAGAATCTTAGAAAGCAAAAGCGTGCTTCTTGCTCTAAAGCAGTGTGTGTTAAATGGATGAGAACAGTGCTGTGTGTTTCCCTAGAAATGGAGTTAAATTCCTGGCTCCGTGTCTTCCTACATGCAAGACATCATTTCAGGTAAACGCAGTCACTTTTCAGCTTAAATGAATATAAATCATTTACGAAGCTCACAGGTTTATTGCTCTTAGCAGAAAATCATTGGATGTTAGATGACTTGTGGTTTGTATCAGTTTGAGAAGCAGAGTTGAACTAGGAATGGTCCGTAAATGAAGGAAACACCGTTATTTTGTTTGAGCACCCTCATGTTTCTGGCTCTATTAGAGACTCTAGAAAGCAAGAGCATGCTTCATGCTCTAAAGCAGAGTGTGTTTCATGGATGAGAACTGTGCTGTGTGTTTCCCTTCAGAAATGGAGTTAAATACCAGGCTCTGTATCTTCCTACAAGCAAGACATCTTTTCAGGTAAACTCAGTCACTTTTCAGCTCAAAGGAAGCTACATCGTTCACGAAGCTCACACATTTCTCGCTCTAAACTGGAAAGCATTGCATGTTAGAGGAACTGTGGTTTGTATCAGTTTCAGAAGAAGAGTTGACCTAGATATGGTCCATACAGTAGGAAACACCGTTATTTTGTTCTGACGACAGTCACGTTTCCTGCTCTATTACAGACTCTTAGAAAGCAAGAGCGCGCTTCTTGCTCTAAAGCAGAGTGTGTTTCATGGACGAGAACTGTGCTGTGTGTTTCCCTTCAGAAATGGCGTTAAATCCCAGGCTCTGTGTCTTCCTACAATCAAGACATGTTTTCAGGTAAACTAAGTCACTTCTCAGCTCTAAGGAAGCAACATCGTTCACGAAGCTCACAAGTTTCTCACTCTTAACTGGAAAGCATTGCATGTTAGAGGAACTGTGGTTTGTATCAGTTTCAGAAGAAGAGTTGACCTAGATATGGTCCGTATATTTAGGAAACTCCGTTATTTTTTTCTGACCACAGTCACGTTTCCTGCTCTATTAGAGACTCTTAGAAAGTAAGAGTGTGCTTCTTGCTCTAAAGCAGAGTTTTTTTCATGGATGAGAACTATGCTTTGTGTTTCCCTTCAGAAATGGAGTTAAATCCCAGGCTCTGTGTCTTCCTACAAGGAAGACATCTTTTCAGGTAAACTCAGTCACTATTCACCTCAAACGAAGCTACATCGTTCACGAAGCTCAAACGTTTCTCGCTCTTAACTGGAAAGCATTGCATGTTAGAGGAACTGTGGTTTGTACCACATTCAGAAGAAGAATAGACCTAGATGTGGTCCGTATGTGTAGGAAACACCTTTATTTTGTTCTGACCACCGTCACGTTTCTTGCTGTATTAGAGACACATAGCAAGCAAGAGCATGCTACTTGCTCTAAAGCAGAGTGTGTTTCATGGATGAGAATTGTGCTGTGTGTTTCCCTTCAGAAATGGAGTTAAATTCAAGGCTCTGTGTCTTCCTACAAGCAAGACATCTTTTCAGGTAAACTCAGTCACTTTTCAGCTCAAAGGAAGCTACATCGTTCTTGAAGCTCACATGTTTCTAGCTCTTAACTGGAAAGCATTGCATGTTAGAGGAACTGTGGTTAGTATCAGTTTCAGAAGAAGCGTTGACCTAGATATGGTCCGTACAGTAGTAAACACCTTTATTTGTTCTGACCACAGTCACGTTTCCTGCTGTATTAGAGACTCTTAGAAAGCAAGAGCGTGCTTCTTGCTCTAAAGCAGAGTGTGTTTCATGGAAGAGAACAGTGTTTTGTGTTTCCCATCAGAAATGGACTTAAATTCCTGGCTCCGTGTCTTCCTACAAGCAAGACATCATTTCAGGTAAACGCAGTCACTTTTCAGCTTAAATGAATATAAATCGTTTACGAAGCTCACACGTTTCTTGCTCTTAGCAGAAAATCATTGGATGTTGGATGACTTGTGGTTTGTATCAATTTCAGAAGCAGAGTTAAACTAGCAAAGGTCCGTAAATGAAGGAAACACCGTTATTTTGTTTGAGCACCCTCATGTTTCTGGCTCTATTAGAGACTCTAGAAAGCAAGAGCATGCTTCGTGCTCTAAAGCAGAGTGTGTTTCATGGATGAGAACTGTGCTGTGTGTTTCACTTCAGAAATGGAGTTAAATGCCAGGCTCTGTATCTTCCTACAAGCAAGACATCTTTTCAGGGAAACTCAGTCACTTTTCAGCTCAAAGGAAGCTACATCGTTCATGAAGCTCACAAGTTTCTAGCTCTTAACTGGAAAGCATTGCTGTTAGAGGAACTGTAGTTAGTATCAGTTTCAGAAGAAGAGTTGACCTAGATAAGGTCCGTACCGTAGGAAAAACCGTTATTTTGTTCTGACCACAGTCAAGTTTCCTACTCTATTAGAGACTCTTAGAAAGCAAGAGCGTGCTTCTTGCTCTAAAGCAGAGTGTGTTTCATGGAAGAGAACTGTGTTTTGTGTTTCCCTTCAGAAATGGAGTTAAATGCCAGGCTCTGTGTCTTCCTATAAGCAAGACATCATTTCAGTTAAACACAGACACTTTTCATCTCAAATGAATATAAATCGTTTACAAAGCTCACACGTTTCTTGCTCTTAGCTGATCAGCATTGGATGTTAGATGACTTGTTGTTTGTATCAGTTTCAGAAGCAGAGTTGAACTAGCAATGGTCTGTAAATGAAGTAAACACCGTTATTTTGTTTGAGCACCCTCATGTTCTGGCTCTATTAGAGACTCTAGAAATAAGAGCATGCTTCGTGCTCTAAAGCAGAGTGTGTTTCATAGATGAGAACTGTGCTGTGTGTTTCCCTTCAGAAATGGAGTTAAATCCCAGGTTCTGTGTCTTCCTACAATTAAGACATGTTTTCAGGTAAACTAAGTCACTTCTCAGCTCTAAGGAAGCTACATCGTTCACGAAGCTCACAAGTTTCTCACTCTTAAATGTATGCATTGCATGTTAGAGGAACTGTGGTTTGTATCAGTTTCAGAAGAAGAGTTGACCTAGATATGGTCAGTATGTTTAGGAAACTCCGTTATTTTGTTCTGACCACAGTCACGTTTCCTGCTCTATTAGAGACTCTTAGAAAGCAAGAGCATGCTTCTTGCTCTAAAGCAGTGTGTGTTAAATGGATGAGTACTGTGCTGTGTGTTTCCCTTCAGAAATGGAGTTAAATTCCAGGCTCTGTATCTTCCTTCAAGCAAGACATCTTCTCGGGTAAACTCAGTCACTTTTCAGCTCAAAGGAAGCTATATAGTTCACGAAGATCACACGTTTCTCGCTCTTAACTGGAAAGCATTGCATGTTAGAGGAACTGTGGTTTGTATCAGTTTCAGAAGAAGAGTTGACCTAGATATGGTCCGTATGCGTAGGAAACACCGTTATTTTGTTCTGAACACAGTCACGTTTCCTGCTGTATTAGAGAATCTTAGAAAGCAAAAGCGTGCTTCTTGCTCTAAAGCAGTGTGTGTTAAATGGATGAGAACAGTGCTGTGTGTTTCCCTAGAAATGGAGTTAAATTCCTGGCTCCGTGTCTTCCTACATGCAAGACATCATTTCAGGTAAACACAGTCACTTTTCAGCTAAAATGAATATAAATCGTTTACGAAGCTCACAGGTTTATTGCTCTTAGCAGAAAATCATTGGATGTTAGATGACTTGTGGTTTGTATCAGTTTGAGAAGCAGAGTTGAACTAGGAATGGTCCGTAAATGAAGGAAACACCGTTATTTTGTTTGAGCACCCTCATGTTTCTGGCTCTATTAGAGACTCTAGAAAGCAAGAGCATGCCTCGTGCTCTAAAGCAGAGTGTGTTTCATGGATGAGAACTGTGCTGTGTGTTTCCCTTCAGAAATGGAGTTAAATACCAGGCTCTGTATCTTGCTACAAGCAAGACATCTTTTCAGGTAAACTCAGTCACTTTTCAGCTCAAAGGAAGCTACATCGTTCACGAAGCTCACACATTTCTCGCTCTTAACTGGAAAGCATTGCATGTTAGAGGAACTGTGGTTTGTATCAGTTTCAGAAGAAGAGTTGACCTAGATATGGTCCATACATTAGGAAACACCGTTATTTTGTTCTGACCACAGTCACGTTTCCTGCTCTATTAGAGACTCTTAGAAAGCAAGAGCGTGCTTCTTGCTCTAAAGCAGTGTGTGTTAAATGGATGAGTACTGTGCTGTGTGTTTCCCTTCAGAAATGGAGTTAAATTCCAGGCTCTGTATCTTCCTTCAAGCAAGACATCTTCTCGGGTAAACTCAGTCACTTTTCAGCTCAAAGGAAGCTATATAGTTCACGAAGATCACACGTTTCTCGCTCTTAACCGGAAAGCATTGCATGTTAGAGGAACTGTGGTTTGTATCAGTTTCAGAAGAAGAGTTGACCTAGATATGGTCCGTACGTGTAGGAAACACCGTTATTTTGTTCTGAACACAGTCACGTTTCCTGCTGTATTAGAGAATCTTAGAAAGCAAAAGCGTGCTTCTTGCTCTAAAGCAGTGTGTGTTAAATGGATGAGAACAGTGCTGTGTGTTTCCCTAGAAATGGAGTTAAATTCCTGGCTCCGTGTCTTCCTACATGCAAGACATCATTTCAGGTAAACGCAGTCACTTTTCAGCTTAAATGAATATAAATCATTTACGAAGCTCACAGGTTTATTGCTCTTAGCAGAAAATCATTGGATGTTAGATGACTTGTGGTTTGTATCAGTTTGAGAAGCAGAGTTGAACTAGGAATGGTCCGTAAATGAAGGAAACACCGTTATTTTGTTTGAGCACCCTCATGTTTCTGGCTCTATTAGAGACTCTAGAAAGCAAGAGCATGCTTCATGCTCTAAAGCAGAGTGTGTTTCATGGATGAGAACTGTGCTGTGTGTTTCCCTTCAGAAATGGAGTTAAATACCAGGCTCTGTATCTTCCTACAAGCAAGACATCTTTTCAGGTAAACTCAGTCACTTTTCAGCTCAAAGGAAGCTACATCGTTCACGAAGCTCACACATTTCTCGCTCTAAACTGGAAAGCATTGCATGTTAGAGGAACTGTGGTTTGTATCAGTTTCAGAAGAAGAGTTGACCTAGATATGGTCCATACAGTAGGAAACACCGTTATTTTGTTCTGACGACAGTCACGTTTCCTGCTCTATTACAGACTCTTAGAAAGCAAGAGCGCGCTTCTTGCTCTAAAGCAGAGTGTGTTTCATGGACGAGAACTGTGCTGTGTGTTTCCCTTCAGAAATGGCGTTAAATCCCAGGCTCTGTGTCTTCCTACAATCAAGACATGTTTTCAGGTAAACTAAGTCACTTCTCAGCTCTAAGGAAGCAACATCGTTCACGAAGCTCACAAGTTTCTCACTCTTAACTGGAAAGCATTGCATGTTAGAGGAACTGTGGTTTGTATCAGTTTCAGAAGAAGAGTTGACCTAGATATGGTCCGTATATTTAGGAAACTCCGTTATTTTTTTCTGACCACAGTCACGTTTCCTGCTCTATTAGAGACTCTTAGAAAGTAAGAGTGTGCTTCTTGCTCTAAAGCAGAGTTTTTTTCATGGATGAGAACTATGCTTTGTGTTTCCCTTCAGAAATGGAGTTAAATCCCAGGCTCTGTGTCTTCCTACAAGGAAGACATCTTTTCAGGTAAACTCAGTCACTATTCACCTCAAACGAAGCTACATCGTTCACGAAGCTCAAACGTTTCTCGCTCTTAACTGGAAAGCATTGCATGTTAGAGGAACTGTGGTTTGTACCACATTCAGAAGAAGAATAGACCTAGATGTGGTCCGTATGTGTAGGAAACACCTTTATTTTGTTCTGACCACCGTCACGTTTCTTGCTGTATTAGAGACACATAGCAAGCAAGAGCATGCTACTTGCTCTAAAGCAGAGTGTGTTTCATGGATGAGAATTGTGCTGTGTGTTTCCCTTCAGAAATGGAGTTAAATTCAAGGCTCTGTGTCTTCCTACAAGCAAGACATCTTTTCAGGTAAACTCAGTCACTTTTCAGCTCAAAGGAAGCTACATCGTTCTTGAAGCTCACATGTTTCTAGCTCTTAACTGGAAAGCATTGCATGTTAGAGGAACTGTGGTTAGTATCAGTTTCAGAAGAAGCGTTGACCTAGATATGGTCCGTACAGTAGTAAACACCTTTATTTGTTCTGACCACAGTCACGTTTCCTGCTGTATTAGAGACTCTTAGAAAGCAAGAGCGTGCTTCTTGCTCTAAAGCAGTGTGTGTTTCATGGATGAGAACTGTGCTGTGTGTTTCCCTTCAGAAATGGAGTTAAATTCCAGGCTCTGTGTCTTCCTACAAGCAAGACATCATTTCAGGTAAATGCAGTTACTTTTCATCTCAAATGAATATAAATTGTTTACGAAGCTCACACGTTTCTCGCTCTTAACTGAAAAGCATTGGGTGTTAGGTGACTTGTGGTTTGTATCAGTTTCAGAAGCAGAGTTGAACTAGCAATGGTCCGTAAGTGTCGGGAACACCGTTCTTTTACTGAGCACCCTCAAGTTTCCTGCTCTATTAGAGACTCTAGAAAGCAAGAGCGTGCTTCTACGAAACGCAGAGTGTGTTTCATCGTGAGAAATGTGCTGTGTGTTTCCCTTCAGAAATGGAGTTAAATCACAGGCTCTGTATCTTCCTACAAGCAAGACTTCATTTCACGTAAACTCAGTCAACTTTCAGCTCAAACAAAGCTACATCGTTCACGAAGCTCACACGTTTCTTGCTCTTAACTGTAAAGCCTTGGATGTTAGTGGACCTGTGGTTTGTAACAGTTTCAGAAGCAGAGTTGAACTAGCAATGGTCCGTATGTGTAGAAAACACCGTTCTTTGATCTGAGTACCCTCATGTTTCTGGCTCTATTAGAGACTCTGGAAAGCAAGAGCATGCTTCTTGCTCTCAAGCAGAGTGTGTTTCATGGATGAGTACTGTGCTGTGTGTTTCCCATCAGAAATGGAGTTAAATTCAAGGCTCTGTGTCTTCCTATAAGCAAGACATCATTTCAGGTAAACGCAGTCACATTTCAGCTCAAATGAATATAAATCGTTTAGGAAGCACACACGTTGATTGCTCTTAGCAGAAAAGCATTGGATGTCAGATGACTTCTGGTATGTATCAGTTTCAGAAGCAGAGTTGAACTAGCAATTGTCTGTAAATGAAGGAAACACCGTTATTTTGTTTGAGCACCCTCTTGTTTCTGGCTCTGTTAGAGAATCTAGAAAGTAAGAGCATGCTTCGTGCTCTAAAGCAGAGTGTGTTTCATGGATGAGAACTGTGCTGTGTGTTTCCCTTCAGTAATGGAGTTAAATCCCAGGCTCTGTATCTTCCTACAAGCAAGACATCTTTTCAGGTATACTCAGTCAATTTTCAGCTCAAAGGAAGCTACATCGTTCACGAAGCTCACACGTTTCTCGCTCTTAACTGGAAAGCATTGCATGTTAGAGGAACTGTGGTTTGTATCAGTTTCAGAAGAACAGTTGACCTAGATATGGTCCGTACAGTAGGAAAAACTGTTATTTTGTTCTGACCACAGTCACGTTTCCTGCTCTCTTAGAGACTCTTAGAAAGTAAGAGCGTGCTTCTTGCTCTAAAGCAGAGCGTGTTTCATGGATGAGAACTGTGCTGTGTTTTTCCTTTCAGAAATGGAGTTAAATTCCAGGCTCTGTGTCTTCCTACAAGCAAGACAACATTTCAGGTAAACGCAGTCACTTTTCTGCTCAAATGAATATAAATCATTTACGAAGCTCACACGTTTCTTGCTCTTAACTGAAAAGCATTGGATGTAAGATGACTTGTGGTTCGTATCAGTTTCAGAAGCAGAGTTTAACTAGCAATGGTCCGTATGTGTAGGAAACACCATTCTTTTGTTCAGAGTACCCTCAAGCTTCTGGCTCTGTTAGAGACTCTAGAAAGGAAGAGCATGCTTTGTGCTCTATAGCAGAGTGTGTTTCATCGTGAGAACTGTGCTGTGTGTTTCCTTTCAGAAATGGAGTTAAATCACTGGCTCTTTATCTTCCTACAAGCAAGACTTCGTTTAACGTAAACTCAACCACCTTTCAGCTCAAACAAAGCTATATCGATCACAAAGCTCACACGGTTCTCGCTCTTAACTTGAAAGCATTGCATGTTTCAGGAACTGTGGTTTGTATCAGGTTCAGAAGAAGAGTTGACATAGATATGGTCCCTATGTGTAGGAAACACCGTTATTTTGTTCTTACCACAGTCACGTTTCCTGCTGTACTATAGACTCTAGAGAGCTAGAGCGTGCTTCTTCCTATACGCAGAGTGTGTTTCAGGGTGAGAACTGTGCTGTGTGTTTCCCTTCAGAAATGGAGTTAAATTCCAGGCCCCGTGTCTTCCTAAAAGGAAGAAATCATTTCAGGTAAACACAGTCACTTTTCAGCTCAAATGAATATATATTGTTTACAAAGCTCACACTTTTCTCGCTCTTAACTGGAAAGCATTGCATGTTAGAGGAACTGTGGTTTGTATCAGTTTCAGAAGAAGAGTTGACCTAGATATGGTCCGTATGTGTAGGGAACACCGTTATTTTGTTCTGACCACAGTCACGTTTCCTGCTGTATTAGAGACTCTTAGAAAGCAAGAGCGTGCTTCTTGCTCTAAAGCAGTGTGTGTTTAATGGATGAGAACAGTGCTGTTTGTTTCCGTACAGAAATGGAGTTAAATTCCTGGCTCCGTGTTGTCCTACAAGCAAGACATCATTTCAGTTAAACGCAGTCACTTTTCAGCTTAAATGAATATAAATCGTTTACGAAGCTCACAGGTTTCTTGCTCTTAGCAGAAAATCATTGGATGTTAGATGACTTATGGTTTGTATCAGTTTGAGAAGCAGAGTTGAACTAGCAATGGTCCGTAAATGAAGGAAACACCGTTATTTTGTTTGAGCACCCTCATGTTTCTGGCTCTATTAGAGACTCTAGAAAGCAAGAGCATGCTTCATGTTCTAAAGCAGAGTGTGTTTCATGGATGAGAACTGTGCTGTGTGTTTCACTTCAGAAATGGAGTTAAATACCAGGCTCTGTATCTTCCTACAAGCAAGACATCTTTTCAGGTAAACTCAGTCACTTTTCAGCTCAAAGGAAGCTACATCGTTCACGAAGCTCACACATTTCTCGCTCTTAACTGGAAAGCATTGCATGTTAGAGGAACTGTGGTTTGTATCAGTTTCAGAAGAAGAGTTGACCTACATATGGTCCATACAGTAAGAAACACCGTTATTTTGTTGTGACCACAGTCACGTTTCTTGCTGTATTAGAGACACATCGCAAGCAAGAGCATGCTTCTTGCTCTAAAGCAGAGTGTGTTTCATGGATGAGAATTATGCTGTGTGTTTCCCTTCAGAAATGGAGCGAAATTCAAGGCTATGTGTCTTACTGTATGCAAGACATCATTTCAGGTAAACGCAGTCACTTTTCAGCTCAAATGAATATAAATCGTTTACAAAGCTCACACGTTTCTTGCTCTTAGCTGAAAAGCATTGGATGTTAGATGACTTGTGGTTTGTATCAGTTTCAGAAGCAGAGTTGAACTAGCAATGGTCCGTAAATGAAGTAAACACCGTTATTTTGTTTGAGCACCCTCATGTTTCTGGCTCTATTAGAGATTATAGAAAGTAAGAGCGTGCTCCTTGCTCTAAAGCAGAGTGTGTTTCATGGATGAGAAGTGTGCTGTGTGTTTCCCTTCAGAAATGGAGTTAAATCCCAGGCTCTGTGTCTTCCTACAAGGAAGACATCTTTTCAGGTAAACTCAGTCACTATTCACCTCAAAGGAATCTACATCGTTCACGAAGCTCACACGTTTCTCGCACTTAACTGAAAAGCATTGGACGTTTATGACTTTTGATTTGTATCAGTTTCAGAAGCAGAGTTGAACTAGCAATGTTCCGTAAGTGTAGGAATCACCGTTCTTTTGTTCTGAGTACCCTCAAGTTTCTGGCTCTTTTAGAGACTCTAGAAAGCAAGAGCAAGCTTCTTGCTCTCTAGCAGAGTGTGTTTCATGGATGAGAACTGTGCTGTGTGTTTCCCTTCAGAAATGGAGTTAAATCCCAGGCTCTGTTTATTCCTACAAGCAAGACATCTTTTCAAGAAAACTAAGTGACTTTTCAGCCCAAAGGAAGCTACATCGTTCATGAGCTCACACGTTTCTCGCTCTTAACTTGAAAGCATTGCATGTTAATGGTACTGTGGTTTGTATCAGTTTCAGAAGAAGAGTTGGCCTAGATATGGTCCGTATGTGTAGAAAACACCGTTATTTTGTTCTGACCACAGTCACGTTTCCTGCTGTATTAGAGACACTTAGAAAGCAAGAGGGTGCTTCTTGCTCTAAAGTAGAGTGTGTTTCATGGATGAGAACTGTGCTGTGTGTTTCCCTTCAGAAATGGAGTTAAATTCCAGGCCCCGTGTCTTCCTACAAGCAAGAAAATATTTCAGATAAATGCAGTCACTTTTCAACACAAATGAATATAAATCGTTTACCAAGCTCATACGTTTCTAGCTCTTAACTGAAAAGCATGGGATGTTAGACGACTTGTGGTTTGTATCAGTTTCAGAAGCAGAGTTGAACTTGCAATGGTCCGTAAATGAAGGAAACTCCGTTATTTTGTTTGAGCACCCTCATGTTTCTGGCTCTGTTAGAGACTCTAGAAAGTAAGAGCATGCTTCGTGCTCTAAAGCAGAGTGTGTTTCATGGATGAGAACTGTGCTGTGTGTTTCCCTTCAGAAATGGAGTTAAATCCCAGGCTCTGTATCTTCCTACAAGGAAGACATCTTTTCAGGTAAACTCAGTCACTTTTCAGGTCAAACGAAGCTACATCATTCACGAAGCTCACACGTTTCTCGCTCTTATCTGGAAAGCATTGCATGTTAGAGGAACTGTATTTTGTATCAGTTTTAGAAGAAGAGTTGACCTAGGTATGGTCCGTATGTGTAGGAAACACTGTTATTTTGTTCTGACCACAGTCACGTTTCCTGCTGTATTAGAGACTCTTAGAAAGCAAGAGCGTGCTTCTTGCTCTATAGCAGTGTGAGTTTAATGGATGAGAACAGTGCTGTTTGTTTCCCTACAGAAATGGAGTTAAATTCCTGGCTCCGTGTCATCCTACAAGCAAGACATCATGTCAGTTAAACGCAGTCACTTTTCAGCTTAAATGAATATAAATCATTTACGAAGCTCACACGATTCTTGCTCTTAGCAGAAAATCATTGGATGTTAGATGACTTGTGGTTTGTATCAGTTTCAGAAGAGGAGTTGAACTAGCAATGGTCCATAAATGAAGGAAACACTGTTATTTTGTTTGAGCAACCTCATGTTTCTGGCTCTATTAGAGACTCTAGAAAGCAAGAGCATGCTTCGTGCTCTAAAGCAGAGTGTGTTTCATGGATGAGAACTGTGCTGTGTGTTTCCCTTCAGAAATGGAGTTAAATCCCAGGCTCTATATCTTCCTACAAGCAAGACATCTTTTCAGGTAAACTCAGTCAATTCTCAGCTCTAAGGAAGCTACATCGTTCACAAAGCTCACAAGTTTCTCACTCTTAACTGGAAAGCATTGCGTGTTAGAGGACCTTTGGTTTCTATCAGTTTCAGAAGAAGAGTTGACATAGATATAGTCCATAAGTGTAGGAAACACCGTTATTTTGTTCTGATCACAGTCACCTTTCCTGCTCTTTTAGTGACTCTTAGAAAGCAAGAGCGTGCTCCTTGCTCTAAAGTAGAGTGTGTTTCATGGATGAGAAGTGTGCTGTGTGTTTCCCTTCAGAAATGGAGTTAAATTCCAGGCTCTGTGTCTTCCTACAAGGAAGACATCTTTTCAGGTAAACTCAGTCACTATTCACCTCAAAGGAATCTACATAGTTCACGAAGCTCACACGTTTCTTGCACTTAACTGAAAAGCATTGGACGTTTGATTACTTTTGGTTTGTATCAGTTTCAGAAGCAGAGTTGAACTAGCAATGTTCTGTAAGTGTAGGAAACACCGTTCTTTTGTTCTGAGTACCCTCAAGTTTCGGGCACTTTTAAAGACTCTAGAAATCAAGAGCAAGCTTCTTGCTCTCAAGCAGAGTGTTTTTCATGGATGAGAACTGTGCTGTGTGTTTCCCTTCAGAAATGGAGTTAAATCCCAGGTTCTGTTTATTCCTACAAGCAAGACATCTTTTCAATTAAACTCAGTGACTTTTCAGCCCAAAGGAAGCTACATCGTTCACGAACTCACACGTTTCTCGCTCTTAACTTGAAAGCATTGCATGTTAATGGTACTGTGGTTTGTATCAGTTTCAGAAGAAGAGTTGACCTAGATATGGTCCGTATGTGTAGAAAACACCGTTATTTTGTTCTGACCACAGTCACGTTTCCTGCTGTATTAGAGACACTTAGAAAGCAAGAGCGTGCTTCTTGCTCTAAAGTAGAGTGTGTTTCATGGATGAGAACTGTGCTGTGTGTTTCCCTTCAGAAATGGAGTTAAATTCCAGGCCCCGTGTCTTCCTACAAGCAAGAAATCATTTCAGATAAACGCAGTCACTTTTCAGCACAAATGAATATAAATCGTTTACCAAGCTCACACGTTTCTAGCTCTTAACTGAAAAGCATGGGATGTTAGATGACTTGTGGTTTGTACCAGTTTCAGAAGCAGAGTTGAACTTGCAATGGTCCGTAAATGAAGGAAACTCCGTTATTTTGTTTGAGCACCCTCATGTTTCTGGCTCTGTTAGAGACTCAAGAAAGTAAGAGCATGCTTCGTGCTCTAAAGCAGAGTGTGTTTCATGGATGAGAAGTGTGCTGTGTGTTTCCCTTCAGAAATGGAGTTAAATCCCAGGCTCTGTATCTTCCTACATGCAAGACATCTTTTCATGTAAACTCAGTCACTTTTCAGGTCAAACGAAGCTACATCGTTCACGAAGCTCACACGTTTCTCGCTCTTAACTAGAAAGCATTGCATGTTAGAGGAACTGTGGTTTGTATCAGTTTCAGAAGAAGAGTTGACCTAGATATGGTCCGTACAGTAGGAAACACTGTTATTTTGTTCTGACTACAGTCACGTTTCCTTCTCTATTAGAGACTCTTAGAAAGCAAGAGCGTGCTTCTTGCTCTAAAGCAGAGTGTGTTTCATGGATGAGAACTGTGCTGTGTTTTTCCCTTCAGATATGGAGTTAAATTCCAGGCTCTGTGTCTTCCTACAAGCAAGACATCATTTCAGGTAAACACAGTCACTTTTCAGCTCAAATGAATATAAATCATTTACGAAGCTCACACGTTTCTTGCTCTTAACTGAAAAGCATTGGATGTTAGATGACTTGTGGTTCGTATCCGATTCAGAAGCAGAGTTTAACTAGCAATGGTCCGTATGTGTAGGAAACACCATTCTTTTGTTCAGAGTACCCTCAAGCTTCTGGCTCTTTTAGAGACTCTAGAAATCAAGAGCATGCTTCTTGCTCTAAAGCAGAGTGTTTTTCATGGATGTGAACTGTGCTGTGTGTTTCCCTTCAGAAATAGAGTTAAATCCCAGGCTCTGTATCTTCCTACACGCAAGACATCTTTTCGGGTAAACTCAGTCACTTTTCAGCTTAAATGAATATAAATCGTTTACGAAGATCACACGTTTATCACTCTTAAGTGAAAAGCATTGGATGTTAGATGACTTGTGGTTTGTATCACTTTCAGAAGAGGAGTTGAACTAGCAGTGGTCCGTATGTGTAGGAAACACCGTTCTTTTGTTCTGAGCACACTCAAGTTTCCTGTTCTATTAGAGACGCTAGATAGCAAGAGCGTGCTTCTTCCTAAACGCAGAGTGTGTTTCATCATGAGAAATGTGATGTGTGTTTCACTTCAGAAATGTAGTTAAATCACAGGCTCTGTATCTTCCTACAAGCAAGACTTCGTTTCACGTGAACTTAGTCAACTTTCAGCTCAAAAAAACCTACATCGTTCACGAAGCTCACAAGTTACTTGCTCTTAACTGCAAAGACTTGGATGTTAGTGGACCTGTGGTTTGTATCAGTTTCAGAAGCAGAGTTGAACTAGCAATGGTCCATATGTGTAGGAAACACTGTTCTTTTGTTCAGAGTACCCTCAAGTTTCTGGCTCTATTTGAGACTCTGGAAAGCAAGAGCATGCTTCTTGCTCTCAAGCAGAGTGTGTTTCATGGATGAGTACTGTGCTGTGTGTTTCCCATCAGAAATGGAGTTAAATTCAAGGCTCTGTGTCTTCCTATAAGCAAGATATCATTTAAGGTAAACGCAGTCACTTTTCAGCTCAAATGAATGTAAATTGTTTACGAAGCTCACACGTTTCTTGCTCTTAGCAGAAAAGGATTGGATGTTAGATGACTTGTGGTTTGTATGAGTTTCAGAAGCAGAGTTGAACTAGCAATGGACGGTAAATGAAGGAAACACCGTTATTTTGTTTGGGCACCCTCATATTTCTGGCTCTATTAGAGACTCTAGAAAGTAAGAGCATGCTTCGTGCTTCTAAAGCAGAGTGTGTTTCATGGATGAGAACTGTGCTGTGTGTTTCCCTTCAGAAATGGAGTTAAATTCCAGGCTCCGTGACTTCCTACAAGCAAGACATCTTTTCAGGTAAACTCAGTCACTTTTCAGCTCAAAGGAAGCTACATCGTTCACGAAGCTCACAAGTTTCTCGTTGTTAACTGGAAAGCATTGCATGTTAGAGGAACTGTGGTTTGTATCAGTTACAGAAGAAGAGTTGACCTAGATATAGTCCATAAGTGTAGGAAACACCGTTATTTTGTTCTGACCACAGTCACGTTTCCAGCTGTATTAGAGACTCTTAGAAAGCAAGTGGGTGCTTCTTGCTCTAAAGCAGAGTGTGTTTCATGGATGAGAAGTGTGCTGTGTGTTTCCCTTCAGAAATGGAGTTAAATCCCAGGCTCTGTGTCTTCCTACAAGCAAGGCATCATTTCAGATAAATGCAGTCACTTTTCAGCACAAATGAATATAAATCGTTTACGAAGCTCACACGTATCTCACTCTTAACTGAAAAGCATTTGATGTTAGATGACGTGTGGTTTGTATCAGTTTCAGAAGCAGAGTTGAACTAGCTATGGTCCGTATGTGTAGGAAATACCGTTCTTTTGTTCTGAGCTCACTCACGTTTCCTTTCTCTATTAGAGACTCTAGAAAGCAAGAGCATGCTTCGTACTCTAAAGAAGAGTGTGTTTCATGGATGGGAACTGTGCTGTGTGTTTCCCCTCAGAAATGGAGTTAAATTCCAGTCTCTGTATCTTCCTACACGCAAGACATCTTTTCGGGTAAACTCAGTCACTTTTCAACTTAAATGAATATAAATCGTTTACGAAGATCACACGTTTCTCACTCTTAAGTGAAAAGCATTGGATGTTAGATGACTTGTGGTTTGTATCAGTTTCAGAAGCGGAGTTGAACTAGCAGTGGTCCGTATGTGTAGGAATCACCGTTCTTTTGTTCTGAGCACACTCACGTTTCCTGTTCTATTAGAGACTCTAGAAAGCAAGAGCGTGCTTCTTCCTAAAAGCAGAGTGTGTTTCATCATGAGAAATGTGATGTGTGTTTCGCTTCAGAAATGGAGTTAAATCACAGGCTCTGTATCTTCCTACAAGCAAGACTTCGTTTCACGTGAACTTAGTCAACTTTCAGCTCAAACAAAGCTACATCGTTCATGAAGCTCACAAGTTTCTTGCTCTTAACTGCAAAGCCTTGGATGTAAGTGGACCTGTGGTTTGTATCAGTTTCAGAAGCAGAGTTGACCTAGCAATGGTCCATATGTGTAGGAAACACCGTTCTTTTGTTCTGAGTACCCTCAAGTTTCTGGCTCTATTAGAGACTCTGGAAAGCAAGAGCATGCTTCTTGCTCTCAAGCAGAGTGTGTTTCATGGATGAGTACTGTGCTGTGTGTTTCCCATCAGAAATGGAGTGAAATTCAAGGCAATGTGTCTTCCTATAAGCAAGATATCATTTAAGGTAAACACAGTCACTTTTCAGCTCAAATGAAAATAAATTGTTTACGAAGCTCACGCGTTTCTTGCTCTTAGCAGAAAAGCATTGGATGTTAGATGAGTTGTGGTTTGCATGAGTTTCAGAAGCAGAGTTGAATTAGCAATGGTCTGTAAATGAAGGAAACACCGTTATTTTGTTTGAGCACCCTCATGTTTCTGGCTCTGTTAGAGACTCTTGAAAGTAAGAGCATGCTTCGAGCTTCTAAAGCAGAGTGTGTTTCATGGATGAGAACTGTGCTGTGTGTTTCCCTTCAGAAATGGAGTTAAATTCCAGGCTCTGTGTCTTCCTACAAGCAAGACATCATTTCAGGTAAACACAGTCACTTTTCAGCTCAAATGAATATAAATCATTTATGAATCTCACACGTTTCTCGCTCTCAAAAGAAAAGCATTGGATGTTAGATGACTTGGGGTTTGTATTAGTTTCAGAAGCAGAGTTGAAATAGCAATGGTCCGTATGTGTAGGAAATACCGTTATTTTGTTCTGACCACAGTCACGTTTCCTGCTGTATTAGAGACTCGTAGAAAGCAAGTGTGTGCTTCTTGCTCTGAAGCAGAGTGTGTTTCATGGATGAGAACTGTGCTTGTGCTTCCCTTCAGAAATGGAGTTAAATTACAGGCTCTGTGTCTTCCTACAAGCAAGACATCATTTCAGGTAAACTCAGTCACTTTTCAGCTCAAAGGAAGCTACATAGTTCACGAAGCGCACACGTTTTTCGCTATTAACTGGAAAGCATTGCATGTTAATGGAACTGTGATTTGTATCACTTTCTGAAGAAGAGTTGACCTAGATATGGTCCGTATGTGTAGGAAACACCGTTATTCGTTCTGACCACAGTCACGTTTCCTGCTCTATTAGAGACTCTAGAAAGCAAGAGCGTGCTTCTTCCTATACGCAGAGTGTGTTTCATGGTGAGAACTGTGCTGTGTGTTTCCCTTCAGAAATAGAGTTAAATCACAGGTTCTGTGTCTTCCTACAAGCAAGACATCGTTTCAGGTAAACTCAGTCAATTTTCAGCTCAAAGTAAGCTACATTGTTCACGAAGCTCACACGTTTCTCGCTCTTAACTGGAAATCATTGCATTTTAGAGGAAATGTGGTTTGTATCAGGTTCAGAAGAAGAGTTGACCTAGATATAGTCCATAAGTGTAGGAAACACCGTTATTTTGTTCTGACCACAGTCACGTTTCCTGCTGTATTAGAGACTCTTAGATAGCAAGTGGGTTCTTCTTGCTCTAAAGCAGAGTGTGTTTCATGGATGAGAAGTGTGCTGTGTGTTTCCCTTCAGAAATGGAGTTAAATCCCAGGATCTGTGTCTTCCTACAAGCAAGACATCTTTTCAAGTAAACTCAGTCACTTTTCAGCTGAAAGGAAGCTACATCGTTCAAGAGCTCACACGTTTCTCGCTCTTAACTTGAAAGCATTGCATGTTAATCGAACTGTGGTTTGTATCAGTTTCAAAGAAGAGTTGACCTAGATATGGTCCGTATGTGTAGGAAACACCGTTATTTTGTTCTGACAACAGTCACGTTTCCTGCTGTATTAGAGACACTTAGAAAGCAAGAGCGTGCTTCTTGCTCTAAAGTAGAGTGTGTTTCATGGATGAGAACTGTGCTCTGTGTTTCCCTTCAGAAAGGGAGTTAAATTCCAGGCCCCGTGTCTTCCTACAAGCAAGAAATCATTTCAGATAAACGCAGTCACTTTTCAGTACAAATGAATATAAATCGTTTACGAAGATCACAGGTTTTTCGCTCTTACCTGGAAATCATTGAATGTAAAAAGGAAATGTCATTTGTACCAGTTTCAGAAGAACAGTTGACCAAGATGTGGTCCATATGTGTAGGAAACACCGTTATTTTGTTCTGACCACAGTCACGTTTCATGCTGTATTAGAGATTCTTAGAAAGCAAGAGCGTGCTTCTTGGTCTAAAGCAGAGTGTGTTTCATGGATGAGAACTGTGCTGTGTGTTTCCCTTCAGAAATGGAGTTAAATCCCAGGCTCTGTGTCTTCCTACAAGGAAGACATCTTTTCAGGTAAACCCAGTCACTTTTCAGCTCAAAGTAAGCTACATCGTTCACGAAGCTCAAAAGTTTCTCGTTGTTAACTGGAAAGCATTGCATGTTAGAGGAACTGTGGTTTTATCAGTTTCAGAAGAAGAGTTGACCGAGATATAGTCCATAAGTGTAGGAAATACCGTTATTTTGTTCTGACCACAGTCACATTTCCTGCTGTATTAGAGACACTTAGAAAGCAAGTGGGTGCTTCTTGCTCTAAAGCAGAGTGTGTTTCATGGATGAGAAGTGTGCTGTGTGTTTCCCTTCAGAAATGGAGTTAAATCCCAGGCTCTGTGTCTTCCTACAAGCAAGACATCTTTTCAAGTAAACTCAGTCACTTTTCAGCTCAAAGGAAGCTACATCGTTCACGAGCTCACACGTTTCTCGCTCTTAACTTGAAAGCATTGCATGTTAATGGAACTATGGTTTGTATCAGTTTCAAAGAAGAGTTGACCTAGATATGGCCCGTATGTGTATGAAACACCGTTATTTTGTTCTAACAACAGTTACGTTTCCTGCTGTATTAGAGACACTTAGAAAGCAAGTGGGTGCTTCTTGCTCTAAAGCAGAGTGTGTTTCATGGATGAGAAGTGTGCTGTGTGTTTCCCTTCAGAAATGGAGTTAACTCCCAGGCTCTGTGTCATCCTACAAGCAAGACATCACTTCAGGTAAAATCCCTCATTTTTCTGCTAAAATGAATATAAATCGTTTACGCAGATCACACGTTTCTCACTCTTACGTGAAAAGCATTGGATGTTAGATGACTTGTGGTTTCTATCAGTTTCAGAAGCGGAGTTGAACTAGCAGTGGTCCGTATGTGTAGGAAACACCGTTCTTTTGTTCTGAGCACACTCAAGTTTCCTGTTCTATTAGAGACTCTAGAAAGCAAGAGCGTGCTTCTTCCTAAACGCAGAGTGTGTTTCATCATGAGAAATGTGCTGTGTGTTTCCCTTCAGAAATGGAGTTAAATCACAGGCTCTGTATCTTCCTACAAGCAAGACTTCGTTTCACATGAACTTCGTCAACTCTCAGCTCAAACAAAGCTACATCGTTCACAAAGCTCACAATTTCTTGCTCTTAAATCAAAGCCTTGGATGTTAGTGGACCTGTGGTTTGTATCAGTTTCAGAAGCAGAGTTGAACTAGCAATGGTCCATATGTGTAGGAAACACCGTTCTTTATTCTGAGTACCCTCAAGTTTCTGGCTCTATTAGAGACTCTGGAAAGCAAGAGCAAGCTTCTTGCTCTCAAGCAGAGTGTGTTTCATGGATGAGTACTGTGCTGTGTGTTTCCCATCAGAAATGGAGTTAAATTCAAGGCTCTGTGTTTTCCTATAAGCAAGATATCATTTAAGGTAAACGCAGTCACTTTTCAGCTCAAATGAATATAAATTGTTTACGAAGCTCACACATTTCTTGCTCTTAGCAGAAGAGCATTGGATGTTAGATGACTTGTGGTTTGTATGAGTTTCAGAAGCAGAGTTGAACCAGCAATGGTCCGTAAATGAAGGAAACACTGTTATTTTGTTTGAGCACCCTTATGTTTCTGGCTCTGTTAGAGACTCCAGAAAGTAAGAGCATGCTTCGTGCTCTAAAGCAGAGTGTGTTTCATGGATGAGAACTGTGCTGTGTGTTTCCCTTCAGAAATGGAGTTAAATCCCAGGCTCTGTATCTTCCTACAAGCAAGACATCTTTTCAGGTAAACTCAGTCACTTTTCAGCTCAAAGGAAGCTACATCGTTCACGAAGCTCACACGTTTGTCGCTCCTAACTTGAAAGCATTGCATGTTTCAGGAACTGTGGTTTGTATCAGGTTCAGAAAAATAGTTCACCTAGATATGGTCCGTATGTGTAGGAAACACTGTTATTTTGTTCTGACCACAGTCACTTTTCCTGCTGTATTAGAGAATCTTAGAAAGCATGAGCGTGCTTCTTGCTCTAAATTAGAGTGTGTTTCATGGATGAGAAATGTGCTGTGTGTTTCCCTTAGGAAATGGAGTTAAATTCCATGCCCCGTGTCTTCCTACAAGCAAGAAATCATTTCAGATAAACGCAGTCACTTTTCAGCACAAATGAATATAAATCATTTACGAAGCTCACACGTTTCCCGCTCTTAACTGAAAAGCATTGGATGTTAGATGACTTGTGGTTTGTATCAGTTTCAGAAGCAGATTGAACTAGCAGTGGTCCGTATGTGTAGGAAACACCGTTCTTTTGTTCTGAGCACACTCAAGTTTCCTGTTCTATTAGAGACTCTAGAAAGCAAGAGCGTGCTTCTTCCTATACGCAGAGTGTGTTTCATCATGAGAAATGTGATGTGTGTTTCGCTTCAGAAATGGAGTTAAATCACGGGCTCTGTATCTTCCTACAAGCAAGACTTCGTTTCACATAAACTTAGTCACCTTTCAGCTCAGACAAAGCTACATCGTTCACGAAGCTCACACGTTCCTTGCTCTTCACTGCAAAGCCTTGGATGTTAGTGGACCTGTGGTGTGTATCAGTTTCAGAAGCAGAGTTGAACTAGCAATGGTCCATATGTGTAGGAAACACCGTTCTTTTGTTCTGAGTACCCTCAAGTTTCTGGCTCTATTAGAGACTCTGGTAAGCAAGAGCATGCTTATGCTCTAAAGCAGAGTGTGTTTCATGGATTAGAACTGTGCTGAGTGTTTCCCTTCAGAAATGGAGTTAAATCCCAGGCTCTGTGTCTTCCTACAAGCAAGACATCATTTCAGGAAAACGCAGTCACTTTTCAGCTCAAATGAATATACATCGTTTACGAAGCTCACAGGTTTCTTGCTCTTAACTGAAAAGCATTGGATGTTAGATGACTTGTGGTTTGTATCAGTTTCAGAAGCAGAGTTGAACTAGCAGTGGTCCCTATGTGTAGGAAACGCTGTTCTTTTGTTATGAGCACACTCAAGTTTCCTGCTCTATTAGAGACTCTAGAAAGTAAGAGCATGCTTCTTCCTATACGCAGAGTGTGTTTCCTCGTGAGAACTGTGCTGTGTGTTTCCCTTCAGAAATGGAGTTAAATCCCAGGCTCTGTATCTTCCTACAATCAAGACTTCATTTCATGTAAACTCAGTCATCTTGCACTCAAACAAAGCTACATCGTTCACATAGTTCACACGTTTCTTGCTCTTAAGTGTAAAGCATTGGATGTTAGAGGACCTGTGGTTTGTATCAGTTTCAGAAGCAGAGTTGAACTAGCAATGGTCCGTATGTGTAGGAATCACCATTCTTTTTTTCTGAGTACCCTCAAGTTTCTGGCTCTTTTAGAGACTCTAGAAAGCAAGAGCATGCTTCTTGCTCTAAAGCAGAGTGTGTTTCATGGATGAGAACTGTGCTGTGTGTTTCCCTTCAGAAATGGAGTTAAATCCCAGACTCTGTGTCTTCCTACAAGCACGACATCTTTTCAAGTAAACTCAGTCACTTTTCAGCTCAAAGGAAGCTACATCGTTCACGAAGCTCACACGTTTCTCGCTCTTAACTTGAAAGCATTGCATGTTAATGGAACTGTGCTTTGTATCAGTTGCAGAAGAAGAGTTGACCTAGATATGGTCCGTATGTGTAGGAAACACCGTTATGTTGTTCTGACCACAGTCACGTTTCCTGCTGTATTAGAGACTGTTAGAAAGCAAGAGCGTGCTTCTTGCTCTAAAGCAGAATGTGTTTCATGGATGAGAACTGTGCTGTGTGTTTCCCTTCAGAAATGCAGTTAAATCCTAGGCTCTGTGTCTTCCTACAAGCAAGACATCTTTTCAGGAAAACGCAGTCACTTTTCAGCTCAAATGAATATAAATCGTTTACGAAGCTCACAGGTTTCTTGCTCTTAACTGAAAAGCATTGGATGTTAGATGACTTGTGGTTTGTATCAGTTTCAGAAGCAGAGTTGAACTTGCAGTGGTCTGTATGTGTAAGGAACATCGTTCTTTTGTTCTGAGCACCCTCTTGTGTCTGGCTCTATTATAGACTCTAGAAAGCAAGAGCGTGCTTCTTGCTATACACCCAGTGTGTTTCATCGTGAGAACTGTGCTGCGTGTTTCCCTTCAGAAATGGAGTTAAATTCCAGGCTCCGTGTCTTCCTACAAGCAAGACATCATTTCAGGTAAACACAGTCACTTTTCAGCTCAAATGAATATAAATCGTTTACGAAGCTCACATGTTTCTCGCTCTTAACTGAAAAGCATTGGATGTTAGATGACTTATAGTTTGTACCAGTTTCAGAAGCAGAGTTGAACTAGCAATGGTTTGTATGTGTAGGATTACTGTTCTTTTGTTCAGAGAACCCTCAAGTTTCTGGCTCTATTAGAGTCTCTGGAAAGCAAGAGCATGCTTCGTGCTCTAAAGCAGAATGTGTTTTATGGATGAGAACTGTGCTGTGTGTTTCCCTTCAGAAATGGAGTTAAATCCCAGGCTCAGTATCTTCCTACAAGCAATATATGTTTTCAAGTAAACTCAGTCACTTTTCAGCTCAAAGGAAGCTACATCGTTCTCGTAGCTCACACGTTTCTCGCTCTTAACTGGAAAGCATTGCATGTTAGAGGAACTGTGGTTTGTATCAGTTTCAGAAGAAGAGTTGACCTAGATATGGTCCGTATGTGTAGGAAACACCCTTAATTTGTTCTGACCACAGTCACGTTTCCTGCTGCATTAGAGACTCTTAGAAAGCAAGAGCGTGCTTCTTGATCTAAAGCAGAGTGTGTTTCATGGATGAGAACTATGCTGTGTGTTTCCCTTCAGAAATGCAGTTAAATTCTAGGCTCTGTGTCTTCCTACAAGCAAGACATTTTTTCAAGTAAACTCAGTCACTTTTCAGCTCAAAGGAAGCTACATCGTTCACGAAGCTCACACGTTTCTCACTCTTAACTTGAAAGCATTGCATGTTAATGGTACTGTGCTTTGTATCAGTTGCAGAAAAAAGGTTGACCTACATATGGTCCGTATGTGTAGGAAACACCCTTATTTTGTTCTGAACACAGTCCCATTTCCTGCTGTATTAGATACACTTAGAAAGCAAGAGCGTACTTCTTGCTCTAAAGCAGAGTGTGTTTCATGGATGAGAACTGTGCTGCATGTTTCCCTTCAGAAATGGAGTTAAATTGCAGGCCCCGTGTCTTCCTAAAAGCAAGACATCATTTCAAGAAAACGCAGTCACTTTTCAGCTCAAATGAATATAAATCGTTTACGAAGCTCACAGGTTTCTTGCTCTTAACTGAAAAGCATTGGATGTTAGATGACTTGTGGTTTGTATCAGTTTCAGAAGCAGAGTTGAACTAGCAGTGGTCTGTATGTGTAAGGAACACCCTTCTTTTGTTCTGAGCACCCTCTTGTTTCTGGCTCTATTAGAGACTCTAGAAAGCAAGAGCGTGCTTCTTGCTATACGCACAGTGTGTTTCATCGTGAGAAATGTGCTGTGTGTTTCCCTTCAGAAATGGAGTTAAATCACTGGCTCTGTATCTTCCTACAAGCAAGACTTCGTTTCATGTAAACACAGTCACCTTTCAGCTCTAACAAAGCTACATCGTTCATGTAGCTCACACGTTTCTCGCTCTTAACTGGAAGGCATTGCATGTTAGAGGAACTGTGGTTTGTACCAATTTCAGAAGAAGAGTTGACCTAGATATGGTCCGTATGTGTAGGAAACACCGTTATTTTGTTCTGACCACAGTCACGTTTCCTGCTGTATTAGAGACTGTTAGAAAGCAAGAGCGTGCTTCTTGCTCTAAAGCAGAATGTGTTTCATGGATGAGATTTGTGCTGTGTGTTTCCCTTCAGAAATGCAGTTAAATCCTAGGCTCTGTGTCTTCCTACAAGCAAGACATCATTTCAGTAAAACACAGTCACTTTTCAGCTCAAATGAATATAAATCGTTTACGAAGCTCACAGGTTTCTTGCTCTTAACTGAAAAGCATTGGATGTTAGATGACTTGTGGTTTGTATCAGTTTCAGAAGCAGAGTTGAACTTGCAGTGGTCTGTATGTGTAAGGAACACCGTTCTTTTGTTCTGAGCACCCTCTTGTTTCTGGCTCTATTAGAGACTCTAGAAAGCAAGAGCGTGCTTCTTGCTATACGCACAGTGTGTTTCATCGTGAGAACTGTGCTGTGTGTTTCCCTTCAGAAATGGAGTTAAATCACAGGCTCTGTATCTTCCTACAAGCAAGACTTCGTTTCACGTAAACACAGTCACCTTTCAGCTCAAACAAAGCTACATCGTTCACGTAGCTCACACGTTTCTCGCTCTTAACTGGAAAGCATTGCATGTTAGAGGAACTGTGGTTTGTACCAGTTTCAGAAGAAGAGTTGACCTGGATATGGTCCCTATGTGTAGGAAACACCCTTAATTTGTTCTGACCACAGTCACGTTTCCTGCTGTATTAGAGACTGTTAGAAAGCAAGAGCGTGCTTCTTGCTCTAAAGCAGAATGTGTTTCATGGATGAGAACTGTGATGTGTGTTTCCCTTCAGAAATGCAGTTAAATCCTAGGCTCTGTGTCTTCCTACAAGCAAGACATTTTTTCAAGTAATTTCAGTCATTTTTCAGCTCAAAGGAAGCTACATTGTTCACGAAGCTCACACGTTTCTCGCTCTTAACTTGAAAGCATTGCATGTTAATGGAACTGTGCTTTATATCAGTTGCAAAAGAAAGGTTGACCTAGATATGGTCCGTATGTTTAGGAAATACTGTTATTTTGTTCTGACCACAGTCATGTTTCCTGCTGTATTAGAGACTATAGAAAGCAAGAGCGTGCTTCTTCCTATAGGCAGAGTGTGTTTCCTTGTGAGAACTGTGCTGTGTGTTTCCCTTCAGAACGGAGTTTAACACAGGCTCTGTATCTATCTACAATCAAGACTTCATTTCACCTACACTCAGTCACCTTGCACTCAAACAAAGCTACATCGTTCACATAGTTCACAATTTTCTTGCTCTTAACTGTAAAGCATTGGATGTTAGAGGACCTGTGCTTTTTTATCAGTTTCAGAAGCAGAGTTGTACTAGCAATGGTCCATATGTGTAGGAAACACCGTTCTTTTGTGCTGAGTACCCTCAAGTTTCTGGCTCTATTAGAGACTCTGGAAAGCAAGAGCGTGCTTCTTGCTCTAAAGCAGAGTGTGTTTCATGGATGAGAACTGTGCTGCGTGTTTCCCTTCAGAAATGGAGTTAAATTCCAGGCCCCGTGTCTTCCTACAAGCAAGACATCATTTCAGGTAAACGCAGTCACTTTTCAGCTCAAATGAATATAAATCGTTGACGAAGCTCACACGTTTCTCGCTCTTAACTGAAAAGCATTGGATGTTAGATGACTTGTGGTTTGTATCAGTTTCAGAACCAGAGTTGAACTAGCAGTGGTCCCTATGTGTAGGAAACGCTGTTCTTTTGTTATGAGCACACTCATGTTTCCTGCTCTATTAGAGACTCTAGAAAGCAAGAGCATGCTTCTTCCTATACGCAGAGTGTGTTTCCTCGTGAGAACTGTGCTGTGTGTTTCCCTTCAGAAATGGAGTTAAATCACAGGCTCTGTATCTTCCTACAATCAAGACTTCTTTTCATGTAAACTCAGTCATCTTGCACTCAAACAAAGCTACATCGTTCACATAGTTCACACGTTTCTTGCTCTTAAGTGTAAAGCATTGGATGTTAGAGGACCTGTGGTTTGTATCAGTTTCAGAAGCAGAGTTGAACTAGCAATGGTCCGTATGTGTAGGAATCACCATTCTTTTTTTCTGAGTACCCTCAACTTTCTGGCTCTTTTAGAGACTCTAGAAAGCAAGAGCATGCTTCTTGCTCTAAAGCAGAGTGTGTTTCATGGATGAGAACTGTGCTGTGTGTTTCCCTTCAGAAATGGAGTTAAATCCCAGACTCTGTGTCTTCCTACAACAACGACATCTTTTCAAGTAAACTCAGTCACTTTTCAGCTCAAAGGAAGGTACATCGTTCACGAAGCTCACACGTTTCTCGCTCTTCACTTGAAAGCAATGCATGTTAATGGAACTCTGCTTTGTATCAGTTGCAGAAGAAGAGTTGACCTCGATATGGTCCGTATGTGTAGGAAACACCCTTATTTTGTTCTGAACACAGTCCCATTTCCTGCTGTATTAGATACACTTAGAAAGCAAGAGCGTACTTCTTGCTCTAAAGCAGAGTGTGTTTCATGGATGAGAACTGTGCTGCATGTTTCCCTTCAGAAATGGAGTTAAATTCCAGGCCCCGTGTCTTCCTACAAGCAAGACATCATTTCAGTAAAACACAGTCACTTTTCAGCTCAAATGAATATAAATCGTTTACGAAGCTCACAGGTTTCTTGCTCTTAACTGAAAAGCATTGGATGTTAGATGACTTGTGGTTTGTATCAGTTTCAGAAGCAGAGTTGAACTTGCAGTGGTCTGTATGTGTAAGGAACACCGTTCTTTTGTTCTGAGCACCCTCTTGTTTCTGGCTCTATTAGAGACTCTAGAATGCAAGAGCGTGCTTCTTGCTATACGCACAGTGTGTTTCATCGTGAGAACTGTGGTGTGTGTTTCCCTTCAGAAATGGAGTTAAATCACAGGCTCTGTATCTTCCTACAAGCAAGACTTCTTTTCATGTAAAAACAGTCACCTTTCAGCTCAAACAAAGCTACATCGTTCACGTAGCTCACACGTTTCTCGCTCTTAACTGGAAAGCATTGCATGTTAGAGGAACTGTGGTTTGTACCAGTTTCAGAAGAAGAGTTGACCTGGATATGGTCCGTATGTGTAGGAAACACCGTTATTTTGTTCTGACCACAGTCACGTTTCCTGCTGTATTAGAGACTGTTAGAAAGCAAGAGCGTGCTTCTTGCTCTAAAGCAGAATGTGTTTCATGGATGAGAACTGTGCTGTGTGTTTCCCTTCAGAAATGCAGTTAAATCCTAGGCTCTGTGTCTTCCTACAAGCAAGACATCATTTCAAGAAAACGCAGTCACTTTTCAGCTCAAATGAATATAAATCGTTTACGAAGCTCACAGGTTTCTTGCTCTTAACTGAAAAGCATTGGATGTTAGATGACTTGTGGTTTGTATCAGTTTCAGAAGCAGAGTTGAACTAGCAGTGGTCTGTTTGTGTAAGGAACACCATTCTTTTGTTCTGAGCAACCTCTTGTTTCTGGCTCTATTAGAGACTCTAGAAAGCAAGAGCGTGCTTCTTGCTATACGCACAGTGTGTTTCATCGTGAGAAATGTGCTGTGTGTTTCCCTTCAGAAATGGAGTTAAATCACTGGCTCTGTATCTTCCTACAAGCAAGACTTCGTTTCATGTAAACACAGTCACCTTTCAGCTCAAACAAAGCTACATCGTTCACGTAGCTCACACGTTTCTTGCTCTTAACTGGAAAGCATTGCATGTTAGAGGAACTGTGGTTTGTACCAGTTTCAGAAGAAGAGTTGACCTAGATATGGTCCGTATGTGTAGGAAACACCGTTATTTTGTTCTGACCACAGTCACGTTTCCTGCTGTATTAGAGACTGTTAGAAAGCAAGAGCGTGCTTCTTGCTCTAAAGCAGAATGTATTTCATGGATGAGAACTGTGCTGTGTGTTTCCCTTCAGAAATGCAGTTAAATCCTAGGCTCTGTGTCTTCCTACAAGCAAGACATCATTTCAGTAAAACACAGTCACTTTTCAGCTCAAATGAATATAAATCGTTTACGAAGCTCACAGGTTTCTTGCTCTTAACTGAAAAGCATTGGATGTTAGATGACTTGTGGTTTGTATCAGTTTCAGAAGCAGAGTTGAACTTGCAGTGGTCTGTATGTGTAAGGAACACTGTTCTTTTGTTCTGAGCACCCTCTTGTTTCTGGCTCTATTAGAGACTCTAGAAAGCAAGAGCGTGCTTCTTGCTATACGCACAGTGTGTTTCATCGTGAGAACTGTGCTGTGTGTTTCCCTTCAGAACGGAGTTTAACACAGGCTCTGTATCTATCTACAATCAAGACTTCATTTCACCTACACTCAGTCACCTTGCACTCAAACAAAGCTACACCGTTCACATAGTTCACAATTTTCTTGCTCTTAACAGTAAAGCATTGGATGTTAGAGGACCTGTGGTTTTTTATCAGTTTCAGAAGCAGAGTTGTACTAGCAATGGTCCATATGTGTAGGAAACACCGTTCTTTTGTGCTGAGTACCCTCAAGTTTCTGGCTCTATTAGAGACTCTGGAAAGCAAGAGCGTGCTTCTTGCTCTAAAGCAGAGTGTGTTTCATGGATGAGAACTGTGCTGCGTGTTTCCCTTCAGAAATGGAGTTAAATTCCAGGCCCCGTGTCTTCCTACAAGCAAGACATCATTTCAGGTAAACGCAGTCACTTTTCAGCTCAAATGAATATGAATCGTTTACGAAGCTCACACGTTTCTCGCTCTTAACTGAAAAGCATTGGATGTTAGATGACTTGTGGTTTGTACCAGTTTCAGAAGCAGAGTTGAACTAGCAATGGTCCGTATGTGTAGGATTACCGTTCTTTTGTTCAGATAACCCTCAATTTTCTGGCTCTATTAGAGACTCTGGAAAGCAAGAGCATGCTTCGTGCTCTAAAGCAGAGTGTGTTTTATGGATGAGAACTGTGCTGTGTGTTTCCCTTCAGAAATGGAGTTAAATCCCAGGCTCAGTATCTTCCTACAAGCAAGACATCTTTTCAGGTTCACTCAGTCACTTTTCAGCTCAAAGGAAGCTACATCGTTTACGTAGCTCACACGTTTCTCGCTCTTAACTGGAAAGCATTGCATGTTAGATGAACTGTGGTTTGTATCAGTTTTAGAAGAAGAGTTGACCTAGATATGGTCCGTACGTGTAGGAAACACCCTTAATTTGTTCTGACCACAGTCACGTTTATTGCTGTATTAGAGACTCTTAGAAAGGAAGTGCGTGCTTCTTGCTCTAAAGCAGAGTGTGTTTCATGGATGAGAATTATGCTGTGTGTTTCCCTTCAGAAATGCAGTTAAATCCCAGGCTCTGTGTCTTCCTACAAGCAAGACATCATTTCAGGAAAACGCAGTCACTTTTCAGCTCAAATGAATATACATCGTTTACGAAGCTCACAGGTTTCTTGCTCTTAAATGAAAAGCATTGGATGTTAGATGACTTGTGGTTTGTATCAGTTTCAGAACCAGAGTTGAACTAGCAGTGGTCCCTATGTGTAGGAAACGCTGTTCTTTTGTTATGAGCACACTCAAGTTTCCTGCTCTATTAGAGACTCTAGAAAGCAAAAGCATGCTTCTTCCTATACGCAGAGTGTGTTTCCTCGTGAGACCTGTGCTGGGTGTTTCCCTTCAGAAATGGAGTTAAATCACAGGCTCAGTATCTTCCTACAATCAAGACTTCATTTCATGTAAACTCAGTCATCTTGCACTCAAACAAAGCTACATCGTTCACATAGTTCACACGTTTCTTGCTCTTAAGTGTAAAGCATTGGATGTTAGAGGACCTGTGGTTTGTATCAGTTTCAGAAGCAGAGTTGAACTAGCAATGGTCCGTATGTGTAGGAATCACCATTCTTTTTTTCTGAGTACCCTCAACTTTCTGGCTCTTTTAGAGACTCTAGAAAGCAAGAGCATGCTTCTTGCTCTAAAGCAGAGTGTGTTTCATGGATGAGAACTGTGCTGTGTGTTTCCCTTCAGAAATGGAGTTAAATCCCAGACTCTGTGTCTTCCTACAACAACGACATCTTTTCAAGTAAACTCAGTCACTTTTCAGCTCAAAGGAAGCTACATCGTTCACGAAGCTCACACGTTTCTCGCTCTTAACTTGAAAGCAATGCATGTTAATGGAACTCTGCTTTGTATCAGTTGCAGAAGAAGAGTTGACCTAGATATGGTCCGTATGTGTAGGAAACACCGTTATGTTGTTCTGACCACAGTCACGTTTCCTGCTGTATTAGAGACTGTTAGAAAGCAAGAGCGTGCTTCTTGCTCTAAAGCAGAATGTGTTTCATGGATGAGAACTGTGCTCTGTGTTTCCCTTCAGAAATGCAGTTAAAACCTAGGCTCTGTGTCTTCCTACAAGCAAGACATCATTTCAGTAAAACACAGTCACTTTTCAGCTCAAATGAATATAAAGCGTTTACAAAGCTCACAGGTTTCTTGCTCTAAACTGAAAAGCATTGGATGTTAGATGACTTGTCGTTTGTATCAGTTTCAGAAGCAGAGTTGAACTTGCAGTGGTCTGTATGTGTAAGGAACACCGTTCTTTTGTTCTGAGCACCCTCTTGTTTCTGGCTCTATTAGAGACTCTAGAAAGCAAGAGCATGCTTCTTGCTATACGCACAGTGTGTTTCATCGTGAGAACTGTGCTGTGTGTTTCCCTTCAGAAATGGAGTTAAATCACAGGCTCTGTATCTTCCTACAAGCAAGACTTCTTTTCATGTAAACACAGTCACCTTTCAGCTCAAACAAAGCTACATTGTTCACGTAGCTCACACGTTTCTTGCTCTTAACTGGAAAGCATTGCATGTTAGAGGAACTGTGGTTTTTACCAGTTTCAGGAGAAGAGTTGTCCTAGATATGGTCCGTATGTGTAGGAAATACCGTTATTTTGTTCTGACCACAGTCACGTTGCCTGCTGTATTAGAGACTGTTAGAAAGCAAGAGCGTGCTTCTTGCTCTAAAGAAGAATGTGTTTCATGGATGAGAACTGTGTGTTTCCCTTCAGAAATGCAGTTAAATTCTAGGCTCTGTGTCTTCCTACAAGCAAGACATTTTTTCAAGTAATTTCAGTCATTTTTCAGCTAAAAGGAAGCTACATTGTTCACGAAGCTCACACGTTTCTCGCTCTTAACTTGAAAGCATTGACTGTTAATGGAACTGTGCTTTATATCAGTTGCAGACGAAAGGTTGACCTACATATGGTCCGTATGTGTAGGAAATACTGTTATTTTGTTCTGACCACAGTCATGTTTCCTGCTGTATTAGAGACTCTAGAAAGCAAGAGCGTGCTTCTTCCTATACGCAGAGTGTGTTTCCTCGTGAGAACTGTGCTGTGTGTTTCCCTTCAGAACGGAGTTTAACACAGGCTCTGTATCTTCCTACAATCAAGACTTCATTTCACCTACACTCAGTCACCTTTCACTCAAAGAAATCTACATCGTTCACATAGTTCACAATTTTCTTGCTCTTAACTGTAAAGCATTGGATGTTAGAGGACCTGTGGTTTTTTATCAGTTTCAGAAGCAGAGTTGAACTAGCAATGGTCCATATGTGTAGGAAACACCGTTCTTTTGTGCTGAGTACCCTCAAGTCTGGCTCTATTAGAGACTCTGGAAAGCCAGCGTGTGCTTCTTGCTCTAAAGCAGAGTGTGTTTCATGGATGAGAACTGTGCTGCGTGTTTCCCTTTAGAAATGGAGTTAAATTCCAGGCCCCGAGTCTTCCTACAAGCAAGACATCATTTCAGGTAAACACAGTCACTTTTCAGCTCAAATGAATATAAATCGTTTACGAAGCTCACACGTTTCTCGCTCTTAACTGAAAAGCATTGGATATTAGATGACTTGTGGTTTGTACCAGTTTCAGAAGCAGAGTTGAACTAGCAATGGTTTGTATGTGTTGGATTACTGTTCTTTTGTTCAGAGAACCCTCAAGTTTCTGGCTCTATTACAGTCTCTGGAAAGCAAGAGCATGCTTCGTGCTCTAAAGCAGAATGTGTTTTATGGATGAGAACTGTGCTGTGTGTTTCCCTTCAGAAATGGAGTTAAATCCCAGGCTCAGTATCTTCCTACAAGCAATATATGTTTTCAAGTAAACTCAGTCACTTTTCAGCTCAAAGGAAGGTACATCGTTCTCGTAGCTCACACGTTTCTTGCTCTTAACTGGAAAGCATTGCATGTTAGAGGAACTGTGGTTTGTATCAGTTTCAGAAGAAGAGTTGACCTAGATATGGTACGTATGTGTAGGAAACACCCTTAATTTGTTCTGACCACAGTCACGTTTCCTGCTGTATTAGAGACTCTTAGAAAGCAAGAGCGTGCTTCTTGATCTAAAGCAGAGTGTGTTTCATGGATGAGAACTATGCTGTGTGTTTCCCTTCAGAAATGCAGTTAAATTCTAGGCTCTGTGTCTTCCAACAAGCAAGACATTTTTTCAAGTAAACTCAGTCACTTTTCAGCTCAAAGGAAGCTACATCGTTCACGAAGCTCACACGTTTCTCACTCTTAACTTGAAAGCATTGCATGTTAATGGAACTGTGCTTTGTATAAGTTGCAGAAGAAAGGTTGACCTACATATGGTCTGTATGTGTGGGAAACACCCTTATTTTGTTCTGAACACAGTCCCATTTCCTGCTGTATTAGATACACTTAGAAAGCAAGAGCGTACTTCTTGCTCTAAAGCAGAGTGTGTTTCATGGATGAGAACTGTGCTGCATGTTTCCCTTCAGAAATGGAGTTAAATTCCAGGCCCCGTGTCTTCCTACAAGCAAGACATCATTTCAGGAAAACGCAGTCACTTTTCAGCTCAAATGAATATAAATCGTTTAGGAAGCTCACACGTTTCTTGCTCTTAACTGAAAAGCATTGGATGTTAGATGACTTGTGGTTTGTATCAGTTTCAGAATCAGAGTTGAACTAGCAGTGGTCCGTATGTGTAGGAAAGACCGTTCTTTTGTTATGAGCACACTCAATTTTCCTGCTCTATTAGAGACTCTAGAAAGCAATAGCGTGCTTCTTCCTATACGCAGAGTGTGTTTCCTCGTGAAAACTGTGCTGTGTGTTTCCCTTCAGAAATGGAGTTAAATCACAGGCTCTGTATCTTCCTACAATCAAGACTTCACTTCACGTAAACTCAGTCATCTTGCACTCAAACAAAGCTACATCGTTCACATAGTTCACACGTTTCTTGCTATTAACTGTAAAGCATTGGATGTTAGAAGACCTGTGGTTTGTATCAGTTTCAGAAGGAGAGTTGAACTAGCAATGGTCCGCATGTGTAGGAAACACCATTCTATTTTTCTGAGTACCCTCAAGTTTCTGGCTCTTTTACAGACTCTAGAAAGCAAGAGCATGCTTCTTGCTCTAAAGCAGAGTGTGTTTCATGGATGAGAACTGTGCTGTGTGTTTCCCTTCAGAAATGGAGTTAAATACCAGACTCTGTGTCTTCCTTCATGCAAGACATCTTTTCAAGTAAACTCAACACTTTTCATCTCAAAGGAAGCTACATCGTTCACAAAGCTCACATGTTTCTCGCTCTTAATTTAAAGCATTGCATGTTAATGGAACTGTGCTTTGTATCAGTTTCAGAAGAAGAGTTGAACTAGATATGGTCCGTATGTGTAGGAAACAACGTTAGTTTGTTCTGACCACAGTCACGTTTCCTGCTGTATTAGAGACACTTAGAAAACAAGAGCATGCTTCTTGCTCTAAAGCAGAGTGTGTTTCATAGATGAGAACTCTGCTGTGTGTTTTGCTTCAGTAATGGAATTAAATTCCAGGCCCCGTGTCTTCCTACAAGCAAGACATCATTTCAGGAAAACGCAGTCACTTTTCAGCTCAAATGAATATAAATCGTTTAGGAAGCTCACACGTTTCTTGCTCTTAACTGAAAAGCATTGGATGTTAGATGACTTGTGGTTTGTATCAGTTTCAGGAGCAGAGTTGAACTAGCAGTGGTCTCTATGAGTAAGGAACACCGTTCTTTTGTTCTGAGCACCCTCATGTTTCTGGCTCTATTAGAGAATCTAGAAAGCAAGAGCGTGCTTCTTGCTCTAAAGCAGAATGTGTTTCATGGATGAGAACTGTGCTGTGTGTTTCCCTTCAGAAATGGAGTTAAATCACAGGCTCTGTATCTTCCTACAAGCAAGACTTCGTTTCACGTAAACACAGTCACCTTTCAGCTCAAACAAAGTTACATCGTTTCGTAGCTCACAAGTTTCTCGCTCTTAACTGGAAAGCATTGCATGTTAGAGGAACTGTGGTTTGTACCAGTTTCAGAAGAAGAGTTGACCTATATATGGTCCGTATGTGTAGGAAACACCGTTATTTTGTTCTTACCACAGTCACGTTTCCTGCTGTATTAGAGACTGTTAGAAAGCAAGAGCGTGCTTCTTGCTCTAAAGCAGAATGTGTTTCATGGATGAGAACTGTGCTGTGTGTTTCCCTTCAGGAATGGAGTTAAATCACAGGCTCTGTATCTTCCTACAAGCAAGACTTCGTTTCACGTAAACACAGTCACCTTTCAGCTCAAACAAAGCTACATCGTTCACATAGCTCACACGTTTCTTGCTCTTAACTGTCAAGAATTGGATGTTAGAGGACCTGTGGTTTGTATCAGTTTCAGAAGCAGAGTTGAACTAGCAATGGTCCGTATGTGTAGGAAACACCGTTATTGTGTTCTTACCACAGTCACGTTTCCTGCTGTATTAGAGACTCTAGAAAGCAAGAGCGTGCTTCTTCCTATACGCAGAGTGTGTTTCCTCGTGAGAACTGTGCTGTGTGTTTCCCTTCAGAACGGAGTTTAACACAGGCTCTGTATCTTCCTACAATCAAGACTTCATTTCACCTACACTCAGTCACCTTGCACTCAAACAAAGCTACATCGTTCACATAGTTCACAATTGTCTTGCTCTTAACTGTAAAGCATTGGATGTTAGAGGACCTGTGGTTTTTTATCAGTTTCAGAAGCAGAGTTGAACTAGCAATGGTCCATATGTGTAGGAAACACCGTTCTTTTGTGCTGAGTACCCTCAAGTCTGGCAATATTAGAGACTCTGGAAAACAAGAGCGTGCTTCTTGCTCTAAAGCAGAGTGTGTTTCATGGATGAGAACTGTGCTGTGTGTTTCCCTTCAGAAATGCAGTTAAATCCTAGGCTCTGTGTCTTCCTACAAGCAAGACATCATTTCAGTAAAACACAGTCACTTTTCAGCTCAAATGAATATAAAGCGTTTACAAAGCTCACAGGTTTCTTGCTCTAAACTGAAAAGCATTGGATGTTAGATGACTTGTGGTTTGTATCAGTTTCAGAAGCAGAGTTGAACTTGCAGTGGTCTGTATGTGTAAGGAACACCGTTCTTTTGTTCTGATCACCCTCTTGTTTCTGGCTCTATTAGAGACTCTAGAAAGCAAGAGCGTGCTTCTTGCTATACGCACAGTGTGTTTCATCGTGAGAACTGTGCTGTGTGTTTCCCTTCAGAAATGGAGATAAATCACAGGCTCTGTATCTTCCTACAAGCAAGACTTCGTTTCACGTAAACACAGTCACCTTTCAGCTCAAACAAAGCTACATCATTCACGTAGCTCATACGTTTCTCGCTCTTAAGTGAAATGCATTGGATGTTAGAGGACCTGTGGTTTGTATCAGTTTCAGGAGCAGAGTTGTACTAGATATTGTCCGTGTGTGTAGGAAACACAATTCATTTATTATTAGCACACTTTCAAGTTTCTGGCTCTATTAGAGACTTAGAAAGCAAGAGCATTCTTCTTGCTGTAAAGCAGAGTGTGTTTCATGGATGAGAACTGTGCTGTGTGTTTCCCTTCAGAAATGGAGTTAAAATCCAGGCACCATGTCTTCCTACAAGCAAGACATCATTTCAGGTAAACGCAGGCAGTTTCCATGTCAAATGAATATAAATCGTTTACGAAGATCACACGTTTCTCGCTGTTAAATGAAAGGCATTCTATGTTAGATGACTTGTGGTTTGTATCAGTTTGAGAAGCAGAGTTGAACTAGCAATGGTCTGTATGTGTAGGAAACACCGTTCTTTTGTTCAGAGTACCCTCAAGTTTCTGGCTCTATTAGAGACTCTAGAAAGAAAGAGCGTGCTTCGTGCTCCAAAGCAGAGTGTGTTTCATGGATGAGATCTGTGCTGTGTGTTTCCCTTCAGAAATGGAGTTAAAACCCAGGCTCTGTGTCTTCCTACAAGAAAGACATCTTTTCAGGTTAACTCAGTCACTTTTCAGCTCAAAGGAATCTACATCGTTCAAGAAGCTCACACATTTCTCGCTCTTAAATGGAAAGCATTGCATGTTAATTTAACTGTGGAATGTATCAGTTTCAGAAGAAGAGTTGACATAGATATGGTCCGTATGTGTAGGAAACACCGTTATTTTGTTCGGACCACAGTCACGTTTCCTGCTGAATTAGAGAATCTTGGAAAGCAAGAGTGTGCTTCTTGCTCTAAAGCAGAGTGTGTTTCATGGATAAGAACTGTGCTGTGTGTTTCCCTTCAGAAATGGAGTTAAATTCCAGGCTCTGTGTCTTCCTACAAGCAAGACATCATTTCAGGTATATGCAGTCACTTTTCAGTTCAAATGAATATAAATAGTTTACGAAGCTCACACGTTTCTCGCTCTTAAGTGAAAAGCACTGGATGTTAGATGACTTGTGGTTTGTACCAGTTTCAGAAGCAGAGTGGAACTAGCAGGGGTCTCTATGTGTAGGAAACACCATTCTTTTTTTCTGAGTACCCTCAATTTTCGGGGTATATTAAGACTCTAGAAAGCAAGAGCATGCTTCGTGCTCTAAAGCAGAGTGTGTTTCATGGATGAGACCTGTGCTGTGGGTTTCCCTTCAGAAATGGAATTAAATCCCGGCTCTGTGTTTTCCTACAAGCAAGACATCTTTTCAAGTAAACTCAGTCACTTTTCAGCTCAAAGGAAGCTACATCGTTCACAAAGCTCACACATTTCTCGCTCTTAAATGGAAAGCATTGCATGTTAATGGAACTGTGCTTTGTATCAGTTTCAGAAGAAGAGTTGACCTAGATATGGTACGTATGTGTAAGAAACACCGTTCTTTTGTTCTGACCACAGTCACATTTCCTGCTGTATTAGAGACTCTTAGAAAGCAAGAGTGTGCTTCTTGCTCTAAAGCAGAGTGTGTTTCATGGATGAGAACTGTGCTGTGTGTTTCCCTTCAGAAATGGAGTTTTCAGGTCAAATGAATATAAATCGTTTACGAAGATCACACGTTTCTCGCTGTTAACTGATAAGCACTGGATGTTAGATGACTTGTGGTTTGTATCAGTTTCAGAAGCAGAGTTGAACTAGCAATGGTCCCTATGTGTAGGAAACACACTTCTTTTGTTCTGAGTACCCTCAAGTTTCTGGCTCTATTAGAGACTCTAGAAAGCAAGAGCATGCTTCGTGCTCTAAAGCAGAGTGTGTTTCATGGATGAGATCTGTGCTGTGTGTTTCCCTTCAGAAATGGTTTTAAAACCCAGGTCTGTATCTTCCTACAAGAACGACTTCTTTTCAGGTTCACTCAGTCACTTTTCAGCTCAAAGGAATCTACATAGTTCACGAAGCTCACACATTTCTCGCTCTTAACTAGAAAGCATTGCATGTTAATGGAACTGTGGTTTGTATCAGTTTCAGAAGAAGAGTTGACATAGATATGGTCCGTATGCGTAGGAAACACCGTTATTTTGTTCTGACCACAGTCAGTTTCCTGCTCTATTAGAGACTCTTGGAAAGCAAGAGCGTGCTTCTTGATCTAAAGCAGAGTGTGTTTCATGGATGAGAACTGTGCTGTGTGTTTCCCTTCAGAAATGGAGTTAAATTCCAGGCTCTGTGTCTTCCTACAAGCAAGACATCATTTCAGGTATATGCAGTCACTTTTCAGTTCAAATGAATATAAATCGTTTACGAAGCTCACACGTTTCTCGCTCTTAAGTGAAAAGCACTGGATGTTAGATGACTTGTGGTTTGTATCAGTTTCAGAAGCAGAGTTGAACTAGCATTCGTCTCTATGTGTAGGAAACACCGTTCTTTTGTTCTGAGTACCCTCAATTTTCTGGCTATATTAAGACTCTAGAAAGCAAGAGTATGCTTCGTGCTCTAAAGCAGAGCCTGTTTCATGGATGAGAACTGTGCTGTGGGTTTCCCTTCAGAAATGGAGTTAAATCCCAGGCTCTGTGTCTTCCTACAAGCAAGACTTCATTTCACGTAAACTCATTCACCTTGCACTCAAACAAAGCAACATCGTTCACTTAGCTCACACGCTTCTTGCTCTTAATTGTAAAGCATTGGATGTTAGAGGACATGTGGTTTGTGTCAGTTTCAGAGGCAGAGTTGAACTAGCAATGATCCTTATGTGTAGGAAACACTGTTCTTTTGTTCATAGTACCCTCAACTTTCTGGCTCTATTAGAGAGTCTGGAAAGCAAGAACATGCTTCTTGCTCTAAAGCAGAGTGTGTTTCATGGATGAGAACTGTGCTGTGTGTTTCCCTTCAGAAATGGAGTTAAATTCCAGGCTCTGTGTCTTCCTACAAGCAAGACATCTTTTCAGGTAAACTCAGTCACTTTTCAGCTCAAAGGAAGCTAAATCGTTCACTAAGCTCACACGTTTCTCGCTCTTAACTGGAAAGCATTGCATGATAATGGAACTGTGGTTTGTATCAGTTTCAGAAGAAGAGTTGACATAGATATGGTCCGTATGTGTAGGAAACACCGTTATTTTGTTCTGACCACAGTCAGTTTCCTGCTGCATTAGAGACTCTTGGAAAGCAAGAGCGTGCTTCTTGATCTAAAGCAGAGTGTGTTTCATGGATGAGAACTGTGCTGTTTGTTTCCCTTCAGAAATGGAGGTAAATTCCAGGCTCTGTGTCTTCCTACAAGCAAGACATCATTTCAGGTATATGCAGTCACTTTTCAGTTCAAATGAATATAAATCATTTACGAAACTCACACGTTTCTCGCTCTTAAGTGAAAAGCACTGGATGTTAGATGACTTGTGGTTTGTATCAGTTTCAGAAGCAGAGTTGAACTAGCATTGGTCTCTATGTGTAGGAAACACCGTTCTTATGTTCTGAGTACCCTCAATTTTCTGGCTATATTAAGACTCTAGAAAGCAAGCACATGCTTCGTGCTCTAAAGCAGAGTGTGTTTCATGGATGAGAACTGTGCTGTGTTTTTCCCTTCAGAAATGGATTTAAATTCCAGGCTCTGATCTTCCTACAAGCAAGACATCATTTCAGGTATATGCAGTCACTTTTCAGTTCAAATGAATATAAATCGTTTACGAAGCTCACACGTTTCTCGCTCTTAAGTGAAAAGCACTGGATGTTAGATGACTTGTGGTTTGTACCAGTTTCAGGAGCAGAGTTGAACTAGATATTGTCCGTGTGTGTAGGAAACTCAGTTCATTTATAATGAGCACACTTTCAAGTTTCTGGCTCTATTAGAGACTCCAGAAAGCAAGACCTTTCTTCTTGCTGTAAAGCAGAGTGTGTTTCATGGATGAGAACTGTGCTGTGTGTTTCCCTTTAGAAATGGAGTTAAATCCCCGGCTCTGTGTTTTCCTACAAGCAAGACATCTTCTCAGGTAAACTCAGTCACTTTTCAGCTCAAAGGAAGCTACATCGTTCACGAAGCTCACACGTTTCTCGCTCTTAACTGGAAAGCATTGCATGTTAATGGAACTGTGCTTTGTATCAGTTTCAGAAGAAGAGTTGACCCAGATATGGTCCATATGTGTAGGAAACACCGTTATTTTGTTCTGACCACAGTCACGTTTCGTGCTCTATTAGAGATTCTTAGAAAGCAAGAGCGTGCTTCTTGCTCTAAAGCAGAGTGTGTTTCATGGATGAGATCTGTGCTGTGTGTTTCCCTTCAGAAATGGAGTTAAAACCCAGGCTCTGTATCTTCCTACAAGAACGACTTCTTTTCAGGTTCACTCAGTCACTTTTCAGCTCAAAGGAATCTACATAGTTCACGAAGCTAACACATTTCTCGCTCTTAACTGGAAAGCATTGCATGTTAATGGAACTGTGGTTTGTATCAGTTTCAGAAGAATTGTTGACATAGATATGGTCCGTATGTGTAGGAAACACCGTTATTTTGTTCTGACCACAGTCAGTTTCCTGCTGTATTAGAGACCCTGGAAAGCAAGAGCGTGCTTCTTGATCTAAAGCAGAGTGTGTTTCAAGGATGAGAACTGTGCTGTGTGTTTCCCTTCAGAAATGGAGGTAAATTCCAGGCTCTGTGTCTTCCTACAAGCAAGACATCATTTCAGGTATATGCAGTCACTTTTCAGTTCAAATGAATATAAATCGTTTACGAAGCTCACACGTTTCTCGCTCTTAAGTGAAAAGCACTGGATGTTAGATGACTTGTGGTTTGTATCAGTTGCAGAAGCAGAGTTGAACTAGCATTCGTCTCTATGTGTAGGAAACAGCATTCTTTTGTTCTGAGTACCCTCAATTTTCTGGCTATATTAAGACTCTAGAAAGGAAGAGCATGCTTCGTGCTCTAAAGCAGAGTGTGTTTCAAGGATGAGAACTGTGCTGTGGGTTTCCCTTCAGAAATGGAGTTAATTCCCAGGCTCTGTGTCTTCCTACAAGCAAGACTTCATTTCACGTAAACTCATTCACCTTGCACTCAAACAAAGCAACATCGTTCACGTAGCTCACACGCTTCTTGCTCTTAATTGTAAACCATTGGATGTCAGAGGACCTGTGGTTTGTGTCAGTTTCAGAAGCAGAGTTGAACTAGCAATGATCCTTATGTGTAGGAAACACTGTTCTTTTGTTCATAGTACCCTCAACTTTCTGGCTCTATTACAGAGTCTGGAAAGCAAGAACATGCTTCTTGCTCTAAAGCAGAGTGTGTTTCATGGATGAGAACTGTGCTGTGTGTTTCCCCTCAGAAATGGAGTTAAATCCCAGACTCTGTGTCTTCCTACAAGCAAGACATCTTTTCAGGTAAACTCAGTCACTTTTCAGCTCAAAGGAAGCTAAATCGTTCACTAAGCTCACACGTTTCTCGCTCTTAACTGGAAAGCATTGTATGTTAATGGAACTGTGCTTTGTATCAGTTTCAGAAGAAGAGTTGACCTAGATATGGTACGTATGTGTAAGAAACACCGTTATTTGGTTCTGACCACAGTCACGTTTCCTGCTGTATTAGAGACTCTTAGAAAGCAAGAGTGTGCTTCTTGCTCTAAAGCAGAGTGTGTTTCATGGATGAGAACTGTGCTGTGTGTTTCCCTTCAGAAATGGAGTTAAATTCCAGGCCCCATGTCTTCCTACAAGCAAGACATCATTTCAGGTAAAAGCAGTCATTTTTCAGGTCAAATGAATATAAATCGTTTACGAAGATCACACGTTTCTCGCTGTTAACTGTAAAGCACTGGATGTTAGATGACTTGTGGTTTGTATCAGTTTCAGAAGCAGAGTTGAACTAGCAATGGTCCGTATGTGTAGGAAACACCGTTCTTTTGTTCAGAGTACCCTCAAGTTTCTGGCTCTATTAGAGACTCTAGAAAGCAAGAGCATGCTTCCTGCTCTAAAGCAGAGTGTGTTTCACGGATTTGGTCTGTGCTGTGTGTTTCCCTTCAGAAATGGAGTTAAAACCCAGGCTCTGTGTCTTCCTACAAGCAAGACATCATTTCAGGTATATGCAGTCACTTTTCAGTTCAAATGAATATAAATCGTTTACGAAGCTCACACGTTTCTCGCTCTTAAGTGAAAAGCATTGCATGTTAATGGAACTGTGGTTTGTATCAGTTTCAGAAGAAGAGTTGACATAGATATGGTCCATATGTGTAGGAAACACCGTTATTTTGTTCTGACCACAGTCACGTTTCCTGCTCTATTAGAGATTCTTAGAAAGCAAGAGCGTGCTTCTTGCTCTAAAGCAGAGTGTGTTTCATGGATGAGAACTGTGCTGTGTTTTTCCCTTCAGAAATGGATTTAAATTCCAGGCTCTGTGTCTTCCTACAAGCAAGACATCATTTCAGGTATATGCAGTCACTTTTCATTTCAAATGAATATAAATCGTTTACGAAGCTCACACGTTTCTCGCTCTTAAGTGAAAAGCACTGGATGTTTGATGACTTGTGGTTTGTACCAGTTTCAGGAGCAGAGTTGAACTAGATATTGTCCGTGTGTGTAGGAAACTCAGTTCATTTATTATGAGCACACTTTCAAGTTTCTGGCTCTATTAGAGACTCCAGAAAGCAAGAGCATTCTTCTTGCTGTAAAGCATACTGTGTTTCATGGATGAGAACTGTGCTGTGTGTTTCCCTTTAGAAATGGAGTTAAATCCCCGGCTCTGTGTTTTCCTACAAGCAAGACATCTTCTCAGGTAAACTCAGTCACTTTTCAGCTCAAAGGAAGCTACATCGTTCACGAGGCTCACACGTTTCTGGCTCGTAACTGGAAAGCATTGCATGTTAATGGAACTGTGCTTTGTATCAGTTTCAGAAGAAGAGTTGACCCAGATATGGTCCATATGTGTAGGAAACACCGTTATTTTGTTCTGACCACAGTCACGTTTCCTGCTCTATTAGAGATTCTTAGAAAGCAAGAGCGTGCTTCTTGCTCTAAAGCAGAGTGTGTTTCATGGATGAGATCTGTGTTGTGTGTTTCCCTTCAGAAATGGAGTTAAAACCCAGGCTCTATATCTTCCTACAAGAACGATTTCTTTTCAGGTTCACTCAGTCACTTTTCAGCTCAAAGGAATCTACATAGTTCACGAAGCTCACACATTTCTCGCTCTTAACTGGGAAGCATTGCATGTTAATGGAACGGTGGTTTGTATGAGTTTCAGAAGAAGAGTTGACATAGATATGGTCCGTATGTGTAGGAAACACCGTTATTTTGTTCTGACCACAGTCAGTTTCCTGCTGTATTAGAGACTCTTGGAAAGCAAGAGCGTGCTTCTTGCCCTAAGCAGAGTGTGTTTCATGGATGAGAACTGTGCTGTGTGTTTCCCTTCAGAAAGGGAGTTAAATTCCAGGCTCTGTTTCTTCCTACAAGCAAGACATCATTTCAGGTATATGCAGTCACTTTTCAGTTCAAATAAATATAAATCGTTTACGAAGCTCACATGTTTCTCGCTCTTAAGTGAAAAGCACTGGATGTTAGATGACTTGTGGTTTGTATCAGTTTCAGAAGCAGAGTTGAACTAGCATTGGTCTCTATGTGTAGGAAACACCATTCTTTTGTTCTGAGTACCCTCAATTTTCTGGCTATATTAACACTCTAGAAAGCAAGAGCATGCTTCGTGCTCTAAAGCAGAGTGTGTTTCAAGGATGAGAACTGTGCTGTGGGTTTCCCTTCAGAAATGGAGTTAAATCCCAGGCTCTGTGTCTTCCTACAAGCAAGACTTCATTTCATGTAAACTCATTCACCTTGCACTCAAACAAAGCAACATCGTTCACGTAGCTCACACGCTTCTTGCTCTTAATTGTAAAGCATTGGATGTTAGAGGACCTGTGGTTTGTGTCAGTTTCAGAAGCAGAGTTGAACTAGCAATGATCCTTATGTGTTGCAAACACTGTTCTTTTGTTCATAGTACCCTCAACTTTCTGGCTCCATTAGAGAGTCTGGAAAGCAAGAACATGCTTCATGCTCTAAAACAGAGTGTGTTTCATGGATGAGAACTGTGCTGTGTGTTTCCCTTCAGAAATGGACGTAAATTCCAGGCTCTGTGTCTTCCTACAAGCAAGACATTATTTCAGGTATATGCAGTCACTTTTCAGTTCAAATGAATATAAATCGTTTACGAAGCTCACACGTTTCTCACTCATAAGTGAAAAGCACTGGATGTTAGATGACTTGTGGTTTGTATCAGTTTCAGAAGCAGAGTTGAACTAGCATTGGTCTCTATGTGTAGGAAACACCATTCTTTTGTTCTGAGTATCCTCAATTTTCTGGCTATATTAAGACTCTAGAAAGCAAGAGCATGCTTCGTGCTCTAAAGCAGAGCGTGTTTCATGGATGAGAACTGTGCTGTGGGTTTCCCTTCAGAAATGGAGTTAAATCCCAGGCTCTGTGTCTTCCTACAAGCAAGACATCATTTCAGGCATATGCAGTCACTTTTCAGTTCAAATGAATATAAATCATTTACGAAGCTCACACGTTTCTCGCTCTCAAGTGAAAAGCACTGGATGTTAGAGGAATTGTGGTTTGTATCAGTTTCAGAAGCAGAGTTGAACTAGCATTGGTCTCTATGTGTAGGAAACACCATTCTTTTGTTCTGAGTACCCTCAATTTTCTGGCTATATTAAGACTCTAGAAAGCAAGAGCATGCTTCGTGCTCTAAAGCAGAGCGTGTTTCATGGATGAGAACTGTGCTGTGGGTTTCCCTTCAGAAATGGAGTTAAATCCCAGGCTCTGTGTCTTCCTACAAGCAAGACTTCATTTCACGTAAACTCATTCACCTTGCACTCAAACAAAGCTACATCGGTCACGTAGCTAACATGCTTCTTGCTCTTAATTGTAAAGCATTGGATGTTAGAGGACCTGTGGTTTGTGTCAGTTTCAGAAGCAGAGTTGAACTAGCAATGACCCTTATGTGTAGGAAACACTGTTCTTTTGTTCATAGTACCCTCAACTTTCAGGCTCTATTAGAGAGTCTGGAAAGCAAGAACATGCTTCTTGCTCTAAAGCAGAGTGTTTCATGGATGAGAACTGTGCTGTGTGTTTCCCTTCAGAAATGGAGTTAAATCCCACACTCTGTGTCTTCCTACAAGCAAGACATCTTTTCAGGTAAACTCAGTCACTATTTAGCTAAAAGTAAGCTACATCGTTCACGAAGATTACACGTTTCTGGCTCTTAAGTGAAATGCATTGGATATTAGAGGACCTGTGGTTTGTATCAGTTTCAGGAGCAGAGTTGAACTAGATATTGTCCGTGTGTGTAGGAAACACAGTTCATTTATTATGAGCACACTTTCAAGTTTCTGGCTGTATTAGAGACTCCAGAAAGCAAGAGCATTCTTCTTGCTGTAAAGCAGAGTGTGTTTCATGGATGAGAACTGTGCTGTGTGTTTCCCTTCAGAAATGGAGTTAAATTCCAGGCCCCATGTCTTCCTACAAGCAAGACATCATTTCAGGTAAACGCAGTCATTTTTCAGGTCAAATGAATATAAATCGTTTACGAAGATCACACGTTTCTCGCTGTTAACTGAAAAGCACTGGATGTTAGATGACTTGTGTTTTGTATCAGTTTCAGAAGCAGAGTGGAACTAGCAATGGTCCGTATGTGTAGGAAACACACTTCTTTTGTTCTGAGTACCGTCAAGTTTCTGGCTCTATTAGAGACTCCAGAAAGCAAGAGCATTCTTCTTGCTGTAAAGCATAGTGTGTTTCATGGATGAGAACTGTGCTGTGTGTTTCCCTTTAGAAATGGAGTTAAATCCCCGGCTCTGTGTTTTCCTACAAGCAAGACATCTTCTCAGGTAAACTCAGTCAATTTTCAGCTCAAAGGAAGCTACATCGTTCACGAAGCTCACACGTTTCTCGCTCGTAACTGGAAAACATTGCATGTTAATGGAACTGTGCTTTGTATCAGTTTCAGAAGAAGAGTTGACCCAGATATGGTCCATATGTGTAGAAAACACCGTTATTTTGTTCTGACCACAGTCACGTTTCCTGCTCTATTAGAGATTCTTAGAAAGCAAGAGCGTGCTTCTTGCTCTAAAGCAGAGTGTGTTTCATGGATGAGATCTGTGTTGTGTGTTTCCCTTCAGAAATGGAGTTAAAACCCAGGCTCTATATCTTCCTACAAGAACGATTTCTTTTCAGGTTCACTCAGTCACTTTTCAGCTCAAAGGAATCTACATAGTTCACGAAGCTCACACATTTCTCGCTCTTAACTGAAAAGCATTGCATGTTAATGGAACGGTGGTTTGTATGAGTTTCAGAAGAAGAGTTGACATAGATATGGTCCGTATGTGTAGGAAACACCGTTATTTTGTTCTGACCACAGTCAGTTTCCTGCTGTATTAGAGACTCTTGGAAAGCAAGAGCGTGCTTCTTGATCTAAAGCAGAGTGTGTTTCAAGGATGAGAACTGTGCTGTGTGTTTCCCTTCAGAAATGGAGGTAAATTCCAGGCTCAGTGTCTTCCTACAAGCAAGACATCATTTCAGGTATATGCAGTCACTTTTCAGTTCAAATGAATATAAATCGTTTACGAAGCTCAAACGTTTCTCGCTCTTAAGTGAAAAGCACTGGATGTTAGATGACTTGTGGTTTGTATCAGTTGCAGAAGCAGAGTTGAACTAGCATTCGTCTCTATGTGTAGGAAACACCGTTCTTTTGTTCTGAGTACCCTCAATTTTCTGGCTATATTAAGACTCTAGAAAGCAAGAGCATGCTTCGTGCTCTAAAGCAGAGCGTGTTTCATGGATGAGAACTGTGCTGTGGGTTTCCCTTCAGAAATGGAGTTAAATCCCAAGCTCTGTGTCTTCCTACAAGCAAGACTTCATTTCACGTAAACTCATTCACCTTGCACTCAAACAAAGGTACATCGTTCACGTAGCTCACACGCTTCTTGCTCTTAATTGTAAAGCATTGGATGTTTGAGGACCTGTGGTTTGTGTCAGTTTCAGAAGCAGAGTTGAACTAGCAATGATCCTTATGTGTAGGAAACACTGTTCTTTTGTTCATAGTACCCTCAACTTTCTGGCTCTATTAGAGAGTCTGGAAAGCAAGAACATGCTTCTTGCCCTAAGCAGAGTGTGTTTCATGGATGAGAACTGTGCTGTGTGTTTCCCTTCAGAAAGGGAGTTAAATTCCAGGCTCTGTTTCTTCCTACAAGCAAGACATCATTTCAGGTATATGCAGTCACTTTCAGTTCAAATAAATATAAATCGTTTACGAAGCTCACATGTTTCTCGCTCTTAAGTGAAAAGCACTGGATGTTAGATGACTTGTGGTTTGTATCAGTTTCAGAAGCAGAGTTGAACTAGCATTGGTCTCTATGTGTAGGAAACACCATTCTTTTGTTCTGATTACCCTCAATTTTCTGGCTATATTAAGACTCTAGAAAGCAAGAGCATGCTTCGTGCTCTAAAGCAGAGTGTGTTTCAAGGATGAGAACTGTGCTGTGGGTTTCCCTTCAGAAATGGAGTTAAATCCCAGGCTCTGTGTCTTCCTACAAGCAAGACTTCATTTCATGTAAACTCATTCACCTTGCACTCAAACAAAGCAACATCGTTCACGTAGCTCACACGCTTCTTGCTCTTAATTGTAAAGCATTGGATGTCAGAGGACCTGTGGTTTGTGTCAGTTTCAGAAGCAGAGTTGAACTAGCAATGATCCTTATGTGTAGCAAACACTGTTCTTTTGTTCATAGTACCCTCAACTTTCTGGCTCCATTAGAGAGTCTGGAAAGCAAGAACATGCTTCTTGCTCTAAAACAGAGTGTGTTTCATGGATGAGAACTGTGCTGTGTGTTTCCCTTCAGAAATGGACGTAAATTCCAGGCTCTGTGTCTTCCTACAAGCAAGACATTATTTCAGGTATATGAAGTCACTTTTCAGTTCAAATGAATATAAATCGTTTACGAAGCTCACACGTTTCTCACTCATAAGTGAAAAGCACTGGATGTTAGATGACTTGTGGTTTGTATCAGTTTCAGAAGCAGAGTTGAACTAGCATTGGTCTCTATGTGTAGGAAACACCATTCTTTTGTTCTGAGTATCCTCAATTTTCTGGCTATATTAAGACTCTAGAAAGCAAGAGCATGCTTCGTGCTCTAAAGCAGAGCGTGTTTCATGGATGAGAACTGTGCTGTGGGTTTCCCTTCAGAAATGGAGTTAAATTCCAGGCCCCATGTCTTCCTACAAGCAAGACATCATTTCAGGTAAACGCAGTCAGTTTTCAGGTCAAATGAATATAAATCGTTTACGAAGATCACACGTTTCTCGCTGTTAACTGAAAAGCACTGGATGTTAGATGACTTGTGTTTTGTATCAGTTTCAGAAGCAGAGTTGAACTAGCAATGATCCGTATGTGTAGGAAACACGCTTCTTTTGTTCTGAGTACCGTCAAGTTTCTGGCTCTATTAGAGACTCTAGAAAGCAAGAGCATGCTTCGTGCTCTAAAGCAGAGTGTGTTTCATGGATGAGATCTGTGTTGTGTGTTTCCCTTCAGAAATCGAGTTAAAACCCAGGCTCTGTGTCTTCCTACAAGAAAGACTTCTTTTCAGGTTCACTCAGTCACTTTTCAGCTCAAAGGAATCTACATCGTTCACGAAGCTCACACATTTCTCGCTCTTAACTGGAAAGCATTGCATGTTAATGGAACTGTGGTTTGTATCAGTTTCAGAAGAAGAGTTGACATAGATATGGTCCGTATGTGTAGGAAACACCGTTATTTTGTTCTGACCACAGTCAGTTTCCTGCTGTATTAGAGACTCTAGAAAGCAAGAGCATGCTTCGTGCTCTAAAGCAGAGTGTGTTTCATGGATGAGAACTGTGCTGTCTGTTCCCTTCAGAAATGGAGTTAAATTCCAGGCTCTGTGTCTTCCTCCAAGCAAGACATCATTAAAGGTATATGCAGTCACTTTTCAGTTCAAATGAATATAAATCGTTTACGAAGCTCACATGTTTCTCGCTCTTAAGTGAAAAGCACTGGATGTTAGATGACTTGTGGTTTGTATCAGTTTCAGAAGCAGAGTTGAACTAGCATTGGTCTCTATGTGTAGGAAACACCGTTCTTTTGTTCTGAGTACCCTGAATTTTCTGGCTATATTAGGACTCTAGAAAGCAAGAGCATGCTTCGTGCTTTAAAGCAGAGCGTGTTTCATGGATGAGAACTGTGCTGTGGGTTTCCCTTCAGAAATGGAGTTAAATCCCAGGCTCTGTGTCTTCCTACAAGCAAGACTTCATTTCACGTAAACTCATTCACCTTGCACTCAAACAAAGCTACATCGGTCACGTAGCTCACATGCTTCTTGCTCTTAATTGTAAAGCATTGGATGTTAGAGGACCTGTGGTTTGTGTCAGTTTCAGAAGCAGAGTTGAACTAGCAATGATCCTAATGTGTAGGAAACACTGTTCTTTTGTTCATAGTACCCTCAACTTTCTGGCTCTATTAGAGAGTCTGGAAAGCAAGAACATGCTTCTTGCTCTAAAGCAGAGTGTGTTTCATGGATGAGAACTGTGCTGTGTGTTTCCCTTCAGAAATGGAGTTAAATCCCACACTCTGTGTCTTCCTACAAGCAAGACATCTTTTCAGGTAAACTCAGTCACTTTTTAGCTAAAAGGAAGCTACATCGTTCACGAAGATTACACGTTTCTGGCTCTTAAGTGAAATGCATTGGATATTAGAGGACCTGTGGTTTGTATCAGTTTCAGGAGCAGAGTTGAACTAGATATTGTCCGTGTGTGTAGGAAACACAGTTCATTTATTATGAGCACACTTTCAAGTTTCTGGCTGTATTAGAGACTCCAGAAAGCAAGAGCATTCTTCTTGCTGTAAAGCAGAGTGTGTTTCATGGATGAGAACTGTGCTGTGTGTTTCCCTTCAGAAATGGAGTTAAATCCTGGCTCTGTGTTTTCTTACAAGCAAGACATCTTTTCAGGTAAACTCAGTCACTTTTCAGCTCAAAGGAAGCTAAATCGTTCACTAAGCTCACACGTTTCTCGCTCTTAACTGAAAGCATTGCATGTTAATGGAACTGTGCTTTGTATCAGTTTCAGAAGAAGAGTTGACCTAGATATGTTACGTATGTGTAGGAAACACCGTTCCTTTGTTCTGACCACAGTCACGTTTCCTGCTGTATTAGAGACTCTTAGAAAGCAAGAGTGTGCTTCTTACTCTAAAGCAGAGTGTGTTTCATGGATGAGAACTGTGCTGTGTGTTTCCCTTCAGAAATGGAGTTAAATTCCAGGCCCCATGTCTTCCTACAAGCAAGACATCATTTCAGGTAAACGCAGTCAGTTTTCAGGTCAAATGAATATAAATCGTTTATGAAGATCACACGTTTCTCGCTGTTAACTGAAAAGCACTGGATGTTAGATGACTTGTGTTTTGTATCAGTTTCAGAAGCAGAGTGGATCTAGCAATGGTCCGTATGTGTAGGAAACACACTTCTTTTGTTCTGAGTACCGTCAAGTTTCTGCCTCTATTAGAGACTCTAGAAAGCAAGAGCATGCTTCGTGCTCTAAAGCAGAGTGTGTTTCATGGATGAGATCTGTGTTGTGTGTTTCCCTTCAGAAATCGAGTTAAAACCCAGGCTCTGTGTCTTCCTACAAGAAAGACTTCTTTTCAGGTTCACTCAGTCACTTTTCAGCTCAAAGGAATCTACATCGTTCACGAAGCTCACACATTTCTCGCTCTTAACTGGAAAGCATTGCATGTTAATGGAACTGTGGTTTGTATCAGTTTCAGAAGAAGAGTTGACATAGATATGGTCCGTATGTGTAGGAAACACCGTTATTTTGTTCTGACCACAGTCAGTTTCCTGCTGTATTAGAGACTCTAGAAAGCAAGAGCATGCTTCGTGCTCTAAAGCAGAGTGTGTTTCATGGATGAGAACTGTGCTGTCTGTTCCCTTCAGAAATGGAGTTAAATTCCAGGCTCTGTGTCTTCCTCCAAGCAAGACATCATTAAAGGTATATGCAGTCACTTTTCAGTTCAAATGAATATAAATCGTTTACGAAGCTCACACGTTTCTCACTCTTAAGTGAAAAGCACTGGATGTTAGATGACTTGTGGTTTGTATCAGTTTCAGAAGCAGAGTTGAACTAGCATTGGTCTCTATGTGTAGGAAACACCGTTCTTTTGTTCTGAGTACCCTCAATTTTCTGGCTATATTAAGACTCTAGAAAGCAAGAGCATGCTTCGTGCTCTAAAGCAGAGCGTGTTTCATGGATGAGAACTGTGCTGTGGGTTTCCCTTCAGAAATGGAGTTAAATCCCAGGCTCTGTGTCTTCCTACAAGCAAGACTTCATTTCACGTAAACTCATTCACCTTGCACTCAAACAAAGCTACATCGGTCACGTAGCTCACATGCTTCTTGCTCTTAATTGTAAAGCATTGGATGTTAGAGGACCTGTGGTTTGTGTCAGTTTCAGAAGCAGAGTTGAACTAGCAATGATCCTAATGTGTAGGAAACACTGTTCTTTTGTTCATAGTACCCTCAACTTTCTGGCTCTATTAGAGAGTCTGGAAAGCAAGAACATGCTTCTTGCTCTAAAGCAGAGTGTGTTTCATGGATGAGAACTGTGCTGTGTGTTTCCCTTCAGAAATGGAGTTAAATCCCACACTCTGTGTCTTCCTACAAGCAAGACATCTTTTCAGGTAAACTCAGTCACTTTTTAGCTAAAAGGAAGCTACATCGTTCACGAAGATTACACGTTTCTGGCTCTTAAGTGAAATGCATTGGATATTAGAGGACCTGTGGTTTGTATCAGTTTCAGGAGCAGAGATGAACTAGATATTGTCCGTGTGTGTAGGAAACACAGTTCATTTATTATGAGCACACTTTCAAGTTTCTGGCTGTATTAGAGACTCCAGAAAGCAAGAGCATTCTTCTTGCTGTAAAGCAGAGTGTGTTTCATGGATGAGAACTGTGCTGTGTGTTTCCCTTCAGAAATGGAGTTAAATCCTGGCTCTGTGTTTTCTTACAAGCAAGACATCTTTTCAGGTAAACTCAGTCACTTTTCAGCTCAAAGGAAGCTAAATCGTTCACTAAGCTCACACGTTTCTCGCTCTTAACTGGAAAGCATTGCATGTTAATGGAACTGTGCTTTGTATCAGTTTCAGAAGAAGAGTTGACCTAGATGTGTTACGTATGTGTAGGAAACACCATTCCTTTGTTCTGACAACAGTCACGTTTCCTGCTGTATTAGAGACTCTTAGAAAGCAAGAGTGTGCTTCTTACTCTAAAGCAGAGTGTGTTTCATGGATGAGAACTGTGCTGTGTGTTTCCCTTCAGAAATGGAGTTAAATTCCAGGCCCCATGTCTTCCTACAAGCAAGACATCATTTCAGGTAAACGCAGTCAGTTTTCAGGTCAAATGAATATAAATCGTTTACGAAGATCACACGTTTCTCGCTGTTAACTGAAAAGCACTGGATGTTAGATGACTTGTGTTTTGTATCAGTTTCAGAAGCAGAGTGGAACTAGCAATGGTCCGTATGTGTAGGAAACACACTTCTTTTGTTCTGAGTACCGTCAAGTTTCTGGCTCTATTAGAGACTCTAGAAAGCAAGAGCATGCTTCGTGCTCTAAAGCAGAGTGTGTTTCATGGATGAGATCTGTGTTGTGTGTTTCCCTTCAGAAATCGAGTTAAAACCCAGGCTCTGTGTCTTCCTACAAGAAAGACTTCTTTTCAGGTTCACTCAATCACTTTTCAGCTCAAAGGAATCTACATCGTTGACGAAGCTCACACATTTCTCGCTCTTAACTGGAAAGCATTGCATGTTAATGGAACTGTGGTTTGTATCAGTTTCAGAAGAAGAGTTGACATAGATATGGTCCATATGTGTAGGAAGCACCGTTATTTTGTTCTGACCACAGTCACGTTTCCTGCTATATTAGAGATTCTTAGAAAGCAAGAGCGTGCTTCTTGCTCTAAAGCAGAGTGTGTTTCATGGATGAGAACTGTGCTGTGTTTTTCCCTTCAGAAATGGATTTAAATTCCAGGCTCTGTGTCTTCCTACAAGCAAGACATCATTTCAGGTATATGCAGTCACTTTTCAGTTCAAATGAATATAAATCGTTTACGAAGCTCACACGTTTCTCGCTTGTAAGTGAAAAGCACTGGATGTTAGATGACTTGTGGTTTGTACCAGTTTCAGGAGCAGAGTTGAACTAGATATTGTCCGTGTGTGTAGGAAACTCAGTTCATTTATTATGAGCACACTTTCAAGTTTCTGGCTCTATTAGAGACTCCAGAAAGCAAGACCATTCTTCTTGCTGTAAAGCAGAGTGTGTTTCATGGATGAGAACTGTGCTGTGTGTTTCCCTTTAGAAATGGAGTTAAATCCCCGGCTCTGTGTTTTCCTACAAGCAAGACATCTTCTCAGGTAAACTCAGTCACTTTTCAGCTCAAAGGAAGCTACATCGTTCACGAAGCTCACACGTTTCTCGCTCTTAACTGGAAAGCATTGCATGTTAATGGAACTGTGCTTTGTATCAGTTTCAGAAGAAGAGTTTACCCAGATATGGTCCATATGTGTAGGAAACACCATTATTTTGTTCTGACCACAGTCATTTTCCTGCTGTATTAGAGACTCTTGGAAAGCAAGAGCGTGCTTCGTGCTCTAAAGCAGAGCGTGTTTCATGGATGAGAACTGTGCTGTGGGTTTCCCTTCAGAAATGGAGTTAAATCCCAGGCTCTGTGTCTTCCTACAAGCAAGACTTCATTTCACGTAAACTCATTCACCTTGCACTCAAACAAAGGTACATCGTTCACGTAGCTCACACGCTTCTTGCTCTTAATTGTAAAGCATTGGATGTTTGAGGACCTGTGGTTTGTGTCAGTTTCAGAAGCAGAGTTGAACTAGCAATGATCCTTATGTGTAGGAAACACTGTTCTTTTGTTCATAGTACCCTCAACTTTCTGGCTCTATTAGAGAGTCTGGAAAGCAAGAACATGCTTCTTGCCCTAAGCAGAGTGTGTTTCATGGATGAGAACTGTGCTGTGTGTTTCCCTTCAGAAAGGGAGTTAAATTCCAGGCTCTGTTTCTTCCTACAAGCAAGACATCATTTCAGGTATATGCAGTCACTTTCAGTTCAAATAAATATAAATCGTTTACGAAGCTCACATGTTTCTCGCTCTTAAGTGAAAAGCACTGGATGTTAGATGACTTGTGGTTTGTATCAGTTTCAGAAGCAGAGTTGAACTAGCATTGGTCTCTATGTGTAGGAAACACCATTCTTTTGTTCTGATTACCCTCAATTTTCTGGCTATATTAAGACTCTAGAAAGCAAGAGCATGCTTCGTGCTCTAAAGCAGAGTGTGTTTCAAGGATGAGAACTGTGCTGTGGGTTTCCCTTCAGAAATGGAGTTAAATCCCAGGCTCTGTGTCTTCCTACAAGCAAGACTTCATTTCATGTAAACTCATTCACCTTGCACTCAAACAAAGCAACATCGTTCACGTAGCTCACACGCTCCTTGCTCTTAATTGTAAAGCATTGGATGTCAGAGGACCTGTGGTTTGTGTCAGTTTCAGAAGCAGAGTTGAACTAGCAATGATCCTTATGTGTAGCAAACACTGTTCTTTTGTTCATAGTACCCTCAACTTTCTGGCTCCATTAGAGAGTCTGGAAAGCAAGAACATGCTTCTTGCTCTAAAACAGAGTGTGTTTCATGGATGAGAACTGTGCTGTGTGTTTCCCTTCAGAAATGGACGTAAATTCCAGGCTCTGTGTCTTCCTACAAGCAAGACATTATTTCAGGTATATGAAGTCACTTTTCAGTTCAAATGAATATAAATCGTTTACGAAGCTCACACGTTTCTCACTCATAAGTGAAAAGCACTGGATGTTAGATGACTTGTGGTTTGTATCAGTTTCAGAAGCAGAGTTGAACTAGCATTGGTCTCTATGTGTAGGAAACACCATTCTTTTGTTCTGAGTATCCTCAATTTTCTGGCTATATTAAGACTCTAGAAAGCAAGAGCATGCTTCGTGCTCTAAAGCAGAGCGTGTTTCATGGATGAGAACTGTGCTGTGGGTTTCCCTTCAGAAATGGAGTTAAATTCCAGGCCCCATGTCTTCCTACAAGCAAGACATCATTTCAGGTAAACGCAGTCAGTTTTCAGGTCAAATGAATATAAATCGTTTACGAAGATCACACGTTTCTCGCTGTTAACTGAAAAGCACTGGATGTTAGATGACTTGTGTTTTGTATCAGTTTCAGAAGCAGAGTTGAACTAGCAATGATCCGTATGTGTAGGAAACACACTTCTTTTGTTCTGAGTACCGTCAAGTTTCTGGCTCTATTAGAGACTCTAGAAAGCAAGAGCATGCTTCGTGCTCTAAAGCAGAGTGTGTTTCATGGATGAGATCTGTGTTGTGTGTTTCCCTTCAGAAATCGAGTTAAAACCCAGGCTCTGTGTCTTCCTACAAGAAAGACTTCTTTTCAGGTTCACTCAGTCACTTTTCAGCTCAAAGGAATCTACATCGTTCACGAAGCTCACACATTTCTCGCTCTTAACTGGAAAGCATTGCATGTTAATGGAACGGTGGTTTGTATGAGTTTCAGAAGAAGAGTTGACATAGATATGGTCCGTATGTGTAGGAAACACCGTTATTTTGTTCTGACCACAGTCAGTTTCCTGCTGTATTAGAGACTCTTGGAAAGCAAGAGCGTGCTTCTTGATCTAAAGCAGAGTGTGTTTCAAGGATGAGAACTGTGCTGTGTGTTTCCCTTCAGAAATGGAGGTAAATTCCAGGCTCAGTGTCTTCCTACAAGCAAGACATCATTTCAGGTATATGCAGTCACTTTTCAGTTCAAATGAATATAAATCGTTTACGAAGCTCAAACGTTTCTCGCTCTTAAGTGAAAAGCACTGGATGTTAGATGACTTGTGGTTTGTATCAGTTTCAGAAGCAGAGTTGAACTAGCATTGGTCTCTATGTGTAGGAAACACCGTTCTTTTGTTCTGAGTACCCTCAATTTTCTGGCTATATTAGGACTCTAGAAAGCAAGAGCATGCTTCGTGCTCTAAAGCAGAGCGTGTTTCATGGATGAGAACTGTGCTGTGGGTTTCCCTTCAGAAATGGAGTTAAATCCCAGGCTCTGTGTCTTCCTACAAGCAAGACTTCATTTCACGTAAACTCATTCACCTTGCACTCAAACAAAGCTACATCGGTCACGTAGCTCACATGCTTCTTGCTCTTAATTGTAAAGCATTGGAAGTTAGAGGACCTGTGGTTTGTGTCAGTTTCAGAAGCAGAGTTGAACTAGCAATGATCCTAATGTGTAGGAAACACTGTTCTTTTGTTCATAGTACCCTCAACTTTCTGGCTCTATTAGAGAGTCTGGAAAGCAAGAACATGCTTCTTGCTCTAAAGCAGAGTGTGTTTCATGGATGAGAACTGTGCTGTGTGTTTCCCTTCAGAAATGGAGTTAAATCCCACACTCTGTGTCTTCCTACAAGCAAGACATCTTTTCAGGTAAACTCAGTCACTTTTTAGCTAAAAGGAAGCTACATCGTTCACGAAGATTACACGTTTCTGGCTCTTAAGTGAAATGCATTGGATATTAGAGGACCTGTGGTTTGTATCAGTTTCAGGAGCAGAGTTGAACTAGATATTGTCCGTGTGTGTAGGAAACACAGTTCATTTATTATGAGCACACTTTCAAGTTTCTGGCTGTATTAGAGACTCCAGAAAGCAAGAGCATTCTTCTTGCTGTAAAGCAGAGTGTGTTTCATGGATGAGAACTGTGCTGTGTGTTTCCCTTCAGAAATGGAGTTAAATCCTGGCTCTGTGTTTTCTTACAAGCAAGACATCTTTTCAGGTAAACTCAGTCACTTTTCAGCTCAAAGGAAGCTAAATCGTTCACTAAGCTCACACGTTTCTCGCTCTTAACTGAAAGCATTGCATGTTAATGGAACTGTGCTTTGTATCAGTTTCAGAAGAAGAGTTGACCTAGATATGTTACGTATGTGTAGGAAACACCGTTCCTTTGTTCTGACCACAGTCACGTTTCCTGCTGTATTAGAGACTCTTAGAAAGCAAGAGTGTGCTTCTTACTCTAAAGCAGAGTGTGTTTCATGGATGAGAACTGTGCTGTGTGTTTCCCTTCAGAAATGGAGTTAAATTCCAGGCCCCATGTCTTCCTACAAGCAAGACATCATTTCAGGTAAACGCAGTCAGTTTTCAGGTCAAATGAATATAAATCGTTTATGAAGATCACACGTTTCTCGCTGTTAACTGAAAAGCACTGGATGTTAGATGACTTGTGTTTTGTATCAGTTTCAGAAGCAGAGTGGATCTAGCAATGGTCCGTATGTGTAGGAAACACACTTCTTTTGTTCTGAGTACCGTCAAGTTTCTGCCTCTATTAGAGACTCTAGAAAGCAAGAGCATGCTTCGTGCTCTAAAGCAGAGTGTGTTTCATGGATGAGATCTGTGTTGTGTGTTTCCCTTCAGAAATCGAGTTAAAACCCAGGCTCTGTGTCTTCCTACAAGAAAGACTTCTTTTCAGGTTCACTCAGTCACTTTTCAGCTCAAAGGAATCTACATCGTTCACGAAGCTCACACATTTCTCGCTCTTAACTGGAAAGCATTGCATGTTAATGGAACTGTGGTTTGTATCAGTTTCAGAAGAAGAGTTGACATAGATATGGTCCGTATGTGTAGGAAACACCGTTATTTTGTTCTGACCACAGTCACGTTTCGTGCTCTATTAGAGATTCTTAGAAAGCAAGAGCGTGCTTCTTGCTCTAAAGCAGAGTGTGTTTCATGGATGAGAACTGTGCTGTGTTTTTCCCTTCAGAAATGGATTTAAATTCCAGGCTCTGTGTCTTCCTACAAGCAAGACATCATTTCAGGTATATGCAGTCACTTTTCAGTTCAAATGAATATAAATCGTTTACGAAGCTCACACGTTTCTCGCTTGTAAGTGAAAAGCACTGGATGTTAGATGACTTGTGGTTTGTACCAGTTTCAGGAGCAGAGTTGAACTAGATATTGTCCGTGTGTGTAGGAAACTCAGTTCATTTATTATGAGCACACTTTCAAGTTTCTGGCTCTATTAGAGACTCCAGAAAGCAAGACCATTCTTCTTGCTGTAAAGCAGAGTGTGTTTCATGGATGAGAACTGTGCTGTGTGTTTCCCTTTAGAAATGGAGTTAAATCCCCGGCTCTGTGTTTTCCTACAAGCAAGACATCTTCTCAGGTAAACTCAGTCACTTTTCAGCTCAAAGGAAGCTACATCGTTCACGAAGCTCACACGTTTCTCGCTCTTAACTGGAAAGCATTGCATGTTAATGGAACTGTGCTTTGTATCAGTTTCAGAAGAAGAGTTTACCCAGATATGGTCCATATGTGTAGGAAACACCATTATTTTGTTCTGACCACAGTCATTTTCCTGCTGTATTAGAGACTCTTGGAAAGCAAGAGCGTGCTTCGTGCTCTAAAGCAGAGCGTGTTTCATGGATGAGAACTGTGCTGTGGGTTTCCCTTCAGAAATGGAGTTAAATCCCAGGCTCTGTGTCTTCCTACAAGCAAGACTTCATTTCACGTAAACTCATTCACCTTGCACTCAAACAAAGGTACATCGTTCACGTAGCTCACACGCTTCTTGCTCTTAATTGTAAAGCATTGGATGTCAGAGGACCTGTGGTTTGTGTCAGTTTCAGAAGCAGAGTTGAACTAGCAATGATCCTTATGTGTAGGAAACACTGTTCTTTTGTTCATAGTACCCTCAACTTTCTGGCTCTATTACAGAGTCTGGAAAGCAAGAACATGCTTCTTGCTCTAAAGCAGAGTGTGTTTCATGGATGAGAACTGTGCTGTGTGTTTCCCCTCAGAAATGGAGTTAAATCCCAGACTCTGTGTCTTCCTACAAGCAAGACATCTTTTCAGGTAAACTCAGTCACTTTTCAGCTCAAAGGAAGCTAAATCGTTCACTAAGCTCACACGTTTCTCGCTCTTAACTGGAAAGCATTGTATGTTAATGGAACTGTGCTTTGTATCAGTTTCAGAAGAAGAGTTGACCTAGATATGGTACGTATGTGTAAGAAACACCGTTATTTTGTTCTGACCACAGTCACGTTTCCTGCTGTATTAGAGAATCTTAGAAAGCAAGAGTGTGCTTCTTGCTCTAAAGCAGAGTGTGTTTCAAGGATGAGAACTGTGCTGTGTGTTTCCCTTCAGAAATGGAGTTAAATTCCAGGCCCCATGTCTTCCTACAAGCAAGACATCATTTCAGGTAAAAGCAGTCATTTTTCAGGTCAAATGAATATAAATCGTTTACGAAGATCACACGTTTCTCGCTGTTAACTGTAAAGCACTGGATGTTAGATGACTTGTGGTTTGTATCAGTTTAGAAGCAGAGTTGAACTAGCAATGGTCCGTATGTGTAGGAGACACCGTTCTTTTGTTCAGAGTACCCTCAAGTTTCTGGCTCTATTAGAGACTCTAGAAAGCAAGAGCATGCTTCGTGCTCTAAAGCAGAGTGTGTTTCACGGATTAGGTCTGTGCTGTGTGTTTCCCTTCAGAAATGGAGTTAAAACCCAGGCTCTGTGTCTTCCTACAAGAAAGACTTCTTTTCAGGTTCACTCAGTCACTTTTCAGCTCAAAGGAATCTACATCGTTCACGAAGCTCACACATTTCTCACTCTTAACTGGAAAGCATTGCATGATAATGGAACTGTGGTTTGTATCAGTTTCAGAAGAAGAGTTGACATAGATATGGTCCGTATGTGTAGGAAACACCGTTTTTTTGTTCTGACCACAGTCAGTTTCCTGCTGTATTAGAGACTCTTGGAAAGCAAGAGCGTGCTTCTTGATCTAAAGCAGAGTGTGTTTCAAGGATGAGAACTGTGCTGTGTGTTTCCCTTCAGAAATGGAGGTAAATTCCAGGCTCTGTGTCTTCCTACAAGCAAGACATCATTTCAGGTATATGCAGTCACTTTTCAGTTCAAATGAATATAAATCGTTTACGAAGCTCACACGTTTCTCGCTCTTAAGTGAAAAGCATTGCATGTTAATGGAACTGTGGTTTGTATCAGTTTCAGAAGAAGAGTTGACATAGATATGGTCCATATGTGTAGGAAACACCGTTATTTTGTTCTGACCACAGTCACGTTTCGTGCTCTATTAGAGATTCTTAGAAAGCAAGAGCGTGCTTCTTGCTCTAAAGCAGAGTGTGTTTCATGGATGAGAATTGTGCTGTGTTTTTCCCTTCAGAAATGGATTTAAATTCCAGGCTCTGTGTCTTCCTACAAGCAAGACATCATTTCAGGTATATGCAGTCACTTTTCAGTTCAAATGAATATAAATCGTTTACGAAGCTCACACGTTTCTCGCTCTTAAGTGAAAAGCACTGGATGTTAGATGACTTGTGGTTTGTACCAGTTTCAGGAGCAGAGTTGAACTAGATATTGTCCGTGTGTGTAGGAAACTCAGTTCATTTATTATGAGCACACTTTCAAGTTTCTGGCTCTATTAGAGACTCCAGAAAGCAAGAGCATTCTACTTGCTGTAAAGCATAGTGTGTTTCATGGATGAGAACTGTGCTGTGTGTTTCCCTTTAGAAATGGAGTTAAATCCCCGGCTCTGTGTTTTCCTACAAGCAAGACATCTTCTCAGGTAAACTCAGTTACTTTTCAGCTCAAAGGAAGCTACATCGTTCACGAAGCTCACACGTTTCTCGCTCGTAACTGGAAAGCATTGCATGTTAATGGAACTGTGCTTTGTATCAGTTTCAGAAGAAGAGTTGACCCAGATATGGTCCATATGTGTAGGAAACACCGTTATTTTGTTCTGACCACAGTCACGTTTCCTGCTCTATTAGAGATTCTTAGAAAGCAAGAGCGTGCTTCTTGCTCTAAAGCAGAGTGTGTTTCATGGATGAGATCTGTGTTGTGTGTTTCCCTTCAGAAATGGAGTTAAAACCCAGGCTCTATATCTTCCTACAAGAACGATTTCTTTTCAGGTTCACTCAGTCACTTTTCAGCTCAAAGGAATCTACATAGTTCACGAAGCTCACACATTTCTCGCTCTTAACTGGGAAGCATTGCATGTTAATGGAACGGTGGTTTGTATGAGTTTCAGAAGAAGAGTTGACATAGATATGGTCCGTATGTGTAGGAAACACCGTTATTTTGTTCTGACCACAGTCAGTTTCCTGCTGTATTAGAGACTCTTGGAAAGCAAGAGCGTGCTTCTTGCCCTAAGCAGAGTGTGTTTCATGGATGAGAACTGTGCTGTGTGTTTCCCTTCAGAAAGGGAGTTAAATTCCAGGCTCTGTGTCTTCCTACAAGCAAGACATCATTTCAGGTATATGCAGTCACTTTTCAGTTCAAATAAATATAAATCGTTTATGAAGCTCAAACGTTTCTCGCTCTTAAGTGAAAAGCACTGGATGTTAGATGACTTGTGGTTTGTATCAGTTGTAGAAGCAGAGTTGAACTAGCATTCGTCTCTATGTGTAGGAAACACCGTTCTTTTGTTCTGAGTACCCTCAATTTTCTGGCTATATTAAGACTCTAGAAAGCAAGAGCATGCTTCGTGCTCTAAAGCAGAGCGTGTTTCATGGATGAGAACTGTGCTGTGGGTTTCCCTTCAGAAATGGAGTTAAATCCCAGGCTCTGTGTCTTCCTACAAGCAAGACTTCATTTCACGTAAACTCATTCACCTTGCACTCAAAAAAAGGTACATCGTTCACGTAGCTCACACGCTTCTTGCTCTTAATTGTAAAGCATTGGATGTTAGAGGACCTGTGGTTTGTGTCAGTTTCAGAAGCAGAGTTGAACTAGCAATGATCCTTATGTGTAGGAAACACTGTTCTTTTGTTCATAGTACCCTCAACTTTCTGGCTCTATTAGAGAGTCTGGAAAGCAAGAACATGATTCTTGCTCTAAAGCAGAGTGTGTTTCTTGATGAGAACTCTGCTGTGTGTTTCCCTTCAGAAATGGAGTTAAATTCCAGGCTCTGTGTCTTCCTACAAGCAAGACATCATTTCAGGTATATGCAGTCACTTTTCAGTTCAAATAAATATAAATCGTTTACGAAGCTCCCATGTTTCTCGCTCTTAAGTGAAAAGCACTGGATGTTAGATGACTTGTGGTTTGTATCAGTTTCAGAAGATGAGTTGAACTAGCATTGGTCTCTATGTGAAGGAAACAGCATTCTTTTGTTCTGAGTACCCTCAATTTTCTGGCTATATTAAGACTCTAGAAAGGAAGAGCATGCTTCGTGCTCTAAAGCAGAGTGTTTTTCAAGGATGAGAACTGTGCTGTGGGTTTCCCTTCAGAAATGGAGTTAAATCCCAGGCTCTGTGTCTTCCTACAAGCAAGACTTCATTTCACGTAAACTCATTCACCTTGCACTCAAACAAAGCAACATCCTTCACGTAGCTCACACGCTTCTTGCTCTTAATTGTAAAGCATTGGATATCAGAGGACCTGTGGTTTGTGTCAGTTTCAGAAGCAGAGTTGAACTAGCAATGATCCTTATGTGTAGCAAACACTGTTCTTTTGTTCATAGTACCCTCAACTTTCTGGCTCCATTAGAGAGTCTCGAAAGCAAGAACATGCTTCTTGCTCTAAAACAGAGTGTGTTTCATGGATGAGAACTGTGCTGTGTGTTTCCCTTCAGAAATGGAGGTAAATTCCAGGCTCTGTGTCTTCCTACAAGCAAGACATTATTTCAGGTATATGCAGTCACTTTTCAGTTCAAATGAATATAAATCGTTTACGAAGCTCACACGTTTCTCACTCATAAGTGAAAAGCACTGGATGTTAGATGACTTGTGGTTTGTATCAGTTTCAGAAGCAGAGTTGAACTAGCATTGGTCTCTATGTGTAGGAAACACCATTCTTTTGTTCTGAGTATCCTCAATTTTCTGGCTATATTAAGACTCTAGAAAGCAAGAGCATGCTTCGTGCTCTAAAGCAGAGCGTGTTTCATGGATGAGAACTGTGCTGTGTGTTTCCCTTCAGAAATGGAGTTAAATCCCAGGCTCTGTGTCTTCCTACAAGCAAGACATCATTTCAGGCATATGCAGTCACTATTCAGTTCAAATGAATATAAATCATTTACGAAGCTCACACGTTTCTCGCTCTCAAGTGAAAAGCACTGGATGTTAGAGGAATTGTGGTTTGTGTCAGTTTCAGAAGCAGAGTTGAACTAGCAATGATCCTTATGTGTAGCAAACACTGTTCTTTTGTTCATAGTACCCTCAACTTTCTGGCTCCATTAGAGAGTCTGGAAAGCAAGAACATGCTTCGTGCTCTAAAGCAGAGCGTGTTTCATGGGTGAGAACTGTGCTGTGGGTTTCCCTTCAGAAATGGAGTTAAATCCCAGGCTCTGTGTCTTCCTACAAGAAAGACTTCTTTTCATGTTCACTCAGTCACTTTTCAGCTCAAAGGAATCTACATCGTTCACGAAGCTCACACATTTCTCGCTCTTAACTGGAAAGCATTGCATGTTAATGGAACTGTGGTTTGTATCAGTTTCAGAAGAAGAGTTGACATAGATATGGTCCGTATGTGTAGGAAACACCGTTATTTTGTTCTGACCACAGTCAGTTTCCTGCTGTATTAGAGACTCTAGAAAGCAAGAGCATGCTTCGTGCTCTAAAGCAGAGTGTGTTTCATGGATGAGAACTGTGCTGTCTGTTCCCTTCAGAAATGGAGTTAAATTCCAGGCTCTGTGTCTTCCTCCAAGCAAGACATCATTAAAGGTATATGCAGTCACTTTTCAGTTCAAATGAATATAAATCGTTTACGAAGCTCACACGTTTCTCGCTCTTAAGTGAAAAGCACTGGATGTTATATGACTTGTGGTTTGTATCAGTTTCAGAAGCAGAGTTGGACTAGCATTGGTCTCTATGTGTAGGAAACACCGTTCTTTTGTTCTGAGTACCCTCAATTTTCTGGCTATATTAAGACTCTAGAAAGCAAGAGCATGCTTCGTGCTCTAAAGCAGAGTGTGTTTCATGGATGAGAACTGTGCTGAGGGTTTCCCTTCAGAAATGGAGTTAAATCCCAGGCTCTGTGTCTTCCTACAAGCAAGACTTCATTTCACGTAAACTCATTCACCTTGCACTCAAACAAAGCTACATCGGTCACGTAGCTCACATGCTTCTTGCTCTTAATTGTAAAGCATTGGATGTTAGAGGACCTGTGGTTTGTGTCAGTTTCAGAAGCAGAGTTGAACTAGCAATGATCCTAATGTGTAGGAAACACTGTTCTTTTGTTCATAGTACCCTCAACTTTCTGGCTCTATTAGAGAGTCTGGAAAGCAAGAACATGCTTCTTGCTCTAAAGCAGAGTGTGTTTCATGGATGAGAACTGTGCTGTGTGTTTCCCTTCAGAAATGGAGTTAAATCCCACACTCTGTGTCTTCCTACAAGCAAGACATCTTTTCAGGTAAACTCAGTCACTTTTTAGCTAAAAGGAAGCTACATCGTTCACGAAGATTACACGTTTCTGGCTCTTAAGTAAAATGCATTGGATATTAGAGGACCTGTGGTTTGTATCAGTTTCAGGAGCAGAGTTGAACTAGATATTGTCCGTTTGTGTAGGAAACACAGTTCATTTATTATGAGCACACTTTCAAGTTTCTGGCTGTATTAGAGACTCCAGAAAGCAAGAGCATTCTTCTTGCTGTAAAGCAGAGTGGGTTTCATGGATGAGAACTGTGCTGTGTGTTTCCCTTCAGAAATGGAGTTAAATCCTGGCTCTGTGTTTTCTTACAAGCAAGACATCTTTTCAGGTAAATTCAGTCACTTTTCAGCTCAAAGGAAGCTAAATCGTTCACTAAGCTCACACGTTTCTCGCTCTTAACTGGAAAGCATTGCATGTTAATGGAACTGTGCTTTGTATCAGTTTCAGAAGAAGAGTTGACCTAGATATGGTACGTATGTGTAGGAAACACCGTTATTTTGTTCTGACCACAGACAGTTTCCTGTTGTATTAGAGACTCTAGAAAGCAAGAGCATGCTTCGTGCCCTAAAGCAGAGTGTGTTTCATGGATGAGAACTGTGCTGTCTGTTCCCTTCAGAAATGGAGTTAAATTCCAGGCTCTGTGTCTTCCTACAAGCAAGACATCATTTCAGGTATATGCAGTCACTTTTCAGTTCAAATGAATATAAATCGTTTACGAAGCTCACACGTTTCTCTCTCTGAAGTGAAAAGCACTGGATGTTAGATGACTTGTGGTTTGTATCAGTTTCAGAAGCAGAGTTGAACTAGCATTGGTCTCTATGTGTAGGAAACACCGTTCTTTTGTTCTGAGTACCCTCAATTTTCTGGCTATATTAAGACTCTAGAAAGCAAGAGCATGCTTCGTGCTCTAAAGCAGAGCGTGTTTCATGGATGAGAACTGTGCTGAGGGTTTCCCTTCAGAAATGGAGTTAAATCCCAGGCTCTGTGTCTTCCTACAAGCAAGACTTCATTTCACGTAAACTCATTCACCTTGCACTCAAACAAAGCTACATCGGTCACGTAGCTCACATGCTTCTTGCTCTTAATTGTAAAGCATTGGATGTTAGAGGACCTGTGGTTTGTGTCAGTTTCAGAAGCAGAGTTGAACTAGCAATGATCCTAATGTGTAGGAAACACTGTTCTTTTGTTCATAGTACCCTCAACTTTCTGGCTCTATTAGAAAGTCTGGAAAGCAAGAACATGCTTCTTGCTCTAAAGCAGAGTGTGTTTCATGGATGAGAACTGTGCTGTGTGTTTCCCTTCAGAAATGGAGTTAAATCCCACACTCTGTGTCTTCCTACAAGCAAGACATCTTTTCAGGTAAACTCAGTCACTTTTTAGCTAAAAGGAAGCTACATCGTTCACGAAGATTACACGTTTCTGGCTCTTAAGTGAAATGCATTGGATATTAGAGGACCTGTGGTTTGTATCAGTTTCAGGAGCAGAGTTGAACTAGATATTGTCCGTGTGTGTAGGAAACACAGTTCATTTATTATGAGCACACTTTCAAGTTTCTGGCTGTATTAGAGACTCTTAGAAAGCAAGAGTGTGCTTCTTACTCTAAAGCAGAGTGTGTTTCATGGATGAGAACTGTGCTGTGTGTTTCCCTTCAGAAATGGAGTTAAATTCCAGGCCCCATGTCTTCCTACAAGCAAGACATCATTTCAGGTAAATGCAGTCAGTATTCAGGACAAATGAATATAAATCGTTTACGAAGATCACACGTTACTCGCTGTTAACTGAAAAGCACTGGATGTTAGATGACTTGTGGTTTGTATCAGTTTCAGAAGCAGAGTGGAACTAGCAATGGTCCGTATGTGTAGGAAACACACTTCTTTTGTTCTGAGTACCGTCAAGTTTCTGGCTCTATTAGAGACTCTAGAAAGCAAGAGCATGCTTCGTGCTCTAAAGCAGAGTGTGTTTCATGGATGAGATCTGTGCTGTGTGTTTCCCTTCAGAAATCGAGTTAAAACCCAGGCTCTGTGTCTTCCTACAAGAAAGACTTCTTTTCAGGTTCACTCAGTCACTTTTCAGCTCAAAGGTATCTACATCGTTCACGAAGCTCACACATTTCTCGCTCTTAACTGGAAAGCATTGCATGTTAATGGAACTGTGGTTTGTATCAGTTTCAGAAGAAGAGTTGACATAGATATGGTCCATATGTGTAGGAAACACCGTTATTTTGTTCTGACCACAGTCACGTTTCTTGTTCTATTAGAGATTCTTAGAAAGCAAGAGCGTGCTTCTTGCTCTAAAGCAGAGTGTGTTTCATGGATGAGAACTGTGCTGTGTTTTTCCCTTCAGAAATGGATTTAAATTCCAGGCTCTGTGTCTTCCTACAAGCAAGACATCATTTCACGTATATGCAGTCACTTTTCAGTTCAAATGAATATAAATCGTTTACGAAGCTCACAATTTTTCATGCTCTTAAGTGAAAAGCAATGGATGTTAGATGACTTGTGGTTTGCATTAGTTTCAGAAGCAGAGTTGAACTAGCATTGGTCTCTATGTGTAGGAAACACAATTCTTTTGTTCTGAGTACCCTCAATTTTATGGCTATATTAAGACTCTAGAAAGCAAGAGCATGCTTCGTGCTCTAAAGCAGAGTGTGTTTCATGGATGAGAACTGTGCTGTGGGTTTCCCTTCAGAAATGGAGTTAAATCCCAGGCTCTGTGTCTTCCTACAAGCAAAACTTCATTTCACGTAAACTCATTCCCCTTGCTCTCAAACAAAGCTACATCGTTCACGTAGCTCACACGCTTCTTGCTCTTAATTGTAAAGCATTGGATGTTAGAGGACCTGTGGTTTGTGTCAGTTTCAGAAGCAGAGTTGAACTAGCAATGATCCTTATGTGTAGGAAACACTGTTCTTTTGTTCATAGTACTCTCAACTTTCTGGCTCTATTAGAGAGTCTGGAAAGCAAGAACATGCTTCTTGCTCTAAAGCAGAGTGTGTTTCATGGATGAGAACTGTGCTGTGGGTTTCCCTTCAGAAATGGAGTTAAATCCCAGGCTCTGTGTCTTCCTACAAGCAAGACTTCATTTCACGTAAACTTGTTCACCTTGCACTCAAACAAAGCTACATCATTCACATAGCTCACACGCTTCTTGCTCCTAATTGTAAAGCATTGGATGTTAGAGGACCTGTGGTTTGTGTCAGTTTCAGAAGCAGAGTTGAACTAGCAATGATCCTTATGTGTAGGAAACACTGTTCTTTTGTTCATAGTACCCTCAACTTTCTGGCTCTATTAGAGAGTCTGGAAAGCAAGAACATGCTTCTTGCTCTAAAGCAGAGTGTGTTTCATGGATGAGAACTGTGCTGTGTGTTTCCCTTCAGAAATGGAGTTAAATCCCAGACTCTGTGTTTTCCTACAAGCAAGACATCTTTTCAGGTAAACTCAGTCACTTTTCAGCTCAAAGGAAGCTAAATCGTTCACTAAGCTCACACGTTTCTCGCTCTTAACTGGAAAGCATTGCATGTTAATGGAACTGTGCTTTGTATCAGTTTCAGAAGAAGAGTTGACCTAGATATGGTACGTATGTGTAGGAAACACCGTTCTTTTGTTCTGACCACAGTCACGTTTCCTGCTGCATTAAAGACTCTTAGAAAGCAAGAGTGTGCTTCTTGCTCTAAAGCAGAGTGTGTTTCATGGATGAGAACCGTGCTGTGTGTTTCCCTTCAGAAATGGAGTTAAATTCCAGGCCCCATGTCTTCCTACAAGCAAGACATCATTTCAGGTAAACGCAGTCAGTTTTGAGGTCAAATGAATATAAATCGTTTACGAAGATCACACGTTTCTCGCTGTTAACTGAAAAGCACTGGATGTTAGATGACTTGTGGTTTGTATCAGTTTCAGAAGCAGAGTGGAAGTAGCAATGGTCCGTATGTGTAGGAAACACACTTCTTTTGTTCTGAGTACCGTCAAGTTTCTGGCTCTATTAGAGACTCTAGAAAGCCAGAGCATGCTTCGTGCTCTAAAGCAGAGTGTGTTTCATGGATGAGATCTGTGCTGTGTGTTTCCCTTCAGAAATGGAGTTAAAACCCAGGCTCTGTGTCTTCCTACAAGAAAGACTTCTTTTCAGGTTCACTCAGTCACTTTTCAGCTCAAAGGAATCTACATCATTCACGAAGCTCACACATTTCTCGCTCTTAACTGGAAAGCATTGCATGTTAATGGAACTGTGGTTTGTATCAGTTTCAGAAGAAGAGTTGACATAGATATGGTCCGTATGTGTTGGAAACACCGTTATTTTGTTCTGACCAAAGTCAGTTTCCTGCTGTATTAGAGACACTTGGAAAGCAAGAGCGTGCTTCTTGATCTAAAGCAGAGTGTGTTTCATGGATGAGAACTGTGCTGTGTGTTTCCCTTCAGAAATGGAGTTAAATTCCAGGCTCTGTGTCTTCCTACAAGCAAGACATCATTTCAGGTATATGCAGTCACTTTTCAGTTCAAATGAATATAAATCGTTTACGAAGCTCACACGTTTCTCGCTCTTAAGTGAAAAGCACTGGATGTTAGATGACTTGTAGTTTGTACCAGTTTCAGGAGCAGAGTTGAACTAGATATTGTCCGTGTGTGTAGGAAACTCAGTTCATTTATTATGAGCACACTTTCAAGTTTCTGGCTCTATTAGAGACTCCAGAAAGCAAGAGCATTCTTCTTGCTGTAAAGCGGAGTGTGTTTCATGGATGAGAACTGTGCTGTGTGTTTCCCATCAGAAATGGAGTTAAATCCCTAGCTCTGTGTTTTCCTACAAGCAAGACATCTTCTCAGGAAAACTCAGTCACTTTTCAGCTCAAAGGAAGCTACATCGTTCACTAAGCTCACACGTTTCTTGCTCTTAATTGGAAAGCATTGCATGTTAATGGAACTGTGCTTTGTATCAGTTTCAGAAGAAGAGTTGACCTAGATATGGTACGTATGTGTAGGAAACACCGTTCTTTTGTTCTGACCACAGTCTCTTTTCCTGCTGTAGTAGAGACTCTTAGAAAGCAAGAGTGTGCTTCTTACTCTAAAGCAGAGTGTGTTTCATGGATGAGAACTGTGCTGTGTGTTTCCCTTCAGAAATGGAGTTAAATTCCAGGCCCCATGTCTTCCTACAAGCAAGACATCATTTCAGGTAAACGCAGTCAGTTTTCAGGACAAATGAATATAAATCGTTTACGAAGCTCACAATTTTTCTCGCTCTTAAGTGAAAAGCACTGGATGTTAGATGACTTGTGGTTTGTATCAGTTTCAGAAGCAGAGTTGAACTAGCATTGGTCTCTATGTGTAGGAAACACCATTCTTTTGTTCTGAGTACCCTCAATTTTATGGCTATATTAAGACTCTAGAAAGCAAGAGCATGCTTCGTGCTCTAAAGCAGAGTGTGTTTCATGGATGAGAACTGTGCTGTGGGTTTCCCTTCAGAAATGGAGTTAAATCCCAGGCTCTGTGTCTTCCTACAAGCAAAACTTCATTTCACGTAAACTCATTCACCTTGCTCTCAAACAAAGCTACATCGTTCACGTAGCTCACACGCTTCTTGCTCTTAATTGTAAAGCATTGGATGTTAGAGGACCTGTGGTTTGTGTCAGTTTCAGAAGCAGAGTTGAACTAGCAATGATCCTTATGTGTAGGAAACACTGTTCTTTTGTTCATAGTACCCTCAACTTTCTGGCTCTATTAGAGAGTCTGGAAAGCAAGAACATGCTTCTTGCTCTAAAGCAGAGTGTGTTTCATGGATGAGAACTGTGCTGTGTGTTTCCCTTCCCAAATGGAGTTAAATCCCAGACTCTGTGTCTTCCTACAAGCAAGACATCTTTTCAGGTAAACTCAGTCACTTTTCAGCTCAAAGGAAGCTAAATCGTTCACTAAGCTCACACGTTTCTCGCTCTTAACTGGAAAGCATTGCATGTTAATGGAACTGTGCTTTGTATCAGTTTCAGAAGAAGAGTTGACCTAGATATGGTACGTATGTGTAGGAAACACCGTTCATTTGTTCTGACCACAGTCACGTTTCCTGCGGCATTAAAGACTCTTAGAAAGCAAGAGTGTGCTTCTTGCTCTAAAGCAGAGTGTGTTTCATGTATGAGAACCGTGCTGTGTGTTTCCCTTCAGAAATGGAGTTAAATTCCAGGCCCCATGTCTTCCTACAAGCAAGACATCATTTCAGGTAAACGCAGTCACTTTTCAGTTCAAATGAATATAAATCGTTTACGAAGATCACACGTTTCTCGCTGTTAACTGAAAAGCACTGGATGTTAGATGACTTGTGGTTTGTATCAGTTTCAGAAGCAGAGTTGAACTAGCATTGGTCCGTATGTGTAGGAAACACCATTCTTTTGTTCTGAGTACCCTCAATTATCTGGCTATATTAAGACTCTAGAAAGCAAGAGCATGCTTCGTGCTCTAAAGCAGAGTGTGTTTCATGGATGAGAACTGTGCTGTGGGTTTCCCTTCAGAACTGGAGTTAAATGCCAGGCTCTGTGTCTTCCTACAAGCAAGACTTCATTTCACGTAAACTCATTCACCTTGCACTCAAACAAAGCTACATCGTTCACGTAGCTCACACGCTTCTTGCTCTTAATTGTAAAGCATTGGATGTTAGAGGACCTGTGGTTTGTGTCAGTTTCAGAAGCAGAGTTGAACTAGCAATGATCCTTATGTGTAGGAAACACTGTTCTTTTGTTCATAGTACCCTCAATTTTCTGGCTCTATTAGAGAGTCTGGAAAGCAAGAACATGCTTCTTGCTCTAAAGTAGAGTGTGTTTCATGGATGAGAACTGTGCTGTGTGTTTCCCTTCAGAAATGGAGTTAAATTCCAGGCTCTGTGTTTTCCTACAAGCAAGACATCGTTTCAGGTATATTCAGTCACTTTTCAGTTCAAATGAATATAAATCGTTTACGAAGCTCACACGTTTCTCGCTCTTAAGTGAAAAGCACTGGATGTTAGATGACTTGTGGTTTTTATCAGTTTCAGAAGCAGAGTTGAACTAGCATTGGTCTCTATGTGTAGGAAACACCGTTCTTTTGTTCTGAGTACCCTCAATTTTCTGGCTATATTAAGACTCTAGAAAGCAAGAGCATGCTTCGTGCTCTAAAGCAGAGTGTGTTTCATGGATGAGAACTGTGCTGTGGGTTTCCCTTCAGAAATTGAGTTAAATCCCAGGCTCTGTGTCTTCCTACAAGCAAGACTTCATTTCACGTAAACTCATTCACCTTGCACTCAAACAAAGCTACATCGTTCACGTAGCTCACACGCTTCTTGCTCTTAATTGTAAAGCATTGGATGTTAGAGGACCTGTGGTTTGTGTCAGTTTCAGAAGCAGAGTTGAACTAGCAATGATCCTTATGTGTATGAAACACTGTTCTTTTTTTCATAGTACCCTCAACTCTCTGGCTCTATTAGAGAATCTGGAAAGCAAGAACATGCTTCTTGCTCTAAAGCAGAGTGTGTTTCATGGATGAGAACTGTGCTGTGTGTTTCCCTTCAGAAATGGAGTTAAATCCCAGACTCTGTGTCTTCCTACAAGCAAGACATCTTTTCAGGTAAACTCAGTCACTTTTCAGCTCAAAGGAAGCTAAATCGTTCACTAAGCTCACACGTTTCTCGCTCTTAACTGGAAAGCATTGCATGTTAATGGAACTGTGCTTTGTATCAGTTTCAGAAGAAGAGTTGACCTAGATATGGTACGTATGTGTAGGAAACACCGTTCTTTTGTTCTGACCACAGTCACGTTTCGTGCGGCATTAAAGACTCTTAGAAAGCAAGAGTGTGCTTCTTGCTCTAAAGCAGAGTGTGTTTCATGGATGAGAACCGTGCTGTGTGTTTCCCTTCAGAAATGGAGTTAAATTCCAGGCCCCATGTCTTCCTACAAGCAAGACATCAATTCAGGTAAACGCAGTCAGTTTTGAGGTCAAATGAATATAAATCGTTTACGAAGATCACACGTTTCTCGCTGTTAACTGAAAAGCACTGGATGTTAGATGACTTGTGGTTTGTATCAGTTTCAGAAGCAGAGTTGAACTAGCAATGGTCGGTATGTGTAGGAAACACTGTTCTTTGGTTCAGAGTACCCTCAATTTTCTGGCTCTATTAGAGACTCTAGAAAGCAAGAGCATGCTTCGTGCTCTAAAGCAGAGTGTGTTTCATCGATGAGATCTGTGCTGAGTGTTTCCCTTCAGAAATGGAGTTAAATTCCAGGCTCTGTGTCTTCCTACAAGCAAGACATCATTTCAGGTATATGCAGTCACTTTTCAGTTCAAATGAATATAAATCGTTTACGAAGCTCAAACGTTTCTCACTCTTAAGTGAAAAGCACTGGATGTTAGATGACTTGTGGTTTGTATCAGTTTCAGAAGCAGAGTTGAACTAGCATTGGTCTCTATGTGTAGGAAACACCATTCTTTGTTCTGAGTACCCTCAATTTTCTGGCTATATTAAGACTCTAGAAAGCAAGAGCATGCTTCGTGCTCTAAAGCAGAGCGTGTTTCATGGATGAGAACTGTGTGGTGGGTTTCCCTTCAGAAATGGAGTTAAATCCCAGGCTCTGTGTCTTCCTTCAAGCAAGACTTCATTTCACGTAAACTCATTCACCTTGCACTCAAACAAAGCTACATCGTTCACGTAGCTCATACGCTTCTTGCTCTTAATTGTAAAGCATTGGATGTTAGAGGACCTGTGGTTTGTGTCAGTTTCAGAAGCAGAGTTGAACTAGCAATGATCCTTATGTGTAGGAAACACTGTTCTTTTGTTCATAGTACCCTCAACTTTCTGGCTCTATTAGAGAGTCTGGAAAGCAAGAACATGCTTCTTGCTCTAAAGTAGAGTGTGTTTCATGGATGAGAACTGTGCTGTGTGTTTCCCTTCAGAAATGGAGTTAAATTCCAGGCTCTGTGTCTTCCTACAAGCAAGACATCGTTTCAGGTATATGCAGTCACTTTTCAGTTCAAATGAATATAAATCGTTTACGAAGCTCACACGTTTCTCACTCTTAAGAGAAAAGCACTGGATGTTAGATGACTTGTGGTTTGTATCAGTTTCAGAAGCAGAGTTGAACTAGCATTGGTTGCTATGTGTAGGAAACACCATTCTTTTGTTCTGAGTACCCTCAATTTTCTGGCTATATTAAGACTCTAGAAAGCAAGAGCATGCTTCGTGCTCTAAAGCAGAGTGTGTTTCATGGATGAGAACTGTGCTCTGGGTTTCCCTTCAGAACTGGAGTTAAATCCCAGGCTCTGTGTCTTCCTACAAGCAAGACTTCATTTCACGTAAACTCATTCACCTTGCACTCAAACAAAGCTACATCGTTCACGTAGCTCACACGCTTCTTGCTCTTAATTGTAAAGCATTGGCTGTTAGAGGACCTGTGGTTTGTGTCAGTTTCAGAAGCAGAGTTGAACTAGCAATGATCCTTATGTGTAGGAAACACTGTTCTTTTGTTCATAGTACCCTCAACTTTCTGGCTCTATTAGAGAGTCTGGAAAGCAAGAACATGCTTCTTGCTCTAAAGCAGAGTGTGTTTCGTGGATGAGAACTGTGCTGTGTGTTTCCCTTCAGAAATGGAGTTAAATCCCAGACTCTGTGTCTTCCTACAAGCAAGACATCTTTTCAGGTAAACTCAGTCACTTTTCAGCTCAAAGGAAGCTAAATCGTTCACTAAGCTCACACGTTTCTCGCTCTTAACTGGAAAGCATTGCATGTTAATGGAACTGTGCTTTGTATCAGTTTCAGAAGAAGAGTTGACCTAGATATGGTACGTATGTGTAGGAAACACCATTCTTTTGTTCTGACCACAGTCACGTTTCCTGCGGCATTAAAGACTCTTAGAAAGCAAGAGTGTGCTTCTTGCTCTAAAGCAGAGTGTGTTTCATGTATGAGAACCGTGCTGTGTGTTTCCCTTCAGAAATGGAGTTAAATTCCAGGCCCCATGTCTTCCTACAAGCAAGACATCATTTCAGGTAAACGCAGTCACTTTTGAGGTCAAATGAATATAAATCGTTTACGAAGATCACACGTTTTTCGCTGTTAACTGAAAAGCACTGGATGTTAGATGACTTGTGGTTTGTATCAGTTTCAGAAGCAGAGTGGAAGTAGCAATGGTCCGTATGTGTAGGAAACACACTTCTTTTGTTCTGAGTACCGTCAAGTTTCTGGCTCTATTAGAGACTCTAGAAAGCCAGAGCATGCTTCGTGCTCTAAAGCAGAGTGTGTTTCATGGATGAGATCTGTGCTGTGTGTTTCCCTTCAGAAATCGAGTTAAAACCCAGGCTCTGTGTCTTCCTACAAGAAAGACTTCTTTTCAGGTTCACTCAGTCACTTTTCAGCTCAAAGGAATCTACATCATTCACGAAGCTCACACATTTCTCGCTCTTAACTGGAAAGCATTGCATGTTAATGGAACTGTGGTTTGTATCAGTTTCAGAAGAAGAGTTGACATAGATATGGTCCGTATGTGTTGGAAACAACGTTATTTTGTTCTGACCAAAGTCAGTTTCCTGCTGTATTAGAGACACTTGGAAAGCAAGAGCGTGCTTCTTGATCTAAAGCAGAGTGTGTTTCATGGATGAGAACTGTGCTGTGTGTTTCCCTTCAGAAATGGAGTTAAATTCCAGGCTCTGTGTCTTCCTACAAGCAAGACATCATTTCAGGTATATGCAGTCACTTTTCAGTTCAAATGAATTTAAATCGTTTACGAAGCTCACACGTTTCTCGCTCTTAAGTGAAAAGCACTGGATGTTAGATGACTTGTAGTTTGTACCAGTTTCAGGAGCAGAGTTGAACTAGATATTGTCCGTGTGTGTAGGAAACTCAGTTCATTTATTATGAGCACACTTTCAAGTTTCTGGCTCTATTAGAGACTCCAGAAAGCAAGAGCATTCTTCTTGCTGTAAAGCAGAGTGTGTTTCATGGATGAGAACTGTGCTGTGTGTTTCCCATCAGAAATGGAGTTAAATCCCTGGCTCTGTGTTTTCCTACAAGCAAGACATCTTCTCAGGAAAACTCAGTCACTTTTCAGCTCAAAGGAATCTACATCATTCACTAAGCTCACACGTTTCTTGCTCTTAATTGGAAAGCATTGCATGTTAATGGAACTGTGCTTTGTATCAGTTTCAGAAGAAGAGTTGACCTAGATATGGTACGTATGTGTAGGAAACACCGTTCTTTTGTTCTGACCACAGTCTCTTTTCCTGCTGTAGTAGAGACTCTTAGAAAGCAAGAGTGTGCTTCTTACTCTAAAGCAGAGTGTGTTTCATGGATGAGAACTGTGCTGTGTGTTTCCCTTCAGAAATGGAGTTAAATTCCAGGCCCCATGTCTTCCTACAAGCAAGACATCATTTCAGGTAAACGCAGTCAGTTTTCAGGACAAATGAATATAAATCGTTTACGAAGCTCACAATTTTTCTCGCTCTTAAGTGAAAAGCACTGGATGTTAGATGACTTGTGGTTTGTATCAGTTTCAGAAGCAGAGTTGAACTAGCATTGGTCTCTATGTGTAGGAAACACCATTCTTTTGTTCTGAGTACCCTCAATTTTATGGCTATATTAAGACTCTAGAAAGCAAGAGCATGCTTCGTGCTCTAAAGCAGAGTGTGTTTCATGGATGAGAACTGTGCTGTGGGTTTCCCTTCAGAAATGGAGTTAAATCCCAGGCTCTGTGTCTTCCTACAAGCAAAACTTCATTTCACGTAAACTCATTCACCTTGCTCTCAAACAAAGCTACATCGTTCACGTAGCTCACACGCTTCTTGCTCTTAATTGTAAAGCATTGGATGTTAGAGGACCTGTGGTTTGTGTCAGTTTCAGAAGCAGAGTTGAACTAGCAATGATCCTTATGTGTAGGAAACACTGTTCTTTTGTTCATAGTACCCTCAACTTTCTGGCTCTATTAGAGAGTCTGGAAAGCAAGAACATGCTTCTTGCTCTAAAGCAGAGTGTGTTTCATGGATGAGAGCTGTGCTGTGTGTTTCCCTTCCCAAATGGAGTTAAATCCCAGACTCTGTGTCTTCCTACAAGCAAGACATCTTTTCAGGTAAACTCAGTCACTTTTCAGCTCAAAGGAAGCTAAATCGTTCACTAAGCTCACACGTTTCTCGCTCTTAACTGGAAAGCATTGCATGTTAATGGAACTGTGCTTTGTATCAGTTTCAGAAGAAGAGTTGACCTAGATATGGTACGTATGTGTAGGAAACACCGTTCTTTTGTTCTGACCACAGTCACGTTTCCTGCGGCATTAAAGACTCTTAGAAAGCAAGAGTGTGCTTCTTGCTCTAAAGCAGAGTGTGTTTCATGTATGAGAACCGTGCTGTGTGTTTCCCTTCAGAAATGGAGTTAAATTCCAGGCCCCATGTCTTCCTACAAGCAAGACATCATTTCAGGTAAACGCAGTCAGTTTTGAGGTCAAATGAATATAAATCGTTTACGAAGATCACACGTTTCTCGCTGTTAACTGAAAAGCACTGGATGTTAGATGACTTGTGGTTTGTATCAGTTTCAGAAGCAGAGTTGAACTAGCAATGGTCCGTATGTGTAGGAAACACTGTTCTTTTGTTCAGAGTACCCTCAATTATCTGGCTCTATTAGAGACTCTAGAAAGCAAGAGCATGCTTCGTGCTCTAAAGCAGAGTGTGTTTCATGGATGAGATCTGTGCTGTGTGTTTACCTTCAGAAATGGAGTTAAATTCCAGGCTCTGTGTCTTCCTACAAGCAAGACATCATTTCAGGTATATGCAGTCACTTTTCAGTTCAAATGAATATAAATCGTTTACGAAGCTCAAACGTTTCTCACTCTTAAGTGAAAAGCACTGGATGTTAGATGACTTGTGGTTTGTATCAGTTTCAGAAGCAGAGTTGAACTAGCATTGGTCTCTATGTGTAGGAAACACCATTCTTTTGTTCTGAGTACCCTCAATTTTCTGGCTATATTAAGACTCTAGAAAGCAAGAGCATGCTTCGTGCTCTAAAGCAGAGTGTGTTTCATGGATGAGAACTGTGCTGTGGGTTTCCCTTCAGAACTGGAGTTAAATCCCAGGCTCTGTGTCTTCCTACAAGCAAGACTTCATTTGACGTAAACTCATTCACCTTGCACTCAAACAAAGCTACATCGTTCACGTAGCTCACACGCTTCTTGCTCTTAATTGTAAAGCATTGGATGTTAGAGGACCTGTGGTTTGTGTCAGTTTCAGAAGCAGAGTTGAACTAGCAATGATCCTTATGTGTAGGAAACACTGTTCTTTTGTTCATAGTACCCTCAACTTTCTGGCTCTATTAGAGAGTCTGGAAAGCAAGAACATGCTTCTTGCTCTAAAGCAGAGTGTGTTTCATGGATGAGAACTGTGCTGTGTGTTTCCCTTCAGAAATGGAGTTAAATTCCAGGCTCTGTGTTTTCCTACAAGCAAGACATCGTTTCAGGTATATTCAGTCACTTTTCAGTTCAAATGAATATAAATCGTTTACGAAGCTCACACGTTTCTCGCTCTTAAGTGAAAAGCACTGGATGTTAGATGACTTGTGGTTTTTATCAGTTTCAGAAGCAGAGTTGAACTAGCATTGGTCTCTATGTGTAGGAAACACCGTTCTTTTGTTCTGAGTACCCTCAATTTTCTGGCTATATTAAGACTCTAGAAAGCAAGAGCATGCTTCGTGCTCTAAAGCAGAGTGTGTTTCATGGATGAGAACTGTGCTGTGGGTTTCCCTTCAGAAATTGAGTTAAATCCCAGCCTCTGTGTCTTCCTACAAGCAAGACTTCATTTCACGTAAACTCATTCACCTTGCACTCAAACAAAGCTACATCGTTCACGTAGCTCACACGCTTCTTGCTCTTAATTGTAAAGCATTGGATGTTAGAGGAACTGTGGTTTGTGTCAGTTTCAGAAGCAGAGTTGAACTAGCAATGATCCTTATGTGTATGAAACACTGTTCTTTTTTTCATAGTACCCTCAACTCTCTGGCTCTATTAGAGAATCTGGAAAGCAAGAACATGCTTCTTGCTCTAAAGCAGAGTGTGTTTCATGGATGAGAACTGTGCTGTGTGTTTCCCTTCAGAAATGGAGTTAAATCCCAGACTCTGTGTCTTCCTACAAGCAAGACATCTTTTCAGGTAAACTCAGTCACTTTTCAGCTCAAAGGAAGCTAAACCGTTCACTAAGCTCACACGTTTCTCGCTCTTAACTGGAAAGCATTGCATGTTAATGGAACTGTGCTTTGTATCAGTTTCAGAAGAAGAGTTGACCTAGATATGGTACGTATGTGTAGGAAACACCGTTCTTTTGTTCTGACCACAGTCACGTTTCGTGCGGCATTAAAGACTCTTAGAAAGCAAGAGTGTGCTTCTTGCTCTAAAGCAGAGTGTGTTTCATGGATGAGAACCGTGCTGTGTGTTTCCCTTCAGAAATGGAGTTAAATTCCAGGCCCCATGTCTTCCTACAAGCAAGACATCATTTCAGGTAAACGCAGTCAGTTTTGAGGTCAAATGAATATAAATCGTTTACGAAGATCACACGTTTCTCGCTGTTAACTGAAAAGCACTGGATGTTAGATGACTTGTGGTTTGTATCAGTTTCAGAAGCAGAGTTGAACTAGCAATGGTCCGTATGTGTAGGAAACACTGTTCTTTTGTTCAGAGTACCCTCAATTTTCTGGCTCTATTAGAGACTCTAGAAAGCAAGAGCATGCTTCGTGCTCTAAAGCAGAGTGTGTTTCATGGATGAGATCTGTGCTGTGTGTTTCCCTTCAGAAATGGAGTTAAATTCCAGGCTCTGTGTCTTCCTACAAGCAAGACATCATTTCAGGTATATGCAGTCACTTTTCAGTTCAAATGAATATAAATCGTTTACGAAGCTCAAACGTTTCTCACTCTTAAGTGAAAAGCACTGGATGTTAGATGACTTGTGGTTTGTATCAGTTTCAGAAGCAGAGTTGAACTAGCATTGGTCTCTATGTGTAGGAAACACCATTCTTTGTTCTGAGTACCCTCAATTTTCTGGCTATATTAAGACTCTAGAAAGCAAGAGCATGCTTCGTGCTCTAAAGCAGAGCGTGTTTCATGGATGAGAACTGTGTGGTGGGTTTCCCTTCAGAAATGGAGTTAAATCCCAGGCTCTGTGTCTTCCTTCAAGCAAGACTTCATTTCACGTAAACTCATTCACCTTGCACTCAAACAAAGCTACATCGTTCACGTAGCTCACACGCTTCTTGCTCTTAATTGTAAAGCATTGGATGTTAGAGGACCTGAGGTTTGTGTCAGTTTCAGAAGCAGAGTTGAACTAGCAATGATCCTTATGTGTAGGAAACACTGTTCTTTTGTTCATAGTACCCTCAATTTTCTGGCTCTATTAGAGAGTCTGGAAAGCAAGAACATGCTTCTTGCTCTAAAGTAGAGTGTGTTTCATGGATGAGAACTGTGCTGTGTGTTTCCCTTCAGAAATGGAGTTAAATTCCAGGCTCTGTGTCTTCCTACAAGCAAGACATCGTTTCAGGTATATGCAGTCACTTTTCAGTTCAAATGAATATAAATCGTTTACGAAGCTCACACGTTTCTCACTCTTAAGAGAAAAGCACTGGATGTTAGATGACTTGTGGTTTGTATCAGTTTCAGAAGCAGAGTTGAACTAGCATTGGTTGCTATGTGTAGGAAACACCATTCTTTTGTTCTGAGTACCCTCAATTTTCTGGCTATATTAAGACTCTAGAAAGCAAGAGCATGCTTCGTGCTCTAAAGCAGAGTGTGTTTCATGGATGAGAACTGTGCTGTGGGTTTCCCTTCAGAACTGGAGTTAAATCCCAGGCTCTGTGTCTTCCTACAAGCAAGACTTCATTTCACGTAAACTCATTCACCTTGCACTCAAACAAAGCTACATCGTTCACGTAGCTCACACGCTTCTTGCTCTTAATTGTAAAGCATTGGATGTTAGAGGACCTGTGGTTTGTGTCAGTTTCAGAAGCAGAGTTGAACTAGCAATGATCCTTATGTGTAGGAAACACTGTTCTTTTGTTCATAGTACCCTCAACTTTCTGGCTCTATTAGAGAGTCTGGAAAGCAAGAACATGCTTCTTGCTCTAAAGCAGAGTGTGTTTCATGGATGAGAACTGTGCTGTGTGTTTTCCTTCAGAAATGGAGTTAAATCCCAGACTCTGTGTCTTCCTACAAGCAAGACATCTTTTCAGGTAAACTCAGTCACTTTTCAGCTCAAAGGAAGCTAAATCGTTCACTAAGCTCACACGTTTCTCGCTCTTAACTGGAAAGCATTGCATGTTAATGGAACTGTGCTTTGTATCAGTTTCAGAAGAAGAGTTGACCTAGATATGGTACGTATGTGTAGGAAACACCGTTCTTTTGTTCTGACCACAGTCACGTTTCCTGCTGCATTAAAGACTCTTAGAAAGCAAGAGTGTGCTTCTTGCTCTAAAGCAGAGTGTGTTTCATGGATGAGAACCGTGCTGTGTGTTTCCCTTCAGAAATGGAGTTAAATTCCAGGCCCCATGTCTTCCTACAAGCAAGACATCATTTCAGGTAAACGCAGTCAGTTTTGAGGTCAAATGAATATAAATCGTTTACGAAGATCACACGTTTCTCGCTGTTAACTGAAAAGCACTGGATGTTAGATGACTTGTGGTTTGTATCAGTTTCAGAAGCAGAGTTGAACTAGCAATGGTCCGTATGTGTAGGAAACACTGTTCTTTTGTTCAGAGTACCCTCAATTTTCTGGCTCTATTAGAGACTCTAGAAAGCAAGAGCATGCTTCGTGCTCTAAAGCAGAGTGTGTTTCATCGATGAGATCTGTGCTGTGTGTTTCCCTTCAGAAATGGAGTTAAATTCCAGGCTCTGTGTCTTCCTACAAGCAAGACATCATTTCAGGTATATGCAGTCACTTTTCAGTTCAAATGAATATAAATCGTTTACGAAGCTCAAACGTTTCTCACTCTTAAGTGAAAAGCACTGGATGTTAGATGACTTGTGGTTTGTATCAGTTTCAGAAGCAGAGTTGAACTAGCATTGGTCTCTATGTGTAGGAAACACCATTCTTTGTTCTGAGTACCCTCAATTTTCTGGCTATATTAAGACTCTAGAAAGCAAGAGCATGCTTCGTGCTCTAAAGCAGAGCGTGTTTCATGGATGAGAACTGTGTGGTGGGTTTCCCTTCAGAAATGGAGTTAAATCCCAGGCTCTGTGTCTTCCTTCAAGCAAGACTTCATTTCACGTAAACTCATTCACCTTGCACTCAAACAAAGCTACATCGTTCACGTAGCTCACACGCTTCTTGCTCTTAATTGTAAAGCATTGGATGTTAGAGGACCTGTGGTTTGTGTCAGTTTCAGAAGCAGAGTTGAACTAGCAATGATCCTTATGTGTAGGAAACACTGTTCTTTTGTTCATAGTACCCTCAACTTTCTGGCTCTATTAGAGAGTCTGGAAAGCAAGAACATGCTTCTTGCTCTAAAGCAGAGTGTGTTTCATGGATGAGAACTGTGCTGTGTGTTTCCCTTCAGAAATGGAGTTAAATCCCAGACTCTGTGTCTTCCTACAAGCAAGACATCTTTTCAGGTAAACTCAGTCACTTTTCAGCTCAAAGGAAGCTAAATCGTTCACTAAGCTCACACGTTTCTCGCTCTTAACTGGAAAGCATTGCATGTTAATGGAACTGTGCTTTGTATCAGTTTCAGAAGAAGAGTTGACCTAGATATGGTACGTATGTGTAGGAAACACCGTTCTTTTGTTCTGACCACAGTCACGTTTCCTGCTGCATTAAAGACTCTTAGAAAGCAAGAGTGTGCTTCTTGCTCTAAAGCAGAGTGTGTTTCATGGATGAGAACCGTGCTGTGTGTTTCCCTTCAGAAATGGAGTTAAATTCCAGGCCCCATGTCTTCCTACAAGCAAGACATCATTTCAGGTAAACGCAGTCAGTTTTGAGGTCAAATGAATATAAATCGTTTACGAAGATCACACGTTTCTCGCTGTTAACTGAAAAGCACTGGATGTTAGATGACTTGTGGTTTGTATCAGTTTCAGAAGCAGAGTGGAAGTAGCAATGGTCCGTATGTGTAGGAAACACACTTCTTTTGTTCTGAGTACCGTCAAGTTTCTGGCTCTATTAGAGACTCTAGAAAGCCAGAGCATGCTTCGTGCTCTAAAGCAGAGTGTGTTTCATGGATGAGATCTGTGCTGTGTGTTTCCCTTCAGAAATCGAGTTAAAACCCAGGCTCTGTGTCTTCCTACAAGAAAGACTTCTTTTCAGGTTCACTCAGTAACTTTTCAGCTCAAAGGAATCTACATCATTCACGAAGCTCACACATTTCTCGCTCTTAACTGGAAAGCATTGCATGTTAATGGAACTGTGGTTTGTATCAGTTTCAGAAGAAGAGTTGACATAGATATGGTCCCTATGTGTTGGAAACACCGTTATTTTGTTCTGACCAAAGTCAGTTTCATGCTGTATTAGAGACACTTGGAAAGCAAGAGCGTGCTTCTTGATCTAAAGCAGAGTGTGTTTCATGGATGAGAACTGTGCTGTGTGTTTCCCTTCAGAAATGGAGTTAAATTCCAGGCTCTGTGTCTTCCTACAAGCAAGACATCATTTCAGGTATATGCAGTCACTTTTCAGTTCAAATGAATATAAATCGTTTACGAAGCTCACACGTTTCTCGCTCTTAAGTGAAAAGCACTGGATGTTAGATGACTTGTAGTTTGTACCAGTTTCAGGAGCAGAGTTGAACTAGATATTGTCCGTGTGTGTAGGAAACTCAGTTCATTTATTATGAGCACACTTTCAAGTTTCTGGCTCTATTAGAGACTCCAGAAAGCAAGAGCATTCTTCTTGCTGTAAAGCAGAGTGTGTTTCATGGATGAGAACTGTGCTGTGTGTTTCCCATCAGAAATGGAGTTAAATCCCTGGCTCTGTGTCTTCCTACAAGCAAGACATCATTTCAGGTATATGCAGTCACTTTTCAGTTCAAATGAATATAAATCGTTTACGAAGCTCAAACGTTTCTCACTCTTAAGTGAAAAGCACTGGATGTTAGATGACTTGTGGTTTGTATCAGTTTCAGAAGCAGAGTTGAACTAGCATTGGTCTCTATGTGTAGGAAACACCATTCTTTGTTCTGAGTACCCTCAATTTTCTCGCTATATTAAGACTCTAGAAAGCAAGAGCATGCTTCGTGCTCTAAAGCAGAGCGTGTTTCATGGATGAGAACTGTGTGGTGGGTTTCCCTTCAGAAATGGAGTTAAATCCCAGGCTCTGTGTCTTCCTTCAAGCAAGACTTCATTTCACGTAAACTCATTCACCTTGCACTCAAACAAAGCTACATCGTTCACGTAGCTCACACGCTTCTTGCTCTTAATTGTAAAGCATTGGATGTTAGAGGACCTGTGGTTTGTGTCAGTTTCAGAAGCAGAGTTGAACTAGCAATGATCCTTATGTGTAGGAAACACTGTTCTTTTGTTCATAGTACCCTCAACTTTCTGGCTCTATTAGAGAGTCTGGAAAGCAAGAACATGCTTCTTGCTCTAAAGTAGAGTGTGTTTCATGGATGAGAACTGTGCTGTGTGTTTCCCTTCAGAAATGGAGTTAAATTCCAGGCTCTGTGTCTTCCTACAAGCAAGACATCGTTTCAGGTATATGCAGTCACTTTTCAGTTCAAATGAATATAAATCGTTTACGAAGCTCACACGTTTCTCACTCTTAAGAGAAAAGCACTGGATGTTAGATGACTTGTGGTTTGTATCAGTTTCAGAAGCAGAGTTGAACTAGCATTGGTTGCTATGTGTAGGAAACACCATTCTTTTGTTCTGAGTACCCTCAATTTTCTGGCTATATTAAGACTCTAGAAAGCAAGAGCATGCTTCGTGCTCTAAAGCAGAGTGTGTTTCATGGATGAGAACTGTGCTGTGGGTTTCCCTTCAGAACTGGAGTTAAATCCCAGGCTCTGTGTCTTCCTACAAGCAAGACTTCATTTCCCGTAAACTCATTCACCTTGCACTCAAACAAAGCTACATCGTTCACGTAGCTCACACGCTTCTTGCTCTTAATTGTAAAGCATTGGATGTTAGAGGACCTGTGGTTTGTGTCAGTTTCAGAAGCAGAGTTGAACTAGCAATGATCCTTATGTGTAGGAAACACTGTTCTTTTGTTCATAGTACCCTCAACTTTCTGGCTCTATTAGAGAGTCTGGAAAGCAAGAACATGCTTCTTGCTCTAAAGCAGAGTGTGTTTCATGGATGAGAACTGTGCTGTGTGTTTCCCTTCAGAAATGGAGTTAAATCCCAGACTCTGTGTCTTCCTACAAGCAAGACATCTTTTCAGGTAAACTCAGTCACTTTTCAGCTCAAAGGAAGCTAAATCGTTCACTAAGCTCACACGTTTCTCGCTCTTAACTGGAAAGCATTGCATGTTAATGGAACTGTGCTTTGTATCAGTTTCAGAAGAAGAGTTGACCTAGATATGGTTCGTATGTGTAGGAAACACCGTTCTTTTGTTCTGACCACAGTCACGTTTCCTGCTGCATTAAAGACTCTTAGAAAGCAAGAGTGTGCTTCTTGCTCTAAAGCAGAGTGTGTTTCATGGATGAGAACCGTGCTGTGTGTTTCCCTTCAGAAATGGAGTTAAATTCCAGGCCCCATGTCTTCCTACAAGCAAGACATCATTTCAGGTAAACGCAGTCAGTTTTGAGGTCAAATGAATATAAATCGTTTACGAAGATCACACGTTTCTCGCTGTTAACTGAAAAGCACTGGATGTTAGATGACTTGTGGTTTGTATCAGTTTCAGAAGCAGAGTTGAACTAGCAATGGTCCGTATGTGTAGGAAACACTGTTCTTTTGTTCAGAGTACCCTCAATTTTCTGGCTCTATTAGAGACTCTAGAAAGCAAGAGCATGCTTCGTGCTCTAAAGCAGAGTGTGTTTCATCGATGAGATCTGTAATGTGTGTTTCCCTTCAGAAATGGAGTTAAATTCCAGGCTCTGTGTCTTCCTACAAGCAAGACATCATTTCAGGTATATGCAGTCACTTTTCAGTTCAAATGAATATAAATCGTTTACGAAGCTCAAACGTTTCTCACTCTTAAGTGAAAAGCACTGGATGTTAGATGACTTGTGGTTTGTATCAGTTTCAGAAGCAGAGTTGAACTAGCATTGGTCTCTATGTGTAGGAAACACCATTCTTTGTTCTGAGTACCCTCAATTTTCTGGCTATATTAAGACTCTAGAAAGCAAGAGCATGCTTCGTGCTCTAAAGCAGAGCGTGTTTCATGGATGAGAACTGTGTGGTGGGTTTCCCTTCAGAAATGGAGTTAAATCCCAGGCTCTGTGTCTTCCTTCAAGCAAGACTTCATTTCACGTAAACTCATTCACCTTGCACTCAAACAAAGCTACATCGTTCACGTAGCTCACACGCTTCTTGCTCTTAATTGTAAAGCATTGGATGTTAGAGGACCTGTGGTTTGTGTCAGTTTCAGAAGCAGAGTTGAACTAGCAATGATCCTTATGTGTAGGAAACACTGTTCTTTTGTTCATAGTACCCTCAACTTTCTGGCTCTATTAGAGAGTCTGGAAAGCAAGAACATGCTTCTTGCTCTAAAGCAGAGTGTGTTTCATGGATGAGAACTCTGCTGTGTGTTTCCCTTCAGAAATGGAGTTAAATTCCAGGCTCTGTGTCTTCCTACAAGCAAGACATCGTTTCAGGTATATGCAGTCACTTTTCAGTTCAAATGAATATAAATCGTTTACGAAGCTCACACGTTTCTCACTCTTAAGAGAAAAGCACTGGATGTTAGATGACTTGTGGTTTGTATCAGTTTCAGAAGCAGAGTTGAACTAGCATTGGTTGCTATGTGTAGGAAACACCATTCTTTTGTTCTGAGTACCCTCAATTTTCTGGCTATATTAAGACTCTAGAAAGCAAGAGCATGCTTCGTGCTCTAAAGCAGAGTGTGTTTCATGGATGAGAACTGTGCTGTGGGTTTCCCTTCAGAACTGGAGTTAAATCCCAGGCTCTGTGTCTTCCTACAAGCAAGACTTCATTTCACGTAAACTCATTCACCTTGCACTCAAACAAAGCTACATCGTTCACGTAGCTCACACGCTTCTTGCTCTTAATTGTAAAGCATTGGATGTTAGAGGACCTGTGGTTTGTGTCAGTTTCAGAAGCAGAGTTGAACTAGCAATGATCCTTATGTGTAGGAAACACTGTTCTTTTGTTCATAGTACCCTCAACTTTCTGGCTCTATTAGAGAGTCTGGAAAGCAAGAACATGCTTCTTGCTCTAAAGCAGAGTGTGTTTCATGGATGAGAACTGTGCTGTGTGTTTCCCTTCAGAAATGGAGTTAAATCCCAGACTCTGTGTCTTCCTACAAGCAAGACATCTTTTCAGGTAAACTCAGTCACTTTTCAGCTCAAAGGAAGCTAAATCGTTCACTAAGCTCACACGTTTCTCGCTCTTAACTGGAAAGCATTGCATGTTAATGGAACTGTGCTTTGTATCAGTTTCAGAAGAAGAGTTGACCTAGATATGGTTCGTATGTGTAGGAAACACCGTTCTTTTGTTCTGACCACAGTCACGTTTCCTGCTGCATTAAAGACTCTTAGAAAGCAAGAGTGTGCTTCTTGCTCTAAAGCAGAGTGTGTTTCATGGATGAGAACCGTGCTGTGTGTTTCCCTTCAGAAATGGAGTTAAATTCCAGGCCCCATGTCTTCCTACAAGCAAGACATCATTTCAGGTAAACGCAGTCAGTTTTGAGGTCAAATGAATATAAATCGTTTACGAAGATCACACGTTTCTCGCTGTTAACTGAAAAGCACTGGATGTTAGATGACTTGTGGTTTGTATCAGTTTCAGAAGCAGAGTTGAACTAGCAATGGTCCGTATGTGTAGGAAACACTGTTCTTTTGTTCAGAGTACCCTCAATTTTCTGGCTCTATTAGAGACTCTAGAAAGCAAGAGCATGCTTCGTGCTCTAAAGCAGAGTGTGTTTCATGGATGAGATCTGTGCTGTGAGTTTCCCTTCAGAAATGGAGTTAAATTCCAGGCTCTGTGTCTTCCTACAAGCAAGACATCATTTCAGATATATGCAGTCACTTTTCAGTTCAAATGAATATAAATCGTTTACGAAGCTCAAACGTTTCTCACTCTTAAGTGAAAAGCACTGGATGTTAGATGACTTGTGGTTTTTATCAGTTTCAGAAGCAGAGTTGAACTAGCATTGGTCTCTATGTGTAGGAAACACCATTCTTTTGTTCTGAGTACCCTCAATTTTCTGGCTATATTAAGGCTGTAGAAAGCAAGAGCATGCTTCGTGCTCTAAAGCAGAGTGTGTTTCATGGATGAGAACTGTGCTGTGGGTTTCCCTTCAGAAATGGAGTTAAATCCCAGGCTCTGTGTCTTCCTACAAGCAAGACTTCATTTCACGTAAACTCATTCACCTTGCACTCAAACAAAGCTACATCGTTCACGTAGCTCACACGCTTCTTGCTCTTAATTGTAAAGCATTGGATGTTAGAGGACCTGTGGTTTGTGTCAGTTTCAGAAGCAGAGTTGAACTAGCAATGATCCTTATGTGTAGGAAACACTGTTCTTTTGTTCATAGTACCCTCAACTTTCTGGCTCTATTAGAGAGTCTGGAAAGCAAGAACATGCTTCTTGCTCTAAAGCAGAGTGTGTTTCATGGATGAGAACTCTGCTGTGTGTTTCCCTTCAGAAATGGAGTTAAATTCCAGGCTCTGTGTCTTCCTACAAGCAAGACATCGTTTCAGGTATATGCAGTCACTTTTCAGTTCAAATGAATATAAATCGTTTACGAAGCTCACACGTTTCTCACTCTTAAGAGAAAAGCACTGGATGTTAGATGACTTGTGGTTTGTATCAGTTTCAGAAGCAGAGTTGAACTAGCATTGGTTGCTATGTGTAGGAAACACCATTCTTTTGTTCTGAGTACCCTCAATTTTCTGGCTATATTAAGACTCTAGAAAGCAAGAGCATGCTTCGTGCTCTAAAGCAGAGTGTGTTTCATGGATGAGAACTGTGCTGTGGGTTTCCCTTCAGAACTGGAGTTAAATCCCAGGCTCTGTGTCTTCCTACAAGCAAGACTTCATTTCACGTAAACTCATTCACCTTGCACTCAAACAAAGCTACATCGTTCACGTAGCTCACACGCTTCTTGCTCTTAATTGTAAAGCATTGGATGTTAGAGGACCTGTGGTTTGTGTCAGTTTCAGAAGCAGAGTTGAACTAGCAATGATCCTTATGTGTAGGAAACACTGTTCTTTTGTTCATAGTACCCTCAACTTTCTGGCTCTATTAGAGAGTCTGGAAAGCAAGAACATGCTTCTTGCTCTAAAGCAGAGTGTGTTTCATGGATGAGAACTGTGCTGTGTGTTTCCCTTCAGAAATGGAGTTAAATCCCAGACTCTGTGTCTTCCTACAAGCAAGACATCTTTTCAGGTAAACTCAGTCACTTTTCAGCTCAAAGGAAGCTAAATCGTTCACTAAGCTCACACGTTTCTCGCTCTTAACTGGAAAGCATTGCATGTTAATGGAACTGTGCTTTGTATCAGTTTCAGAAGAAGAGTTGACCTAGATATGGTACGTATGTGTAGGAAACACCGTTCTTTTGTTCTGACCACAGTCACGTTTCCTGCTGCATTAAAGACTCTTAGAAAGCAAGAGTGTGCTTCTTGCTCTAAAGCAGAGTGTGTTTCATGGATGAGAACCGTGCTGTGTGTTTCCCTTCAGAAATGGAGTTAAATTCCAGGCCCCATGTCTTCCTACAAGCAAGACATCATTTCAGGTAAACGCAGTCAGTTTTGAGGTCAAATGAATATAAATCGTTTACGAAGATCACACGTTTCTCGCTGTTAACTGAAAAGCACTGGATGTTAGATGACTTGTGGTTTGTATCAGTTTCAGAAGCAGAGTTGAACTAGCAATGGTCCGTATGTGTAGGAAACACTGTTCTTTTGTTCAGAGTACCCTCAATTTTCTGGCTCTATTAGAGACTCTAGAAAGCAAGAGCATGCTTCGTGCTCTAAAGCAGAGTGTGTTTCATGGATGAGATCTGTGCTGTGAGTTTCCCTTCAGAAATGGAGTTAAATTCCAGGCTCTGTGTCTTCCTACAAGCAAGACATCATTTCAGATATATGCAGTCACTTTTCAGTTCAAATGAATATAAATCGTTTACGAAGCTCAAACGTTTCTCACTCTTAAGTGAAAAGCACTGGATGTTAGATGACTTGTGGTTTTTATCAGTTTCAGAAGCAGAGTTGAACTAGCATTGGTCTCTATGTGTAGGAAACACCATTCTTTTGTTCTGAGTACCCTCAATTTTCTGGCTATATTAAGGCTGTAGAAAGCAAGAGCATGCTTCGTGCTCTAAAGCAGAGTGTGTTTCATGGATGAGAACTGTGCTGTGGGTTTCCCTTCAGAAATGGAGTTAAATCCCAGGCTCTGTGTCTTCCTACAAGCAAGACTTCATTTCACGTAAACTCATTCACCTTGCACTCAAACAAAGCTACATCGTTCACGTAGCTCACACGCTTCTTGCTCTAAATTGTAAAGCATTGGATGTTAGAGGACCTGTGGTTTGTGTCAGTTTCAGAAGCAGAGTTGAACTAAGAATGATCCTTATGTGTAGGAAACACTGTTCTTTTGTTCATAGTACCCACAACTTTCTGGCTCTATTAGAGAGTCTGGAAAGCAAGAACATGCTTCTTGCTCTAAAGCAGAGTGTGTTTCATGGAGGAGAACTGTGCTGTGTGTTTCCCTTCATAAATGGAGTTAAATTGCAGGCTCTGTGACTTCCTAAAAGCAAGACATCATTTCAGATATATGCAGTCACTTTTCATTTCAAATGAATATATATGGTTTACGAAGCTCACACGTTTCTCGCTCTTAAGTGAAAAGCACTGGATGTTAGATGACTTGTGGTTTGTGTCAGTTTCAGAAGCAGAGTTGAACTAGCATTGGTCTCTATGTGTAGGAAACACCATTCTTTTGTTCTGAGTACCCTCAATTTTCTGGCTATATTAAGACTCTAGAAAGCAAGAGCATGCTTCGTGCTCTGAAGCAGAGCGTGTTTCATGGATGAGAACTGTGTGGTGGGTTTCCCTTCAGAAATGGAGTTAAATCCCAGGCTCTGTGTCTTCCTTCAAGCAAGACTTCATTTCACGAAAACTCATTCACCTTGCACTCAAACAAACCTACATCGTTCACGTAGCTCACACGCTTCTTGCTCTTAATTGTAAAGCATTGGATGTTAGAGGACCTGTGGTTTGTGTCAGTTTCAGAAGCAGAGTTGAACTAGCAATGATCCTTATGTGTAGGAAACACTGTTCTTTTGTTCATAGTACCCTCAACTTTCTGGCTCTATTAGAGAGTCTGGAAAGCAAGAACATGCTTCTTGCTCTAAAGCAGAGTGTGTTTCATGGATGAGAACTGTGCTGTGTGTTTCCCTTCAGAAATGGAGTTAAATTCCAGGCTCTGTGTTTTCCTACAAGCAAGACATCGTTTCAGGTATATGCAGTCACTTTTCAGTTCAAATGAATATAAATCGTTTACGAAGCTCACACGTTTCTCACTCTTAAGTGAAAAGCACTGGATGTTAGATGACTTGTGGTTTTTATCAGTTTCAGAAGCAGAGTTGAACTAGCATTGGTTGCTATGTGTAGGAAACACCATTCTTTTGTTCTGAGTACCCTCAATTTTCTGGCTATATTGAGACTCTAGAAAGCAAGAGCATGCTTCGTGCTCTAAAGCAGAGTGTGTTTCATGGATGAGAACTGTGCTGTGGGTTTCCCTTCAGAACTGGAGTTAAATCCCAGGCTCTGTGTCTTCCTACAAGCAAGACTTCATTTCACGTAAACTCATTCACCTTGCACTCAAACAAAGCTACATCGTTCACGTAGCTCACACGCTTCTTGCTCTTAATTGTAAAGCATTGGATGTTAGAGGACCTGTGGTTTGTGTCAGTTTCAGAAGCAGAGTTGAACTAGCAATGATCCTTATGTGTTGGAAACACTGTTCTTTTGTTTATAGTACCCTCAACTTTCTGGCTCTATTAGAGAGTCTGGAAAGCAAGAACATGCTTCTTGCTCTAAAGCAGAGTGTGTTTCATGGACGAGAACTGTGCTGTGTGTTTCCCTTCAGAAATGGAGTTAAATTCCAGGCTCTGTGTTTTCCTACAAGCAAGACATCGTTTCAGGTATATTCAGTCACTTTTCAGTTCAAATGAATATAAATCGTTTACGAAGCTCACACGTTTCTCGCTCTTAAGTGAAAAGCACTGGATGTTAGATGACTTGTGGTTTTTATCAGTTTCAGAAGCAGAGTTGAACTAGCATTGGTCTCTATGTGTAGGAAACACCATTCTTTGTTCTGAGTACCCTCAATTTTCTCGCTATATTAAGACTCTAGAAAGCAAGAGCATGCTTCGTGCTCTAAAGCAGAGCGTGTTTCATGGATGAGAACTGTGTGGTGGGTTTCCCTTCAGAAATGGAGTTAAATCCCAGGCTCTGTGTCTTCCTTCAAGCAAGACTTCATTTCACGTAAACTCATTCACCTTGCACTCAAACAAAGCTACATCGTTCACGTAGCTCACACGCTTCTTGCTCTTAATTGTAAAGCATTGGATGTTAGAGGACCTGTGGTTTGTGTCAGTTTCAGAAGCAGAGTTGAACTAGCAATGATCCTTATGTGTAGGAAACACTGTTCTTTTGTTCATAGTACCCTCAACTTTCTGGCTCTATTAGAGAGTCTGGAAAGCAAGAACATGCTTCTTGCTCTAAAGTAGAGTGTGTTTCATGGATGAGAACTGTGCTGTGTGTTTCCCTTCAGAAATGGAGTTAAATTCCAGGCTCTGTGTCTTCCTACAAGCAAGACATCGTTTCAGGTATATGCAGTCACTTTTCAGTTCAAATGAATATAAATCGTTTACGAAGCTCACACGTTTCTCACTCTTAAGAGAAAAGCACTGGATGTTAGATGACTTGTGGTTTGTATCAGTTTCAGAAGCAGAGTTGAACTAGCATTGGTTGCTATGTGTAGGAAACACCATTCTTTTGTTCTGAGTACCCTCAATTTTCTGGCTATATTAAGACTCTAGAAAGCAAGAGCATGCTTCGTGCTCTAAAGCAGAGTGTGTTTCATGGATGAGAACTGTGCTGTGGGTTTCCCTTCAGAACTGGAGTTAAATCCCAGGCTCTGTGTCTTCCTACAAGCAAGACTTCATTTCCCGTAAACTCATTCACCTTGCACTCAAACAAAGCTACATCGTTCACGTAGCTCACACGCTTCTTGCTCTTAATTGTAAAGCATTGGATGTTAGAGGACCTGTGGTTTGTGTCAGTTTCAGAAGCAGAGTTGAACTAGCAATGATCCTTATGTGTAGGAAACACTGTTCTTTTGTTCATAGTACCCTCAACTTTCTGGCTCTATTAGAGAGTCTGGAAAGCAAGAACATGCTTCTTGCTCTAAAGCAGAGTGTGTTTCATGGATGAGAACTGTGCTGTGTGTTTCCCTTCAGAAATGGAGTTAAATCCCAGACTCTGTGTCTTCCTACAAGCAAGACATCTTTTCAGGTAAACTCAGTCACTTTTCAGCTCAAAGGAAGCTAAATCGTTCACTAAGCTCACACGTTTCTCGCTCTTAACTGGAAAGCATTGCATGTTAATGGAACTGTGCTTTGTATCAGTTTCAGAAGAAGAGTTGACCTAGATATGGTTCGTATGTGTAGGAAACACCGTTCTTTTGTTCTGACCACAGTCACGTTTCCTGCTGCATTAAAGACTCTTAGAAAGCAAGAGTGTGCTTCTTGCTCTAAAGCAGAGTGTGTTTCATGGATGAGAACCGTGCTGTGTGTTTCCCTTCAGAAATGGAGTTAAATTCCAGGCCCCATGTCTTCCTACAAGCAAGACATCATTTCAGGTAAACGCAGTCAGTTTTGAGGTCAAATGAATATAAATCGTTTACGAAGATCACACGTTTCTCGCTGTTAACTGAAAAGCACTGGATGTTAGATGACTTGTGGTTTGTATCAGTTTCAGAAGCAGAGTTGAACTAGCAATGGTCCGTATGTGTAGGAAACACTGTTCTTTTGTTCAGAGTACCCTCAATTTTCTGGCTCTATTAGAGACTCTAGAAAGCAAGAGCATGCTTCGTGCTCTAAAGCAGAGTGTGTTTCATCGATGAGATCTGTAATGTGTGTTTCCCTTCAGAAATGGAGTTAAATTCCAGGCTCTGTGTCTTCCTACAAGCAAGACATCATTTCAGGTATATGCAGTCACTTTTCAGTTCAAATGAATATAAATCGTTTACGAAGCTCAAACGTTTCTCACTCTTAAGTGAAAAGCACTGGATGTTAGATGACTTGTGGTTTGTATCAGTTTCAGAAGCAGAGTTGAACTAGCATTGGTCTCTATGTGTAGGAAACACCATTCTTTGTTCTGAGTACCCTCAATTTTCTGGCTATATTAAGACTCTAGAAAGCAAGAGCATGCTTCGTGCTCTAAAGCAGAGCGTGTTTCATGGATGAGAACTGTGTGGTGGGTTTCCCTTCAGAAATGGAGTTAAATCCCAGGCTCTGTGTCTTCCTTCAAGCAAGACTTCATTTCACGTAAACTCATTCACCTTGCACTCAAACAAAGCTACATCGTTCACGTAGCTCACACGCTTCTTGCTCTTAATTGTAAAGCATTGGATGTTAGAGGACCTGTGGTTTGTGTCAGTTTCAGAAGCAGAGTTGAACTAGCAATGATCCTTATGTGTAGGAAACACTGTTCTTTTGTTCATAGTACCCTCAACTTTCTGGCTCTATTAGAGAGTCTGGAAAGCAAGAACATGCTTCTTGCTCTAAAGCAGAGTGTGTTTCATGGATGAGAACTCTGCTGTGTGTTTCCCTTCAGAAATGGAGTTAAATTCCAGGCTCTGTGTCTTCCTACAAGCAAGACATCGTTTCAGGTATATGCAGTCACTTTTCAGTTCAAATGAATATAAATCGTTTACGAAGCTCACACGTTTCTCACTCTTAAGAGAAAAGCACTGGATGTTAGATGACTTGTGGTTTGTATCAGTTTCAGAAGCAGAGTTGAACTAGCATTGGTTGCTATGTGTAGGAAACACCATTCTTTTGTTCTGAGTACCCTCAATTTTCTGGCTATATTAAGACTCTAGAAAGCAAGAGCATGCTTCGTGCTCTAAAGCAGAGTGTGTTTCATGGATGAGAACTGTGCTGTGGGTTTCCCTTCAGAACTGGAGTTAAATCCCAGGCTCTGTGTCTTCCTACAAGCAAGACTTCATTTCACGTAAACTCATTCACCTTGCACTCAAACAAAGCTACATCGTTCACGTAGCTCACACGCTTCTTGCTCTTAATTGTAAAGCATTGGATGTTAGAGGACCTGTGGTTTGTGTCAGTTTCAGAAGCAGAGTTGAACTAGCAATGATCCTTATGTGTAGGAAACACTGTTCTTTTGTTCATAGTACCCTCAACTTTCTGGCTCTATTAGAGAGTCTGGAAAGCAAGAACATGCTTCTTGCTCTAAAGCAGAGTGTGTTTCATGGATGAGAACTGTGCTGTGTGTTTCCCTTCAGAAATGGAGTTAAATCCCAGACTCTGTGTCTTCCTACAAGCAAGACATCTTTTCAGGTAAACTCAGTCACTTTTCAGCTCAAAGGAAGCTAAATCGTTCACTAAGCTCACACGTTTCTCGCTCTTAACTGGAAAGCATTGCATGTTAATGGAACTGTGCTTTGTATCAGTTTCAGAAGAAGAGTTGACCTAGATATGGTTCGTATGTGTAGGAAACACCGTTCTTTTGTTCTGACCACAGTCACGTTTCCTGCTGCATTAAAGACTCTTAGAAAGCAAGAGTGTGCTTCTTGCTCTAAAGCAGAGTGTGTTTCATGGATGAGAACCGTGCTGTGTGTTTCCCTTCAGAAATGGAGTTAAATTCCAGGCCCCATGTCTTCCTACAAGCAAGACATCATTTCAGGTAAACGCAGTCAGTTTTGAGGTCAAATGAATATAAATCGTTTACGAAGATCACACGTTTCTCGCTGTTAACTGAAAAGCACTGGATGTTAGATGACTTGTGGTTTGTATCAGTTTCAGAAGCAGAGTTGAACTAGCAATGGTCCGTATGTGTAGGAAACACTGTTCTTTTGTTCAGAGTACCCTCAATTTTCTGGCTCTATTAGAGACTCTAGAAAGCAAGAGCATGCTTCGTGCTCTAAAGCAGAGTGTGTTTCATGGATGAGATCTGTGCTGTGAGTTTCCCTTCAGAAATGGAGTTAAATTCCAGGCTCTGTGTCTTCCTACAAGCAAGACATCATTTCAGATATATGCAGTCACTTTTCAGTTCAAATGAATATAAATCGTTTACGAAGCTCAAACGTTTCTCACTCTTAAGTGAAAAGCACTGGATGTTAGATGACTTGTGGTTTTTATCAGTTTCAGAAGCAGAGTTGAACTAGCATTGGTCTCTATGTGTAGGAAACACCATTCTTTTGTTCTGAGTACCCTCAATTTTCTGGCTATATTAAGGCTGTAGAAAGCAAGAGCATGCTTCGTGCTCTAAAGCAGAGTGTGTTTCATGGATGAGAACTGTGCTGTGGGTTTCCCTTCAGAAATGGAGTTAAATCCCAGGCTCTGTGTCTTCCTACAAGCAAGACTTCATTTCACGTAAACTCATTCACCTTGCACTCAAACAAAGCTACATCGTTCACGTAGCTCACACGCTTCTTGCTCTTAATTGTAAAGCATTGGATGTTAGAGGACCTGTGGTTTGTGTCAGTTTCAGAAGCAGAGTTGAACTAGCAATGATCCTTATGTGTAGGAAACACTGTTCTTTTGTTCATAGTACCCTCAACTTTCTGGCTCTATTAGAGAGTCTGGAAAGCAAGAACATGCTTCTTGCTCTAAAGCAGAGTGTGTTTCATGGATGAGAACTCTGCTGTGTGTTTCCCTTCAGAAATGGAGTTAAATTCCAGGCTCTGTGTCTTCCTACAAGCAAGACATCGTTTCAGGTATATGCAGTCACTTTTCAGTTCAAATGAATATAAATCGTTTACGAAGCTCACACGTTTCTCACTCTTAAGAGAAAAGCACTGGATGTTAGATGACTTGTGGTTTGTATCAGTTTCAGAAGCAGAGTTGAACTAGCATTGGTTGCTATGTGTAGGAAACACCATTCTTTTGTTCTGAGTACCCTCAATTTTCTGGCTATATTAAGACTCTAGAAAGCAAGAGCATGCTTCGTGCTCTAAAGCAGAGTGTGTTTCATGGATGAGAACTGTGCTGTGGGTTTCCCTTCAGAACTGGAGTTAAATCCCAGGCTCTGTGTCTTCCTACAAGCAAGACTTCATTTCACGTAAACTCATTCACCTTGCACTCAAACAAAGCTACATCGTTCACGTAGCTCACACGCTTCTTGCTCTTAATTGTAAAGCATTGGATGTTAGAGGACCTGTGGTTTGTGTCAGTTTCAGAAGCAGAGTTGAACTAGCAATGATCCTTATGTGTAGGAAACACTGTTCTTTTGTTCATAGTACCCTCAACTTTCTGGCTCTATTAGAGAGTCTGGAAAGCAAGAACATGCTTCTTGCTCTAAAGCAGAGTGTGTTTCATGGATGAGAACTGTGCTGTGTGTTTCCCTTCAGAAATGGAGTTAAATCCCAGACTCTGTGTCTTCCTACAAGCAAGACATCTTTTCAGGTAAACTCAGTCCCTTTTCAGCTCAAAGGAAGCTAAATCGTTCACTAAGCTCACACGTTTCTCGCTCTTAACTGGAAAGCATTGCATGTTAATGGAACTGTGCTTTGTATCAGTTTCAGAAGAAGAGTTGACCTAGATATGGTACGTATGTGTAGGAAACACCGTTCTTTTGTTCTGACCACAGTCACGTTTCCTGCTGCATTAAAGACTCTTAGAAAGCAAGAGTGTGCTTCTTGCTCTAAAGCAGAGTGTGTTTCATGGATGAGAACCGTGCTGTGTGTTTCCCTTCAGAAATGGAGTTAAATTCCAGGCCCCATGTCTTCCTACAAGCAAGACATCATTTCAGGTAAACGCAGTCAGTTTTGAGGTCAAATGAATATAAATCGTTTACGAAGATCACACGTTTCTCGCTGTTAACTGAAAAGCACTGGATGTTAGATGACTTGTGGTTTGTATCAGTTTCAGAAGCAGAGTTGAACTAGCAATGGTCCGTATGTGTAGGAAACACTGTTCTTTTGTTCAGAGTACCCTCAATTTTCTGGCTCTATTAGAGACTCTAGAAAGCAAGAGCATGCTTCGTGCTCTAAAGCAGAGTGTGTTTCATGGATGAGATCTGTGCTGTGAGTTTCCCTTCAGAAATGGAGTTAAATTCCAGGCTCTGTGTCTTCCTACAAGCAAGACATCATTTCAGATATATGCAGTCACTTTTCAGTTCAAATGAATATAAATCGTTTACGAAGCTCAAACGTTTCTCACTCTTAAGTGAAAAGCACTGGATGTTAGATGACTTGTGGTTTTTATCAGTTTCAGAAGCAGAGTTGAACTAGCATTGGTCTCTATGTGTAGGAAACACCATTCTTTTGTTCTGAGTACCCTCAATTTTCTGGCTATATTAAGGCTGTAGAAAGCAAGAGCATGCTTCGTGCTCTAAAGCAGAGTGTGTTTCATGGATGAGAACTGTGCTGTGGGTTTCCCTTCAGAAATGGAGTTAAATCCCAGGCTCTGTGTCTTCCTACAAGCAAGACTTCATTTCACGTAAACTCATTCACCTTGCACTCAAACAAAGCTACATCGTTCACGTAGCTCACACGCTTCTTGCTCTAAATTGTAAAGCATTGGATGTTAGAGGACCTGTGGTTTGTGTCAGTTTCAGAAGCAGAGTTGAACTAAGAATGATCCTTATGTGTAGGAAACACTGTTCTTTTGTTCATAGTACCCACAACTTTCTGGCTCTATTAGAGAGTCTGGAAAGCAAGAACATGCTTCTTGCTCTAAAGCAGAGTGTGTTTCATGGAGGAGAACTGTGCTGTGTGTTTCCCTTCATAAATGGAGTTAAATTGCAGGCTCTGTGACTTCCTAAAAGCAAGACATCATTTCAGATATATGCAGTCACTTTTCATTTCAAATGAATATATATGGTTTACGAAGCTCACACGTTTCTCGCTCTTAAGTGAAAAGCACTGGATGTTAGATGACTTGTGGTTTGTGTCAGTTTCAGAAGCAGAGTTGAACTAGCATTGGTCTCTATGTGTAGGAAACACCATTCTTTTGTTCTGAGTACCCTCAATTTTCTGGCTATATTAAGACTCTAGAAAGCAAGAGCATGCTTCGTGCTCTGAAGCAGAGCGTGTTTCATGGATGAGAACTGTGTGGTGGGTTTCCCTTCAGAAATGGAGTTAAATCCCAGGCTCTGTGTCTTCCTTCAAGCAAGACTTCATTTCACGAAAACTCATTCACCTTGCACTCAAACAAACCTACATCGTTCACGTAGCTCACACGCTTCTTGCTCTTAATTGTAAAGCATTGGATGTTAGAGGACCTGTGGTTTGTGTCAGTTTCAGAAGCAGAGTTGAACTAGCAATGATCCTTATGTGTAGGAAACACTGTTCTTTTGTTCATAGTACCCTCAACTTTCTGGCTCTATTAGAGAGTCTGGAAAGCAAGAACATGCTTCTTGCTCTAAAGCAGAGTGTGTTTCATGGATGAGAACTGTGCTGTGTGTTTCCCTTCAGAAATGGAGTTAAATTCCAGGCTCTGTGTTTTCCTACAAGCAAGACATCGTTTCAGGTATATGCAGTCACTTTTCAGTTCAAATGAATATAAATCGTTTACGAAGCTCACACGTTTCTCACTCTTAAGTGAAAAGCACTGGATGTTAGATGACTTGTGGTTTTTATCAGTTTCAGAAGCAGAGTTGAACTAGCATTGGTTGCTATGTGTAGGAAACACCATTCTTTTGTTCTGAGTACCCTCAATTTTCTGGCTATATTGAGACTCTAGAAAGCAAGAGCATGCTTCGTGCTCTAAAGCAGAGTGTGTTTCATGGATGAGAACTGTGCTGTGGGTTTCCCTTCAGAACTGGAGTTAAATCCCAGGCTCTGTGTCTTCCTACAAGCAAGACTTCATTTCACGTAAACTCATTCACCTTGCACTCAAACAAAGCTACATCGTTCACGTAGCTCACACGCTTCTTGCTCTTAATTGTAAAGCATTGGATGTTAGAGGACCTGTGGTTTGTGTCAGTTTCAGAAGCAGAGTTGAACTAGCAATGATCCTTATGTGTTGGAAACACTGTTCTTTTGTTTATAGTACCCTCAACTTTCTGGCTCTATTAGAGAGTCTGGAAAGCAAGAACATGCTTCTTGCTCTAAAGCAGAGTGTGTTTCATGGACGAGAACTGTGCTGTGTGTTTCCCTTCAGAAATGGAGTTAAATTCCAGGCTCTGTGTTTTCCTACAAGCAAGACATCGTTTCAGGTATATTCAGTCACTTTTCAGTTCAAATGAATATAAATCGTTTACGAAGCTCACACGTTTCTCGCTCTTAAGTGAAAAGCACTGGATGTTAGATGACTTGTGGTTTTTATCAGTTTCAGAAGCAGAGTTGAACTAGCATTGGTCTCTATGTGTAGGAAACACCGTTCTTTTGTTCTGAGTACCCTCAATTTTCTGGCTATATGAAGACTCTAGAAAGCAAGAGCATGCTTCGTGCTCTAAAGCAGAGTGTGTTTCATGGATGAGAACTGTGCTGTGGGTTTCCCTTCAGAAATGGAGTTAAATCCCAGGCTCTGTGTCTTCCTACAAGCAAGACTTCATTTCACGTAAACTCATTCACCTTGCACTCAAACAAAGCTACATCGTTCACGTAGCTCACACCCTTCTTGCTCTTAATTGTAAAGCATTGGATGTTAGAGGACCTGTGGTTTGTGTCAGTTTCAGAAGCAGAGTTGAACTAGCAATGATCCTTATGTGTAGGAAACACTGTTCTTTTGTTCATAGTACCCTCAACTTTCTGGCTCTATTAGAGAGTCTGGAAAGCAAGAACATGCTTCTTGCTCTAAAGCAGAGTGTATTTCATGGATGAGAACTGTGCTGTGTGTTTCCCTTCAGAAATGGAGTTAAATCCCAGACTCTGTGTCTTCCTACAAGCAAGACATCTTTTCAGGTAAACTCAGTCACTTTTCAGCTCAAAGGAAGCTAAATCGTTCACTAAGCTCACACGTTTCTCGCTCTTAACTGGAAAGCATTGCATGTTAATGGAACTGTGATTTGTATCAGTTTCAGAAGAAGAGTTGACCTAGATATGGTACGTATGTGTAGGAAACACCGTTCTTTTGTTCTGACCACAGTCACGTTTCCTGCGGCATTAAAGACTCTTAGAAAGCAAGAGTGTGCTTCTTGCTCTAAAGCAGAGTGTGTTTCATGGATGAGAACCGTGCTGTGTGTTTCCCTTCAGAAATGGAGTTAAATTCCAGGCCCCATGTCTTCCTACAAGCAAGACATCATTTCAGGTAAACGCAGTCAGTTTTGAGGTCAAATGAATATAAATCGTTTACGAAGATCACACGTTTCTCGCTGTTAACTGAAAAGCACTGGATGTTAGATGACTTGTGGTTTGTATCAGTTTCAGAAGCAGAGTTGAACTAGCAATGGTCCGTATGTGTAGGAAACACTGTTCTTTTGTTCAGAGTACCCTCAATTTTCTGGCTCTATTAGAGACTCTAGAAAGCAAGAGCATGCTTCGTGCTCTAAAGCAGAGTGTGTTTCATGGATGAGAACTGTGCTGTGGGTTTCCCTTCAGAAATGGAGTTAAATCCCAGGCTCTGTGTCTTCCTACAAGCAAGACTTCATTTCACGTAAACTCATTCACCTTGCACTCAAACAAAGCTACATCGTTCACGTAGCTCACACGCTTCTTGCTCTTAATTGTAAAGCATTGGATGTTAGAGGACCTGTGGTTTGTGTCAGTTTCAGAAGCAGAGTTGAACTAAGAATGATCCTTATGTGTAGGAAACACTGTTCTTTTGTTCATAGTACCCACAACTTTCTGGCTCTATTAGAGAGTCTGGAAAGCAAGAACATGCTTCTTGCTCTAAAGCAGAGTGTGTTTCATGGAGGAGAACTGTGCTGTGTGTTTCCCTTCATAAATGGAGTTAAATTGCAGGCTCTGTGACTTCCTAAAAGCAAGACATCATTTCAGATATATGCAGTCACTGTTCATTTCAAATGAATATATATGGTTTACGAAGCTCACACGTTTCTCGCTCTTAAGTGAAAAGCACTGGATGTTAGATGACTTGTGGTTTGTGTCAGTTTCAGAAGCAGAGTTGAACTAGCATTGGTCTCTATGTGTAGGAAACACCATTCTTTTGTTCTGAGTACCCTCAATTTTCTGGCTATATTAAGACTCTAGAAAGCAAGAGCATGCTTCGTGCTCTGAAGCAGAGCGTGTTTCATGGATGAGAACTGTGTGGTGGGTTTCCCTTCAGAAATGGAGTTAAATCCCAGGCTCTGTGTCTTCCTTCAAGCAAGACTTCATTTCACGAAAACTCATTCACCTTGCACTCAAACAAACCTACATCGTTCACGTAGCTCACACGCTTCTTGCTCTTAATTGTAAAGCATTGGATGTTAGAGGACCTGTGGTTTGTGTCAGTTTCAGAAGCAGAGTTGAACTAGCAATGATCCTTATGTGTAGGAAACACTGTTCTTTTGTTCATAGTACCCTCAACTTTCTGGCTCTATTAGAGAGTCTGGAAAGCAAGAACATGCTTCTTGCTCTAAAGCAGAGTGTGTTTCATGGATGAGAACTGTGCTGTGTGTTTCCCTTCAGAAATGGAGTTAAATTCCAGGCTCTGTGTTTTCCTACAAGCAAGACATCGTTTCAGGTATATGCAGTCACTTTTCAGTTCAAATGAATATAAATCGTTTACGAAGCTCACACGTTTCTCACTCTTAAGTGAAAAGCACTGGATGTTAGATGACTTGTGGTTTGTATCAGTTTCAGAAGCAGAGTTGAACTAGTATTGGTTGCTATGTGTAGGAAACACCATTCTTTTGTTCTGCGTACCCTCAATTTTCTGGCTATATTAAGACTCTAGAAAGCAAGAGCATGCTTCGTGCTCTAAAGCAGAGTGTGTTTCATGGATGAGAACTGTGCTGTGGGTTTCCCTTCAGAAATGGAGTTAAATCCCAGGCTCTGTGTCTTCCTACAACAAGACTTCATTTCACGTAAACTCATTCACCTTGCACTCAAACAAAGCTACATCGTTCACGTAGCTCACACGCTTCTTGCTCTTAATTGTAAAGCATTGGATGTTAGAGGACCTGTGGTTTGTGTCAGTTTCAGAAGCAGAGTTGAACTAGCAATGATCCTTATGTGTATGAAACACTGTTCTTTTTTTCATAGTACCCTCAACTTTCTGGCTCTATTAGAGAGTCTGGAAAGCAAGAACATGCTTCTTGCTCTAAAGCAGAGTGTGTTTCATGGATGAGAACTGTGCTGTGTGTTTCCCTTCAGAAATGGAGTTAAATCCCAGACTCTGTGTCTTCCTACAAGCAAGACATCTTTTCAGGTAAACTCAGTCACTTTTCAGCTCAAAGGAAGCTAAATCGTTCACTAAGCTCACACGTTTCTCGCTCTTAACTGGAAAGCATTGCATGTTAATGGAACTGTGCTTTGTATCAGTTTCAGAAGAAGAGTTGACCTAGATATGGTACGTATGTGTAGGAAACATCGTTCTTTTGTTCTGACCACAGTCACGTTTCCTGCTGTATTAAGGACTCTTAGAAAGCAAGAGTGTGCTTCTTGCTCTAAAGCAGAGTGTGTTTCATGTATGAGAACCGTGCTGTGTGTTTCCCTTCAGAAATGGAGTTAAATTCCAGGCCCCATGTCTTCCTACAAGCAAGACATCATTTCAGGTAAACGCAGTCAGTTTTGAGGTCAAATGAATATAAATCATTTACAAAGATCACACGTTTCTCGCTGTTAACTGAAAAGCATTGGATGTTAGATGACTTGTGGTTTGTATCAGTTTCAGAAGCAGAGTTGAACTAGCAATGGTCCGTATGTGTAGGAAACACCGTTCTTTTGTTCAGAGTACCCTCAATTTTCTGGCTCTATTAGAGACTCTAGAAAGCAAGAGCATGCTTCGTGATCTAAAGCAGAGTGTGTTTCATGGATGAGATCTGTGCTGTGTGTTTCCCTTCAGAAATGGAGTTAAATTCCAGGATCTGTGTCTTCCTACAAGCAAGACATCATTTCAGGTATATGCAGTCACTTTTCAGTTCAAATGAATATAAATCGTTTACGAAGCTCAAACGTTTCTCACTCTTAAGTGAAAAGCACTGGATGTAGATGACTTGTGGTTTGTATCAGTTACAGAAGCAGAGTTGAACTAGCATTGGTCTCTATGTGTAGGAAACACCATTTTTTTGTTCTGAGTACCCTCAATTTTCTGGCTATATTAAGACTCTAAAAAGCAAGAGCATGCTTCGTGCTCTAAAACAGAGTGTGTTTCATGGACGAGAACTGGGCTGTGGGTTTCCCTTCAGAAATGGAGTTAAATCCCAGGCTCTGTGTCTTCCTACAAGCAAGACTTCATTTCACGTAAACTCATTCACCTTGCACTCAAACAAAGCTACATCGTTCACGTAGCTCACACGCTTCTTGCTCTTAATTGTAAAGGATTGGATGTTAGAGGACCTGTGGTTTGTGTCAGTTTCAGAAGCAGAGTTGAACTAGCAATGATCCTTATGTGTAGGAAATACTGTTCTTTTGTTCATAGTACCCTCAACTTTCTGGCTCTATTAGAGAGTCTGGAAAGCAAGAACATGCTTCTTGCTCTAAAGCAGAGTGTGTTTCATGGATGAGAACTGTGCTGTGTGTTTCCCTTCAGAATTGGAGTTAAATCCCAGACTCTGTGTCTTCCTACAAGCAAGACATCTATTCAGGTAAACTCAGTCACTTTTCAGCTCAAAGGAAGCTAAATCGTTCACTAACCTCACACGTTTCTCGCTCTTAACTGGAAAGCCTTGCATGTTAATGGAACTGTGCTTTGTATCAGTTTCAGAAGAAGAGTTGACCTAGATATGGTACGTATGTGTAGGAAACACCGTTCTTTTGTTCTGACCACAGTCACGTTTCCTGCTGTATTAAGGACTCTTAGAAAGCAAGAGTGTGCTTCTTGCTCTAAAGCAGAGTGTGTTTCATGGATGAGAACCGTGCTGTGTGTTTCCCTTCAGAAATGGAGTTAAATTCCAGGCCCCATGTCTTCCTACAAGCAAGACATCATTTCAGGTAAACGCAGTCAATTTTGAGGTCAAATGAATATAAATCGTTTATGAAGATCACACGTTTCTCGCTGTTAACTGAAAAGTATTGGATGTTAGATGACTTTTGGTTTGTATCAGTTTCAGAAGCAGAGTTGAACTAGCAATGGTCCGTATGTGTAGGAAACACTGTTCTTTTGTTCATAGTACCCTCAATTTTCTGGCTCTATTAGAGACTCTAGAAAGCAAGAGCATGCTTCGTGCTCTAAAGCAGAGTGTGTTTCATGGATGAGATCTGTGCTGTGTGTTTCCCTTCAGAAATGGAGTTAAATTCCAGGCTCTGTGTCTTCCTACAAGCAAGACATCATTTCAGGTATATGCAGTCACTTTTCAGTTCAAATGAATATAAATCGTTTACGAAGCTCAAACGTTTCTCACTCTTAAGTGAAAAGCACTGGATGTTAGATGACTTGTGGTTTTTATCAGTTTCAGAAGCAGAGTTGAACTAGCAATGATCCTTATGTGTAGGAAACACTGTTCTTTTGTTCATAGTACCCACAACTTTTTGGCTCTATTAGAGAGTCTGCAAAGCAAGAACATGCTTCTTGCTCTAAAGCAGAGTGTGTTTCATGGAGGAGAACTGTGCTGTGTGTTTCCCTTCAGAAATGGAGTTAAATTACAGGCTCTGTGTCTTCCTAAAAGCAAGACATCATTTCAGGTATATGCAGTCACTTTTCAGTTCAAATGAATATAAATGGTTTACGAAGCTCACACGTTTCTCGCTCTTAAGTGAAAAGCACTGGATGTTAGATGACTTGTGGTTTTTATCAGTTTCAGAAGCAGAGTTGAACTAGCATTGGTCTCTATGTGTAGGAAACACCATTCTTTTGTTCTGAGTACCCTCAATTTTCTGGCTATATTAAGACTCTAGAAAGCAAGAGCATGCTTCGTGCTCTAAAGCAGAGCGTGTTTCATGGATGAGAACTGTGTGGTGGGTTTCCCTTCAGAAATGGAGTTAAATCCCAGGCTCTGTGTCTTCCTTCAAGCAAGACTTCATTTCACGGAAACTCATTCACCTTGCACTCAAACAAAGCTACATCGTTCACGTAGCTCACACGCTTCTTGCTCTTAATTGTAAAGCATTGGATGTTAGAGGACCTGTGGTTTGTGTCAGTTTCAGAAGCAGAGTGGAACTAGCAATGATCCTTATGTGTAAGAAACACTGTTCTTTTGTTCATAGTACCCTCAACTTTCTGGCTCTATTAGAGATTCTGGAAAGCAAGAACATGCTTCTTGCTCTAGAGCAGAGTGTGTTTCATGGATGAGAACTGTGCTGTGTGTTTCCCTTCAGAAATGGAGTTAAATTCCAGGCTCTGTGTTTTCCTACAAGCAAGACATCGTTTCAGGTATATTCAGTCACTTTTCAGTTCAAATGAATATAAATCGTTTACGAAGCTCACACGTTTCTCGCTCTTAAGTGAAAAGCAATGGATGTTAGATGACTTGTGGTTTTTATCACTTTCAGAAGCAGAGTTGAACTAGCATTGGTCTCTATGTGTAGGAAACACCGTTCTTTTGTTCTGAGTACCCTCAATTTTCTGGCTATATTAAGAATCTAGAAAGCAAGAGCATGCTTCGTGCTCTAAAGCAGAGCGTGTTTCATGGATGAGAACTGTGCTGTGTGTTTCCCTTCAGAAATTGAGTTAAATCCCATGCTCTGTGTCTTCCTACAAGCAAGACTTCATTTGACGTAAACTCATTCACCTTGCACTCAAACAAAGCTACATCGTTCACGTAGCTCACACGCTTCTTGCTCTTAATTGTAAAGCATTGGATGTTAGAGGACCTGTGGTTTGTGTCAGTTTCAGAAGCAGAGTTGAACTAGCAATGATCCTTATGTGTATGAAACACTGTTCTTTTTTTCATAGTACCCTCAACTCTCTGGCTCTATTAGAGAGTCTGGAAAGCAAGAACATGCTTCTTGCTCTAAAGCAGAGTGTGTTTCATGGATGAGAACTGTGCTGTGTGTTTCCCTTCAGAAATGGAGTTAAATCCCAGACTCTGTGTCTTCCTACAAGCAAGACATCTTTTCAGGTAAACTCAGTCACTTTTCAGCTCAAAGGAAGCTAAATCGTTTACTAAGCTCACACGTTTCTCGCTCTTAACTGGAAAGCATTGCATGTTAATGGAACTGTGCTTTGTATCAGTTTCAGAAGAAGAGTTGACCTAGATATGGTACGTATGTGTAGGAAATACCGTTCTTTTGTTCTGACCACAGTCACGTTTCCTGCTGTATTAAGGACTCTTAGAAAGCAAGAGTGTGCTTCTTGCTCTAAATCAGAGTGTGTTTCATGGATGAGAACCGTGCTGTGTGTTTCCCTTCAGAAATGGAGTTAAATTCCAGGCCCCATGTCTTCCTACAAGCAAGACATCATTTCAGGTAAACGCAGTCAGTTTTGAGGTCAAATGAATATAAATCATTTACAAAGATCACACGTTTCTCGCTGTTAACTGAAAAGCATTGGATGTTAGATGACTTGTGGTTTGCATCAGTTTCAGAAGCAGAGTTGAACTAGCAATGGTCCGTATGTGTAGGAAACACCGTTCTTTTGTTCAGAGTACCCTCAATTTTCTGGCTCTATTAGAGACTCTAGAAAGCAAGAGCATGCTTCGTGCTCTAAAGCAGAGTGTGTTTCATGGATGAGATCTGTGCTGTGTGTTTCCCTTCAGAAATGGAGTTAAATTCCAGGATCTGTGTCTTCCTACAAGCAAGACATCATTTCAGGTATATGCAGTCACTTTTCAGTTCAAATGAATATAAATCGTTTATGAAGCTCAAACGTTTCTCACTCTTAAGTGAAAAGCACTGGATGTAGATGACTTGTGGTTTTTATCAGTTTCAGAAGCAGAGTTGAACTAGCAATGATCCTTATGTGTAGGAAACACTGTTCTTTTGTTCATAGTACCCACAACTTTTTGGCTCTATTAGAGAGTCTGCAAAGCAAGAACATGCTTCTTGCTCTAAAGCAGAGTGTGTTTCATGGAGGAGAACTGTGCTGTGTGTTTCCCTTCAGAAATGGAGTTAAATTACAGGCTCTGTGTCTTCCTAAAAGCAAGACATCATTTCAGGTATATGCAGTCACTTTTCAGTTCAAATGAATATAAATGGTTTACGAAGCTCACACGTTTCTCGCTCTTAAGTGAAAAGCACTGGATGTTAGATGACTTGTGGTTTTTATCAGTTTCAGAAGCAGAGTTGAACTAGCATTGGTCTCTATGTGTAGGAAACACCATTCTTTTGTTCTGAGTACCCTCAATTTTCTGGCTATATTAAGACTCTAGAAAGCAAGAGCATGCTTCGTGCTCTAAAGCAGAGCGTGTTTCATGGATGAGAACTGTGTGGTGGGTTTCCCTTCAGAAATGGAGTTAAATCCCAGGCTCTGTGTCTTCCTTCAAGCAAGACTTCATTTCACGGAAACTCATTCACCTTGCACTCAAACAAAGCTACATCGTTCACGTAGCTCACACGCTTCTTGCTCTTAATTGTAAAGCATTGGATGTTAGAGGACCTGTGGTTTGTGTCAGTTTCAGAAGCAGAGTGGAACTAGCAATGATCCTTATGTGTAAGAAACACTGTTCTTTTGTTCATAGTACCCTCAACTTTCTGGCTCTATTAGAGATTCTGGAAAGCAAGAACATGCTTCTTGCTCTAGAGCAGAGTGTGTTTCATGGATGAGAACTGTGCTGTGTGTTTCCCTTCAGAAATGGAGTTAAATTCCAGGCTCTGTGTTTTCCTACAAGCAAGACATCGTTTCAGGTATATTCAGTCACTTTTCAGTTCAAATGAATATAAATCGTTTACGAAGCTCACACGTTTCTCGCTCTTAAGTGAAAAGCAATGGATGTTAGATGACTTGTGGTTTTTATCACTTTCAGAAGCAGAGTTGAACTAGCATTGGTCTCTATGTGTAGGAAACACCGTTCTTTTGTTCTGAGTACCCTCAATTTTCTGGCTATATTAAGAATCTAGAAAGCAAGAGCATGCTTCGTGCTCTAAAGCAGAGCGTGTTTCATGGATGAGAACTGTGCTGTGTGTTTCCCTTCAGAAATTGAGTTAAATCCCATGCTCTGTGTCTTCCTACAAGCAAGACTTCATTTTATGTAAACTCATTCACCTTGCACTCAAACAAAGCTACATCGTTCACGTAGCTCACACGCTTCTTGCTCTTAATTGTAAAGCATTGGATGTTAGAGGACCTGTGGTTTGTGTCAGTTTCAGAAGCAGAGTTGAACTAGCAATGATCCTTATGTGTATGAAACACTGTTCTTTTTTTCATAGTACCCTCAACTCTCTGGCTCTATTAGAGAGTCTGGAAAGCAAGAACATGCTTCTTGCTCTAAAGCAGAGTGTGTTTCATGGATGAGAACTGTGCTGTGTGTTTCCCTTCAGAAATGGAGTTAAATCCCAGACTCTGTGTCTTCCTACAAGCAAGACATCTTTTCAGGTAAACTCAGTCACTTTTCAGCTCAAAGGAAGCTAAATCGTTTACAAAGATCACACGTTTCTCGCTGTTAACTGAAAAGCATTGGATGTTAGATGACTTGTGGTTTGCATCAGTTTCAGAAGCAGAGTTGAACTAGCAATGGTCCGTATGTGTAGGAAACACCGTTCTTTTGTTCAGAGTACCCTCAATTTTCTGGCTCTATTAGAGACTCTAGAAAGCAAGAGCATGCTTCGTGCTCTAAAGCAGAGTGTGTTTCATGGATGAGATCTGTGCTGTGTGTTTCCCTTCAGAAATGGAGTTAAATTCCAGGATCTGTGTCTTCCTACAAGCAAGACATCATTTCAGGTATATGCAGTCACTTTTCAGTTCAAATGAATATAAATCGTTTATGAAGCTCAAACGTTTCTCACTCTTAAGTGAAAAGCACTGGATGTAGATGACTTGTGGTTTGTATCAGTTTCAGAAGAAGAGTTGAACTAGCATTGGTCTCTATGTGTAGGAAACACCATTTTTTTGTTCTGAGTACCCTCAATTTTCTGGCTATATTAAGACTCTAGAAAGCAAGAGCATGCTTCGTGCTCTAAAACAGAGTGTGTTTCATGGACGAGAACTGGGCTGTGGGTTTCCCTTCAGAAATGGAGTTAAATCCCAGGCTCTGTGTCTTCCTACAAGCAAGACTTCATTTCACGTAAACTCATTCACCTTGCACTCAAACAAATCTACATCGTTCACGTAGCTCACATGCTTCTTGCTCTTAATTGTAAAGCATTGGATGTTAGAGGACCTGTGGTTTGTGTCAGTTTCAGAAGCAGAGTTGAACTAGCAATGATCCTTAAGTGTAGGAAACACTGTTCTTTTGTTCATAGTACCCTCAACTTTCTGGCTCTATTAGAGAGTCTGGAAAGCAAGAACATGCTTCTTGCTCTAAAGCAGAGTGTGTTTCATGGATGAGAACTGTGCTGTGTGTTTCCCTTCAGAAATGGAGTTAAATTCCAGGCTCTGTGTCTTCCTACAAGCAAGATATCGTTTCAGGTATATGCAGTCACTTTTCAGTTCAAATGAATATAAATCGTTTACAAAGCTCACATGTTTCTCGCTCTTAAGTGAAAAGCACTGGATGTTAGATGACTTGTGGTTTTTATCAGTTTCAGAAGCAGAGTTGAACTAGCATTGGTCTCTATGTGTAGGAAACACCATTCTTTTGTTCTGAGTACCCTCAATTTTCTGGCTATATTAAGACTCTAGAAAGCAAGAGCATGCTTCGTGCTCTAAAGCAGAGCGTGTTTCATGGATGAGAACTGTGTGGTGGGTTTCCCTTCAGAAATGGAGTTAAATCCCAGGCTCTGTGTCTTCCTTCAAGCAAGACTTCATTTCACGGAAACTCATTCACCTTACACTCAAACAAAGCTACATCGTTCACGTAGCTCACACGCTTCTTGCTCTTAATTGTAAAGCATTGGATGTTAGAGGACCTGTGGTTTGTGTCAGTTTCAGAAGCAGAGTTGAACTAGCAATGATCCTTATGTGTAGGAAACACTGTTCTTTTGTTCATAGTACCCTCAACTTTCTGGCTCTATTAGAGATTCTGGAAAGCAAGAACATGCTTCTTACTCTAGAGCAGAGTGTGTTTCATGGATGAGAACTGTGCTGTGTGTTTCCCTTCAGAAATGGAGTTAAATCCCAGGCTCTGTGTCTTCCTACAAGCAAGACTTCATTTGACGTAAACTCATTCACTTTTCAGCTCAAAGGAAGCTAAATCGTTCACTAAGCTCACACGTTTCTCGCTCTTAACTGGAAAGCATTGCATGTTAATGGAACTGTGCTTTGTATCAGTTTCAGAAGAAGAGTTGACCTAGATATGGTACGTATGTGTAGGAAACATCGTTCTTTTGTTCTGACCACAGTCACGTTTCCTGCTGTATTAAGGACTCTTAGAAAGCAAGAGTGTGCTTCTTGCTCTAAAGCAGAGTGTGTTTCATGTATGAGAACCGTGCTGTGTGTTTCCCTTCAGAAATGGAGTTAAATTCCAGGCCCCATGTCTTCCTACAAGCAAGACATCATTTCAGGTAAACGCAGTCAGTTTTGAGGTCAAATGAATATAAATCATTTACAAAGATCACACGTTTCTCGCTGTTAACTGAAAAGCATTGGATGTTAGATGACTTGTGGTTTGTATCAGTTTCAGAAGCAGAGTTGAACTAGCAATGGTCCGTATGTGTAGGAAACACCGTTCTTTTGTTCAGAGTACCCTCAATTTTCTGGCTCTATTAGAGACTCTAGAAAGCAAGAGCATGCTTCGTGCTCTAAAGCAGAGTGTGTTTCATGGATGAGATCTGTGCTGTGTGTTTCCCTTCAGAAATGGAGTTAAATTCCAGGATCTGTGTCTTCCTACAAGCAAGACATCATTTCAGGTATATGCAGTCACTTTTCAGTTCAAATGAATATAAATCGTTTACGAAGCTCAAACGTTTCTCACTCTTAAGTGAAAAGCACTGGATGTAGATGACTTGTGGTTTGTATCAGTTACAGAAGCAGAGTTGAACTAGCATTGGTCTCTATGTGTAGGAAACACCATTTTTTTGTTCTGAGTACCCTCAATTTTCTGGCTATATTAAGACTCTAGAAAGCAAGAGCATGCTTCGTGCTCTAAAACAGAGTGTGTTTCATGGACGAGAACTGGGCTGTGGGTTTCCCTTCAGAAATGGAGTTAAATCCCAGGCTCTGTGTCTTCCTACAAGCAAGACTTCATTTCACGTAAACTCATTCACCTTGCACTCAAACAAAGCTACATCGTTCACGTAGCTCACACGCTTCTTGCTCTTAATTGTAAAGGATTGGATGTTAGAGGACCTGTGGTTTGTGTCAGTTTCAGAAGCAGAGTTGAACTAGCAATGATCCTTATGTGTAGGAAATACTGTTCTTTTGTTCATAGTACCCTCAACTTTCTGGCTCTATTAGAGAGTCTGGAAAGCAAGAACATGCTTCTTGCTCTAAAGCAGAGTGTGTTTCATGGATGAGAACTGTGCTGTGTGTTTCCCTTCAGAATTGGAGTTAAATCCCAGACTCTGTGTCTTCCTACAAGCAAGACATCTATTCAGGTAAACTCAGTCACTTTTCAGCTCAAAGGAAGCTAAATCGTTCACTAACCTCACACGTTTCTCGCTCTTAACTGGAAAGCCTTGCATGTTAATGGAACTGTGCTTTGTATCAGTTTCAGAAGAAGAGTTGACCTAGATATGGTACGTATGTGTAGGAAACACCGTTCTTTTGTTCTGACCACAGTCACGTTTCCTGCTGTATTAAGGACTCTTAGAAAGCAAGAGTGTGCTTCTTGCTCTAAAGCAGAGTGTGTTTCATGGATGAGAACCGTGCTGTGTGTTTCCCTTCAGAAATGGAGTTAAATTCCAGGCCCCATGTCTTCCTACAAGCAAGACATCATTTCAGGTAAACGCAGTCAATTTTGAGGTCAAATGAATATAAATCGTTTATGAAGATCACACGTTTCTCGCTGTTAACTGAAAAGTATTGGATGTTAGATGACTTTTGGTTTGTATCAGTTTCAGAAGCAGAGTTGAACTAGCAATGGTCCGTATGTGTAGGAAACACTGTTCTTTTGTTCATAGTACCCTCAATTTTCTGGCTCTATTAGAGACTCTAGAAAGCAAGAGCATGCTTCGTGCTCTAAAGCAGAGTGTGTTTCATGGATGAGATCTGTGCTGTGTGTTTCCCTTCAGAAATGGAGTTAAATTCCAGGCTCTGTGTCTTCCTACAAGCAAGACATCATTTCAGGTATATGCAGTCACTTTTCAGTTCAAATGAATATAAATCGTTTACGAAGCTCAAACGTTTCTCACTCTTAAGTGAAAAGCACTGGATGTTAGATGACTTGTGGTTTTTATCAGTTTCAGAAGCAGAGTTGAACTAGCAATGATCCTTATGTGTAGGAAACACTGTTCTTTTGTTCATAGTACCCACAACTTTTTGGCTCTATTAGAGAGTCTGCAAAGCAAGAACATGCTTCTTGCTCTAAAGCAGAGTGTGTTTCATGGAGGAGAACTGTGCTGTGTGTTTCCCTTCAGAAATGGAGTTAAATTACAGGCTCTGTGTTTTCCTAAAAGCAAGACATCATTTCAGGTATATGCAGTCACTTTTCAGTTCAAATGAATATAAATGGTTTACGAAGCTCACACGTTTCTCGCTCTTAAGTGAAAAGCACTGGATGTTAGATGACTTGTGGTTTTTATCAGTTTCAGAAGCAGAGTTGAACTAGCATTGGTCTCTATGTGTAGGAAACACCATTCTTTTGTTCTGAGTACCCTCAATTTTCTGGCTATATTAAGACTCTAGAAAGCAAGAGCATGCTTCGTGCTCTAAAGCAGAGCGTGTTTCATGGATGAGAACTGTGTGGTGGGTTTCCCTTCAGAAATGGAGTTAAATCCCAGGCTCTGTGTCTTCCTTCAAGCAAGACTTCATTTCACGGAAACTCATTCACCTTGCACTCAAACAAAGCTACATCGTTCACGTAGCTCACACGCTTCTTGCTCTTAATTGTAAAGCATTGGATGTTAGAGGACCTGTGGTTTGTGTCAGTTTCAGAAGCAGAGTGGAACTAGCAATGATCCTTATGTGTAAGAAACACTGTTCTTTTGTTCATAGTACCCTCAACTTTCTGGCTCTATTAGAGATTCTGGAAAGCAAGAACATGCTTCTTGCTCTAGAGCAGAGTGTGTTTCATGGATGAGAACTGTGCTGTGTGTTTCCCTTCAGAAATGGAGTTAAATTCCAGGCTCTGTGTTTTCCTACAAGCAAGACATCGTTTCAGGTATATTCAGTCACTTTTCAGTTCAAATGAATATAAATCGTTTACGAAGCTCACACGTTTCTCGCTCTTAAGTGAAAAGCAATGGATGTTAGATGACTTGTGGTTTTTATCACTTTCAGAAGCAGAGTTGAACTAGCATTGGTCTCTATGTGTAGGAAACACCGTTCTTTTGTTCTGAGTACCCTCAATTTTCTGGCTATATTAAGAATCTAGAAAGCAAGAGCATGCTTCGTGCTCTAAAGCAGAGCGTGTTTCATGGATGAGAACTGTGCTGTGTGTTTCCCTTCAGAAATTGAGTTAAATCCCATGCTCTGTGTCTTCCTACAAGCAAGACTTCATTTGACGTAAACTCATTCACCTTGCACTCAAACAAAGCTACATCGTTCACGTAGCTCACACGCTTCTTGCTCTTAATTGTAAAGCATTGGATGTTAGAGGACCTGTGGTTTGTGTCAGTTTCAGAAGCAGAGTTGAACTAGCAATGATCCTTATGTGTATGAAACACTGTTCTTTTTTTCATAGTACCCTCAACTCTCTGGCTCTATTAGAGAGTCTGGAAAGCAAGAACATGCTTCTTGCTCTAAAGCAGAGTGTGTTTCATGGATGAGAACTGTGCTGTGTGTTTCCCTTCAGAAATGGAGTTAAATCCCAGACTCTGTGTCTTCCTACAAGCAAGACATCTTTTCAGGTAAACTCAGTCACTTTTCAGCTCAAAGGAAGCTAAATCGTTTACTAAGCTCACACGTTTCTCGCTCTTAACTGGAAAGCATTGCATGTTAATGGAACTGTGCTTTGTATCAGTTTCAGAAGAAGAGTTGACCTAGATATGGTACGTATGTGTAGGAAATACCGTTCTTTTGTTCTGACCACAGTCACGTTTCCTGCTGTATTAAGGACTCTTAGAAAGCAAGAGTGTGCTTCTTGCTCTAAATCAGAGTGTGTTTCATGGATGAGAACCGTGCTGTGTGTTTCCCTTCAGAAATGGAGTTAAATTCCAGGCCCCATGTCTTCCTACAAGCAAGACATCATTTCAGGTAAACGCAGTCAGTTTTGAGGTCAAATGAATATAAATCATTTACAAAGATCACACGTTTCTCGCTGTTAACTGAAAAGCATTGGATGTTAGATGACTTGTGGTTTGCATCAGTTTCAGAAGCAGAGTTGAACTAGCAATGGTCCGTATGTGTAGGAAACACCGTTCTTTTGTTCAGAGTACCCTCAATTTTCTGGCTCTATTAGAGACTCTAGAAAGCAAGAGCATGCTTCGTGCTCTAAAGCAGAGTGTGTTTCATGGATGAGATCTGTGCTGTGTGTTTCCCTTCAGAAATGGAGTTAAATTCCAGGATCTGTGTCTTCCTACAAGCAAGACATCATTTCAGGTATATGCAGTCACTTTTCAGTTCAAATGAATATAAATCGTTTATGAAGCTCAAACGTTTCTCACTCTTAAGTGAAAAGCACTGGATGTAGATGACTTGTGGTTTTTATCAGTTTCAGAAGCAGAGTTGAACTAGCAATGATCCTTATGTGTAGGAAACACTGTTCTTTTGTTCATAGTACCCACAACTTTTTGGCTCTATTAGAGAGTCTGCAAAGCAAGAACATGCTTCTTGCTCTAAAGCAGAGTGTGTTTCATGGAGGAGAACTGTGCTGTGTGTTTCCCTTCAGAAATGGAGTTAAATTACAGGCTCTGTGTCTTCCTAAAAGCAAGACATCATTTCAGGTATATGCAGTCACTTTTCAGTTCAAATGAATATAAATGGTTTACGAAGCTCACACGTTTCTCGCTCTTAAGTGAAAAGCACTGGATGTTAGATGACTTGTGGTTTTTATCAGTTTCAGAAGCAGAGTTGAACTAGCATTGGTCTCTATGTGTAGGAAACACCATTCTTTTGTTCTGAGTACCCTCAATTTTCTGGCTATATTAAGACTCTAGAAAGCAAGAGCATGCTTCGTGCTCTAAAGCAGAGCGTGTTTCATGGATGAGAACTGTGTGGTGGGTTTCCCTTCAGAAATGGAGTTAAATCCCAGGCTCTGTGTCTTCCTTCAAGCAACTTCATTTCACGGAAACTCATTCACCTTGCACTCAAACAAAGCTACATCGTTCACGTAGCTCACACGCTTCTTGCTCTTAATTGTAAAGCATTGGATGTTAGAGGACCTGTGGTTTGTGTCAGTTTCAGAAGCAGAGTGGAACTAGCAATGATCCTTATGTGTAAGAAACACTGTTCTTTTGTTCATAGTACCCTCAACTTTCTGGCTCTATTAGAGATTCTGGAAAGCAAGAACATGCTTCTTGCTCTAGAGCAGAGTGTGTTTCATGGATGAGAACTGTGCTGTGTGTTTCCCTTCAGAAATGGAGTTAAATTCCAGGCTCTGTGTTTTCCTACAAGCAAGACATCGTTTCAGGTATATTCAGTCACTTTTCAGTTCAAATGAATATAAATCGTTTACGAAGCTCACACGTTTCTCGCTCTTAAGTGAAAAGCAATGGATGTTAGATGACTTGTGGTTTTTATCACTTTCAGAAGCAGAGTTGAACTAGCATTGGTCTCTATGTGTAGGAAACACCGTTCTTTTGTTCTGAGTACCCTCAATTTTCTGGCTATATTAAGAATCTAGAAAGCAAGAGCATGCTTCGTGCTCTAAAGCAGAGCGTGTTTCATGGATGAGAACTGTGCTGTGTGTTTCCCTTCAGAAATTGAGTTAAATCCCATGCTCTGTGTCTTCCTACAAGCAAGACTTCATTTGACGTAAACTCATTCACCTTGCACTCAAACAAAGCTACATCGTTCACGTAGCTCACACGCTTCTTGCTCTTAATTGTAAAGCATTGGATGTTAGAGGACCTGTGGTTTGTGTCAGTTTCAGAAGCAGAGTTGAACTAGCAATGATCCTTATGTGTATGAAACACTGTTCTTTTTTTCATAGTACCCTCAACTCTCTGGCTCTATTAGAGAGTCTGGAAAGCAAGAACATGCTTCTTGCTCTAAAGCAGAGTGTGTTTCATGGATGAGAACTGTGCTGTGTGTTTCCCTTCAGAAATGGAGTTAAATCCCAGACTCTGTGTCTTCCTACAAGCAAGACATCTTTTCAGGTAAACTCAGTCACTTTTCAGCTCAAAGGAAGCTAAATCGTTTACTAAGCTCACACGTTTCTCGCTCTTAACTGGAAAGCATTGCATGTTAATGGAACTGTGCTTTGTATCAGTTTCAGAAGAAGAGTTGACCTAGATATGGTACGTATGTGTAGGAAATACCGTTCTTTTGTTCTGACCACAGTCACGTTTCCTGCTGTATTAAGGACTCTTAGAAAGCAAGAGTGTGCTTCTTGCTCTAAAGCAGAGTGTGTTTCATGGATGAGAACCGTGCTGTGTGTTTCCCTTCAGAAATGGAGTTAAATTCCAGGCCCCATGTCTTCCTACAAGCAAGACATCATTTCAGGTAAACGCAGTCAGTTTTGAGGTCAAATGAATATAAATCATTTACAAAGATCACACGTTTCTCGCTGTTAACTGAAAAGCATTGGATGTTAGATGACTTGTGGTTTGCATCAGTTTCAGAAGCAGAGTTGAACTAGCAATGGTCCGTATGTGTAGGAAACACCGTTCTTTTGTTCAGAGTACCCTCAATTTTCTGGCTCTATTAGAGACTCTAGAAAGCAAGAGCATGCTTCGTGCTCTAAAGCAGAGTGTGTTTCATGGATGAGATCTGTGCTGTGTGTTTCCCTTCAGAAATGGAGTTAAATTCCAGGATCTATATCTTCCTACAAGCAAGACATCATTTCAGGTATATGCAGTCACTTTTCAGTTCAAATGAATATAAATCGTTTATGAAGCTCAAACGTTTCTCACTCTTAAGTGAAAAGCACTGGATGTAGATGACTTGTGGTTTGTATCAGTTTCAGAAGAAGAGTTGAACTAGCATTGGTCTCTATGTGTAGGAAACACCATTTTTTTGTTCTGAGTACCCTCAATTTTCTGGCTATATTAAGACTCTAGAAAGCAAGAGCATGCTTCGTGCTCTAAAACAGAGTGTGTTTCATGGACGAGAACTGGGCTGTGGGTTTCCCTTCAGAAATGGAGTTAAATCCCAGGCTCTGTGTCTTCCTACAAGCAAGACTTCATTTCACGTAAACTCATTCACCTTGCACTCAAACAAATCTACATCGTTCACGTAGCTCACATGCTTCTTGCTCTTAATTGTAAAGCATTGGATGTTAGAGGACCTGTGGTTTGTGTCAGTTTCAGAAGCAGAGTTGAACTAGCAATGATCCTTAAGTGTAGGAAACACTGTTCTTTTGTTCATAGTACCCTCAACTTTCTGGCTCTATTAGAGAGTCTGGAAAGCAAGAACATGCTTCTTGCTCTAAAGCAGAGTGTGTTTCATGGATGAGAACTGTGCTGTGTGTTTCCCTTCAGAAATGGAGTTAAATTCCAGGCTCTGTGTCTTCCTACAAGCAAGATATCGTTTCAGGTATATGCAGTCACTTTTCAGTTCAAATGAATATAAATCGTTTACAAAGCTCACATGTTTCTCGCTCTTAAGTGAAAAGCACTGGATGTTAGATGACTTGTGGTTTTTATCAGTTTCAGAAGCAGAGTTGAACTAGCATTGGTCTCTATGTGTAGGAAACACCATTCTTTTGTTCTGAGTACCCTCAATTTTCTGGCTATATTAAGACTCTAGAAAGCAAGAGCATGCTTCGTGCTCTAAAGCAGAGCGTGTTTCATGGATGAGAACTGTGTGGTGGGTTTCCCTTCAGAAATGGAGTTAAATCCCAGGCTCTGTGTCTTCCTTCAAGCAAGACTTCATTTCACGGAAACTCATTCACCTTACACTCAAACAAAGCTACATCGTTCACGTAGCTCACACGCTTCTTGCTCTTAATTGTAAAGCATTGGATGTTAGAGGACCTGTGGTTTGTGTCAGTTTCAGAAGCAGAGTTGAACTAGCAATGATCCTTATGTGTAGGAAACACTGTTCTTTTGTTCATAGTACCCTCAACTTTCTGGCTCTATTAGAGATTCTGGAAAGCAAGAACATGCTTCTTACTCTAGAGCAGAGTGTGTTTCATGGATGAGAACTGTGCTGTGTGTTTCCCTTCAGAAATTGAGTTAAATCCCAGGCTCTGTGTCTTCCTACAAGCAAGACTTCATTTGACGTAAACTCATTCACCTTGCACTCAAACAAAGCTACATCGTTCACGTAGCTCACACGCTTCTTGCTCTTAATTGTAAAGCATTGGATGTTAGAGGACCTGTGGTTTGTGTCAGTTTCAGAAGCAGAGTTGAACTAGCAATGATCCTTATGTGTATGAAACACTGTTCTTTTTTTCATAGTACCCTCAACTCTCTGGCTCTATTAGAGAGTCTGGAAAGCAAGAACATGCTTCTTGCTCTAAAGCAGAGTGTGTTTCATGGATGAGAACTGTGCTGTGTGTTTCCCTTCAGAAATGGAGTTAAATCCCAGACTCTGTGTCTTCCTACAAGCAAGACATCTTTTCAGGTAAACTCAGTCACTTTTCAGCTCAAAGGAAGCTAAATCGTTCACTAAGCTCACACGTTTCTCGCTCTTAACTGGAAAGCATTGCATGTTAATGGAACTGTGCTTTGTATCAGTTTCAGAAGAAGAGTTGACCTAGATATGGTACGTATGTGTAGGAAACACCGTTCTTTTGTTCTGACCACAGTCACGTTTCCTGCTGTATTAAGGACTCTTAGAAAGCAAGAGTGTGCTTCTTGCTCTAAAGCAGAGTGTGTTTCATGGATGAGAACCGTGCTGTGTGTTTCCCTTCAGAAATGGAGTTAAATTCCAGGCCCCATGTCTTCCTACAAGCAAGACATCATTTCAGGTAAACGCAGTCAGTTTTGAGGTCAAATGAATATAAATCATTTACAAAGATCACACGTTTCTCGCTGTTAACTGAAAAGCATTGGATGTTAGATGACTTGTGGTTTGTATCAGTTTCAGAAGCAGAGTTGAACTAGCAATGGTCCGTATGTGTAGGAAACACCGTTCTTTTGTTCAGAGTACCCTCAATTTTCTGGCTCTATTAGAGACTCTAGAAAGCAAGAGCATGCTTCGTGCTCTAAAGCAGAGTGTGTTTCATGGATGAGATCTGTGCTGTGTGTTTCCCTTCAGAAATGGAGTTAAATTCCAGGATCTGTGTCTTCCTACAAGCAAGACATCATTTCAGGTATATGCAGTCACTTTTCAGTTCAAATGAATATAAATCGTTTACGAAGCTCAAACGTTTCTCACTCTTAAGTGAAAAGCACTGGATGTAGATGACTTGTGGTTTGTATCAGTTTCAGAAGCAGAGTTGAACTAGCATTGGTCTCTATGTGTAGGAAACACCATTTTTTTGTTCTGAGTACCCTCAATTTTCTGGCTATATTAAGACTCTAGAAAGCAAGAGCATGCTTCGTGCTCTAAAACAGAGTGTGTTTCATGGACGAGAACTGGGCTGTGGGTTTCCCTTCAGAAATGGAGTTAAATCCCAGGCTCTGTGTCTTCCTACAAGCAAGACTTCATTTCACGTAAACTCATTCACCTTACACTCAAACAAATCTACATCGTTCACGTAGCTCACATGCTTCTTGCTCTTAATTGTAAAGCATTGGATGTTAGAGGACCTGTGGTTTGTGTCAGTTTCAGAAGCAGAGTTGAACTAGCAATGATCCTTATGTGTAGGAAACACTGTTCTTTTGTTCATAGTACCCTCAACTTTCTGGCTCTATTAGAGAGTCTGGAAAGTAAGAACATGCTTCTTGCTCTAAAGCAGAGTGTGTTTCATGGATGAGAACTGTGCTGTGTGTTTCCCTTCAGAAATGGAGTTAAATTCCAGGCTCTGTGTCTTCCTACAAGCAAGATATCGTTTCAGGTATATGCAGTCACTTTTCAGTTCAAATGAATATAAATCGTTTACGAAGCTCACATGTTTCTCGCTCTTAAGTGAAAAGCACTGGATGTTAGATGACTTGTGGTTTTTATCAGTTTCAGAAGCAGAGTTGTACTAGCATTGGTCTCTATGTGTAGGAAACACCATTCTTTTGTCCTGAGTACCCTCAATTTTCTGGCTATATTAAGACTCTAGAAAGGAAGAGCATGCTTCGTGCTCTAAAGCAGAGTGTGTTTCATGGATGAGAACTGTGCTGTGGGTTTCCCTTCAGAAATGGAGTTAAATCCCAGGCTCTGTGTCTTCCTTCAAGCAAGACTTCATTTCACGTAAACTCATTCACCTTGCACTCAAACAAAGCTACATCGTTCACGTAGCTCACACGCTTCTTGCTCTTAATTGTAAAGCATTGGATGTTAGAGGACCTGTGGTTTGTGTCAGTTTCAGAAGCAGAGTTGAACTAGCAATGATCCTTATGTGTAGGAAACACTGTTCTTTTGTTCATAGTACCCACAACTTTTTGGCTCTATTAGAGAGTCTGCAAAGCAAGAACATGCTTCTTGCTCTAAAGCAGAGTGTGTTTCATGGAGGAGAACTGTGCTGTGTGTTTCCCTTCAGAAATGGAGTTAAATTCCAGGCTCTGTGTTTTCCTCCAAGCAACACATCGTTTCAGGTATATTCAGTCTCTTTTCAGTTCAAATGAATATAAATCTTTTACGAAGCTCACACGTTTCTCGCTCTTAAGTGAAAAGCAATGGATGTTAGATGACTTGTGGTTTTTATCACTTTCAGAAGCAGAGTTGAACTAGCATTGGTCTCTATGTGTAGGAAACACCGTTCTTTTGTTCTGAGTACCCTCAATTTTCTGGCTATATTAAGACTCTAGAAAGCAAGAGCATGCTTCGTGCTCTAAAGCAGAGTGTGTTTCATGGATGAGAACTGTGCTGTGGGTTTCCCTTCAGAAATTGAGTTAAATCCCAGGCTCTGTGTCTTCCTACAAGCAAGACTTCATTTCACGTAAACTCATTCACCTTGCACTCAAACAAAGCTACATCGTTCACGTAGCTCACACGCTTCTTGCTCTTAATTGTAAAGCATTGGATGTTAGAGGACCTGTGGTTTGTGTCAGTTTCAGAAGCAGAGTTGAACTAGCAATGATCCTTATGTGTATGAAACACTGTTCTTTTTTTCATAGTACCCTCAACTCTCTGGCTCTATTAGAGAGTCTGGAAAGCAAGAACATGCTTCTTGCTCTAAAGCAGAGTGTGTTTCATGGATGAGAACTGTGCTGTGTGTTTCCCTTCAGAAATGGAGTTAAATCCCAGACTCTGTGTCTTCCTACAAGCAAGACATCTTTTCAGGTAAACTCAGTCACTTTTCAGCTCAAAGGAAGCTAAATCGTTCACTAAGCTCACACGTTTCTCGCTCTTAACTGGAAAGCATTGCATGTTAATGGAACTGTGCTTTGTATCAGTTTCAGAAGAAGAGTTGACCTAGATATGGTACGTATGTGTAGGAAACACCGTTCTTTTGTTCTGACCACAGTCACGTTTCCTGCTGTATTAAGGACTCTTAGAAAGCAAGAGTGTGCTTCTTGCTCTAAAGCAGAGTGTGTTTCATGGATGAGAACCGTGCTGTGTGTTTCCCTTCAGAAATGGAGTTAAATTCCAGGCCCCATGTCTTCCTACAAGCAAGACATCATTTCAGGTAAACGCAGTCAGTTTTGAGGTCAAATGAATATAAATCATTTACAAAGATCACACGTTTCTCGCTGTTAACTGAAAAGCATTGGATGTTAGATGACTTGTGGTTTGTATCAGTTTCAGAAGCAGAGTTGAACTAGCAATGGTCCGTATGTGTAGGAAACACCGTTCTTTTGTTCAGAGTACCCTCAATTTTCTGGCTCTATTAGAGACTCTAGAAAGCAAGAGCATGCTTCGTGCTCTAAAGCAGAGTGTGTTTCATGGATGAGATCTGTGCTGTGTGTTTCCCTTCAGAAATGGAGTTAAATTCCAGGATCTGTGTCTTCCTACAAGCAAGACATCATTTCAGGTATATGCAGTCACTTTTCAGTTCAAATGAATATAAATCGTTTACGAAGCTCAAACGTTTCTCACTCTTAAGTGAAAAGCACTGGATGTAGATGACTTGTGGTTTGTATCAGTTTCAGAAGCAGAGTTGAACTAGCATTGGTCTCTATGTGTAGGAAACACCATTCTTTTGTTCTGAGTACCCTCAATTTTCTGGCTATATTAAGACTCTAGAAAGCAAGAGCATGCTTCGTGCTCTAAAGCAGAGCGTGTTTCATGGATGAGAACTGTGTGGTGGGTTTCCCTTCAGAAATGGAGTTAAATCCCAGGCTCTGTGTCTTCCTTCAAGCAAGACTTCATTTCACGGAAACTCATTCACCTTGCACTCAAACAAAGCTACATCGTTCACGTAGCTCACACGCTTCTTGCTCTTAATTGTAAAGCATTGGATGTTAGAGGACCTGTGGTTTGTGTCAGTTTCAGAAGCAGAGTTGAACTAGCAATGATCCTTATGTGTAGGAAACACTGTTCTTTTGTTCATAGTACCCTCAACTTTCTGGCTCTATTAGAGATTCTGGAAAGCAAGAACATGCTTCTTGCTCTAGAGCAGAGTGTGTTTCATGGATGAGAACTGTGCTGTGTGTTTCCCTTCAGAAATGGAGTTAAATTCCAGGCTCTGTGTTTTCCTACAAGCAAGACATCGTTTCAGGTATATTCAGTCACTTTTCAGTTCAAATGAATATAAATCGTTTACGAAGCTCACACGTTTCTCGCTCTTAAGTGAAAAGCAATGGATGTTAGATGACTTGTGGTTTTTATCACTTTCAGAAGCAGAGTTGAACTAGCATTGGTCTCTATGTGTAGGAAACACCGTTCTTTTGTTCTGAGTACCCTCAATTTTCTGGCTATATTAAGACTCTAGAAAGCAAGAGCATGCTTCGTGCTCTAAAGCAGAGTGTGTTTCATGGATGAGAACTGTGCTGTGGGTTTCCCTTCAGAAATTGAGTTAAATCCCAGGCTCTGTGTCTTCCTACAAGCAAGACTTCATTTGACGTAAACTCATTCACCTTGCACTCAAACAAAGCTACATCGTTCACGTAGCTCACACGCTTCTTGCTCTTAATTGTAAAGCATTGGATGTTAGAGGACCTGTGGTTTGTGTCAGTTTCAGAAGCAGAGTTGAACTAGCAATGATCCTTATGTGTATGAAACACTGTTCTTTTTTTCATAGTACCCTCAACTCTCTGGCTCTATTAGAGAGTCTGGAAAGCAAGAACATGCTTCTTGCTCTAAAGCAGAGTGTGTTTCATGGATGAGAACTGTGCTGTGTGTTTCCCTTCAGAAATGGAGTTAAATCCCAGACTCTGTGTCTTCCTACAAGCAAGACATCTTTTCAGGTAAACTCAGTCACTTTTCAGCTCAAAGGAAGCTAAATCGTTCACTAAGCTCACACGTTTCTCGCTCTTAACTGGAAAGCATTGCATGTTAATGGAACTGTGCTTTGTATCAGTTTCAGAAGAAGAGTTGACCTAGATATGGTACGTATGTGTAGGAAACACCGTTCTTTTGTTCTGACCACAGTCACGTTTCCTGCTGTATTAAGGACTCTTAGAAAGCAAGAGTGTGCTTCTTGCTCTAAAGCAGAGTGTGTTTCATGGATGAGAACCGTGCTGTGTGTTTCCCTTCAGAAATGGAGTTAAATTCCAGGCCCCATGTCTTCCTACAAGCAAGACATCATTTCAGGTAAACGCAGTCAGTTTTGAGGTCGAATGAATATAAATCATTTACAAAGATCACACGTTTCTCGCTGTTAACTGAAAAGCATTGGATGTTAGATGACTTGTGGTTTGTATCAGTTTCAGAAGCAGAGTTGAACTAGCAATGGTCCGTATGTGTAGGAAACACCGTTCTTTTGTTCAGAGTACCCTCAATTTTCTGGCTCTATTAGAGACTCTAGAAAGCAAGAGCATGCTTCGTGCTCTAAAGCAGAGTGTGTTTCATGGATGAGATCTGTGCTGTGTGTTTCCCTTCAGAAATGGAGTTAAATTCCAGGATCTGTGTCTTCCTACAAGCAAGACATCATTTCAGGTATATGCAGTCACTTTTCAGTTCAAATGAATATAAATCGTTTACGAAGCTCAAACGTTTCTCACTCTTAAGTGAAAAGCACTGGATGTAGATGACTTGTGGTTTGTATCAGTTTCAGAAGCAGAGTTGAACTAGCATTGGTCTCTATGTGTAGGAAACACCATTCTTTTGTTCTGAGTACCCTCAATTTTCTGGCTATATTAAGACTCTAGAAAGCAAGAGCATGCTTCGTGCTCTAAAACAGAGTGTGTTTCATGGACGAGAACTGGGCTGTGGGTTTCCCTTCAGAAATGGAGTTAAATCCCAGGCTCTGTGTCTTCCTACAAGCAAGACTTCATTTCACGGAAACTCATTCACCTTACACTCAAACAAATCTACATCGTTCACGTAGCTCACATGCTTCTTGCTCTTAATTGTAAAGCATTGGATGTTAGAGGACCTGTGGTTTGTGTCAGTTTCAGAAGCAGAGTTGAACTAGCAATGATCCTTATGTGTAGGAAACACTGTTCTTTTGTTCATAGTACCCTCAACTTTCTGGCTCTATTAGAGAGTCTGGAAAGTAAGAACATGCTTCTTGCTCTAAAGCAGAGTGTGTTTCATGGATGAGAACTGTGCTTTGTGTTTCCCTTCAGAAATGGAGTTAAATTCCAGGCTCTGTGTCTTCCTACAAGCAAGATATCGTTTCAGGTATATGCAGTCACTTTTCAGTTCAAATGAATATAAATCGTTTACGAAGCTCACATGTTTCTCGCTCTTAAGTGAAAAGCACTGGATGTTAGATGACTTGTGGTTTTTATCAATTTCAGAAGCAGAGTTGAACTAGCATTGGTCTCTATGTGTAGGAAACACCATTCTTTTGTCCTGAGTACCCTCAATTTTCTGGCTATATTAAGACTCTAGAAAGGAAGAGCATGCTTCGTGCTCTAAAGCAGAGTGTGTTTCATGGATGAGAACTGTGCTGTGGGTTTCCCTTCAGAAATGGAGTTAAATCCCAGGCTCTGTGTCTTCCTACAAGCAAGACTTCATTTCACGTAAACTCATTCACCTTGCACTCAAACAAAGCTACATCGTTCACGTAGCTCACACGCTTCTTGCTCTTAATTGTAAAGCATTGGATGTTAGAGGACCTGTGGTTTGTGTCAGTTTCAGAAGCAGAGTTGAACTAGCAATGATCCTTATGTGTAGGAAACACTGTTGTTTTGTTCATAGTACCCACAACTTTTTGGCTCTATTAGAGAGTCTGCAAAGCAAGAACATGCTTCTTGCTCTAAAGCAGAGTGTGTTTCATGGAGGAGAACTGTGCTGTGTGTTTCCCTTCAGAAATGGAGTTAAATTACAGGCTCTGTGTCTTCCTAAAAGCAAGACATCATTTCAGGTATATGCAGTCACTTTTCAGTTCAAATGAATATAAATGGTATACGAAGCTCACACGTTTCTCGCTCTTAAGTGAAAAGCACTGGATGTTAGATGACTTGTGGTTTTTATCAGTTTCAGAAGCAGAGGTGAACTAGCATTGGTCTCTATGTGTAGGAAACACCATTCTTTTGTTCTGAGTACCCTCAATTTTCTGGCTATATTAAGACTCTAGAAAGCAAGAGCATGCTTCGTGCTCTAAAGCAGAGCGTGTTTCATGGATGAGAACTGTGTGGTGGGTTTCCCTTCAGAAATGGAGTTAAATCCCAGGCTCTGTGTCTTCCTTCAAGCAAGACTTCATTTCACGTAAACTCATTCACCTTGCACTCAAACAAAGCTACATCGTTCACGTAGCTCACACGCTTCTTGCTCTTAATTGTAAAGCATTGGATGTTAGAGGACCTGTGGTTTGTGTCAGTTTCAGAAGCAGAGTGGAACTAGCAATGATCCTTATGTGTAAGAAACACTGTTCTTTTGTTCATAGTACCCTCAACTTTCTGGCTCTATTAGAGATTCTGGAAAGCAAGAACATGCTTCTTGCTCTAGAGCAGAGTGTGTTTCATGGATGAGAACTGTGCTGTGTGTTTCCCTTCAGAAATGGAGTTAAATTCCAGGCTCTGTGTTTTCCTACAAGCAACACATCGTTTCAGGTATATTCAGTCACTTTTCAGTTCAAATGAATATAAATCTTTTACGAAGCTCACACGTTTCTCGCTCTTAAGTGAAAAGCAATGGATGTTAGATGACTTGTGGTTTTTATCACTTTCAGAAGCAGAGTTGAACTAGCATTGGTCTCTATGTGTAGGAAACACCGTTCTTTTGTTCTGAGTACCCTCAATTTTCTGGCTATATTAAGACTCTAGAAAGCAAGAGCATGCTTCGTGCTCTAAAGCAGAGTGTGTTTCATGGATGAGAACTGTGCTGTGGGTTTCCCTTCAGAAATTGAGTTAAATCCCAGGCTCTGTGTCTTCCTACAAGCAAGACTTCATTTCACGTAAACTCATTCACCTTGCACTCAAACAAAGCTACATCGTTCACGTAGCTCACACGCTTCTTGCTCTTAATTGTAAAGCATTGGATGTTAGAGGACCTGTGGTTTGTGTCAGTTTCAGAAGCAGAGTTGAACTAGCAATGATCCTTATGTGTATGAAACACTGTTCTTTTTTTCATAGTACCCTCAACTCTCTGGCTCTATTAGAGAGTCTGGAAAGCAAGAACATGCTTCTTGCTCTAAAGCAGAGTGTGTTTCATGGATGAGAACTGTGCTGTGTGTTTCCCTTCAGAAATGGAGTTAAATCCCAGACTCTGTGTCTTCCTACAAGCAAGACATCTTTTCAGGTAAACTCAGTCACTTTTCAGCTCAAAGGAAGCTAAATCGTTCACTAAGCTCACACGTTTCTCGCTCTTAACTGGAAAGCATTGCATGTTAATGGAACTGTGCTTTGTATCAGTTTCAGAAGAAGAGTTGACCTAGATATGGTACGTATGTGTAGGAAACACCGTTCTTTTGTTCTGACCACAGTCACGTTTCCTGCTGTATTAAGGACTCTTAGAAAGCAAGAGTGTGCTTCTTGCTCTAAAGCAGAGTGTGTTTCATGGATGAGAACCGTGCTGTGTGTTTCCCTTCAGAAATGGAGTTAAATTCCAGGCCCCATGTCTTCCTACAAGCAAGACATCATTTCAGGTAAACGCAGTCAGTTTTGAGGTCAAATGAATATAAATCATTTACAAAGATCACACGTTTCTCGCTGTTAACTGAAAAGCATTGGAGGTTAGATGACTTGTGGTTTGTATCAGTTTCAGAAGCAGAGTTGAACTAGCAATGGTCCGTATGTGTAGGAAACACCGTTCTTTTGTTCAGAGTACCCTCAATTTTCTGGCTCTATTAGAGACTCTAGAAAGCAAGAGCATGCTTCGTGCTCTAAAGCAGAGTGTGTTTCATGGATGAGATCTGTGCTGTGTGTTTCCCTTCAGAAATGGAGTTAAATTCCAGGATCTGTGTCTTCCTACAAGCAAGACATCATTTCAGGTATATGCAGTCACTTTTCAGTTCAAATGAATATAAATCGTTTACGAAGCTCAAACGTTTCTCACTCTTAAGTGAAAAGCACTGGATGTAGATGACTTGTGGTTTGTATCAGTTTCAGAAGCAGAGTTGAACTAGCATTGGTCTCTATGTGTAGGAAACACCATTCTTTTGTTCTGAGTACCCTCAATTTTCTGGCTATATTAAGACTCTAGAAAGCAAGAGCATGCTTCGTGCTCTAAAACAGAGTGTGTTTCATGGACGAGAACTGGGCTGTGGGTTTCCCTTCAGAAATGGAGTTAAATCCCAGGCTCTGTGTCTTCCTACAAGCAAGACTTCATTTCACGTAAACTCATTCACCTTACACTCAAACAAATCTACATCGTTCACGTAGCTCACATGCTTCTTGCTCTTAATTGTAAAGCATTGGATGTTAGAGGACCTGTGGTTTGTGTCAGTTTCAGAAGCAGAGTTGAACTAGCAATGATCCTTATGTGTAGGAAACACTGTTCTTTTGTTCATAGTACCCTCAACTTTCTGGCTCTATTAGAGAGTCTGGAAAGTAAGAACATGCTTCTTGCTCTAAAGCAGAGTGTGTTTCATGGATGAGAACTGTGCTTTGTGTTTCCCTTCAGAAATGGAGTTAAATTCCAGGCTCTGTGTCTTCCTACAAGCAAGATATCGTTTCAGGTATATGCAGTCACTTTTCAGTTCAAATGAATATAAATCGTTTACGAAGCTCACATGTTTCTCGCTCTTAAGTGAAAAGCACTGGATGTTAGATGACTTGTGGTTTTTATCAATTTCATAAGCAGAGTTGAACTAGCATTGGTCTCTATGTGTAGGAAACACCATTCTTTTGTCCTGAGTACCCTCAATTTTCTGGCTATATTAAGACTCTAGAAAGGAAGAGCATGCTTCGTGCTCTAAAGCAGAGTGTGTTTCATGGATGAGAACTGTGCTGTGGGTTTCCCTTCAGAAATGGAGTTAAATCCCAGGCTCTGTGTCTTCCTACAAGCAAGACTTCATTTCACGTAAACTCATTCACCTTGCACTCAAACAAAGCTACATCGTTCACGTAGCTCACACGCTTCTTGCTCTTAATTGTAAAGCATTGGATGTTAGAGGACCTGTGGTTTGTGTCAGTTTCAGAAGCAGAGTTGAACTAGCAATGATCCTTATGTGTAGGAAACACTGTTGTTTTGTTCATAGTACCCACAACTTTTTGGCTCTATTAGAGAGTCTGCAAAGCAAGAACATGCTTCTTGCTCTAAAGCAGAGTGTGTTTCATGGAGGAGAACTGTGCTGTGTGTTTCCCTTCAGAAATGGAGTTAAATTACAGGCTCTGTGTCTTCCTAAAAGCAAGACATCATTTCAGGTATATGCAGTCACTTTTCAGTTCAAATGAATATAAATGGTATACGAAGCTCACACGTTTCTCGCTCTTAAGTGAAAAGCACTGGATGTTAGATGACTTGTGGTTTTTATCAGTTTCAGAAGCAGAGGTGAACTAGCATTGGTCTCTATGTGTAGGAAACACCATTCTTTTGTTCTGAGTACCCTCAATTTTCTGGCTATATTAAGACTCTAGAAAGCAAGAGCATGCTTCGTGCTCTAAAGCAGAGCGTGTTTCATGGATGAGAACTGTGTGGTGGGTTTCCCTTCAGAAATGGAGTTAAATCCCAGGCTCTGTGTCTTCCTTCAAGCAAGACTTCATTTCACGTAAACTCATTCACCTTGCACTCAAACAAAGCTACATCGTTCACGTAGCTCACACGCTTCTTGCTCTTAATTGTAAAGCATTGGATGTTAGAGGACCTGTGGTTTGTGTCAGTTTCAGAAGCAGAGTGGAACTAGCAATGATCCTTATGTGTAAGAAACACTGTTCTTTTGTTCATAGTACCCTCAAATTTCTGGCTCTATTAGAGATTCTGGAAAGCAAGAACATGCTTCTTGCTCTAGAGCAGAGTGTGTTTCATGGATGAGAACTGTGCTGTGTGTTTCCCTTCAGAAATGGAGTTAAATTCCAGGCTCTGTGTTTTCCTACAAGCAACACATCGTTTCAGGTATATTCAGTCACTTTTCAGTTCAAATGAATATAAATCTTTTACGAAGCTCACACGTTTCTCGCTCTTAAGTGAAAAGCAATGGATGTTAGATGACTTGTGGTTTTTATCACTTTCAGAAGCAGAGTTGAACTAGCATTGGTCTCTATGTGTAGGAAACACCGTTCTTTTGTTCTGAGTACCCTCAATTTTCTGGCTATATTAAGACTCTAGAAAGCAAGAGCATGCTTCGTGCTCTAAAGCAGAGTGTGTTTCATGGATGAGAACTGTGCTGTGGGTTTCCCTTCAGAAATTGAGTTAAATCCCAGGCTCTGTGTCTTCCTACAAGCAAGACTTCATTTCACGTAAACTCATTCACCTTGCACTCAAACAAAGCTACATCGTTCACGTAGCTCACACGCTTCTTGCTCTTAATTGTAAAGCATTGGATGTTAGAGGACCTGTGGTTTGTGTCAGTTTCAGAAGCAGAGTTGAACTAGCAATGATCCTTATGTGTATGAAACACTGTTCTTTTTTTCATAGTACCCTCAACTCTCTGGCTCTATTAGAGAGTCTGGAAAGCAAGAACATGCTTCTTTCTCTAAAGCAGAGTGTGTTTCATGGATGAGAACTGTGCTGTGTGTTTCCCTTCAGAAATGGAGTTAAATCCCAGACTCTGTGTCTTCCTACAAGCAAGACATCTTTTCAGGTAAACTCAGTCACTTTTCAGCTCAAAGGAAGCTAAATCGTTTACTAAGCTCACACGTTTCTCGCTCTTAACTGGAAAGCATTGCATGTTAATGGAACTGTGCTTTGTATCAGTTTCAGAAGAAGAGTTGACCTAGATATGGTACGTATGTGTAGGAAACACCGTTCTTTTGTTCTGACCACAGTCACGTTTCCTGCTGTATTAAGGACTCTTAGAAAGCAAGAGTGTGCTTCTTGCTCTAAAGCAGAGTGTGTTTCATGGATGAGAACCGTGCTGTGTGTTTCCCTTCAGAAATGGAGTTAAATTCCAGGCCCCATGTCTTCCTACAAGCAAGACATCATTTCAGGTAAACGCAGTCAGTTTTGAGGTCAAATGAATATAAATCATTTACAAAGATCACACGTTTCTCGCTGTTAACTGAAAAGCATTGGATGTTAGATGACTTGTGGTTTGTATCAGTTTCAGAAGCAGAGTTGAACTAGCAATGGTCCGTATGTGTAGGAAACACCGTTCTTTTGTTCAGAGTACCCTCAATTTTCTGGCTCTATTAGAGACTCTAGAAAGCAAGAGCATGCTTCGTGCTCTAAAGCAGAGTGTGTTTCATGGATGAGATCTGTGCTGTGTGTTTCCCTTCAGAAATGGAGTTAAATTCCAGGATCTGTGTCTTCCTACAAGCAAGACATCATTTCAGGTATATGCAGTCACTTTTCAGTTCAAATGAATATAAATCGTTTACGAAGCTCAAACGTTTCTCACTCTTAAGTGAAAAGCACTGGATGTAGATGACTTGTGGTTTGTATCAGTTTCAGAAGCAGAGTTGAACTAGCATTGGTCTCTATGTGTAGGAAACACCATTTTTTTGTTCTGAGTACCCTCAATTTTCTGGCTATATTAAGACTCTAGAAAGCAAGAGCATGCTTCGTGCTCTAAAACAGAGTGTGTTTCATGGACGAGAACTGGGCTGTGGGTTTCCCTTCAGAAATGGAGTTAAATCCCAGGCTCTGTGTCTTCCTACAAGCAAGACTTCATTTCACGTAAACTCATTCACCTTGCACTCAAACAAATCTACATCGTTCACGTAGCTCACATGCTTCTTGCTCTTAATTGTAAAGCATTGGATGTTAGAGGACCTGTGGTTTGTGTCAGTTTCAGAAGCAGAGTTGAACTAGCAATGATCCTTATGTGTAGGAAACACTGTTCTTTTGTTCATAGTACCCTCAACTTTCTGGCTCTATTAGAGAGTCTGGAAAGCAAGAACATGCTTCTTGCTCTAAAGCAGAGTGTATTTCATGGATGAGAACTGTGCTGTGTGTTTCCCTTCAAAAATGGAGTTAAATTCCAGGCTCTGTGTCTTCCTACAAGCAAGACATCGTTTCAGGTATATTCAGTCACTTTTCAGTTCAAATGAATATAAATCGTTTACAAAGCTCACATGTTTCTCGCTCTTAAGTGAAAAGCACTGGATGTTAGATGACTTGTGGTTTTTATCAGTTTCAGAAGCAGAGTTGAACTAGCATTGGTCTCTATGTGTAGGAAACACCATTCTTTTGTTCTGAGTACCCTCAATTTTCTGGCTATATTAAGACTCTAGAAAGCAAGAGCATGCTTCGTGCTCTAAAGCAGAGCGTGTTTCATGGATGAGAACTGTGTGGTGGGTTTCCCTTCAGAAATGGAGTTAAATCCCAGGCTCTGTGTCTTCCTTCAAGCAAGACTTCATTTCACGGAAACTCATTCACCTTGCACTCAAACAAAGCTACATCGTTCACGTAGCTCACACGCTTCTTGCTCTTAATTGTAAAGCATTGGATGTTAGAGGACCTGTGGTTTGTGTCAGTTTCAGAAGCAGAGTTGAACTAGCAATGATCCTTATGTGTAGGAAACACTGTTCTTTTGTTCATAGTACCCTCAACTTTCTGGCTCTATTAGAGATTCTGGAAAGCAAGAACATGCTTCTTACTCTAGAGCAGAGTGTGTTTCATGGATGAGAACTGTGCTGTGTGTTTCCCTTCAGAAATGGAGTTAAATTCCAGGCTCTGTGTTTTCCTACAAGCAAGACTTCGTTTCAGGTATATTCAGTCACTTTTCAGTTCAAATGAATATAAATCGTTTACGAAGCTCACACGTTTCTCGCTCTTAAGTGAAAAGCAATGGATGTTAGATGACTTGTGGTTTTTATCACTTTCAGAAGCAGAGTTGAACTAGCATTGGTCTCTATGTGTAGGAAACACCGTTCTTTTGTTCTGAGTACCCTCAATTTTCTGGCTATATTAAGACTCTAGAAAGCAAGAGCATGCTTCGTGCTCTAAAGCAGAGTGTGTTTCATGGATGAGAACTGTGCTGTGGGTTTCCCTTCAGAAATTGAGTTAAATCCCACGCTCTGTGTCTTCCTACAAGCAAGACTTCATTTGACATAAACTCATTCACCTTGCACTCAAACAAAGCTACATCGTTCACGTAGCTCACACGCTTCTTGCTCTTAATTGTAAAGCATTGGATGTTAGAGGACCTGTGGTTTGTGTCAGTTTCAGAAGCAGAGTTGAACTACCAATGATCCTTATGTGTATGAAACACTGTTCTTTTTTTCATAGTACCCTCAACTCTCTGGCTCTATTAGAGAGTCTGGAAAGCAAGAACATGCTTCTTGCTCTAAAGCAGAGTGTGTTTCATGGATGAGAACTGTGCTGTGTGTTTCCCTTCAGAAATGGAGTTAAATCCCAGACTCTGTGTCTTCCTACAAGCAAGACATCTTTTCAGGTAAACTCAGTCACTTTTCAGCTCAAAGGAAGCTAAATCGTTCACTAAGCTCACACGTTTCTCGCTCTTAACTGGAAAGCATTGCATGTTAATGGAACTGTGCTTTGTATCAGTTTCAGAAGAAGAGTTGACCTAGATATGGTACGTATGTGTAGGAAACACCGTTCTTTTGTTCTGACCACAGTCACGTTTCCTGCTGTATTAAGGACTCTTAGAAAGCAAGAGTGTGCTTCTTGCTCTAAAGCAGAGTGTGTTTCATGGATGAGAACCGTGCTGTGTGTTTCCCTTCAGAAATGGAGTTAAATTCCAGGCCCCATGTCTTCCTACAAGCAAGACATCATTTCAGGTAAACGCAGTCAGTTTTGAGGTCAAATGAATATAAATCATTTACAAAGATCACACGTTTCTCGCTGTTAACTGAAAAGCATTGGATGTTAGATGACTTGTGGTTTGTATCAGTTTCAGAAGCAGAGTTGAACTAGCAATGGTCCGTATGTGTAGGAAACACCGTTCTTTTGTTCAGAGTACCCTCAATTTTCTGGCTCTATTAGAGACTCTATAAAGCAAGAGCATGCTTCGTGCTCTAAAGCAGAGTGTGTTTCATGGATGAGATCTGTGCTGTGTGTTTCCCTTCAGAAATGGAGTTAAATTCCAGGATCTGTGTCTTCCTACAAGCAAGACATCATTTCAGGTATATGCAGTCACGTTTCAGTTCAAATGAATATAAATCGTTTACGAAGCTCAAACGTTTCTCACTCTTAAGTGAAAAGCACTGGATGTAGATGACTTGTGGTTTGTATCAGTTTCAGAAGCAGAGTTGAACTAGCATTGGTCTCTATGTGTAGGAAACACCATTTTTTTGTTCTGAGTACCCTCAATTTTCTGGCTATATTAAGACTCTAGAAAGCAAGAGCATGCTTCGTGCTCTAAAACAGAGTGTGTTTCATGGACGAGAACTGGGCTGTGGGTTTCCCTTCAGAAATGGAGTTAAATCCCAGGCTCTGTGTCTTCCTACAAGCAAGACTTCATTTCACGTAAACTCATTCACCTTGCACTCAAACAAATCTACATCGTTCACGTAGCTCACATGCTTCTTGCTCTTAATTGTAAAGCATTGGATGTTAGAGGACCTGTGGTTTGTGTCAGTTTCAGAAGCAGAGTTGAACTAGCAATGATCCTTATGTGTAGGAAACACTGTTCTTTTGTTCATAGTACCCTCAACTTTCTGGCTCTATTAGAGAGTCTGGAAAGTAAGAACATGCTTCTTGCTCTAAAGCAGAGTGTGTTTCATGGATGAGAACTGTGCTGTGTGTTTCCCTTCAGAAATGGAGTTAAATTCCAGGCTCTGTGTCTTCCTACAAGCAAGATATCGTTTCAGGTATATGCAGTCACTTTTCAGTTCAAATGAATATAAATCGTTTACGAAGCTCACATGTTTCTCGCTCTTAAGTGAAAAGCACTGGATGTTAGATGACTTGTGGTTTTTATCAGTTTCAGAAGCAGAGTTGAACTAGCATTGGTCTCTATGTGTAGGAAACACCATTCTTTTGTCCTGAGTACCCTCAATTTTCTGGCTATATTAAGACTCTAGAAAGGAAGAGCATGCTTCGTGCTCTAAAGCAGAGTGTGTTTCATGGATGAGAACTGTGCTGTGGGTTTCCCTTCAGAAATGGAGTTAAATCCCAGGCTCTGTGTCTTCCTACAAGCAAGACTTCATTTCACGTAAACTCATTCACCTTGCACTCAAACAAAGCTACATCGTTCACGTAGCTCACACGCTTCTTGCTCTTAATTGTAAAGCATTGGATGTTAGAGGACCTGTGGTTTGTGTCAGTTTCAGAAGCAGAGTTGAACTAGCAATGATCCTTATGTGTAGGAAATACTGTTCTTTTGTTCATAGTACCCTCAACTTTCTGGCTCTATTAGAGAGTCTGGAAAGCAAGAACATGCTTCTTGCTCTAAAGCAGAGTGTGTTTCAAGGATGAGAACTGTGCTGTGTGTTTCCCTTCAGAAATGGAATTAAATCCCAGACTCTGTGTCTTCCTACAAGCAAGACATCTTTTCAGGTAAACTCAGTCACTTTTCAGCTCAAAGGAAGCTAAATCGTTCACTAAGCTCACACGTTTCTCGCTCTTAACTGGAAAGCCTTGCATGTTAATGGAACTGTGCTGTGTATCAGTTTCAGAAGAAGAGTTGACCTAGATATGGTACGTATGTGTAGGAAACACCGTTCTTTTGTTCTGACCACAGTCACGTTTCCTGCTGTATTAAAGACTCTTAGAAAGCAAGAGTGTGCTTCTTGCTCTAAAGCAGAGTGTGTTTCATGGATGAGAACCGTGCTGTGTGTTTCCCTTCAGAAATGGAGTTAAATTCCAGGCCCCATGTCTTCTAACAAGCAAGACATCATTTCAGGTAAACGCAGTCAATTTTGAGGTCAAATGAATATAAATCGTTTACGAAGATCACACGTTTCTCGCTGTTAACTGAAAAGCATTGGATGTTAGATGACTTTTGGTTTGTATCAGTTTCAGAAGCAGAGTTGAACTAGCAATGGTCCGTATGTGTAGGAAACACTGTTCTTTTGTTCATAGTACCCTCAATTTTCTGGCTCTATTAGAGACTCTAGAAAGCAAGAGCATGCTTCGTGCTCTAAAGCAGAGTGTGTTTCATGGATGAGATCTGTGCTGTGTGTTTCCCTTCAGAAATGGAGTTAAATTCCAGGCTCTGTGTCTTCCTACAAGGAAGACATCATTTCAGGTATATGCAGTCACTTTTCAGTTCAAATGAATATAAATGGTTTACGAAGCTCAAACGTTTCTCACTCTTAAGTGAAAAGCACTGGATGTTAGATGACTTGTGGTTTGTATCTGTTTCAGAAGCAGAGTTGAACTAGCATTGGTCTCTATGTGTATGAAACACCATTTTTTTGTTCTGAGTACCCTCAATTTTCTGGCTATATTAAGACTCTAGAAAGCAAGAGCATGCTTCGTGCTCTAAAGCAGAGTGTGTTTCATGGACGAGAACTGGGCTGTGGGTTTCCCTTCAGAAATGGAGTTAAATCCCAGGCTCTGTGTCTTGCTGCAAGCAAGACTTCATTTCATGTAAACTCATTCACCTTGCACTCAAACAAAGCTACATCGTTCACGTAGCTCACACGCTTCTTGCTCTTAATTGTAAAGCATTGGATGTTAGAGGACCTGTGGTTTGTGTCAGTTTCAGAAGCAGAGTTGAACTAGCAATGATCCTTATGTGTAGGAAACACTGTTCTTTTGTTCATAGTACCCTCAACTTTCTGGATCTATTAGAGAGTCTGGAAAGCAAGAACATGCTTCTTGCTCTAAAGCAGAGTGTGTTTCATGGATGAGAACTGTGCTGTGTGTTTCCCTTCAGAAATGGAGTTAAATTCCAGGCTCTGTGTCTTCCTACAAGCAAGACATCGTTTCAGGTATATGCAGTCACTTTTCAATTCAAATGAATATAAATTGTTTACAAAGGTCACACGTTTCTCGCTCTTAAGTGAAAAGCACTTGATGTTAGATGACTTGTGGTTTGTATCAGTTTCAGAAGCAGAGTTGAACTAGCATTGGTCTCTATGTGTAGGAAACACCATTCTTTTGTTCTGAGTACCCTCAATTTTCTGGCTATATTAAGACTCTAGAAAGGAAGAGCATGCTTCGTGCTCTAAAGCAGAGTGTGTTTCATGGATGAGAACTGTGTGGTGGGTTTCCCTTCAGAAATGGAGTTAAATCCCAGGGTTTGTGTCTTCCTACAAGCAAGACTTCATTTCATGTAAACTCATTCACCTTGCACTCAAACAAAGCTACATCGTTCACGTAGCTCACACGCTTCTTCCTCTTAATTGTAAAGCATTGGATGTTAGAGGACCTGTGGTTTGTGTCAGTTTCAGAAGCAGAGTTGAACTAGCAATGATCCTTATGTGTAGGAAACACTGTTCTTTTGTTCATAGTACCCTCAACTTTCTGGCTCTATTAGAGAGTCTGGAAAGCAAGAACATGCTTCTTGCTCTAAAGCAGAGTGTGTTTCATGGCTGAGAACTGTGTTTCCCTTCAGAAATGGTGTTAAATCCCAGACTCTGTGTCTTCCTACAAGCAAGACATCTTTTCAGGTAAACTCAGTCACTTTTCAGCTCAAAGGAAGCTAAATCGTTCACTAAGCTCACACGTTTCTTGCTCTTAATTGGAAAGCATTGCATGTTAATGGAACTGTGCTTTGTATCAGTTTCAGAAGAAGAGTTGACCTAGATATGGTACGTATGTGTAGGAAACACCGTTCTTTTGTTCAGAGTACCCTCAATTTTCTGGCTGTATTAGAGACACTAGAAAGCAAGAGCATGCTTCGTGCTCTAAAGCAGAGTGTGTTTCATGGATGAGAACTGTGCTGTGTGTTTCCCTTCAGAAATGGAGTTAAATTCCAGGCTCTGTGTCTTCCTACAAGCAAGACATCGTTTCAGGTATTTGCAGTCACTTTTCAGTTCAAATGAATATAAATCGTTTACGACGCTCACACGTTTCTCGCTCTTAAGTGAAAAGCACTGGATGTTAGATGACTTGTGGTTTGTATCAGTTTCAGAAGCAGAGTTGAACTAGCATTTGTCGCTATGTGTAGGAAACACCGTTCTTTTGTTCTGACCACAGTCACGTTTCCTGCTGTATTAAAGACTCTTAGAAAGCAAGAGTGTGCTTCTTGCTCTAAAGCAGAGTGTGTTTCATGTATGAGAACCGTGCTGTGTTTTTCCCTTCAGAAATGGAGTTAAATTCCAGGCCCCATGTCTTCCTACAAGCAAGACATAATTTCAGGTAAACGCAGTCAGTTTTGAGGTCAAATGAATATAAATCGTTTACAAAGATCACACGTTTCTCGCTGTTAACTGAAAAGCATTGGATGTTAGATGACTTGTGGTTTGTATCAGTTTCAGAAGCAGAGTTGAACTAGCAATGGTCCGTATGTGTAGGAAACACCGTTCTTTTGTTCAGAGTACCCTCAATTTTCTGGCTCTATTAGAGACTCTAGAAAGCAAGAGCATGCTTCGTGCTCTAAAGCAGAGTGTGTTTCATGGATGAGATCTGTGCTGTGTGTTTCCCTTCAGAAATGGAGTTAAAACCCAGGCTCTGTGTCTTCCTACAAGAAAGACTTCTTTTCAGGTTCACTCAGTCACTTTTCAGCTCAAAGGAATCTACATCGTTCACGAAGCTCACACATTTCTCGCTGTTAACTGGAAAGCATTGCATGTTAATGGAACTGTGGTTTGTATCAGTTTCAGAAGAAGAGTTGACATAGATATGGTCCGTATGTGTAGGAAACACCGTTATTTTGTTCTGACCACAGTCAGTTTCCTGCTGTATTAGAGACTCTTGGAAAGCAAGAGCGTGCTTCTTGATCTAAAGCAGAGTGTGTTTCATGGTTGAGAACTGAGCTGTGTGTTTCCCTTCAGAAATGGAGTTAAATTCCAGGCTCTGTGTCTTCCTACAAGCAAGACATCGTTTCAGGTATATGCTGTCACCTTTCAGTTGAAATGAATATAAATCGTTTACGAAGCTCACACGTTTCTCGCTCTTAAGTGAAGAGCACTGGAGGTTAGATGACTTGTGGTTGGTATCAGTTTCAGAAGCAGAGTTGAACTAGCATTGGTCTCTATGTGTAGGAAACAACGTTCTTTTGTTCTGAGTACCCTCAATTTTCTGGCTATATTAAGACTCTAGAAAGCAAGAGCATGGTTCGTGCTCTAAAGCAGAGCGTGTTTCATGGATGAGAACTGAACTGTGGGATTCCCTTCAGAAATGGAGTTAAATCCCAGGCTCTGTGTCTTCCTACAAGCAAGACTTCATTTCACGTAAACTCATTCACCTTGCACTCAAACAAAGCTACATCGTTCACGTAGCTCACAAGCTTCTTGTTCTTAATTGTAAGGCATTGGATGTTAGAGGACCTGTGGTTTGTGTCAGTTTCAGAAGCAGAGTTGAACTAGCAATGATCCTTATGTGTAGGAAACACTGTTCTTTTGTTCATAGTACCCTCAACTTTCTGGCTCTATTAGAGAGTCTGGAAAGCAAGAACATGCTTCTTGCTCTAAAGCAGAGTGTGTTTCATGGATGAGAACTGTGCTGTGTGTTTCCCTTCAGAAATGGAGTTAAATCCCAGACTCTGTGTCTTCCTACAAGCAAGACATCTTTTCAGGTAAACTCAGTCACTTTTCAGCTCAAAGGAAGCTAAATCGTTCACTAAGCTCACACGTTTCTCGCTCTTAACTGGAAAGCATTGCATGTTAATGGAACTGTGCTTTGTATCAGTTTCAGAAGAAGAGTTGACCTAGATATGGTACGTATGTGTAGGAAAAACCGTTCTTTTGTTCTGACCACAGTCACGTTTCCTGCTGTATTAAAGACTCTTAGAAAGCAAGAGTGTGCTTCTTGCTCTAAAGCAGAGTGTGTTTCATGGATGAGAACCGTGCTGTGTGTTTCCCTTCAGAAATGGAGTTAAATTCCAGGCCCCATGTCTTCCTACAAGCAAGACATAATTTCAGGTAAACGCAGTCAGTTTTGAGGTCAAATGAATATAAATCATTTACAAAGATCACACGTTTCTCGCTGTTAACTGAAAAGCATTGGATGTTAGATGACTTGTGGTTTGTATCAGTTTCAGAAGCAGAGTTGAACTAGCAATGGTCCGTATGTGTAGGAAACACCGTTCTTTTGTTCAGAGTACCCTCAATTTTCTGGCTCTATTAGAGACTCTAGAAAGCAAGAGCATGCTTCGTGCTCTAAAGCAGAGTGTGTTTCATGGATGAGATCTGTGCTGTGTGTTTCCCTTCAGAAACGGAGTTAAAACCCAGGCTCTGTGTCTTCCTACAAGAAAGACTTCTTTTCAGGTTCACTCAGTCACTTTTCAGCTCAAAGGAATCTACATCGTTCACGAAGCTCACACATTTCTCGCTGTTAACTGGAAAGCATTGCATGTTAATGGAACTGTGGTTTGTATCAGTTTCAGAAGAAGAGTTGACATAGATATGGTCCGTATGTGTAGGAAACACCGTTATTTTGTTCTGACCACAGTCAGTTTCCTGCTGTATTAGAGACTCTTGGAAAGCAAGAGCGTGCTTCTTGATCTAAAGCAGAGTGTGTTTCATGGTTGAGAACTGTGCTGTGTGTTTCCCTTCAGAAATGGAGTTAAATTCCAGGCTCTGTGTCTTCCTACAAGCAAGACATCATTTCAGGTATATGCAGTCACTTTTCAGTTCAAATGAATATAAATCGTTTACGAAGCTCAAACGTTTCTCACTCTTAAGTGAGAAGCACTGGATGTTAGATGACTTGTGGTTTCTATCAGTTTCAGAAGCAGAGTTGAACTAGCATTGGTCTCTATGTGTTGGAAACACCATTTTTTTGTTCTGAGTACCCTCAATTTTCTGGCTATATTAAGACTCTAGAAAGCAAGAGCATGCTTCGTGCTCTAAAGCAGAGTGTGTTTCGTGGATGAGAACTGTGCTGTGGGTTTCCCTTCAGAAATTGAGTTAAATCCCAGGCTCTGTGTCTTCCTACAAGCAAGACTTCATTTCACGTAAACTCATTCACCTTGCACTCAAACAAAGCTACATCGTTCACGTAGCTCACACGCTTCTTGCTCTTAATTGTAAAGCATTGGGTGTTAGAGGACCAGTGGTTTGTGTCAGTTTTAGAAGCAGAGTTGAACTAGCAATGATCCTTATGTGTAGGAAACACTGTTCTTTTGTTCATAGTACCCTCAACTTTCTGGCTCTATTAGAGAGTCTGGAAAGCAAGAACATGCTTCTTGCTCTAAAGCAGAGTGTGTTTCATGGATGAGAACTGTGCTGTGTGTTTCCCTTCAGAAATGGAGTTAAATCCCAGACTCTGTGTCTTCCTACAAGCAAGACATCTTTTCAGGTAAACTCAGTCACTTTTCAGCTCAAAGGAAGCTAAATCGTTCACTAAGCTCACTCGTTTCTCGCTCTTAACTGGAAAGCATTGCATGTTAATGGAACTGTGCTTTGTATCAGTTTCAGAAGAAGAGTTGACCTAGATATGGTACGTATGTGTAGGAAACACTGTTCTTTTGTTCTGACCACAGTCACGTTTCCTGCTGTATTAAAGATTCTTAGAAAGCATGAGTGTGCTTCTTGCTCTAAAGCAGAGTGTGTTTCATGGATGAGAACCGTGCTGTGTGTTTCCCTTCAGAAATGGAGTTATTCCAGGCCCCATGTCTTCCTACAAGCAAGACATCATTTCAGGTAAACGCAGTCAATTTTGAGGTCAAATGAATATAAATCGTTTACGAAGATCAAACGTTTCTCGCTGTTAACTGAAAAGCATTGGATGTTAGATGACTTTTGGTTTGTATCAGTTTCAGAAGCAGAGTTGAACTAGCAATGGTCCGTATGTGTAGGAAACACCGTTCTTTTGTTCAGAGTACCCTCAATTTTCTGGCTCTATTAGAGACTCTAGAAAGCAAGAGCATGCTTCGTGCTCTAAAGCAGAGTGTGTTTCATGGATGAGATCTGTGCTGTGTGTTTCCCTTCAGAAATGGAGTTAAATTCCAGGCTCTGTGTCTTCCTACAAGCAAGACATCATTTCAGGTATATGCAGTCACTTTTCAGTTCAAATGAATATAAATCGTTTACGAAGCTCAAACGTTTCTTACTCTTAAGTGAAAAGCACTGGATGTTAGATGACTTGTGGTTTGTATCAGTTTCAGAAGCAGAGTTGAACTAGCATTGGTCTCTATGTGTAGGAAACACCATTCTTTTGTTCTGAGTACCCTCAATTTTCTGGCTATATTAAGACTCTAGAAAGCAAGAGCATGCTTCGTGCTCTAAAGCAGAGTGTGTTTCATGGATGAGAACTGTGTGGTGGGTTTCCCTTCAGAAATGGAGTTAAATCCCAGGCTCTGTGTCTTCCTACAAGCAAGACTTCATTTCACGTAAACTCATTCACCTTGCACTCAAACAAAGCTACATCGTTCACATAGGTCACACGCTTCTTCCTCTTAATTGTAAAGCATTGGATGTTAGAGGACCTGTGGTTTGTGTCAGTTTCAGAAGCAGAGTTGAACTAGCAATGATCCTTATGTGTAGGAAACACTGTTCTTTTGTTCATAGTACCCTCAATTTTCTGGCTCTATTAGAGAGTCTGGAAAGCAAGAACATGCTTCTTGCTCTAAAGCAGAGTGTGTTTCATGGATGAGAACTGTGCTGTGTATTTCCCTTCAGAAATGGAGTTAAATTCCAGGGTCTGTGTCTTCCTACAAGCAAGATATCGTTTCAGGTTTATGCAGTCACTTTTCAGTTCAAATAAATATAAATCGTTTACGAAGCTCACACATTTCTCGCTCTTAAGTGAAAAGCACTGGATGTTAGATGACTTGTGGTTTGTATCAGTTTCAGAAGCAGAATTGAACTAGCATTGGTCGCTATGTGTAGGAAACACCGTTCTTTTGTTCTGACCACAGTCACGTTTCCTGCTGTATTAAAGACTCTTAGAAAGCAAGAGTGTGCTTCTTGCTCTAAAGCAGAGTGTGTTTCATGGATGAGAACCGTGCTGTGTGTTTCCCTTCGGAAATGGAGTTAAATTTCAGGCCCCATGTCTTCCTACAAGCAAGACATCATTTCAGGTAAACGCAGTCAGTTTTGAAGTCAAATGAATATAAATCGTTTACGAAGCTCAAACGTTTCTCACTCTTAAGTGAAAAGCACTGGATGTTAGATGACTTGTGGTTTGTATCAGTTTCAGAAGCAGAGTTGAACTAGCATTGGTCTCTATGTGTAGGAAACACCATTTTTTTGTTCTGAGTACCCTCAATTTTCTGGGTATATTAAGACTCTAGAAAGCAAGAGCATGCTTCGTTCTCTAAAGCAGAGTGTGTTTCATTGACGAGAACTGTGCTGTGGGTTTCCCTTCAGAAATGGAGTTAAATCCCAGGCTCTGTGTCTTCCTACAAGCAAGACTTCATTTCACGTAAACTCATTCACCTTGCACTCAAACAAAGCTACATCGTTCACGTAGCTCACATGCTTCTTGCTCTTAATTGTAAAGCATTGGATGTTAGAGGACCTGTGGTTTGTGTCAATTTCAGAAGCAGAGTTGAACTAGCAATGATCCTTATGTGTAGGAAACACTGTTCTTTTGTTCATAGTACCCACAACTTTCTGGCTCTATTAGAGAGTCGGGAAAGCAAGAACATGCTTCTTGCTCTAAAGCAGAGTGTGTTTCATGGATGAGAACTGTGCTGTGTGTTTCCCTTCAGAAATGGAGTTAAATTCCAGGCCCCATGTCTTCCTACAAGAAAGACATCATTTCAGGTAAACGCAGTCAGTTTTGAGGTCAAATGAATATAAATCGTTTACGAAGACCACACGTTTCTCGCTGTTAACTGAAAAGCATTGGATGTTAGAATACTTGTGGTTTGTATCAGTTTCAGAAGCAGAGTTGAACTAGCAATGGTCCGTGTGTGTAGGAAACACCGTTCTTTTGTTCAGAGTACCCTCAATTTTCTGGCTGTATTAGAGACTCTAGAAAGCAAGAGCATGCTTCGTGCTCTAAAGCAGAGTGTGTTTCATGGATGAGATCTGTGCTGTGTGTTTCCCTTCAGAAATGGAGTTAACACCCAGGCTCTGTGTCTTCCTACAAGAAAGACTTCTTTTCAGGTTCACTCAGTCACTTTTCAGCTCAAAGGAATCTACATCGTTCACGAAGCTCACACATTTCTCGCTGTTAACTGGAAAGCATTGCATGTTAATGGATCTGTGGTTTGTATCAGTTTCAGAAGAAGAGTTGACATAGATATGGTCCGTATGTGTAGGAAACACCGTTATTTTGTTCTGACCACAGTCAGTTTCCTGCTGTATTAGAGACTCTTGGAAAGCAAGAGCGTGCTTCTTGATCTAAAGCAGAGTGTGTTTCATGGTTGAGAACTGTGCTGTGTGTTTCCCTTCAGAAATGGAGTTAAATTCCAGGCTCTGTGTCTTCCTACAAGCAAGACATCGTTTCAGGTATATGCCGTCACTTTTCAGTTGAAATGAATATAAATCGTTTACGAAGCTCACACGTTTCTCGCTCTTAAGTGAAAAGCACTGGATGTTAGATGACTTGTGGTTTGTATCAGTTTCAGAAGCAGAGTTGAACTAGCATTGGTCTCTATGTGTAGGAAACACCATTCTTTTGTTCTGAGTACCCTCAATTTTCTGGCTATATTAAGAGTCTAGAAAGCAAGAGCATGCTTCGTGCTCTAAAGCAGAGTGTGTTTCATTGACGAGAACTGTGCTGTGGGTTTCCCTTCAGAAATGGAGTTAAATCCCAGGCTCTGTGTCTTCCTACAAGCAAGACTTCATTTCACGTAAACTCATTCACCTTGCACTCAAACAAAGCTACATCGTTCACGTAGCTCACATGCTTCTTGCTCTTAATTGTAAAGCATTGGATGTTAGAGGACCTGTGGTTTGTGTCAATTTCAGAAGCAGAGTTGAACTAGCAATGATCCTTATGTGTAGGAAACACTGTTCTTTTGTTCATAGTACCCACAACTTTCTGGCTCTATTAGAGAGTCTGGAAAGCAAGAACATGCTTCTTGCTCTAAAGCAGAGTGTGTTTCATGGAGGAAAACTGTGCTGTGTGTTTCCCTTCAGAAATGGAGTTAAATTCAAGGCTCTGTGTCTTCCTAAAAGCAAGACATCATTTCAGGTATATGCAGTCACTTTTCATTTCAAATGAATATAAATCGTTTACGAAGCTCACACGTTTCTCGCTCTTAAGTGAAAAGCACTGGATGTTAGATGACTTGTGGTTTGTATCAGTTTCAGAAGCAGAGTTGAACTAGCATTGGTCTCTATGTGTAGGAAACACCATTTTTTTGGTCTGAGTACCCTCAATTTTCTGGCTATATTAAGACTCTAGAAAGCAAGAGCATGCTTCGTGCTCTAAAGCAGAGCGTGATTCATGGATGAGAACTGTGTGGTGGGTTTCCCTTCAGAAATGGAGTTAAATCCCAGGCTCTGTGTCTTCCTACAAGCAAGACTTCATTTCACGTAAACTCATTCACCTTGCACTCAAACAAAGCTACATTGTTCACGTAGCTCACACGCTTCTTGCTCTTAATTGTAAAGCATTGGATGTTAGAGGACCTGTGGTTTGTGTCAGTTTCAGAAGCAGAGTTGAACTAGCAATGATCCTTATGTGTAGGAAACACTGTTCTTTTGTTCATAGTACCCTCAACTTTCTGGCTCTATTAGAGAGTCTGGAAAGCAAGAACATGCTTCTTGCTCTAAAGCGGAGTGTGTTTCATGGATGAGAACTGTGCTGTGTGTTTCCCTTCAGAAATGGAGTTAAATCCCAGACTCTGTGTCTTCCTACAAGCAAGACATCTTTTCAGGTAAACTCAGTCACTTTTCAGCTCAAAGGAAGCTAAATCGTTCACTAAGCTCACACGTTTCTTGCTCTTAATTGGAAAGCATTGCATGTTAATGGAACTGTGCTTTCTATCAGTTTCAGAAGAAGAGTTGACCTAGATATGGTACGTATGTGTAGGAAACACCGTTCTTTTGTTCTGACCACAGTCATGTTTCCTGCTGTATTAAGGACTCTTAGAAAGCAAGAGTGTGCTTCTTGCTCTAAAGCAGAGTGTGTTTCATGGATGAGAACTGTGCTGTGTGTTTCCCTTCAGAAATGGAGTTAAATTCCAGGCCCCATGTCTTCCTACAAGAAAGACATCATTTCAGGTAAACGCAGTCAGTTTTGAGGTCAAATGAATATAAATCGTTTACAAAGATCACACGTTTCTCGCTGTTAACTGAAAAGCATTGGATGTTAGATGACTTGTGGTTTGTATCAGTTTCAGAAGCAGAGTTGAACTAGCAATGGTCCGTATGTGTAGGAAGCACCGTTCTTTTGTTCAGAGTACCCTCAATTTTCTGGCTGTATTAGAGACTCTAGAAAGCAAGAGCATGCTTCGTGCTCTAAAGCAGAGTGTGTTTCATGGATGAGATCTGTGCTGTGTGTTTCCCTTCAGAAATGGAGTTAAAACCCAGGCTCTGTGTCTTCCTACAAGAAAGACTTCTTTTCAGGTTCACTCAGTCACTTTTCAGCTCAAAGGAATCTACATCGTTCACGAAGCTCACACATTTCTCGCTGTTAACTGGAAAGCATTGCATGTTAATGGAACTGTGGTTTGTATCAGTTTCAGAAGAAGAGTTGACATAGATATGGTCCGTATGTGTAGGAAACACCGTTATTTTGTTCTGACCACAGTCAGTTTCCTGCTGTATTAGAGACTCTTGGAAAGCAAGAGCATGCTTCTTGATCTAAAGCAGAGTGTGTTTCATGGTTGAGAACTGTGCTGTGTGTTTCCCTTCAGAAATGGAGTTAAATTCAAGGCTCTGTGTCTTCCTAAAAGCAAGACATCATTTCAGGTATATGCAGTCACTTTTCATTTCAAATGAATATAAATCGTTTACGAAGCTCACACGTTTCTCGCTCTTAAGTGAAAAGCACTGGATGTTAGATGACTTGTGGTTTGTATCAGTTTCAGAAGCAGAGTTGAACTAGCATTGGTCTCTATGTGTAGGAAACACCATTTTTTTGGTCTGAGTACCCTCAATTTTCTGGCTATATTAAGACTCTAGAAAGCAAGAGCATGCTTCGTGCTCTAAAGCAGAGCGTGATTCATGGATGAGAACTGTGTGGTGGGTTTCCCTTCAGAAATGGAGTTAAATCCCAGGCTCTGTGTCTTCCTACAAGCAAGACTTCATTTCACGTAAACTCATTCACCTTGCACTCAAACAAAGCTACATTGTTCACGTAGCTCACACGCTTCTTGCTCTTAATTGTAAAGCATTGGATGTTAGAGGACCTGTGGTTTGTGTCAGTTTCAGAAGCAGAGTTGAACTAGCAATGATCCTTATGTGTAGGAAACACTGTTCTTTTGTTCATAGTACCCTCAACTTTCTGGCTCTATTAGAGAGTCTGGAAAGCAAGAACATGCTTCTTGCTCTAAAGCAGAGTGTGTTTCATGGATGAGAACTGTGCTGTGTGTTTCCCTTCAGAAATGGAGTTAAATCCCAGACTCTGTGTCTTCCTACAAGCAAGACATCTTTTCAGGTAAACTCAGTCACTTTTCAGCTCAAAGGAAGCTAAATCGTTCACTAAGCTCACACGTTTCTTGCTCTTAATTGGAAAGCATTGCATGTTAATGGAACTGTGCTTTCTATCAGTTTCAGAAGAAGAGTTGACCTAGATATGGTACGTATGTGTAGGAAACACCGTTCTTTTGTTCTGACCACAGTCATGTTTCCTGCTGTATTAAAGACTCTTAGAAAGCAAGAGTGTGCTTCTTGCTCTAAAGCAGAGTGTGTTTCATGGATGAGAACTGTGCTGTGTGTTTCCCTTCAGAAATGGAGTTAAATTCCAGGCCCCATGTCTTCCTACAAGAAAGACATCATTTCAGGTAAACGCAGTCAGTTTTGAGGTCAAATGAATATAAATCGTTTACGAAGATCACACGTTTCTCGCTGTTAACTGAAAAGCATTGGATGTTAGATGACTTGTGGTTTGTATCAGTTTCAGAAGCAGAGTTGAACTAGCAATGGTCCGTATGTGTAGGAAGCACCGTTCTTTTGTTCAGAGTACCCTCAATTTTCTGGCTGTATTAGAGACTCTAGAAAGCAAGAGCATGCTTCGTGCTCTAAAGCAGAGTGTGTTTCATGGATGAGATCTGTGCTGTGTGTTTCCCTTCAGAAATGGAGTTAAAACCCAGGCTCTGTGTCTTCCTACAAGAAAGACTTCTTTTAAGGTTCACTCAGTCACTTTTCAGCTCAAAGGAATCTACATCGTTCACGAAGCTCACACATTTCTCGCTGTTAACTGGAAAGCATTGCATGTTAATGGAACTGTGGTTTGTATCAGTTTCAGAAGAAGAGTTGACATAGATATGGTCCGTATGTGTAGGAAACACCGTTATTTTGTTCTGACCACAGTCAGTTTCCTGCTGTATTAGAGACTCTTGGAAAGCAAGAGCATGCTTCTTGATCTAAAGCAGAGTGTGTTTCATGGTTGAGAACTGTGCTGTGTGTTTCCCTTCAGAAATGGAGTTAAATTCAAGGCTCTGTGGCTTCCTAAAAGCAAGACATCATTTCAGGTATATGCAGTCACTTTTCATTTCAAATGAATATAAATCATTGACGAAGCTCACACGTTTTTCGCTCTTAAGTGAAAAGCACTGGATGTTAGATGACTTGTGGTTTGTATCAGTTTCAGAAGCAGAGTTGAACTAGCATTGGTCTCTATGTGTAGGAAACAACGTTCTTTTGTTCTGAGTACCCTCAATTTTCTGGCTATATTAAGACTCTAGAAAGCAAGAGCATGCTTCGTGCTCTAAAGCAGAGCGTGTTTCATGGATGAGAACTGTGCTTTGTGTTTCCCTTCAGAAATGGAGTTAAATTCCAGGCTCAATATCTTCCTACAAGCAAGACATCATTTCAGGTAACACAGTCACTTTTCAGCTCAAATGAATATAAATCATTTACGACGAACACACGTTTCTCGCTCTTAACTGAATAGCATTGGATGTTAGATGACTTGTTGTTTGTATCAGTTTCAGAAGCAGAGTTGAACTAGCTATGGTCGGTATGTGTAGGAAGCACCATTCTTTTTTTCAGAGTACCCTCAATTTTCTGGCTCTTTTAGAGACTCTAGAAAGCAAGAGCATGCTCCATGCTCTAAAGCAGAGTGTGTTTCATGGATGAGAACTGTGCTGTGTGTTTCCCTTCAGAAATGGAGTTAAATCCCAGGCTCAGTGTCTTCCTTCAAGCAAGTCATCATTTCACGTAAACCCTGTCACTTTTCAGCTCTAATGAATAATTCGTTTACGAAGCTCACAGGTTTCTCGTTCTTAATTGAAAAGCATTGGATGTTAGAGGACCTGTGGTTTGTATAAGTTTCAGGAGCCGAGTTCAAATAGATATGGTCCTTGTGTGTAGGAACCCCAGTTCTTTTATTCTGAGCACACTTTCAAGTTTCTGGCACTATTATAGACTCTAGAAAGCAAGAGCGTGCTTCTTGCTCTAAAGCAGAGTGTGTTTCATTGATGAGAACTGTGCTGTGTGTTTCCCTTCAGAAATGGAGTTAAATCCCAGGCTCTGTGTCTTCCTACAAGCAAGACTTCATTTCACGTAAACTCATTCACCTTGCACTCAAACAAAGCTACATCGTTCACGTAGGTCACACGCTTCTTCCTCTTAATTGTAAAGCATTGGATGTTAGAGGACCTGTGGTTTGTGTCAGTTTCAGAAGCAGAGTTGAACTAGCAATGATCCTTATGTGTAGGAAACACTGTTCTTTTGTTCATAGTACCCTCAACTTTCTGGCTCTATTAGAGAGTCTGGAAAGCAAGAACATGCTTCTTGCTCTAAAGCAGAGTGTGTTTCATGGATGAGAACTGTGCTGTGTGTTTCCCTTCAGAAATGGAGTTAAATTCCAGGCTCTGTGTCTTCCTACAAGCAAGACATCGTTTCAGGTATTTGCAGTCACTTTTCAGTTCAAATGAATATAAATCGTTTACGACGCTCACACGTTTCTCGCTCTTAAGTGAAAAGCACTGGATGTTAGATGACTTGTGGTTTGTATCAGTTTCAGAAGCAGAGTTGAACTAGCATTGGTCGCTATGTGTAGGAAACACCGTTCTTTTGTTCTGACCACAGTCACGTTTCCTGCTGTATTAAAGACTCTTAGAAAGCAAGAGTGTGCTTCTTGCTCTAAAGCAGAGTGTGTTTCATGGATGAGAACCGTGCTGTGTTTTTCCCTTCAGAAATGGAGTTAAATTCCAGGCCCCATGTCTTCCTACAAGCAAGACATAATTTCAGGTAAACGCAGTCAGTTTTGAGGTCAAATGAATATAAATCGTTTACAAAGATCACACGTTTCTCGCTGTTAACTGAAAAGCATTGGATGTTAGATGACTTGTGGTTTGTATCAGTTTCAGAAGCAGAGTTGAACTAGCAATGGTCCGTATGTGTAGGAAACACCGTTCTTTTGTTCAGAGTACCCTCAATTTTCTGGCTCTATTAGAGACTCTAGAAAGCAAGAGCATGCTTCGTGCTCTAAAGCAGAGTGTGTTTCATGGATGAGATCTGTGCTGTGTGTTTCCCTTCAGAAATGGAGTTAAAACCCAGGCTCTGTGTCTTCCTACAAGAAAGACTTCTTTTCAGGTTCACTCAGTCACTTTTCAGCTCAAAGGAATCTACATCGTTCACGAAGCTCACACATTTCTCGCTGTTAACTGGAAAGCATTGCATGTTAATGGAACTGTGGTTTGTATCAGTTTCAGAAGAAGAGTTGACATAGATATGGTCCGTATGTGTAGGAAACACCGTTATTTTGTTCTGACCACAGTCAGTTTCCTGCTGTATTAGAGACTCTTGGAAAGCAAGAGCGTGCTTCTTGATCTAAAGCAGAGTGTGTTTCATGGTTGAGAACTGTGCTGTGTGTTTCCCTTCAGAAATGGAGTTAAATTCCAGGCTCTGTGTCTTCCTACAAGCAAGATATCATTTCAGGTATATGCAGTCACTTTTCAGTTCAAATGAATATAAATCGTTTACGAAGCTCAAACGTTTCTCACTCTTAAGTGAGAAGCACTGGATGTTAGATGACTTGTGGTTTGTATCAGTTTCAGAAGCAGAGTTGAACTAGCATTGGTCTCTATGTGTTGGAAACACCATTTTTTTGTTCTGAGTACCCTCAATTTTCTGGCTATATTAAGACTCTAGAAAGCAAGAGCATGCTTCGTGCTCTAAAGCAGAGTGTGTTTCGTGGATGAGAACTGTGCTGTGGGTTTCCCTTCAGAAATTGAGTTAAATCCCAGGCTCTGTGTCTTCCTACAAGCAAGACTTCATTTCACTTAAACTCATTCACCTTGCACTCAAACAAAGCTACATCGTTCACGTAGCTCACACGCTTCTTGCTCTTAATTGTAAAGCATTGGGTGTTAGAGGACCAGTGTTTTGTGTCAGTTTTAGAAGCAGAGTTGAACTAGCAATGATCCTTATGTGTAGGAAACACTGTTCTTTTGTTCATAGTACCCTCAACTTTCTGGCTCTATTAGAGAGTCTGGAAAGCAAGAACATGCTTCTTGCTCTAAAGCAGAGTGTGTTTCATGGATGAGAACTGTGCTGTGTGTTTCCCTTCAGAAATGGAGTTAAATCCCAGACTCTGTGTCTTCCTACAAGCAAGACATCTTTTCAGGTAAACTCAGTCACTTTTCAGCTCAAAGGAAGCTAAATCGTTCACTAAGCTCACTCGTTTCTCGCTCTTAACTGGAAAGCATTGCATGTTAATGGATCTGTGGTTTGTATCAGTTTCAGAAGAAGAGTTGACATAGATATGGTCCGTATGTGTAGGAAACACCGTTATTTTGTTCTGACCACAGTCAGTTTCCTGCTGTATTAGAGACTCTTGGAAAGCAAGAGCGTGCTTCTTGATCTAAAGCAGAGTGTGTTTCATGGTTGAGAACTGTGCTGTGTGTTTCCCTTCAGAAATGGAGTTAAATTCCAGGCTCTGTGTCTTCCTACAAGCAAGACATCGTTTCAGGTATATGCCGTCACTTTTCAGTTGAAATGAATATAAATCGTTTACGAAGCTCACACGTTTCTTGCTCTTAAGTGAAAAGCACTGGATGTTAGATGACTTGTGGTTTGTATCAGTTTCAGAAGCAGAGTTGAACTAGCATTGGTCTCTATGTGTAGGAAACACCATTCTTTTGGTCTGAGTACCCTCAATTTTCTGGCTATATTAAGAGTCTAGAAAGCAAGAGCATGCTTCGTGCTCTAAAGCAGAGTGTGTTTCATTGACGAGAACTGTGCTGTGGGTTTCCCTTCAGAAATGGAGTTAAATCCCAGGCTCTGTGTCTTCTTACAAGCAAGACTTCATTTCACGTAAACTCATTCACCTTGCACTCAAACAAAGCTACATCGTTCACGTAGCTCACATGCTTCTTGCTCTTAATTGTAAAGCATTGGATGTTAGAGGACCTGTGGTTTGTGTCAATTTCAGAAGCAGAGTTGAACTAGCAATGATCCTTATGTGTAGGAAACACTGTTCTTTTGTTCATAGTACCCACAACTTTCTGGCTATATTAGAGAGTCTGGAAAGCAAGAACATGCTTCTTGCTCTAAAGCAGAGTGTGTTTCATGGAGGAAAACTGTGCTGTGTGTTTCCCTTCAGAAATGGAGTTAAATTCAAGGCTCTGTGTCTTCCTAAAAGCAAGACATCATTTCAGGTATATGCAGTCACTTTTCAGTTCAAATGAATATAAATCGTTTACGAAGCTCACACGTTTCTCGCTCTTAAGTGAAAAGCACTGGATGTTAGATGACTTGTGGTTTGTATCAGTTTCAGAAGCAGAGTTGAACTAGCATTGGTCTCTATGTGTAGGAAACACCATTTTTTTGTTCTGAGTACCCTCAATTTTCTGGCTATATTAAGACTCTAGAAAGCAAGAGCATGCTTCGTGCTCTAAAGCAGAGCGTGATTCATGGATGAGAACTGTGTGGTGGGTTTCCCTTCAGAAATGGAGTTAAATCCCAGGCTCTGTGTCTTCCTACAAGCAAGACTTCATTTCACGTAAACTCATTCACCTTGCACTCAAACAAAGCTACATTGTTCACGTAGCTCACACGCTTCTTGCTCTTAATTGTAAAGCATTGGATGTTAGAGGACCTGTGGTTTGTGTCAGTTTCAGAAGCAGAGTTGAACTAGCAATGATCCTTATGTGTAGGAAACACTGTTATTTGTTCATAGTACCCTCAACTTTCTGGCTCTATTAGAGAGTCTGGAAAGCAAGAACATGCTTCTTGCTCTAAAGCAGAGTGTGTTTCATGGATGAGATCTGTGCTGTGTGTTTCCCTTCAGAAATGGAGTTAAAACCCAGGCTCTGTGTCTTCCTACAAGAAAGACTTCTTTTAAGGTTCACTCAGTCACTTTTCAGCTCAAAGGAATCTACATCGTTCACGAAGCTCACACATTTCTCGCTGTTAACTGGAAAGCATTGCATGTTAATGGAACTGTGGTTTGTATCAGTTTCAGAAGAAGAGTTGACATAGATATGGTCCGTATGTGTAGGAAACACCGTTATTTTGTTCTGACCACAGTCAGTTTCCTGGTGTATTAGAGACTCTTGGAAAGCAAGAGCATGCTTCTTGATCTAAAGCAGAGTGTGTTTCATGGTTGAGAACTGTGCTGTGTGTTTCCCTTCAGAAATGGAGTTAAATTCAAGGCTCTGTGGCTTCCTAAAAGCAAGACATCATTTCAGGTATATGCAGTCACTTTTCATTTCAAATGAATATAAATCATTGACGAAGCTCACACGTTTCTCGCTCTTAAGTGAAAAGCACTGGATGTTAGATGACTTGTGGTTTGTATCAGTTTCAGAAGCAGAGTTGAACTAGCATTGGTCTCTATGTGTAGGAAACAACGTTCTTTTGTTCTGAGTACCCTCAATTTTCTGGCTATATTAAGACTCTAGAAAGCAAGAGCATGCTTCCTGCTCTAAAGCAGAGCGTGTTTCATGGATGAGAACTGTGCTGTGGGTTTCCCTTCAGAAATGGAGTTAAATTCCAGGCTCAATGTCTTCCTACAAGCAAGACATCATTTCAGGTAACACAGTCACTTTTCAGCTCAAATGAATATAAATCATTTACGACGAACACACGTTTCTCGCTCTTAACTGAATAGCATTGGATGTTAGATGACTTGTGGTTTGTATCAGTTTCAGAAGCAGAGTTGAACTAGCAATGGTCTGTATGTGTAGGAAACACCGTTCTTTTGTTCTGAGTACCCTCTAGTTTCTGGCTCTATTGGAGACTCTAGAAAGCAAGAGCATGCTTCGTGCTCTAAAGCAGAGTGTGTTTCATGGATGACAACTGTGCTTTGTGTTTCACTTCAGAAATGGAGTTAAATCCCAGGCTCTGTGTCTTCCTACAAGCAAGACATCTTTTCAGGTAAACTCAGTCACTTTTCAGCTCAAAGGAAGCTACATCTTTCACGAAGCGCACACGTTTCTCGCTATTAACTGGAAAGCATTGCATTTTAATGGTCCTGTGCTTTGTATCAGTTTCAGAAGAAGAGTTGACCTAGATATGGTCCGTATGTGTAGGAAACACCGTTATTTTGTTCTTCAAACAGTCACGTTTTCTGCTCTATAAGAGACTCTTAGAAAGCAAGAGCGTGCTTCTTGCTCTAAAGCAGAGTTTGTTTCATGGATGAGAACTGTGCTGTGTGTTTCCCTTCAGAAATGGAGTTAAATCCCAGGCGCTGTTTCTTCCTACAAACAAGTCATCATTTCAGGTAAACGCAGTCACTTTTCAGCTCAAATGAATATAAATCGTTTAAAAAGCTCACACGTTTTTTGCTCTTAACTGAATAGCATTGGATGTTAGAAGACTTGTGGTGTCTATCAGTTTCAGAAGTAGAGTTGAACTAGCTATGGTCCGTATGTATAGGAAACACCATTCTTTTGTTCAGATTACCCTCAAGTTTCTGGCTCTTTTAGAGACTCTAGAAAGCAAGAGCATGTTCCGTGTTCTAAAGCAGAGTGTGTTTCATGGATGAGAACTGTGCTGTGTGTTTCCCTTCAGAAATGGAGTTAAAACCCAGGCTCTGTGTCTTCCTACAAGCAAGACATCTTTTCAGGTAAACTCAGTCACTTTTCAGCTAAAAGGAAGCTACATCGTTCACAAAGCTCACAAGTTTCTCGCTCTTAACTGGAAAGCATTGCATGTTAGAGGAACTGTGGTTTGTATCCATTTCAGAAGAAGAGTTGACATAGATATGGTCTGTATGTGTAAGAAACACCGGTATTTTGTTCTGTCCACAGTCACGTTTCCTGCTCTAATAGAGACTCTTAGAATGCAAGAGCGTGCTTCTTGCCCTAAAGCAGAGTGTGTTTCATGGATGAGAACTGTGCTGTGTGTTTCCTTTCAGAAATGGAGTTATATTCCAGGCTCTGTGTCTTCCTACAAGCAAGACAACTTTTCAGGTAAACGCAGTCACTTTTCAGCTCAAATGAATATAAATCGTTTACGAAGCTCACACGTTTTTTGCTCTTAACTGAATAGCATTGGATGTTAGATGACTTGTGGTTTCTGTCAGTTTCAGAAGCAGAGTTGAACTAGCTATGGTCTGTCTGTGTAGGAAACACCGTTCTTTTGTTCAGAGTACCCTCCAATTTCTGGCTCTATTAGAGACTCTAGAAAGCAAGAGCATGCTCCGTGCTCTAAAGCAGAGTGTGTTTCATGGATGAGAACTGTGCTGTGTGTTTCCCTTCAGAAATTCAGTTAAATCCCAGGCTCTGTGTCTTCCTACAAGCAAGTCATCATTTCAGGTAATCGCTGTCTCTTTTCAGCTCAAATGAATATAAATCGTTTACGAAGCTCATACGTTTCTCGCTCTTAACTGGAAAGCATTGCATGTTAGAGGACCTGTGGTTTGTATCAGTTTCAGGAGCAGAGTTGAACTAGATATGGTCCGTGTGTGTAGGAAAAACAGTTCTTTTATTCTCAGCACACTTTCAAGTTTCTGGCTCTATTATAGACTCTAGAAAGCAAGAGCGTGCTTCTTGCTCTAAAGCAGAGTGTGTTTCATGGATGAGAACTGTGCTGTGCGTTTCCCTTCAGAAATGGAGTTAAATCCCAGGCTCTGTGTCTTCCTACAAGCCAGACATCTTTTCTGGTAAACTCAGTCACTTTTCAGCTCAAATGAATATAATTCGTTTACGAAGCTCACACGTTTTTTGCTCTTAACTGAATAGCATTGGATGTTAGATGACTTGTGGTTTCTATCAGTTTCAGATGTAGAGTTGAACTAGCTATGGTCCGTATGTATAGGAAACACCATTCTTTTGTTCAGATTACCCTCAAGTTTCTGGCTCTTTTAGAGACTCTAGAAAGCAAGAGCATGTTCCGTGTTCTAAAGCAGAGTGTGTTTCATGGATGAGAACTGTGCTGTGTGTTTCCCTTCAGAAATGGAGTTAAATCCCAGGCTCTGTGTCTTCCTACAAGCAAGACATCTTTTCAGTTAAACTCAGTCACTTTTCAGCTCAAAGGAAGCTACATCGTTCACAAAGCTCACAAGTTTCTCGCTCTTAACTGGAAAGCATTGCATGTTAGAGGAACTGTGGTTTGTATCAGTTTCAGAAGAAGAGTTGACATAGATATGGTCCGTATGTGTAAGAAACACCGGTATTTTGTTCTGTCCACAGTCACGTTTCCTGCTCTAATAGAGACTCTTAGAAAGCAAGAGCGTGCTTCTTGCCCTAAAGCTGAGTGTGTTTCATGGATGAGAACTGTGCTGTGTGTTTCCCTTCAGAAATGGAGTTATATTCCAGGCTCTGTGTTTTCCTACAAGCAAGACATCATTTCAGGTAAATGCAGTCACTTTTTAGCTCAAATGAATATAAATCGTTTACGAAGCTCACACGTTTCTTGCTCTTAACTGAAAAGCATTGGATGTTAGATGACTTGTGGTTTGTATCAGTTTCAGAAGCAGAGTTGAACTAGCAATGGTCCGTATATGTAGGAAACATCATTATTTTGTTCAGAGCACCCTCAGGTTTCTGGCTCAATTAGAGACTCTAGAAAGCAAGAGCATGTTTCGTGCTCTGCAGCAGAGTGTGTTTCATGGATGAGAACTGTGCTGTGTGTTTCCCTTCAGAAATGGATTTAAATCCCAGGCTCTGTGTCTTACTACAAGCAAGACTTCGTTTCACATAAACTCAGTCACTTTTCAGCTCAAACAAAGCTAAATCTTTCACGATGCTCACAAGTTTCTTGCCCTTAACTGGAAAGCATGGCATGTTAGAGGAACTGTGGTTTGTATCAGTTTCAGAAGAAGAGTTGACCTAGATATGGTCCGTATGTGTAGGAAACACCGTTCTTTTGTTCTCAGCACACTCACGTTTCCTGCTCTATTAGAGTCTCTAGAAAGCAAGAGCGTGCTTCTTCCTATACGCAGAGTGTGTTTCATCGTGAGAACAGTGCTGTGTGTTTCCCTTCAGAAATGGAGTTAAATCCCAGGCTCTGTGTCTTCCTACAAGCAAGACTTCGTTTCACGTAAACTAAGTCACCTTTCAGCTCAAAAAAAGCTAAATCGTTCACGAAGCTCACAAGTTTCTCTCTCTTAACTGGAAAGCATTGCATGTTAGAGGAACTGTGGTTTATATCGGTTTCAGCAGAAGAGTTGACCTAGATATGGTCCGCATGTGTAGGAAACACCGTTCTTTTGTTCTGAGCACACTCAGGTTTCCTGCTCTATTAGAGACTCTAGAAATCAAGAGCGTGCTCCTTCCTATACGCAGAGTTTTTTTCATGGATGACAACTGTGCTGTCTGTTTCCCTTCAGAAATGGATTTAAATCACAGGATCTGTATCTTCCCACAAGCAAGACTTCGTTTCACGTTAACTCAGTCACCTTTCAGCTCAAACGAAGCTACATTGTTCACAAAGCTCACAAGTTTCTCGCTCTTAAGTGGAAAGCATGTTAGAGGATCTGTGGTTTGTATCAGTTTCAGAAGAAGAGTTGACCTAGATATGGTCCTTATGTGTAGGAAACACCGTTATTTTGTTCTGAGCACAGTCACATTTCCTGCTCTATTAGAGACTCTTAGAAAGCAAGAGCGTGCTTCGTGCTCTAAAGCAGAGTGTGTTTCAAGGATGACAACCGTGCTTTGTGTTTCACTTCAGAAATGGGGTTAAATCCCAGGCTCTGTGTCTTCCTACAAGCAAGATATCTTTTCAGGTAAACTCAGTCACTTTTCAGCTCAAAGGAAGCTACATCTTTCACGAAGCTCACACGTTTCTCGCTCTTAACTGGAAACCATTGCATTTTAAAGGACCTGTGCTTTGTATCAGTTTCAGAAGAAGAGTTGACCTACATATGGTCCGTATGTGTAGGAAACACCGTTATTTTGTTCTTAAAACAGTCACGTTTTCTGCTCTATTAGAGACTCTTAGAAAGCAAGAGCGTGCTTCTTGCTCTAAAGCAGAGTTTGTTTCATGGATGAGAACTGTGCTGTGTGTTTCCCTTCAGAAATGGAGTTAAATCCCAGGCGCTGTGTCTTCCTACAAGCAAGACTTCGTTTCACGTAAACTAAGTCACCTTTCAGCTCAAAAAAAGCTAAATCGTTCACGAAGCTCACAAGTTTCTCTCTCTTAACTGGAAAGCATTGCATGTTAGAGGAACTGTGGTTTATATCAGTTTCACCAGAAGAGTTGACCTAGATATGGTCCGCATGTGTAGGTAACACTGTTATTTTGTTCTTCAAACAGTCACGTTTTCTGCTCTATTAGAGACTCTTAGAAAGCAAGAGCGTGCCTCTTGCTCTAAAGCAGAGTTTGTTTCATGGATGAGAACTGTGCTGTGTGTTTCCCTTCAGAAATGGAGTTAAATCCCAGGCGCTGTGTCTTCCTACAAACAAGTCATCATTTCAGGTAAACGCAGTCACTTTTCAGCTCAAATGAATATAAATCATTTAAAAAGCTCACACGTTTTTTGCTCTTAACTGAATAGCATTGGATGTTAGAAGACTTGTGGTTTCTATCAGTTTCAGAAGTAGAGTTGAACTAGCTATGATCCGTATGTATAGGAAACACCATTCTTTTGTTCAGATTACCCTCAAGTTTCTGGCTCTTTTAGAGACTCTAGAAAGCAAGAGCATGTTCCGTGTTCTAAAGCAGAGTGTGTTTCATGGATGAGAACTGTGCTGTGTGTTTCCCTTCATAAATGGAGTTAAAACCCAGGCTCTGTGTCTTCCTACAAGCAAGACATCTTTTCAGGTAAACTCAGTCACTTTTCAGCTAAAAGGAAGCTACATCGTTCACAAAGCTCACAAGTTTCTCGCTCTTAACTGGAAAGCATTGCATGTTAGAGGAACTGTGGTTTGTATACGTTTCAGAAGAAGAGTTGACATAGATATGGTCCGTATGTGTAAGAAACACCGGTATTTTGTTCTGTCCACAGTCACGTTTCCTGCTCTAATAGAGACTCTTAGAAAGCAAGAGCGTGCTTCTTGCCCTAAAGCAGAGTGTGTTTCATGGATGAGAACTGTGCTGTGTGTTTCCCTTCAGAAATGGAGTTATATTCCAGGCTCTGTGTCTTCCTACAAGCAAGACAACTTTTCAGGTAAACGCAGTCACTTTTCAGCTCAAATGAATATAAATCGTTTACGAAGCTCACACGTTTTTTGCTCTTAACTGAATAGCATTGGATGTTAGATGACTTGTGGTTTCTGTCAGTTTCAGAAGCAGAGTTGAACTAGCTATGGTCTGTCTGTGTAGGAAACACCGTTCTTTTGTTCAGAGTACCCTCCAATTTCTGGCTCTATTAGAGACTCTAGAAAGCAAGAGCATGCTCCGTGCTCTAAAGCAGAGTGTGTTTCATGGATGAGAACTGTGCTGTGTGTTTCCCTTCAGAAATTCAGTTAAATCCCAGGCTCTGTGTCTTCCTACAAGCAAGTCATCATTTCAGGTAATCGCTGTCTCTTTTCAGCTCAAATGAATATAAATCGTTTACGAAGCTCATACGTTTCTCGCTCTTAACTGGAAAGCATTGCATGTTAGAGGACCTGTGGTTTGTATCAGTTTCAGGAGCAGAGTTGAACTAGATATGGTCCGTGTGTGTAGGAAAAACAGTTCTTTTATTCTCAGCACACTTTCAAGTTTCTGGCTCTATTATAGACTCTAGAAAGCAAGAGCGTGCTTCTTGCTCTAAAGCAGAGTGTGTTTCATGGATGAGAACTGTGCTGTGCGTTTCCCTTCAGAAATGGAGTTAAATCCCAGGCTCTGTGTCTTCCTACAAGCCAGACATCTTTTCTGGTAAACTCAGTCACTTTTCAGCTCAAATGAATATAATTCGTTTACGAAGCTCACACGTTTTTTGCTCTTAACTGAATAGCATTGGATGTTAGATGACTTGTGGTTTCTATCAGTTTCAGATGTAGAGTTGAACTAGCTATGGTCCGTATGTATAGGAAACACCATTCTTTTGTTCAGATTACCCTCAAGTTTCTGGCTCTTTTAGAGACTCTAGAAAGCAAGAGCATGTTCCGTGTTCTAAAGCAGAGTGTGTTTCATGGATGAGAACTGTGCTGTGTGTTTCCCTTCAGAAATGGAGTTAAATCCCAGGCTCTGTGTCTTCCTACAAGCAAGACATCTTTTCAGGTAAACTCAGTCACTTTTCAGCTAAAAGGAAGCTACATCGTTCACAAAGCTCACAAGTTTCTCGCTCTTAACTGGAAAGCATTGCATGTTAGAGGAACTGTGGTTTGTATCAGTTTCAGAAGAAGAGTTGACCTAGATATGGTCCGTATGTGTAAGAAACACCGGTATTTTGTTCTGTCCACAGTCACGTTTCCTGCTCTAATAGAGACTCTTAGAAAGCAAGAGCGTGCTTCGTGCCCTAAAGCTGAGTGTGTTTCATGGATGAGAACCGTGCTGTGTGTTTCCCTTCAGAAATGGGGTTAAATCCCAGGCTCTGTGTCTTCCTACAAGCAAGATATCTTTTCAGGTAAACTCAGTCACTTTTCAGCTCAAAGGAAGCTACATCTTTCACGAAGCTCACACGTTTCTCGCTCTTAACTGGAAACCATTGCATTTTAAAGGACCTGTGCTTTGTATCAGTTTCAGAAGAAGAGTTGACCTACATATGGTCCGTATGTGTAGGAAACACCGTTATTTTGTTCTTAAAACAGTCACGTTTTCTGCTCTATTAGAGACTCTTAGAAAGCAAGAGCGTGCTTCTTGCTCTAAAGCAGAGTTTGTTTCATGGATGAGAACTGTGCTGTGTGTTTCCCTTCAGAAATGGAGTTAAATCCCAGGCGCTGTGTCTTCCTACAAACAAGTCATCATTTCAGGTAAACGCAGTCACTTTTCAGCTCAAATGAATATAATTCGTTTACGAAGCTCACACGTTTTTTGCTCTTAACTGAATAGCATTGGATGTTAGATGACTTGTGGTTTCTATCAACTTCAGAAGTAGAGTTGAACTAGCTATGGTCCGTATGTATAGGAAACACCATTCTTTTGTTCAGATTACCCTCAATTTTCTGGCTCTTTTAGAGACTCTAGAAAGCAATAGCATGTTCCTTGTTCTAAAGCAGAGTGTGTTTCATGGATGAGAACTGTGCTGTGTGTTTCCCTTCAGAAATGGAGTTAAATCCCAGGCTCTGTGTCTTCCTACAAGCAAGACATCTTTTCAGGTAAACTCAGTCACTTTTCAGCTCAAAGGATGCTACATCGTTCACAAAGCTCACAAGTTTCACGTTCTTAACTGGAAAGCATTGCATGTTAGAGGAACAGTGGTTTGTATCAGTTTCAGAAGAAGAGTTGACCTAGATATGGTCCGTATGTGTAGGAAACACCGTTATTTTTTTCTGAGCACAGGCACATTTCCTGCTCTATTATAGACTCTTAGAAAGCAAGAGTGTGCTTCTTGCTCTAAAGCAGAGTGTTTTTCATGGATGAGAACTGTGCTGTGTGTTTCCCTTCAGAAATGGAGTTAAATTCCAGGCTCAATGTCTTCCTACAAGCAAGACATCATTTCAGGTAACACAGTCACTTTTCAGCTCAAATGAATATAAATCGTTTACGAAGATCACACGTTTCTCGCTCTTAACTGAATAGCATTGGATGTTAGATGACTTGTTGTTTGTATCAGTTTCAGAAGCAGAGTTGAACTAGCATGGTCGGTATGTGTAGGAAACACCATTCTTTTTTTCAGAGGACCCTCAATTTTCTGGCTCTTTTAGAGACTCTAGAAAGCAAGAGCATGCTCCATGCCCTAAAGCAGAGTGTGTTTCATGGATGAGAACTGTGCTGTGTGTTTCCCTTCAGAAATGGAGTTAAATCCCAGGCTCTGTGTCTTCCTACAAGCAAGTCATCATTTCACGTAAACTCTGTCACTTTTCAGCTCTAATGAATTTAAATCGTTTACGAAGCTCACAGGTTTCTCGTTCTTATTTGAAAAGCATTGGATGTGAGAGGACCTGTGGTTTGTATAAGTTTCAGGAGCAGAGTTGAACTAGATATGGTCTTTGTGTGGAGGAAACCCAGTTCTTTTATTCTGAGTACACTTTCAAGTTTCTGGCTCTATTATAGACTCTAGAAAGCAAGAGCGTGCTTCTTGCTCTAAAGCAGAGTGTGTTTCATGGATGAGAACTGTGCTGTGTGTTTCCCTTCAGAAATGGTGTTAAATCCCAGGCTCTGTGTCTTCCTACAAGCAAAACATCTTTTCAGGTAAACTCAGTCACTTTTCAGCTCAAAGGAAGCTAAATCGTTCACGAAGCTCACAAGTTTCTCGCTCTTAACCAGAAAGCATTGCATGTTAGAGGAACTGTGGTTTATATCATTTTCAGAAGAAGAGTTGACCTAGATATGGTCCGCATGTGTAGGAAACACCGTTCTTTTGTTCTGAGCACACTCACGCATCCTGCTCTATTAGAGACTCTAGAAAGCATGAGCGTGCTTCTTCCTATACGCAGAGTGTGTTGCATCGTGAGAACTGTGCTGTCTGTTTCCCTTCAGAAATGGAGTTAAATCCCAGGCTCTGTGTCTTCCTACAAGCAAGACATCTTTTCAGGTAAACTCAGTCACTTTTCAGCTCAAACGAAGCTACATCGTTCACAAAGCTCACAAGTTTCTCGCTCTTAACTTTAAAGCATTGCATGTTAGAGGAACTGTGGTTTGTATCAGTTTCAGAAGAAGAGTTGACATAGATATGGTCCGTATGTGTAAGAAACACCATTATTTTGATCTGTTCACAGTCACGTTTCCTGCTCTAATAGAGACTCTTAGAAAGCACGAGCGTGCTTCTTTCTCTAAAGCAGAGTGGTTTCATGGATGAGAACTGTGCTGTGTGTTTCCCTTCAGAAATGGAGTTAAATTCCAGGCTCAATGTCTTCCTACAAGCAAGACATCATTTCAGGTAACGCAGTCACTTTTCAGCTCAAATGAACATAAATCGTTTACGAAGCTCACATGTTTCTTGCTCTTAACTAAAAAGCATTGGATATTAGATGACTTGTGTTTTGTATCAGTTTCAGAAGCAGAGTTGAACTAGTAATGGTCCGTATATGTAGGAAACACCGTTATTTTATTCAGAGCACCCTCATGTTTCTGGCTCTATTACAGACTCTAGAAAGCAAGAGCATGCTTCATGCTCTAAAGCAGAGTGTGGTTCATGGATGAGAACTGTGCTGTGTGTTTCCCTTCAGAAATGGAGTTAAATCCCAGGCGCTGTGTCTTCCTACAAACAAGTCATCATTTCAGGTAAACGCAGTCACTTTTCAGCTCAAATGAATATAAATCATTTACTAAGCTCACACGTTTCTCGCTCTTAACTGACAAGCATTGCATGTTAATGGAACTGTGCTTTGTATCAGTTTCAGAAGAAGATTTGACCTAGATATGGTCCGTATGTGTTGGAAACACCATTCTTTTGTTCAGATTACCCTCAAGTTTCTGGCTCTTTTAGAGACTCTAGAAAGCAAGAGCATGTTCCGTGTCCTAAAGAAGAGTGTGTTTCATGGATGAGAACTGTGCTGTGTGTTTCCCTTCAGAAATGGAGTTAAAACCCAGGCTCTGGGTCTTCCTACAAGCAAGACATCTTTTCAGGTAAACTCAGTCACTTTTCAGCTCAAACGAAGCTACATCGTTCACAAAGCTCACAAGTTTCTCGCTCTTAACTGGAAAGCATTGCATGTTAGAGGAACTGTGGTTTGTATCCGTTTCAGAAGAAGAGTTGACATAGATATGGTCCGTATGTGTAAGAAACACCGGTATTTTGTTCTGTCCACAGTCACGTTTCCTGCTCTAATAGAGACTCTTAGAAAGCAAGAGCGTGCTTCTTGCCCTAAAGCAGAGTGTGTTTCATGGATGAGAACTGTGCTGTGTGTTTCCCTTCAGAAATGGAGTTATATTCCAGGCTCTGTGTCTTCCTACAAGCAAGACATCATTTCAGGTAAATGCAGTCACTTTTTAGCTCAAATGAATATAAATCGTTTACGAAGCTCACACGTTTCTTGCTCTTAACTGAAAAGCATTGGATGTTAGATGACTTGTGGTTTGTATCAGTTTCAGAAGCAGAGTTGAACTAGCAATGGTCCGTATATGTAGGAAACATCATTATTTTGTTCAGAGCACCCTCAGGTTTCTGGCTCAATTAGAGACTCTAGAAAGCAAGAGCATGTTTCATGCTCTGCAGCAGAGTGTGTTTCATGGATGAGAACTGTGCTGTGTGTTTCCCTTCAGAAATGGATTTAAATCCCAGGCTCTGTGTCTTACTACAAGCAAGACTTCGTTTCACATAAACTCAGTCACTTTTCAGCTCAAACAAAGCTAAATCTTTCACGATGCTCACAAGTTTCTTGCCCTTAACTGGAAAGCATGGCATGTTAGAGGAACTGTGGTTTGTATCAGTTTCAGAAGAAGAGTTGACCTAGATATGGTCCGTATGTGTAGGAAACACCGTTCTTTTGTTCTCAGCACACTCACGTTTCCTGCTCTATTAGAGTCTCTAGAAAGCAAGAGCGTGCTTCTTCCTATACGCAGAGTGTGTTTCATCGTGAGAACAGTGCTGTGTGTTTCCCTTCAGAAATGGAGTTAAATCCCAGGCTCTGTGTCTTCCTAAAAGCAAGACTTCGTTTCACGTAAACTAAGTCACCTTTCAGCTCAAAAAAAGCTAAATCGTTCACGAAGCTCACAAGTTTCTCTCTCTTAACTGGAAAGCATTGCATGTTAGAGGAACTGTGGTTTATATCGGTTTCAGCAGAAGAGTTGACCTAGATATGGTCCGCATGTGTAGGAAACACCGTTCTTTTGTTCTGAGCACACTCACGTTTCCTGCTCTATTAGAGACTCTAGAAATCAAGAGCGTGCTCCTTCCTATACGCAGAGTGTTTTTCATGGATGACAACTGTGCTGTCTGTTTCCCTTCAGAAATGGAGTTAAATCACAGGATCTGTATCTTCCCACAAGCAAGACTTCGTTTCACGTTAACTCAGTCACCTTTCAGCTCAAACGAAGCTACATTGTTCACAAAGCTCACAAGTTTCTCGCTCTTAAGTGGAAAGCATTGCATGTTAGAGGATCTGTGGTTTGTATCAGTTTCAGAAGAAGAGTTGACCTAGATATGGTCCGTATGTGTAGGAAACATTGTTATTTTGTTCTTAAAACAGTCACGTTTTCCGCTCTATTAGAGAATCTTAGAAAGCTTGAGCGTGCTTCTTGATCTAAAGCAGAGTGTTTTTCATGGATGAGAACTGTGCTGTGTGTTTCCCTTCAGAAATGGAGTTAAATCCCAGGCGCTGTGTCTTCCTACAAACAAGTCATCATTTCAGGTAAACGCAGTCACTTTTCAGCTCAAATGAATATAAATCACTTACTAAGCTCACACGTTTCTCGCTCTTAACTGACAAGCATTGCATGTTAATGGAACTGTGCTTTGTATCAGTTTCAGAAGAAGATTTGACCTAGATATGGTCCGTATGTGTTGGAAACACCATTCTTTTGTTCAGATTACCCTCAAGTTTCTGGCTCTTTTAGAGACTCTAGAAAGCAAGAGCATGTTCCGTGTCCTAAAGAAGAGTGTGTTTCATGGATGAGAACTGTGCTGTGTGTTTCCCTTCAGAAATGGAGTTAAAACCCAGGCTCTGGGTCTTCCTACAAGCAAGACATCTTTTCAGGTAAACTCAGTCACTTTTCAGCTCAAACGAAGCTACATCGTTCACAAAGCTCACAAGTTTCTCGCTCTTAACTGGAAAGCATTGCATGTTAGAGGAACTGTGGTTTGTATCCGTTTCAGAAGAAGAGTTGACATAGATATGGTCCGTATGTGTAAGAAACACCGGTATTTTGTTCTGTCCACAGTCACGTTTCCTGCTCTAATAGAGACTCTTAGAAAGCAAGAGCGTGCTTCTTGCCCTAAAGCAGAGTGTGTTTCATGGATGAGAACTGTGCTGTGTGTTTCCCTTCAGAAATGGAGTTATATTCCAGGCTCTGTGTCTTCCTACAAGCAAGACATCATTTCAGGTAAATGCAGTCACTTTTTAGCTCAAATGAATATAAATCGTTTACGAAGCTCACACGTTTCTTGCTCTTAACTGAAAAGCATTGGATGTTAGATGGCTTGTGGTTTGTATCAGTTTCAGAAGCAGAGTTGAACTAGCAATGGTCCGTATATGTAGGAAACATCATTATTTTGTTCAGAGCACCCTCAGGTTTCTGGCTCAATTAGAGACTCTAGAAAGCAAGAGCATGTTTCATGCTCTGCAGCAGAGTGTGTTTCATGGATGAGAACTGTGCTGTGTGTTTCCCTTCAGAAATGGATTTAAATCCCAGGCTCTGTGTCTTACTACAAGCAAGACTTCGTTTCACATAAACTCAGTCACTTTTCAGCTCAAACAAAGCTAAATCTTTCACGATGCTCACAAGTTTCTTGCCCTTAACTGGAAAGCATGGCATGTTAGAGGAACTGTGGTTTGTTTCAGTTTCAGAAGAAGAGTTGACCTAGATATGGTCCGTATGTGTAGGAAACACCGTTCTTTTGTTCTCAGCACACTCACGTTTCCTGCTCTATTAGAGTCTCTAGAAAGCAAGAGCGTGCTTCTTCCTATACGCAGAGTGTGTTTCATCGTGAGAACAGTGCTGTGTGTTTCCCTTCAGAAATGGAGTTAAATCCCAGGCGCTGTGTCTTCCTACAAACAAGTCATCATTTCAGGTAAACGCAGTCACTTTTCAGCTCAAATGAATATAAATCATTTACTAAGCTCACACGTTTCTCGCTCTTAACTGACAAGCATTGCATGTTAATGGAACTGTGCTTTGTATCAGTTTCAGAAGAAGATTTGACCTAGATATGGTCCGTATGTGTTGGAAACACCATTCTTTTGTTCAGATTACCCTCAAGTTTCTGGCTCTTTTAGAGACTCTAGAAAGCAAGAGCATGTTCCGTGTCCTAAAGAAGAGTGTGTTTCATGGATGAGAACTGTGCTGTGTGTTTCCCTTCAGAAATGGAGTTAAAACCCAGGCTCTGGGTCTTCCTACAAGCAAGACATCTTTTCAGGTAAACTCAGTCACTTTTCAGCTCAAACGAAGCTACATCGTTCACAAAGCTCACAAGTTTCTCGCTCTTAACTGGAAAGCATTGCATGTTAGAGGAACTGTGGTTTGTATCCGTTTCAGAAGAAGAGTTGACATAGATATGGTCCGTATGTGTAAGAAACACCGGTATTTTGTTCTGTCCACAGTCACGTTTCCTGCTCTAATAGAGACTCTTAGAAAGCAAGAGCGTGCTTCTTGCCCTAAAGCAGAGTGTGTTTCATGGATGAGAACTGTGCTGTGTGTTTCCCTTCAGAAATGGAGTTATATTCCAGGCTCTGTGTCTTCCTACAAGCAAGACATCATTTCAGGTAAATGCAGTCACTTTTTAGCTCAAATGAATATAAATCGTTTACGAAGCTCACACGTTTCTTGCTCTTAACTGAAAAGCATTGGATGTTAGATGACTTGTGGTTTGTATCAGTTTCAGAAGCAGAGTTGAACTAGCAATGGTCCGTATATGTAGGAAACATCATTATTTTGTTCAGAGCACCCTCAGGTTTCTGGCTCAATTAGAGACTCTAGAAAGCAAGAGCATGTTTCATGCTCTGCAGCAGAGTGTGTTTCATGGATGAGAACTGTGCTGTGTGTTTCCCTTCAGAAATGGATTTAAATCCCAGGCTCTGTGTCTTCCTACAAGCAAGACTTCGTTTCACATAAACTCAGTCACTTTTCAGCTCAAACAAAGCTAAATCTTTCACGATGCTCACAAGTTTCTCGCCCTTAACTGGAAAGCATGGCATGTTAGAGGAACTGTGGATTGTATCAGTTTCAGAAGAAGAGTTGACCTAGATATGGTCCGTATGTGTAGGAAACACCGTTCTTTTGTTCTGAGCACACTCACTTTTCCTGCTCTATTAGAGACTCCAGAAAGCAAGAGCGTGCTTCTTCCTATACGCACAGTGTGTTTCATTGTGAGAACTGTGCTGTCTGTTTCCCTTCAGAAATGGAGTTAAATCCCAGTCTCTGTGTCTTCCTACAAGCAAGACATCTTTTCAGGTAAACTCAGTCACTTTTCAGCTCAAAGGAAGCTACATCGTTCACAAAGCTCACAAATTTCTCGCTCTTAACTGGAAAACATTGCAAGTTAGAGGAACTGTGGTTTATATCAGTTTCAGAAGAAGAGTTGACCTAGATATGGTCCACATGTGTAGGAAACACCGTTCTTTTGTTCTGAGCACACTCACGTTTGCTGATCTATTATAGACTCTAGAAAGCAAGAGCGTGCTTCTTGCTCTAAAGCAGAGTGTGTTTCATGGATGAGAACTGTGCTGTGTGTTTCCCTTCAGAAATGGTGTTAAATCCCAGGCTCTGTGTCTTCCTACAAGCAAGACATCTTTTCAGGTAAACTCAGTCACTTTTCAGCTCAAAGGAAGCTAAATCGTTCACGAAGCTCACAAGTTTCTCGCTCTTAACCAGAAAGCATTGCATGTTAGAGGAACTGTGGTTTATATCATTTTCAGAAGAAGAGTTGACCTAGATATGGTCCGCATGTGTAGGAAACACCGTTCTTTTGTTCTGAGCACACTCACGCCTCCTGCTCTATTAGAGACTCTAGAAAGCATGAGCGTGCTTCTTCCTATACGCAGAGTGTGTTGCATCGTGAGAACTGTGCTGTCTGTTTCCCTTCAGAAATGGAGTTAAATCCCAGGCTCTGTGTCTTCCTACAAGCAAGACATCTTTTCAGGTAAACTCAGTCACTTTTCAGCTCAAACGAAGCTACATCGTTCACAAAGCTCACAAGTTTCTCGCTCTTAACTTTAAAGCATTGCATGTTAGAGGAACTGTGGTTTGTATCAGTTTCAGAAGAAGAGTTGACATAGATATGGTCCGTATGTGTAAGAAACACCATTATTTTGATCTGTTCACAGTCAGGTTTCCTGCTCTAATAGAGACTCTTAGAAAGCAAGAGCGTGCTTCTTTCTCTAAAGCAGAGTGGTTTCATGGATGAGAACTGTGCTGTGTGTTTCCCTTCAGAAATGGAGTTAAATTCCAGGCTCAATGTCTTCCTACAAGCAAGACATCATTTCAGGTAACGCAGTCACTTTTCAGCTCAAATGAACATAAATCGTTTACGAAGCTCACATGTTTCTTGCTCTTAACTGAAAAGCATTGGATATTAGATGACTTGTGTTTTGTATCAGTTTCAGAAGCAGAGTTGAACTAGTAATGGTCCGTATATGTAGGAAACACCGTTATTTTGTTCAGAGCACCCTCATGTTTCTGGCTCTATTACAGACTCTAGAAAGCAAGAGCATGCTTCATGCTCTAAAGCAGAGTGTGGTTCATGGATGAGAACTGTGCTGTGTGTTTCCCTTCAGAAATGGAATTACATCACAGGCTCTGTATCTTCCTATGAGCAAGACTTCGTTTCACGTAAACTCAGTCACCTTTCAGCTCATACAAAGCTATATCGTTCACAAAGCTCACAAGTTTCTCGCTCTTACCTGGAAAGCATTGCATGTTAGAGGAACTGTGGTTTGTATCAGTTTTAGAAGAAGAGTTGACCTAGATATGGTCCGTATGTGTAGGAAACATTGTTATTTTGTTCTTAAAACAGTCACGTTTTCCGCTCTATTAGAGAATCTTAGAAAGCTTGAGCGTGCTTCTTGATCTAAAGCAGAGTGTTTTTCATGGATGAGAACTGTGCTGTGTGTTTCCCTTCAGAAATGGAGTTAAATCCCAGGCGCTGTGTCTTCCTACAAACAAGTCATCATTTCAGGTAAACGCAGTCACTTTTCAGCTCAAATGAATATAAATCATTTACTAAGCTCACACGTTTCTCGCTCTTAACTGACAAGCATTGCATGTTAATGGAACTGTGCTTTGTATCAGTTTCAGAAGAAGATTTGACCTAGATATGGTCCGTATGTGTTGGAAACACCATTCTTTTGTTCAGATTACCCTCAAGTTTCTGGCTCTTTTAGAGACTCTAGAAAGCAAGAGCATGTTCCGTGTCCTAAAGAAGAGTGTGTTTCATGGATGAGAACTGTGCTGTGTGTTTCCCTTCAGAAATGGAGTTAAAACCCAGGCTCTGGGTCTTCCTACAAGCAAGACATCTTTTCAGGTAAACTCAGTCACTTTTCAGCTCAAACGAAGCTACATCGTTCACAAAGCTCACAAGTTTCTCGCTCTTAACTGGAAAGCATTGCATGTTAGAGGAACTGTGGTTTGTATCCGTTTCAGAAGAAGAGTTGACATAGATATGGTCCGTATGTGTAAGAAACACCGGTATTTTGTTCTGTCCACAGTCACGTTTCCTGCTCTAATAGAGACTCTTAGAAAGCAAGAGCGTGCTTCTTGCCCTAAAGCAGAGTGTGTTTCATGGATGAGAACTGTGCTGTGTGTTTCCCTTCAGAAATGGAGTTATATTCCAGGCTCTGTGTCTTCCTACAAGCAAGACATCATTTCAGGTAAATGCAGTCACTTTTTAGCTCAAATGAATATAAATCGTTTACGAAGCTCACACGTTTCTTGCTCTTAACTGAAAAGCATTGGATGTTAGATGACTTGTGGTTTGTATCAGTTTCAGAAGCAGAGTTGAACTAGCAATGGTCCGTATATGTAGGAAACATCATTATTTTGTTCAGAGCACCCTCAGGTTTCTGGCTCAATTAGAGACTCTAGAAAGCAAGAGCATGTTTCATGCTCTGCAGCAGAGTGTGTTTCATGGATGAGAACTGTGCTGTGTGTTTCCCTTCAGAAATGGATTTAAATCCCAGGCTCTGTGTCTTACTACAAGCAAGACTTCGTTTCACATAAACTCAGTCACTTTTCAGCTCAAACAAAGCTAAATCTTTCACGATGCTCACAAGTTTCTTGCCCTTAACTGGAAAGCATGGCATGTTAGAGGAACTGTGGTTTGTATCAGTTTCAGAAGAAGAGTTGACCTAGATATGGTCCGTATGTGTAGGAAACACCGTTCTTTTGTTCTCAGCACACTCACGTTTCCTGCTCTATTAGAGTCTCTAGAAAGCAAGAGCGTGCTTCTTCCTATACGCAGAGTGTGTTTCATCGTGAGAACAGTGCTGTGTGTTTCCCTTCAGAAATGGAGTTAAATCCCAGGCTCTGTGTCTTCCTACAAGCAAGACTTCGTTTCATGTAAACTAAGTCACCTTTCAGCTCAAAAAAAGCTAAATCGTTCACGAAGCTCACAAGTTTCTCTCTCTTAACTGGAAAGCATTGCATGTTAGAGGAACTGTGGTTTATATCGGTTTCAGCAGAAGAGTTGACCTAGATATGGTCCGCATGTGTAGGAAACACCGTTCTTTTGTTATGAGCACACTCACGTTTCCTGCTCTATTAGAGACTCTAGAAATCAAGAGCGTGCTCCTTCCTATACGCAGAGTGTTTTTCATGGATGACAACTGTGCTGTCTGTTTCCCTTCAGAAATGGAGTTAAATCACAGGATCTGTATCTTCCCACAAGCAAGACTTCGTTTCACGTTAACTCAGTCACCTTTCAGCTCAAACGAAGCTACATTGTTCACAAAGCTCACAAGTTTCTCGCTCTTAAGTGGAAAGCATTGCATGTTAGAGGATCTGTGGTTTGTATCAGTTTTAGAAGAAGAGTTGACCTAGATATGGTCCGTATGTGTAGGAAACATTGTTATTTTGTTCTTAAAACAGTCACGTTTTCCGCTCTATTAGAGAATCTTAGAAAGCTTGAGCGTGCTTCTTGATCTAAAGCAGAGTGTTTTTCATGGATGAGAACTGTGCTGTGTGTTTCCCTTCAGAAATGGAGTTAAATCCCAGGCGCTGTGTCTTCCTACAAACAAGTCATCATTTCAGGTAAACGCAGTCACTTTTCAGCTCAAATGAATATAAATCATTTACTAAGCTCACACGTTTCTCGCTCTTAACTGACAAGCATTGCATGTTAATGGAACTGTGCTTTGTATCAGTTTCAGAAGAAGATTTGACCTAGATATGGTCCGTATGTGTTGGAAACACCATTCTTTTGTTCAGATTACCCTCAAGTTTCTGGCTCTTTTAGAGACTCTAGAAAGCAAGAGCATGTTCCGTGTCCTAAAGAAGAGTGTGTTTCATGGATGAGAACTGTGCTGTGTGTTTCCCTTCAGAAATGGAGTTAAAACCCAGGCTCTGGGTCTTCCTACAAGCAAGACATCTTTTCAGGTAAACTCAGTCACTTTTCAGCTCAAACGAAGCTACATCGTTCACAAAGCTCACAAGTTTCTCGCTCTTAACTGGAAAGCATTGCATGTTAGAGGAACTGTGGTTTGTATCCGTTTCAGAAGAAGAGTTGACATAGATATGGTCCGTATGTGTAAGAAACACCGGTATTTTGTTCTGTCCACAGTCACGTTTCCTGCTCTAATAGAGACTCTTAGAAAGCAAGAGCGTGCTTCTTGCCCTAAAGCAGAGTGTGTTTCATGGATGAGAACTGTGCTGTGTGTTTCCCTTCAGAAATGGAGTTATATTCCAGGCTCTGTGTCTTCCTACAAGCAAGACATCATTTCAGGTAAATATAGTCACTTTTTAGCTCAAATGAATATAAATCGTTTACGAAGCTCACACGTTTCTTGCTCTTAACTGAAAAGCATTGGATGTTAGATGACTTGTGGTTTGTATCAGTTTCAGAAGCAGAGTTGAACTAGCAATGGTCCGTATATGTAGGAAACATCATTATTTTGTTCAGAGCACCCTCAGGTTTCTGGCTCAATTAGAGACTCTAGAAAGCAAGAGCATGTTTCATGCTCTGCAGCAGAGTGTGTTTCATGGATGAGAACTGTGCTGTGTGTTTCCCTTCAGAAATGGATTTAAATCCCAGGCTCTGTGTCTTACTACAAGCAAGACTTCGTTTCACATAAACTCAGTCACTTTTCAGCTCAAACAAAGCTAAATCTTTCACGATGCTCACAAGTTTCTTGCCCTTAACTGGAAAGCATGGCATGTTAGAGGAACTGTGGTTTGTTTCAGTTTCAGAAGAAGAGTTGACCTAGATATGGTCCGTATGTGTAGGAAACACCGTTCTTTTGTTCTCAGCACACTCACGTTTCCTGCTCTATTAGAGTCTCTAGAAAGCAAGAGCGTGCTTCTTCCTATACGCAGAGTGTGTTTCATCGTGAGAACAGTGCTGTGTGTTTCCCTTCAGAAATGGAGTTAAATCCCAGGCGCTGTGTCTTCCTACAAACAAGTCATCATTTCAGGTAAACGCAGTCACTTTTCAGCTCAAATGAATATAAATCATTTACTAAGCTCACACGTTTCTCGCTCTTAACTGACAAGCATTGCATGTTAATGGAACTGTGCTTTGTATCAGTTTCAGAAGAAGATTTGACCTAGATATGGTCCGTATGTGTTGGAAACACCATTCTTTTGTTCAGATTACCCTCAAGTTTCTGGCTCTTTTAGAGACTCTAGAAAGCAAGAGCATGTTCCGTGTCCTAAAGAAGAGTGTGTTTCATGGATGAGAACTGTGCTGTGTGTTTCCCTTCAGAAATGGAGTTAAAACCCAGGCTCTGGGTCTTCCTACAAGCAAGACATCTTTTCAGGTAAACTCAGTCACTTTTCAGCTCAAACGAAGCTACATCGTTCACAAAGCTCACAAGTTTCTCGCTCTTAACTGGAAAGCATTGCATGTTAGAGGAACTGTGGTTTGTATCCGTTTCAGAAGAAGAGTTGACATAGATATGGTCCGTATGTGTAAGAAACACCGGTATTTTGTTCTGTCCACAGTCACGTTTCCTGCTCTAATAGAGACTCTTAGAAAGCAAGAGCGTGCTTCTTGCCCTAAAGCAGAGTGTGTTTCATGGATGAGAACTGTGCTGTGTGTTTCCCTTCAGAAATGGAGTTATATTCCAGGCTCTGTGTCTTCCTACAAGCAAGACATCATTTCAGGTAAATATAGTCACTTTTTAGCTCAAATGAATATAAATCGTTTACGAAGCTCACACGTTTCTTGCTCTTAACTGAAAAGCATTGGATGTTAGATGACTTGTGGTTTGTATCAGTTTCAGAAGCAGAGTTGAACTAGCAATGGTCCGTATATGTAGGAAACATCATTATTTTGTTCAGAGCACCCTCAGGTTTCTGGCTCAATTAGAGACTCTAGAAAGCAAGAGCATGTTTCATGCTCTGCAGCAGAGTGTGTTTCATGGATGAGAACTGTGCTGTGTGTTTCCCTTCAGAAATGGATTTAAATCCCAGGCTCTGTGTCTTACTACAAGCAAGACTTCGTTTCACATAAACTCAGTCACTTTTCAGCTCAAACAAAGCTAAATCTTTCACGATGCTCACAAGTTTCTTGCCCTTAACTGGAAAGCATGGCATGTTAGAGGAACTGTGGTTTGTTTCAGTTTCAGAAGAAGAGTTGACCTAGATATGGTCCGTATGTGTAGGAAACACCGTTCTTTTGTTCTCAGCACACTCACGTTTCCTGCTCTATTAGAGTCTCTAGAAAGCAAGAGCGTGCTTCTTCCTATACGCAGAGTGTGTTTCATCGTGAGAACAGTGCTGTGTGTTTCCCTTCAGAAATGGAGTTAAATCCCAGGCGCTGTGTCTTCCTACAAACAAGTCATCATTTCAGGTAAACGCAGTCACTTTTCAGCTCAAATGAATATAAATCATTTACTAAGCTCACACGTTTCTCGCTCTTAACTGACAAGCATTGCATGTTAATGGAACTGTGCTTTGTATCAGTTTCAGAAGAAGATTTGACCTAGATATGGTCCGTATGTGTTGGAAACACCATTCTTTTGTTCAGATTACCCTCAAGTTTCTGGCTCTTTTAGAGACTCTAGAAAGCAAGAGCATGTTCCGTGTCCTAAAGAAGAGTGTGTTTCATGGATGAGAACTGTGCTGTGTGTTTCCCTTCAGAAATGGAGTTAAAACCCAGGCTCTGGGTCTTCCTACAAGCAAGACATCTTTTCAGGTAAACTCAGTCACTTTTCAGCTCAAACGAAGCTACATCGTTCACAAAGCTCACAAGTTTCTCGCTCTTAACTGGAAAGCATTGCATGTTAGAGGAACTGTGGTTTGTATCCGTTTCAGAAGAAGAGTTGACATAGATATGGCCCGTATGTGTAAGAAACACCGGTATTTTGTTCTGTCCACAGTCACGTTTCCTGCTCTAATAGAGACTCTTAGAAAGCAAGAGCGTGCTTCTTGCCCTAAAGCAGAGTGTGTTTCAATGATGAGAACTGTGCTGTGTGTTTCCCTTCAGAAATGGAGTTATATTCCAGGCTCTGTGTCTTCCTACAAGCAAGACATCATTTCAGGTAAATGCAGTCACTTTTTAGCTCAAATGAATATAAATCGTTTACGAAGCTCACACGTTTCTTGCTCTTAACTGAAAAGCATTGGATGTTAGATGACTTGTGGTTTGTATCAGTTTCAGAAGCAGAGTTGAACTAGCAATGGTCCGTATATGTAGGAAACATCATTATTTTGTTCAGAGCACCCTCAGGTTTCTGGCTCAATTAGAGACTCTAGAAAGCAAGAGCATGTTTCATGCTCTGCAGCAGAGTGTGTTTCATGGATGAGAACTGTGCTGTGTGTTTCCCTTCAGAAATGGATTTAAATCCCAGGCTCTGTGTCTTCCTACAAGCAAGACTTCGTTTCACATAAACTCAGTCACTTTTCAGCTCAAACAAAGCTAAATCTTTCACGATGCTCACAAGTTTCTCGCCCTTAACTGGAAAGCATGGCATGTTAGAGGAACTGTGGATTGTATCAGTTTCAGAAGAAGAGTTGACCTAGATATGGTCCGTATGTGTAGGAAACACCGTTCTTTTGTTCTGAGCACACTCACTTTTCCTGCTCTATTAGAGACTCCAGAAAGCAAGAGCGTGCTTCTTCCTATACGCACAGTGTGTTTCATTGTGAGAACTGTGCTGTCTGTTTCCCTTCAGAAATGGAGTTAAATCCCAGTCTCTGTGTCTTCCTACAAGCAAGACATCTTTTCAGGTAAACTCAGTCACTTTTCAGCTCAAAGGAAGCTACATCGTTCACAAAGCTCAAAAATTTCTCGCTCTTAACTGGAAAACATTGCAAGTTAGAGGAACTGTGGTTTATATCAGTTTCAGAAGAAGAGTTGACCTAGATATGGTCCACATGTGTAGGAAACACCGTTCTTTTGTTCTGAGCACACACACTCACGTTTGCTGATCTATTAGAGACTCTAGAAAGCAAGAGCGTGCTTCTTCCTATACGCACAGTGTGTTTCATCGTGAGAACTGTGCTGTCTGTTTCCCTTCAGAAATGGAGTTAAATCCCAGGCTCTGTGTCTTCCTTCAAGCAAGACATCTTTTCAGGTAAACTCAGTCACTTTTCAGCTCAAAGGAAGCTACATCGTTCACAAAGCTCACAAATTTCTCGCTCTTAACTGGAAAACATTGCATGTTAGAGGAACTGTGGTTTATATCAGTTTCAGAAGAAGAGTTGACCTAGATATGGTCCACATGTGTAGGAAACACCGTTCTTTTGTTCTGAGCACACTCACTTTTCCTGCTCTATTAGAGACTCTAGAAAGCAAGAGCGTGCTTCTTCCTGTATGCAGAGTGTGTTTCATCGTGAGAACTGTGCTGTCTGTTTCCCTTCAGAAATGGAGTTAAATCACAGGCTCTGTATCTTCCTACAAGCAAGACTTCGTTTCACGTTAACTCAGTCACCTTTCAGCTCAAACGAAGCTACATCGTTCACAAAGCTCACAAGTTTCTCGCTCTTAACTGGAAAGCATTGCATGTTAGAGGAACTGTGGTTTGTATCAGTTTCAGAAGAAGAGTTGACCTAGATATGGTCCGTATGTGTAGTAAACAGCGTTATTTTGTTCTGAGCACAGGCACATTTCCTGCTCTATTATAGACTCTTAGAAAGCAAGGGTGTGCTTCTTGCTCTAAAGCAGAGTGTTTTTCATGGATGAGAACTGTGCTGTGTGTTTCCCTTCAGAAATGGAGTTAAATTCCAGGCTCAATGTCTTCCTACAAGCAAGACATCATTTCAGGTAACACAGTCACTTTTCAGCTCAAATGAATATAAATCGTTTACGAAGATCACACGTTTCTGGTTCTTAACTGAATAGCATTGGATGTTAGATGACTTGTGGTTTCTGTCAGTTTCAGAAGCAGAGTTGAACTAGCATGGTCGGTATGTGTAGGAAACACCATTCTTTTTTTCAGAGGACCCTCAATTTTCTGGCTCTTTTAGAGACTCTAGAAAGCAAGAGCATGCTCAATGCCCTAAAGCAGAGTGTGTTTCATGGATGAGAACTGTGCTGTGTGTTTCCCTTCAGAAATGGAGTTAAATCCCAGGCTCTGTGTCTTCCTACAAGCAAGTCATCATTTCACGTAAACCCTGTCACTTTTCAGCTCTAATGAATTTAAATCATTTACGAAGCTCACAGGTTTCTCGTTCTTATTTGAAAAGCATTGGATGTGAGAGGACCTGTGGTTTGTATAAGTTTCAGGAGCAGAGTTGAACTAGATATGGTCCTTGTGTGGAGGAAACCCAGTTCTTTTATTCTGAGCACACTTTCAAGTTTCTGGCTCTATTATAGACTCTAGAAAGCAAGAGCGTGCTTCTTGCTCTAAAGCAGAGTGTGTTTCATGGATGAGAACTGTGCTGTGTGTTTCCCTTCAGAAATGGTGTTAAATCCCAGGCTCTGTGTCTTCCTACAAGCAAGACATCTTTTCAGGTAAACTCAGTCACTTTTCAGATCAAAGGAAGCTAAATCGTTCACGAAGCTCACAAGTTTCTCGCTCTTAACCAGAAAGCATTGCATGTTAGAGGAACTGTGGTTTATATCATTTTCAGAAGAAGAGTTGACCTAGATATGGTCCGCATATGTAGGAAACACCGTTCTTTTGTTCTGAGCACACTCACGCATCCTGCTCTATTAGAGACTCTAGAAAGCATGAGCGTGCTTCTTCCTATACGCAGAGTGTGTTGCATCGTGAGAACTGTGCTGTCTGTTTCCCTTCAGAAATGGAGTTAAATCCCAGGCTCTGTGTCTTCCTACAAGCAAGACATCTTTTCAGGTAAACTCAGTCACTTTTCAGCTCAAAGGAAGCTACATCGTTCAAAAAGCTCACAAGTTTCTCGCTCTTAACTTTAAAGCATTGCATGTTAGAGGAACTGTGGTTTGTATCAGTTTCAGAAGAAGAGTTGACATAGATATGGTCCGTATGTGTAAGAAACACCATTATTTTGATCTGTCCACAGTCACGTTTCCTGCTCTAATAGAGACTCTTAGAAAGCAAGAGCGTGCTTCTTTCTCTAAAGCAGAGTGGTTTCATGGATGAGAACTGTGCTGTGTGTTTCCCTTCAGAAATGGAGTTAAATTCAAGCTCAATGTCTTCCTACAAGCAAGACATCATTTCAGGTAACGCAGTCACTTTTCAGCTCAAATGAACATAAATCGTTTACGAAGCTCACATGTTTCTTGCTCTTAACTGAAAAGCATTGGATATTAGATGCCTTGTGTTTTGTATCAGTTTCAGAAGCAGAGTTGAACTAGCAATGGTCCGTATATGTAGGAAACACCGTTATTTTGTTCAGAGCACCCTCATGTTTCTGGCTCTATTACAGACTCTAGAAAGCAAGAGCATGCTTCATGCTCTAAAGCAGAGTGTGGTTCATGGATGAGAACTGTGCTGTGTGTTTCCCTTCAGAAATGGAATTACATCACAGGCTCTGTATCTTCCTATGAGCAAGACTTCGTTTCACGTAAACTCAGTCACCTTTCAGTTCATACAAAGCTATATCGTTCACGAAGCTCACAAGTTTCTCTCTCTTAACTGGAAAGCATTGCATGTTAGAGGAACTGTGGTTTATATCAGTTTCAGAAGAAGAGTTGACCTAGATATGGTCCGCATGTGTAGGAAACACCGTTCTTTTGTTCTGAGCATACTCACGTTTCCTGCTCTATTAGAGACTCTAGAAATCAAGAGCGTGCTTCTTCCTATACGCAGAGTGTGTTTCATCGTGAGAACTGTGCTGTCTGTTTCCCTTAAGAAATGGAGTTAAATCACAGGCTCTGTATCTTCCTACAAGCAAGACTTCGTTTCACGTTAACTCAGTCACCTTTCCGCTCAAACGAAGCTACATCGTTCACAAAGCTCACAAGTTTCTCGCTCTTAACTGGAAAGCATTGCATGTTAGAGGAACTTTGGTTTGTATCAGTTTTAGAAGAAGAGTTGACCTAGATATGTTCCGTATGTGTAGGAAACATTGTTATTTTGTTCTTAAAACAGTCACGTTTTCCGCTCTATTAGAGAATCTTAGAAAGCTTGAGCGTGCTTCTTGATCTAAAGCAGAGTGTTTTTCATGGATGAGAACTGTGCTGTGTGTTTCCCTTCAGAAATGGAGTTAAATCCCAGGCGCTGTGTCTTCCTACAAACAAGTCATCATTTCAGGTAAACGCAGTCACTTTTCAGCTCAAATGAATATAAATCATTTACTAAGCTCACACGTTTCTCGCTCTTAACTGAAAAGCATTGCATGTTAATGGAACTGTGCTTTGTATCAGTTTCAGAAGAAGATTTGACCTAGATATGGTCCGTATGTGTTGGAAACACCATTCTTTTGTTCAGAATACCCTCAAGTTTCTGGCTCTTTTAGAGACTCTAGAAAGCAAGAGCATGTTCCGTGTCCTAAAGAAGAGTGTGTTTCATGGATGAGAACTGTGCTGTGTGTTTCCCTTCAGAAATGGAGTTAAAACCCAGGCTCTGGGTCTTCCTACAAGGAAGACATCTTTTCAGGTAAACTCAGTCACTTTTAAGCTCAAAGGAAGCTACATCGTTCACGAAGCTCACAAGTTTCTCGCTCTTAACTGGAAAGCATTGCATGTTAGAGGAAACTTGGTTTGTATCCGTTTCAGAAGAAGAGTTGACATAGATATGGTCCGTATGTGTAAGAAACACCAGTATTTTGTTCTGTCCACAGTCACGTTTCCTGCTCTAATAGAGACTCTTAGAAAGCAAGAGCGTGCTTCTTGCCCTAAAGCAGAGTGTGTTTCATGGATGAGAACTGTGCTGTGTGTTTCCCTTCAGAAATGGAGTTAAATTCCAGGCTCTGTGTCTTCCTACAAGCAAGACATCATTTCAGGTAAATGCAGTCACTTTTTAGCTCAAATGAATATAAATCGTTTATGAAGCTCTCACGTTTCTTGCTCTTAACTGAAAAGCATTGGATGTAAGATGACTTGTGGTTTGGATCAGTTTCAGAAGCAGAGTTGAACTAGCAATGGTCCGTATATGTAGGAAACATCATTATTTTGTTCAGAGCACCCTCATGTTTCTGGCTCAATTAGAGACTCTAGAAAGCAAGAGCATGTTTCGTGCTCTGCAGCAGAGTGTGTTTCATGGATGAGAACTGTGCTGTGTGTTTCCCTTCAGAAATGGATTTAAATCCCAGGCTCTGTGTCTTACTACAAGCAAGACTTCGTTTCACATAAACTCAGTCACCTTTCAGATCAAAAAAAGCTAAATCGTTCACGAAGCTCACAAGTTTCTCTCTCTTAACTGGAAAGCATTGCATGTTAGAGGAACTGTGGTTTATATCAGTTTCAGAAGAAGAGTTGACATAGATATGGTCCGCATGTGTAGGAAACACCGTTCTTTTGTTCTGAGCATACTCACGTTTCCTGCTCTATTAGAGACTCTAGAAATCAAGAGCGTGCTTCTTCCTATACGCAGAGTGTGTTTCATCGTGAGAACTGTGCTGTCTGTTTCCCTTAAGAAATGGAGTTAAATCACAGGCTCTGTGTCTTCCTACAAGCAAGACTTCGTTTCACGTTAACTCAGTCACCTTTCCGCTCAAACGAAGCTACATCGTTCACAAGCTCACAAGTTTCTCGCTCTTAACTGGAAAGCATTGCATGTTAGAGGAACTGTGGTTTGTATCAGTTTCAGAACAAGAGTTGACCTAGATATGGTCCTTATATGTAGGAAACACCGTTATTTTGTTCTGAGCACAGTCACATTTCCTGCTCTATTATAGACTCTTAGAAAGCAAGAGTGTGCTTCTTGCTCTAAAGCAGAGTGTTTTTCATGGATGAGAACTGTGCTGTGTGTTTCCCTTCAGAAATGGAGTTAAATTCCAGGCTCAATGTCTTCCTACAAGCAAGACATCATTTCAGGTAACACAATCACTTTTCAGCTCAAATGAATATAAATCGTTTACAAAGATCACACGTTTCTCGCTCTTAACTGAATAGCATTAGATGTTAGATGACTTGTTGTTTGTATCAGTTTCAGAAGCAGAGTTGAACTAGCTATGGTCGGTATGTGTAGGAAACACCATTCTTTTTTTCAGAGTACCCTCAATTTTCTGGATCTTTTCGACACTCTAGAAAGCAAGAGCATGCTCCATGCTCTAAAGCAGAGTGTGTTTCATGGATGAGAACTGTGCTGTGTGTTTCCCTTCAGAAATGGAGTTAAATCCCAGGCTCTGTGTCTTCCTACAACCAAGTCATCATTTCACGTAATCCCTGTCACTTTTCAGCTCTAATGAATATAAATCGTTTACGAAGCTCACAGGTTTCTTGTTCTTAATTGAAAAGCATTGGATGTTAGAGGACCTGTGGTTTGTATAAGTTTCAGGAGCAGAGTTGAACTAGATATGGTCCTTGTGTGTAGGAAACCCAGTTCTTTTGTTCTGAGTACCCTCAAGTTTCTGGCTCTATTGCAGACTCTAGAAAGCAAGAGCATGCTTCGTGCTCTAAAGCAGAGTGTGTTTCATGGATGAGAACTGTGCTGTGTGTTTCCCTTCAGAAATGGATTAAATCCCAGGCTCTGTGTCTTCCTACAAGCAACACATCTTTTCAGGTAAACTCAGTCACTTTTCAGCTCAAACGAAGCTACATCGTTCACAAAGCTCACAAGTTTCTCGCACTTAACTGGAAAGCATTGCATGTTAGAGGAACTGTGGTTTGTATCAGTTTCAGAAGAAGAGTCGACCTAGATACGGTCCGTATGTGTAGGAAACACCGTTATTTTGTCCTGACCACAGTCACGTTTCCTGCTCTATTAGAGACTTTTAGAAAGCAAGAGCGTGCTTCTTGCTCTAAAGCAGAGTTTGTTTCATGGATGAGAACTGTGCTGTGTGTTTCCCTTCAGAAATGGAGTTAAATACCAGGCTCAAAGTCTTCCTGCAAGCAAGACATCATTTCAGGTAAACGCAGTCACTTTTCAGCTCAAATGAATCTAAATCGTTTACAAAGATCACACGTTTCTCGCTCTTAACTGAATAGCATTGGATGTTAGATGACTTGTGGTTTCTATCAGTTTCAGAAGCAGAGTTGAATTAGCTATGGACCATATGTGTAGGAAACACCGTTCTTTTGTTCAGACTACCCTCAAGTTTCTGGCTCTATTAGAGATTCTAGAAAGCAGAGCCTGCTTCGTGCTCTAAAGCAGAGTGTGTTTCATGGATGACAACTGTGCTTTGTGTTTCACTTCAGAAATGGAGTTAAATCCCAGGCTCTGTGTCTTCCTACAAGCAAGACATCTTTTCAGGTAAACTCAGTCACTTTTCAGCTCAAAGGAAGCTACATCTTTCACGAAGCTCACACGTTTCTCGCTCTTAACTGGAAAGCATTGCATTTTAATGGACCTGTGCTTTGTATCAGTTTCAGAAGAAGACTTGACCTAGATATGGTCCGTATTTGTAGGAAACACCGTTATTTTGTTCTTAAAACAGTCACGTTTTCTTCTCTATTAGAGTCTCTTAGAAAGCAAGAGCATGTTCCGTGTTCTAAAGCAGAGTGTGTTTCATGGATGAGAATTGTGCTGTGTGTTTGCCTTTAGAAATGGAGTTAAATCCCAGGCTCTCTGTCTTCCTACAAGAAAGACATCTTTTCAGGTAAACCCAGTCACTTTTCAGCTAAAAGGAAGCTACATCGTTCACAAAGCTCACAAGTTTCTCGCTCTTAACTGGAAAGCATTGCATGTTAGAGGAACTGTGGTTTGTATCAGTTTCAGAAGAAGAGTTGACATAGATATGGTCCGTATGTGTAAGAAACAACGGTATTTTGTTCTGTCCACAGTCACGTTTCCTGCTCTAATAGAGACTCTTAGAAAGCAAGAGCGTGCTTCTTGCCCTAAAGCAGAGTGTGTTTCATGGATGAGAACTGTGCTGTGTGTTTCCCTTCAGAAATGGAGTTATATTCCAGGCCCTGTGTCTTCCTACAAGCAAGACATCATTTCCGGTAAATGCAGTCACTTTTTAGCTCAAATGAATATAAATCGTTTACGAAGCTCACACGTTTCTTGCTCTTAACTGAAAAGCATTGGATGTTAGATGACTTGTGGTTTCTATCAGTTTCAGAAGTAGAGTTGAACTAGCTATGGTCCGTATGTATAGGAAACACCATTCTTTTGTTCAGATTACCCTCAAGTTTCTGGCTCTTTTAGAGACTCTAGAAAGCAAGAGCATGTTCCGTGTTCTAAAGCAGAGTGTGTTTCATGGATGAGAACTGTGCTGTGTGTTTCCCTTCAGAAATGGAGTTAAAACCCAGGCTCTGTGTCTTCCTACAAGCAAGACATCTTTTCAGGTAAACTCAGTCACTTTTCAGCTCAAAGGAAGCTACATCGTTCACAAAGCTCACAGGTTTCTCGCTCTTAACTGAAAAGCATTGCATGTTAATGGAACTGTGCTTTGTATCAGTTTCAGAAGAAGATTTGACCTAGATATGGTCCGTATGTGTTGGAAACACCGTTATTTTGTTCTGACCACAGTCACATTTCCTGCTCTATTAGAGACTCTTAGAAAGCAAGAGCGTGCTTCTTGCTCTAAAGCAGAGTTTGTTTCATGGATGAGAACTGTGCTGTGTGTTTCCCTTCAGAAATGGAGTTAAATACCAGGCTCAGTGTCCTCCTACAAGCAAGACATCATTTCAGGTAAACGCAGTAACTTTTCAGCTCAAATAAATATAAATCGTTTACAAAGCTCACACGTTTTTTGCTCTTAACTGATAAGCATGAGATGTTAGATGACTTGTGGTTTGTATCGGTTTAAGAAGCAGAGTTGAACTAGCAATGGTCTGTATGTGTAGGAAACACCGTTCTTTTGTTCTGAGTACCCTCAAGTTTCTGGCTCTATTGGAGACTCTAGAAAGCAAGAGCATGCTTCGTGCTCTAAAGCAGGGTGTGTTTCATGGATGAGAACTGTGCTGTGTGTTTCCCTTCAGAAATGGATTCAATCCCAGGCTCAGTGTCTTCCTACAAGCAAGACATCTTTTCAGGTAAACTCAGTCACTTTTCAGCTCAAACGAAGCTACATCGTTCACAAAGCTCAGAAGTTTCTCGCTCTTAACTGGAAAGCATTGCATGTTAGAGGAACTGTGGTTTGTATCAGTTTCAGAAGAAGAGTCGACCTAGATATGGTCCGTATGTGTAGGAAACACTGTTATTTTGTTCTGACCACAGTCACGTTTCCTGCTCTATTAGAGACTCTTAGAAAGCAAGAGCGTGCTTCTTGCTCTAAAGCAGAGTGTGTTTCATGGATGAGAACTGTGGTGTATGTTTCCCTTCAGAAATGGAGTTAAATACCAGGCTCAAAGTCTTCCTGCACGGAAGACATCATTTCAGGTAAACGCAGTCACTTTTCAGCTCAAATGAATATCAATCGTTTACAAAGATCACACGTTTCTCGCTCTTAACTGAATAGCAATGGATGTTAGATGACTTGTGGTTTCTATTAGTTGCAAAAGCAGAGTTGAATTAGATATGGACCATATGTATAGGAAACACCGTTCTTTTGTTCAGACTACTCTCAAGTTTCTGGCTCTATTAGATATTCTAGAAAGCAGAGCCTGCTTCGTGCTCTAAAGCAGAGTGTGTTTCATGGATGACAACTGTGCTTTGTGTTTCACTTCAGAAATGGAGTTAAATCCCAGGCTCTGTGTCTTCCTATAAGCAAGACATCTTTTCAGGTAAACTCAGTCACTTTTCAGCTCAAAGGAAGCTACATCTTTCACGAAGCTCACACGTTTCTCGCTCTTAACTGGAAAGCATTGCATTTTAATGGACCTGTGCTTTGTATCAGTTTCAGAAGAAGAGGTGACCTAGATATGGTCCGTATGTGTAGGAAACACCGTTATTTTGTTCTTAAAACAGTCACGTTTTCTGCTCTATTAGAGACTCTTAGAAAGCAAGAGCGTGCTTCTTGCTCTAAAGCAGAGTGTGTTTCATGGATGAGAACTGTGCTGTGTGTTTCCCTTCAGAAATGGAGTTAAATCCCAGGCGCTGTGTCTTCCTACAAGCAAGACATCATTTCAGGTAAACGCAGTCACTTTTCAGCTCAAATGAATATAAATCGTTTACGAAGCTCACACGTTTTTTGCTCTTAACTGAATAGCATTGGATGTTAGATGACTTGTGGTTTCTATCAGTTTCAGAAGTAGAGTTGAACTAGCTATGGTCCGTATGTATAGGAAACACCATTCTTTTGTTCAGATTACCCTCAAGATTCTGGCTCTTTTAGAAACTATAGAAAGCAAGAACATGTTCCGTGTTCTAAAGCAGAGTGTGTTTCATGGATGAGAACTGTGCTGTGTGTTTCCCTTCAGAAATGGAGTTAAATCCCAGGCTCTGTGTCTTCCTACAAGCAAGACATCTTTTCAGGTAAATGCAGTCACTTTTTAGCTCAAATGAATATAAATCGTTCACGAAGCTCACAAGTTTCTCGCTCTTAACTGGAAAGCATTGCATGTTAGAGGAACTGTGGTTTATATCAGTTTCAGAAGAAGAGTTGACCTAGATATGGTCCGCATGTGTAGGAAACACCGTTCTTTTGTTCTGAGCACACTCACGTATCCTGCTCTATTAGAGACTCTAGAAAGCATGAGCGTGCTTCTTCCTATACGCAGAGTGTGTTGCATCGTGAGAACTGTGCTGTCTGTTTCCCTTCAGAAATGGAGTTAAATCCCAGGCTCTGTGTCTTCCTACAAGCAAGACATCTTTTCAGGGAAACTCAGTCACTTTTCAGCTCAAAGGAAGCTACATCGTTCACAAAGCTCACAAGTTTCTCGCTCTTAACTTTAAAGCATTGGATGTTAGAGGACCTGTGGTTTGTATCAGTTTCAGGAGCAGAGTTGAACTAGATATGGTCCGAGTGTGTAGGAAACCCAGTTCTTTTATTCTGAGCACACTTTCAAGTTTCTGGCTCTATAATAGACTCTAGAAAGCAAGAGCGTGCTTCTTGCTCTAAAGCAGAGTGTGTTTCATGGATGAGAACTGTGCTGTGCGTTTCCCTTCAGAAATGGAGTTATATTCCAGGCTCTGTGTCTTCCTACAAGGAAGACATCATTTCAGGTAAATGCAGTCACTTTTTAGCTCAAATGAATATAAATCGTTTACGAAGCTCACACGTTTCTTGCTCTTAACTGAAAAGCATTGGATGTTAGATGACTTGTGGTTTGTATCAGTTTCAGGAGCAGAGTTGAACTAGATATGGTCCTTGTGTATAGGAAACCCAGTTCTTTTATTCTGAGCACACTTTCAAGTTCCTGGCTCTATTATAGACTCTAGAAAGCAAGTGCGTGCTTCTTGCTCTAAAGCAGAGTGTGTTTCATGGATGAGAACTGTGCTGTGTGTTTCCCTTCAGAAATGGTGTTAAATCCCAGGCTCTGTGTCTTCCTACAATCAAGACATCTTTTCAGGTAAACTCAGTTACTTTTCACCTCAAAGGAAGCTACATCGTTCACAAAGCTCACAAGTTTCTCTCTCTTAACTGGAAAGCATTGCATGTTTGAGGAACTGTGGTTTGTATCAGTTTCAGAAGAAGAGTTGACATAGATATGGTCCGTATGTGTAGGAAACACCGTTATTTTGTGCTGACCACAGTCACGTTTCCTGCTCTATTAGAGACTCTTAGAAAGCAAGAGCGTGCTTCTTGCTCTAAAGCAGAGTTTGTTTCATGGATGAGAACTGTGCTGTGTGTTTCCCTTCAGAAAAGGAGTTAAATACCAGGCTCAGTGTCTTCCTACAAGCAAGATATCATTTCAGGTAAACGCAGTCACTTTTCAGCTCAAAAGAATATAAATCGTTTACGAAGCTCACACGTTTTTTGCTCTTAACTGAATAGCTTTGGATGTTATATGACTTGTGGTTTCTAACATTTTCAGAAGCAGAGTTGAACAAGCTATGGTCTGTATGTGTAGGAAACACCGTTCCTTTGTTCAAAGTACACTCAAGTTTCTGGCTCTATTAGAGATTCTAGAAAGCAAGAGCCTGCATCGTGTAAATGCAGTCACTTTTAAGCTCAAAGGAAGTTACATCGTTCACGAAGCTCACAAGTTTCTCGCTCTTAACTGGAAAGCATTGCATCTTAATGGACCTGTGCTTTGTATCAGTTTCAGAAGAAGAGTTGACCTAGATATGGTGCGTATGTGTATGAAACACCGTTATTTTGTTCTGACCACAGTCACGTTTCCTGCTTTATTAGAGACACTTAGAAAGGAAGAGTGTGCTTCTTGCTCTAAAGCAGAGTGTGTTTCATGGATGAGAACTGTGCTGTGTGTTTCCCTTCAGAAATGGAGTTAAATACCAGGCTCAGTGTCTTCCTACAAGCAAGACTTCGTTTCAGGTAAACGCAGTCACTTTTCAGCTCAAATGAAGATAAATCGTTTACGAAGCTCACACGTTTTTTCCTCTTAACTGAAAAGCATGAAATGTTAGATGACTTGTGGTTTGTATCAGTTTCAGAAGCAGAGTTGAACTAGCTGTGGTCGGTATGTGTAGGAAACTCTGCTCTTTTGTTCAGAGTACCCTCATGTTTCTGGCTATTTTAGAGATTATAGAAAGCAAGAGCATGCTCCGTGCTCTAAAGCAGAGTGTTTTTCATGCATGAGAACTGTGCTGTGTGTTTCCCTTCAGAAATGGAGTTAAATACCAGGCTCTTTGTCATCCTACAAGCAAGACATCTTTTCTGGTAAACTCAGTCACTTTTCAGCTCAAAGGAAGCTACATCGTTCACGAAGCTCATACGTTTCTTGCTCTTAACTGGAAAGCATTTCATGTTAATGCAACTGTGGATTGTATCAGTTTCAGAAGAAGAGTTGACCTAGATATGGTCCGTATGTGTAGGAAACACCGTTATTTTGTTCTGAGCACAGTCACATTTCCTGCTCTATTATAGACTCTTAGAAAGCAAGAGTGTGCTTCTTGCTCTAAAGCAGAGTGTTTTTCATGGATGAGAACTGTGCTGTGTGTTTCCCTTCAGAAATGGAGTTAAATCCCAGGCTCTGTGTCTTCCTACAAGCAAGACATCATTTCAGGTAACACAGTCACTTTTCAGCTCAAATGAATATAAATCGTTTACGAAGATCACACGTTTCTCGCTCTTAACTGAATAGCATTGGATGTTAGATGACTTGTTGTTTGTATCAGTTTCAGAAGCAGAGTTGAACTAGCTATGGTCGGTATGTGTAGGAAGCACCATTCTTTTTTTCAGAGTACCCTCAATTTTCTGGCTCTTTTAGAGACTCTAGAAAGCAAGAGCATGCTCCATGCTCTAAAGCAGAGTGTGTTTCATGGATGAGAACTGTGCTGTGTGTTTCCCTTCAGAAATGGAGTTAAATTCCAGGCTCTGTGTCTTCCTACAAGCAAGTCATCATTTCACGTAAACCCTGTCTCTTTTCAGCTCTAATGAATATAAATCGTTTACGATGCTCACAGGATTCTCGTTCTTAATTGAAAAGCATTGGATGATAGAGGACCTGTGGTTTGTATAAGTTTCAGGAGCGGAGTTGAACTAGATATGGTCCTTGTGTATAGGAAACCCAGGTCTTTTATTCTGAGCACACTTTAAAGTTCCTGGCTCTATTATAGACCCTAGAAAGCAAGAGCGTGCTTCTTGCTCTAAAGCAGAGTGTGTTTCATGGATGAGAACTGTGCTGTGTGTTTCCCTTCAGAAATGGTGTTAAATCCCAGGCTCTGTGTCTTCCTACAAGCAAGACATCTTTTCAGGTAAACTCAGTCACTTTTCAGCTCAAAGGAAGCTACATCGTTCACAAAGCTCACAAGTTTCTCTCTCTTAACTGGAAAGCATTGCATGTTTGAGGAACTGTGGTTTGTATCAGTTTCAGAAGAAGAGTTGACATAGATATGGTCCGTATGTGTAGGAAACACCGGTATTTTGTGCTGACCACAGTCACGTTTCCTGCTCTATTAGAGACTCTTAGAAAGCAAGAGCGTGCTTCTTGCTCTAAAGCAGATTTTGTTTCATGGATGAGAACTGTGCTGTGTGTTTCCCTTCAGAAAAGGAGTTAAATACCAGGCTCAGTGTCTTCCTACAAGCAAGACATCATTTCAGGTAAACGCAGTCACTTTTCAGCTCAAATGAATATAAATCGTTTACGAAACTCACACGTTTTTTGCTCTTAACTGAATAGCATTGGATGTTATATGACTTGTGGTTTCTAACATTTTCAGAAGCAGAGTTGAACAAGCTATGGTCCGTATGTAGGAAACACCGTTCCTTTGTTCAAAGTACACTCAAGTTTCTGGCTCTATTAGAGATTCTAGAAAGCAAGAGCCTGCATCGTGTAAATGCAGTCACTTTTAAGCTCAAAGGAAGCTACATCGTTCACGAAGCTCACAAGTTTCTCGCTCTTAACTGGAAAGCATTGCATCTTAATGGACCTGTGCTTTGTATCAGTTTCAGAAGAAGAGTTGACCTAGATATGGTGCGTATGTGTATGAAACACCGTTATTTTGTTCTGACCACAGTCACGTTTCCTGCTTTATTAGAGACACTTAGAAAGGAAGAGTGTGCTTCTTGCTCTAAAGCAGAGTGTGTTTCATGGATGAGAACTGTGCTGTGTGTTTCCCTTCAGAAATGGAGTTAAATCCCAGGCTCAGTGTCTTCCTACAAGCAAGACTTCGTTTCAGGTAAACGCAGTCACTTTTCAGCTCAAATGAAGATAAATCGTTTACGAAGCTCACACGTTTTTTCCTCTTAACTGAAAAGCATGAGATGTTAGATGACTTGTGGTTTGTATCAGTTTCAGAAGCAGAGTTGAACTAGCTGTGGTCGGTATGTGTAGGAAACACTGCTCTTTTGTTCAGAGTACCCTCATGTTTCTGGCTATTTTAGAGATTATAGAAAGCAAGAGCATGCTCCGTGCTCTAAAGCAGAGTGTTTTTCATGCATGAGAACTGTGCTGTGTGTTTCCCTTCAGAAATGGAGTTAAATACCAGGCTCTTTGTCATCCTACAAGCAAGACATCTTTTCTGGTAAACTCAGTCACTTTTCAGCTCATAGGATGCTACATCGTTCACGAAGCTCATACGTTTCTTGCTCTTAACTGGAAAGCATTTCATGTTAATGCAACTGTGGTTTGTATCAGTTTCAGAAGAAGAGTTGACCTAGATATGGTCCGTATGTGTTGGAAACACCGTTATTTTGTTCTGACCACAGTCACGTTTCCTGCTGTATTAAGGACTCGTAGAAAGCAAGAGCGAGCTTCTTGCTCTAAAGCAGAGTGTAATTCATGAATGAGAACTGTGCTGTGTGTTTCCCATCAGTAATGGAGTTAAATCCCAGGCTCTGTGTCTTCCTACAAGCAAGACATCTTCTCAGGTAAGCTCAGTCACTTTTCAGCTCAAAGGAAGGTAATTCGTTCACGAGGCTCACACGTTTCTCGCTCTTAACTTGGAAGCATTGCATGTTCATGGAACTGTGCTTTGTATCAGTTTCAGAAGAAGAGTTGACCTAGCTATGGTCCATATGTGTAGGAAACACCGTTATTTTGTTCTGACCACAGTCACGTTTCATGCTGTATTAGAGACTCTTAGAAAGCAAGAGTGTGCTTCTTGCTCTAAAGCAGAGTGTGTTTTATGGATGAGAACTGTGCTGTGTGTTTCCCTTCAGAAATGGAGTTATATTCCAAGTTCTGTATCTTCCTACAAGCAAGACATCATTTCAGGTAAACGCAGTCACTTTTCAACTCAAATGAATATAAATCATTTACGAAGCTCACACGTTTCTTGCTCTTAACTGAAAAGCATTGGATTTTAGATAACTTGTGGTTAGTATCAGTTTCAGAAGCTGTGTTGAAGTAGCAATGGTCCGTATATATAGGAAACACCGTTATTTTGTTCAGAGCACCCTCATGTTTCTGGCTCTATTAGAGATTCTAGAAAGCAAGAGCATGCTTCGTGCTCTAAAGCAGAGTGTGTTTCATGGATGAGAACTATGCTGTGTGTTTCCCTTCAGAAATGGAGTTGAATCCCAGGCTCTTGTCTTCCTACAAGCAAGACATCTCTTCTGGTAAACTCAGTCACTTTTCAGCTCAAAGGAAGCTACATCGTTCACGAAGCTCATACGTTTCTCGCTCTTAACTGGAAAGCATTTCATGTTAATGCAACTGTGGTTTGTATCAGTTTCAGGAGCAGAGTTGAACTAGATATAATCCGTGTGTGTAGGAAACACAGTTCTTTTATTATGAGAACACTTTCAAGTTTCTGGCTCTATTACAGACTCTATAAAGCAAGAGCATGCTTCTTGCTCTAAAGCAGAGTGTGTTTCATGGATGAGAACTGTGCTGTGTGTTTCCCTTCAGAAATGGAGTTAAATTCCAGCCTCAAAGTCTTCCTACAAGCAAGACATCATTGCAGGTAACGCAGTCACTTTTCAGCTCAAATGAATATAAATCGTTTAACGATCACACGTTTCTTGCTCTTAACAGAAAAGCATTGGATGTTAGAGGACCTGTGGTTTGTATCAGTTTCAGCAGAGTTGAACTAGATATGGTCCGTGTGTGTAGGAAACCCAGTTCTTTTATTCTGAGCACACTTTCAAGTTTCTGCCTCTATTATAGACTCTAGAAAGCAAGAGCATGCTTCTTGCTCTAAAGCAGAGTGTGTTTCATGGATGAGAACTATGCTGTGTGTTTCCCTTCAGAAATGGAGTTAAATCCCAGGCTCTTGTCTTCCTACAAGCAAGACATCTCTTCTGGTAAACTCAGTCACTTTTCAGCTCAAAGGAAGCTACATCGTTCACGAAGCTCATACGTTTCTCGCTCTTAACTGGAAAGCAGTGCATGTTAATGGAACTGTGGGAGTATCACTTCCAGTGGAAGAGTTGTCCTACATCTGGTCCGTATGTGTAGGAAACACCGTTATTTTGTTCTGAAAACAGTCACGTTTTCTGCTCTATTAGAGACTCTTACAAAGCAAGAGCGTGCTTCTTGCTCTAAAGCAGAGTGTGTTACATGGATGAGAACTGTGCTGTGAGTTTCCCTTCAGAAATGGAGTTAAATACCAGGCTCAATGTCTTCCTACAAGCAAGACATCATTTCATTTAAACTCAGTCAATTTTCAGCTCAAATGATTATAAATCATTTATGAAGCTCACACGTTTCTCGCTCTTAAGTGAAAAGCATTGGATGTTAGAGGACCTGTGGTTTGTATCAGTTTCAGGAGCAGGGTTGAACTAGAAATGGTCCGTATATGTAGGAAACACCGTTATTTTGTTCAGAGTACCCTCCATTTTCTGGCTCTATTAGAGACTCTAGAAAGCAAGAGCATGCTCCGTTCTCTAAAGCAGAGTGTGTTTCATAGAAGAGATCTGTGCTGTGTGTTTCCCTTCAGAAATGGAGTTAAACCCCAGGCTCTGTGTCTTCCTACAAGCAAGTCATCTTTTCAGGTAAACGCTGTCACTTTTAGGCTCAAATGAATATAAATCGTTTACAAAGCTCACACGTTTTTATCTCTTAACTGAATAGCATTGGATGTTATATGACTTGTGGTTTCTATCAGTTTCAGAAGCAGAGTTGACCTAGCAATGATCCATATGTGTAGGAAACACCGTTCTTTTGTTCAGAGTACCCTCAAGTTTCTGGCTCTATTAGAGACTCTAGAAAGCAATAGCCTGCTTCATGCATAAAGCAGAGTGTGTTTCATGGATGAGAACTGTGCTTTGTGTTTCACTTCAGAAATGGAGTTAAATCCAAGGCTCTGTGTCTTCCTACAAGCAAGACATCTTTTCAGGTAAACTCAGTCACTTTTCAGCTCAAAGGAAGCTACATCATTCAAGAAGCTCACACGTCTCTCGCTCTTAACTGGAAAGCATTGCATCTTAATGGAACTGTGCCTTGTATCAGTTTCAGAAGAAAAGTTGACATAGATATGGTCCGTATGTATATGAAACACCGTTATTTTGTTCTGACCACAGTCACATTTCCTGGTGTATTAGAGACTCTTAGAAAGCAAGAGTGTGCTTCTTGCTCTAAAGCAGAGTGTGTTTCATGGATGAGAACTGTGCTGTGTGTTTCCCTTCAGAAATGGAGTTAAATCCCAGGCTCTGTGTCTTCCTACAAGCAAGACATCTTTTCCGGTAAACTCAGGCACTTTTCAGCTCAAAGGAAGATACATCATTCACGAAGCTCATACGTTTCTCGCTCTTAACTGGAAAGCATTGCATGTTAATGGAAATGTGGTAGTATCACTTCTACAGGAAGAGTTGTCCTACATCTGGTCCGTATGTGTAGGAAACACCGTTATTTTGTTCTTAAAGCAGTCACGTTTTCTGCTCTATTAGAGACTCTTAGAAAGCAAGAGCGTGCTTCTTGCTCTAAAGCAGAGTGTGTTACATGGATTAGAACTGTGCTGTGTGTTTCCCTTCTGAAATGGAGTTAAATACCAGGCTCAATGTCTTCCTACAAGCAAGACATCATTTCATTTAAACGCAGTCAATTTTCAGCTGAAATGATTATAAATCGTTTATGAAGCTCACACGTTTCTCGCTCTTAACTGAAAAGCATTGGATGTGAGAGGAGCTGTGGTTTGTATCAGTTTCCGGAGCAGAGTTGAACTAGATATGGTCCGTGTGTGTAGGAAACCCAGTTCTTTTATTCTGAGCACACTTTCAAGTTTCTGCCTCTATTATAGACTCTAGAAAGCAAGAGCGTGCTTCTTGCTCTAAAGCAGAGTGTGTTTCAAGGATGAGAACTGTGCTGTGGGTTTCCCTTCAGAAATGGAGTTAAATCCCAGGCTCTGTGTCTTCCTACAAGCAAGACATCTTTTCCGGTGTACTCAGTCACTTTTCAGCTCAAAGGAAGCTACATCGTTCACGAAGCTCATAAGTTTCTCGCTCTTAACTGGAAAGCAGTGCATGTTAATGGAACTGTGGTAGTATCACTTACAGTGGAAGAGTTGTCCTACATCTGGTCCGTATGTGTAGGAAACACCGTTATTTTGTTCTGAAAACAGTCACGTTTTCTGCTCTATTAGAGACTCTTAGAAAGCAAGAGCGTGCTTCTTTCTCTAAAGCAGAGTGTGTTACATGGATGAGAACTGTGCTGTGTGTTTCCCTTCATAAATGGAGTTAAAACCAGGCTCAATGTCTTCCTACAAGCAAGACATCATTTCATTTAAACTCAGTCAATTTTCAGCTCAAATGATTATAAATCGTTTATGAAGCTCACACGTTTCTCGCTCTTAAGTGAAAAGCATTGGATGTTAGAGGACCTGTGGTTTGTATCAGTTTCAGGAGCAGGGTTGAACTAGAAATGGTCCGTATATGTAGGAAACACCGTTATATTGTTCAGAGCACCCTCATGTTTCTGGCTCTATTAGAGAACCTATAAAGCAAGAGCATGCTTCGTGCTCTAAAGCAGATTGTGTTTCATGGATGAAAACTGTGCTGTGTGTTTCCCTTCAGAAATGGTATTAAATCACAGGCTCTGTATCTTCCTACAAGCAAGACTTCGTTTCACCTAAACTCCGTCACCTTTCAGCTCAAACAAAGCTACATCGTTCAAGAAGCTCACACGTCTTTGCTCTTAACTGGAAAGCATTGCATGTTAGAGGAACTGTGGTTTCTATCAGTTTTAGAAGAAGAGTTGACCTGGTTATGGTCCGTATGTGTAGGCAACACTGTTATTTTGTTCTGAAAACAGTCACGTTTTCTGCTCTATTAGAGATTCTTAGAAAGCAAGAGCGTGCTTCTTGCTCTAAAGCAGAGTGTGTTTCATGGATGAGAACTGTGCTGTGTGTTTCCCTTCAGAAATGTAGTTAAATACCAGGCTCAATACCTTCCTACAAGCAAGACATCATTTCAGGTAACGCAGTCACTTTTCAGCTCAAATGAATATAAATCATTTACAAAGTTCACAAGTTTCTCGCTCTTAACTGAATAGCATTGGATATTAGATGACTTGTGGTTTGTATCAGTTTCAGAAGCAGAGTTGAACTAGCTATGGTCCGTATGTGTAGGAAACACCGTTCTTTTGTTCAGAGTACCCTCCATTTTCTGGCTCTATTAGAGACTCTAGAAAGCAAGAGCATGCTCCGTGCTCTAAAGCAGAGTGTGTTTCATAGAAGAGATCTGTGCTGTGTGTTTCCCTTCAGAAATGGAGTTAAATCCCAGGCTCTGTGTCTTCCTACAAGCAAGTCATCATTTCAGGTAAACGCTGTCACTTTTCAGCTCAAATGAATATAAATCGTTAAGAACCTCACACGTTTCTCGCTCTTAACTGAAAAGCATTGCATGTTAATGGAACTGTGCTTTGTATCAGTTTCAGAAGAAGAGTTGACCAAGATATGGTCCGTATGTGTAGGAAACACCGTTATTTTGTTCTGACCACAGTCAGTTTCCTGCTGTATTAGAGACTCTTGGAAAGCAATAGCGTGCTTCTTGATCTAAAGCAGAGTGTGTTTCATGGATGAGAACTGTGCTGTGTGTTTCCCTTCAGAAATGGAGTTAAATCCCAGGCTCAGTATCTTCCTACAAGCAAGACTTCGTTTCAGGTAAACGCAGTCACTTTTCAGCTCAAATGAAGATAAATCATTTACGAAGCTCACACGTTTTTTGCTCTTAACTGAAAAGCATGAGATGTTAGATGACTTGTTGTTTGTATCAGTTTCAGAAGCAGAGTTAAACTAGCTGTGGTCGGTATGTGTAGGAAACACTGTTCTTTTGTTCAGAGTACCCTCATGTTTCTGGCTATTTTAGAGATTATAGAAAGCAAGAGCATGCTCTGTGCTCTAAAGCAGAGTGTTTTTCATGCATGAGAACTGTGCTGTGTGTTTCCCTTCAGAAATGGAGTTGAATACCAGGCTCTTTGTCTTCCTACAAGCAAGATATCTTTTCTGGTAAACTCAGTCACTTTTCAGCTCAAAGGAAGCTACATCCTTCACGAAGCTCATATGTTTCTTGCTCTTAACTGGAAAGCATTTCATGTTAATGCAACTGTGGTTTGTATCAGTTTCAGAAGAAGAGTTGACCTAGATATGGTCCGTATGTGTTGGAAACACCGTTATTTTGTTCTGACCACAGTCACGTTTCCTGCTGTATTAAGGACTCGTAGAAAGCAAGAGCGTGCTTCTTGCTCTAAAGCAGAGTGTATTTCATGGATGAGAACTGTGCTGTGTGTTTCCCATCAGTAATGGAGTTAAATCCCAGGCTCTGTGTCTTCCTACAAGCAAGACATCTTCTCAGGTAAGCTCAGTCACTTTTCAGCTCAAAGGAGGCTATTTCGTTCACGAAGCTCACACGTTTCTCGCTCTTAACTTGAAAGCATTGCATGTTAATGGAACTGTGCTTTGTATCAGTTTCAGAAGAAGAGTTGACCTAGCTATGGTCCATATGTGTAGGAAACACCGTTATTTTGTTCTGACCACAGTCACGTTTCATGCTGTATTAGAGACTCTTAGAAAGCAAGAGTGTGCTTCTTGCTCTAAAGCAGAGTGTGTTTCATGGATGAGAACTGTGCTGTGTGTTTCCCTTCAGAAATGGAGTTATATTCCAAGTTCTGTATCTTCCTACAAGCAAGACATCATTTCAGGTAAACGCAGTCACCTTTCAGCTCAAATGAATATAAATCATTTACGAAGCTCACACGTTTCTTGCTCTTAACTGAAAAGCATTGGATTTTATATGACTTGTGGTTAGTATCAGTTTCAGAAGCTGTGTTGAAGTAGCAATGGTCCGTACATATAGGAAACACCGTTATTTTGTTCAGAGGACCCTCATGTTTCTGGCTCTATTAGAGACTCTAGAAAGCAAGAGCATGCTTCGTGCTCTAAAGCAGAGTGTGTTTCAAGGATGAGAACTATGCTGTGTGTTTCCCTTCAGAAATGGAGTTAAATCCCAGGCTCTTGTCTTCCTACAAGCAAGACATCTTTTCTGGTAAACTCAATCACTTTTCAGCTCAAAGGAAGCTACATCGTTCACGAAGCTCATACGTTTCTCGCTCTTAACTGGAAAGCATTTCATGTTATTGCAACTGTGGTTTGTATCAGTTTCAGGAGCAGAGTTGAACTAGATATGATCCGTGTGTGTAGGAAACACAGTTCTTTTATTATGAGAACACTTTCCAGTTTCTGGCTCTATTATAGAATCTTAGAAAACTAGAGCGTGCTTCTTGCTCTAAAGCAGAGTGTGTTTCATGGATGCGAACTGTGCTGTGTGTTTCCCTTCAGAAATGGAGTTAAATGCCAGCCTCAAAGTCTTCCTACAAGCAAGACATCATTGCAGGTAACGCAGTCACTTTTCAGCTCAAATGAATATAAATCATTTAACGATCACACGTTTCTCGCTCTTAACAGAAAAGCATTGGATGTTTGAGGACCTGTGGTTTGTATCAGTTTCAGGAGCAGAGTTGAACTAGATATAGTCCGTGTGTGTAGGAAACCCAGTTCTTTTATTCTGAGCACACTTTCAAGTTTCTGCCTCTATTATAGACTCTAGAAAGCAAGAGCGTGCTTCTTGCTCTATAGCAGAGTGTGTTTCATGGATGAGAACTGTGCTGTGGGTTTCCCTTCAGAAATGGAGTTAAATCCGAGGTGCTGTGTCTTCCTACAAGCAAGACATCTTTTCCGGTAAACTCAGTCATTTTTCAGCTCAAAGGAAGCTACATTGTTCATGAAGCTCATACGTTTCTCGCTCTTAACTGGAAAGCAGTGCATGTTAATGGAACTGTGGTAGTATCACTTCCAGTGGAAGAGTTTTCCTACATCTGGTCCGTATGTGTAGGAAACACCGTTATTTTGTTCTGAAAACAGTCACGTTTTCTGCTCTATTAGAGACTCTTAGAAAGCAAGAGCGTGCTTCTTGCTCTAAAGCAGAGTGTGTTTCATGGATGAGAACTGTGCTGTGTGTTTTCCTTCAGAAATGGAGTTAAATACCAGGCTCAATATCTTCCTACAAGCAAGACATCATTTCAGGTAACGCAGTCACTTTTCAGCTCAAATGATTATAAATCGTTTATGAAGCTCACACGTTTCTCGCTCTTAAGTGAAAAGCATTGGATGTTAGAGGACCTGTGGTTTGTATCAGTTTCAGGAGCAGGGTTGAACTAGAAATGGTCCGTATATGTAGGAAACACCGTTATTTTGTTCAGAGTACCCTCCATTTTCTGGCTCTATTAGAGACTCTAGAAAGCAAGAGCATGCTCCGTGCTCTAAAGCAGAGTGTGTTTCATAGAAGAGATCTGTGCTGTGTGTTTCCCTTCAGAAATGGAGTTAAACCCCAGGCTCTGTGTCTTCCTACAAGCAAGTCATCATTTCAGGTAAACGCTGTCACTTTTCAGCTCAAATGAATATAAATCGTTAAGAACCTCACACGTTTCTCGCTCTTAACTGAAAAGCATTGCATGTTAGTGGAACTGTGCTTTGTATCAGTTTCAGAAGAAGAGTTGACCTAGATATGGTCCCTATGTGTAGGAAACACCGTTATTTTGTTCTGACCACAGTCACGTTTCCTGCTGTATTAGAGACTCTTAGAAAGCAAGAGTGGGCTTCTTGCTCTAAACAGAGTGTGTTTCATGGAAGAGAACTGTGCTGTGTGTTTCCCTTCAGAAATGGAGTTAAAGTACATGCTCTGTGTCTTCCTACAAGCAAGACATCTTTTCAGGTAACCGCAGTCACTTTTAGGCTCAAATGAATATAAATCGTTTACGAAGCTCACATGTTTTTTTCTCTTAACTGAATAGCATTGGATGTTATATGACTTGTGGTTTCTATCAGTTTCAGAAGCAGAGTTGAACTAGCAATGATCCATATGTGTAGAAAACACTGTTCTTTTGTTCAGAGTACCCTCAAGTTTCTGGCTCTATTAGAGACTCTAGAAAGCAATAGCCTGCTTCTTGCCTAAAGCAGAGTGTGTTTCATGGATGAGAACTGTGCTTTGTGTTTCACTTCAGAAATGGAGTTAAACCCCAGGCTCTGTGTCTTCCTACAAGCAAGTCATCATTTCAGGTAAACGCTGTCACTTTTCAGCTCAAATGAATATAAATCGTTAAGAACCTCACACGTTTCTCGCTCTTAACTGAAAAGCATTGCATGTTAATGGAACTGTGCTTTGTATCAGTTTCAGAAGAAGAGTTGACCTAGATATGGTCCCTATGTGTAGGAAACACCGTTATTTTGTTCTGATCACAGTCACGTTTCCTGCTGTATTAGAGACTCTTAGAAAGCAAGAGTGGGCTTCTTGCTCTAAACAGAGTGTGTTTCATGGAAGAGAACTGTGCTGTGTGTTTCCCTTCAGAAATGGAGTTAAAGTCCAGGCTCTGTGTCTTCCTACAAGCAAGACATCTTTTCAGGTAAACGCAGTCACTTTTAGGCTCAAATGAATATAAATCGTTTACGAAGCTCACACGTTTTTTTCTCTTAACTGAATAGCATTGGATGTTATATGACTTGTGGTTTCTACCAGTTTCAGAAGCAGAGTTGAACTAGCAATGATCCATATGTGTAGGAAACACCGTTCTTTTGTTCAGAGTACCCTCAATTTTCTGGCTCTATTAGAGACTCTAGAAAGCAATAGCCTGCTTCGTGCCTAAAGCAGAGTGTGTTTCATGGATGAGAACTGTGCTTTGTGTTTCACTTCAGAAATGGAGTTAAATCCAAGGCTCTGTGTCTTCCTATAAGCAAGACATCTTTTCCGGTAAACTCAGTCACTTTTCAGCTCAAAGGAAGCTACATCGTTCACGAAGCTCATACGTTTCTCGCTCTTAACTGGAAAGCAGTGCATGTTAATGGAACTGTGGTAGTATCACTTACAGTGGAAGAGTTGTCCTACATCTGGTCCGTATGTGTAGGAAACACCGTTATTTTGTTCTGAAAACAGTCACGTTTTCATCTCTATTAGAGACTCTTAGAAAGCAAGAGCGTGCTTCTTGCTCTAAAGCACAGTGTGTTACATGGATGAGAACTGTGCTGTGTGTTTCCCTTCAGAAATGGAGTTAAATACCAGGCTCAATGTCTTCCTACAAGCAAGACATCATTTCATTTGAACTCAGTCAATTTTCAGCTCAAATGATTATAAATCGTTTAAGAAGCTCACACGTTTCTCGCTCTTAAGTGAAAAGCATTGGATGTTAGAGGACCTGTGGTTTGTACCAGTTTCAGGAGCAGGGTTGAACTAGAAATGGTCCGTATATATAGGAAACACCGTTATTTTGTTCAGAGCACCCTCATGTTTCTGGCTCTATTAGAGACTCTAGAAATCAAGAGCATGCTTCGTGCTCTAAAGCAGATTGTGTTTCATGGATGAGATCTGTGCTGTGTGTTTCTCTTCAGAAATGGAGATAAAAACCAGGCTCCGTGTCTTCCTACAAGCAAGACATCTTTTCAGGTAAACTCAGCCACTTTTCAGCTCAAAGGGAGCTACATCATTCACAAAGCTCACAAGTTTCTCGCTCTTAAGTGGAAAGCATTGCATGTTAGAGGAACTGTGGTTTGTATCAGTTTCAGAAGAAGAGTTGACATAGATATGGTCTGTATGTGTAAGAAACACCAGTATTTTGTTCTGTCCACTGTCACGTTTCCTGCTCTAATAGAGACTCTTAGAAAGCAAGAGCGTGCTTCTTGCTCTAAAGCAGAGTGTGTTTCATGGATGAGAACTGTGCTGTGTGTTTCCCTTCAGAAATGGAGTTAAATTCCAGGCCCCGTGTCTTCCTACAAGCAAGAAATCATTTCAGGTAAACGCAGTCACTTTTCAGCTCAAATGAATATAAATCGTTTACGAAGCTCACACGTTTTTTGCTCTTAATTGAAAAGCATGAGATGTTAGATGACCTGTGGTTTGTATCAGTTTCAGGAGCAGAGCTGAACTAGAAATGGTCCGTATATGTAGGAAACACCGATATTTTGTTCAGAGCATCCTCATGATTCTGGCTCTATTAGAGACTCTAGGAAGCAGGTGCATGCTTCGTGCTCTAAAGCAGAGTGTGTTTCATGGATGAGAACTGTGCTGTGTGTTTCCCTTCAGAAATGGTATTAAATCACAGGCTCTGTATCTTCCTACAAGCAAGACTTCGTTTCATGTAAACTCAGTCACTTTTCAGCTCAAAGGAAGCTACATCGTACACGTAGCTCACACGTTTCTTGCTCTTAACTGGAAAGCTTTGCATGTTAATGGAACTGTGGTTTGTATCAGTTTCAGAAGAAGAGTTGACCTAGATATGGTCCGTATTTGTAGGAAAAACCGTTATTTTATTCTGACCACAGTCACGTTTCCTGCTGTATTAGAGACTCTTGGAAAGCAAGAGCGTGCTTCTTGCTCTAAAGCAGAGTGTGTTTCATGCATGAGAACTGTGCTGTGTGTTTCCCTTCAGAAATGGAGTTAAATACCAGGCTCAAGTCTTCCTACAAGCAAGACATCATTTCATTTAAACGCAGTCACTTTTCAGCTCAAATGAATATAAATCGTTTACGAAGCTCACACGTTTTTTCCTCTTGACTGAAAAGCATGAGATGTTAGATGACTTGTGGTTTGTATCAGTTTCAGAAGCAGAGTTGAACTAGCAATGGTCTGTATGTGTAGGAAACACCGTTCTTTTGTTTTGAGTACCCTCCATTTTCTGGCTCTATTAGAGATTCTAGAAAGCAAGAGCATGCTTCGTGCTCTAAAGCAGAGTGTGTTTCATGGATGAGAACTGTGCTGTGTGTTTCCCTTCAGAAATGTAGCTAAATCCCTGGCTCTGTGTCTTCCTACAAGCAAGACATCATTTCACGAAAACCCTGTAACTTTTCTGCTCAAATGAATATAAATCGTTTAAGAGGCTCATACGTTTCTCGCTCTTAACTGAAAAGCATTGGATGTTAGAGGACCTGTGCTTTGTATCAGTTTCAGAAGAAGAGTTGACATAGATATGGTCCATATATGTAGGAAACACCGTTCTTTTGCCGTGAGCACACTCATGTTTCTTGCACTATTACAGAATCTAGAAAGCAAGAGCGTGCTTCTTCCTATAAGCAGATTGTGTTTCTTCGTGAGACCTGTGCTGTGTGTTTCCCTTCAGAAATGGTGTTAAATACCTGGCTCTGTGTCTTCCTACAAGCAAGACATCATTTCAGGTAAACGCAGTCAAATTTCAGCTCAAATGAATATATATCGTTTACGAAGCTCACATGTTACTTGCTCTTAACTGAAAAGCATTGGATGTTAGATGACTTGTGGTTTGGATCAGTTTCAGAAGCAGAGTTGAACTAGCAATGGTCCGTATATGTAGGAAACACCGTTATTTTGATCAGAGCACCATCATGTTTCTGGCTCTATTAGAGACTCTAGAAAGCAAGAGCATGCTTCATGCTCTAAAGCAGAGTTTGTTTCATGGATGAGAACTGTGCTGTCTGTTTCCCCTCAGAAATGGAGCTAAATCCCAGGCTCTGTGTCTTCCTAAAAGCTAGTCATCATTTCACGAAAACCTTGTCACTTTTCAGCTCAAATGAATATAAATCGTTTAAGAAGCTCACAAGTTTCTCGCTCTTAACTGAAAAGCATTGAATGTTAGAGGACCTGTGGTCTGGATCAGTTTCAGGAGCAGAGTTGAACTAGATATGATCGCTGTGAGTAGGAAACACAGTTCTTTTATTATGAGCACACTTTCAAGTTTCTGGCTCTATTATAGTCTCTAGAAAGCAAGAGCATGCTTCTTGCTCTAAAGCAGAGTGTGTTTCATGGATGAGAACTGTGCTCTGTTTTTCCCTTCAGAAATGGAGTTAAATCCCAGGCTCTGTTTCTTCCTACAAGCAAGACATCTTTTCAGGTAAACTCACTCACTTTTCAGCACAAAGGAAGCTACATCGTTCACGTAGCTCACACGTTTCTCGCTCTTAACTGGAAAGCTTTGCATGTTAATGGAACTGTGGTTTGTATCAGTTTCAGAAGAAGAATTGACCTAGATATGGTCCGTATGTGTAGGAAACACCGTTATTTTATTCTGACCACAGTCTCAATTCCTGATGTATTAGAGACTCTTAGAAAGCAAGAGCATGCTTCTTGCTCTAAAGCAGAGTGTGTCATGGATGAGAACTGTGCTGTGTGTTTCCCTTCAGAAATGGAGTTAAATCCCAGGCTCTGTGTCTTCCTACAAGCAGGACATCTTTTCAGGTAAACTCAGTCACTTTTCAGCTCAAAGGAAGCTACATCGTTCACGTAGCTCACACGTTTCTTGCTCTTAACTGGAAAGCTTTGCATGTTAATAGAACTCTGGTTTGTATCAGTTTCAGAAGAAGAGTTGACCTAGATATGGTCCGTATGTTTAGAAAACACAGTAATTTTATTCTGACCACAGTCACGTTTCCTGCTGCATTAGAGACTCTTAGAAAGCAAGAGCGTGCTTCTTGCTCTAAAGCAGAGTGTGTTTTATGGATGAGAACTGTGCTGTGTGTTTCCCTTCAGAAATGGAGTTATATTCCAGGCTCTGTGTCTTCCTACAAGCAAGACATCATTTCAGTTAAACGCAGTCACTTTTCAGCTCAAATGAATATAAATCGTTTATGAAGCTCACACGTTTCTTGCTCTTAACTGAAAAGCATTGGATGTTAGATGACTTGTGGTTTGTATCAGTTTCAGAAGCAGAGTTGAACTAGCAATGTTCCGTATATGTAGGAAACACCATTATATGTGCAGAGCACCCTCATGTTTCTGGCTCTATTAGAGACTCTAGAAAGCAAGAGCATGCTTCGTGCTCTAAAGCAGTGTGTGTTTCATGGATGAGAACTGTCCTGTGTGTTTCCCTTCAGAAATGGAGTTAAATACCAGGCTCAATGTCTTCCTACAAAGCGAGACATCATTTCATTGAAACGCAGTCACTTTTCAGCTAAAACGAATACAAATCGTTTACGAAGCTCACACGTTTTTTGCTCTAGACTGAAAAGCATGAGATGTGTAAATGACTTGTGATTTGTATCAGTTTCAGAAGCAGAGTTGAACTATCAATGGTCTGTATGTGTAGGAAACACCGTTCTTTTGTTTGAGTACCCTCAATTTTCTGCCTCTATTAGAGACTCTAGAAAGCAAGAGCATGCTTCGTGCTCTAAAGCAGAGTGTGTTTCATGGATGAGAACTGTACTGTGTGTTTCCCTTCAGAAATGGAGTTAAATCCCAGTCTCTGTGTCTTCCTACAAGCAAGACATCTATTAAGGTAAATGCAGTCACTTTTCAGCTCAAATGATTATAAATCATTTATGAAGATCACACGTTTCTCGCTCATAACTGAATAGCATTGGATGTTAGATGACTTGTGGTTTGTATCAGTTTCAGAAGCAGAGTTGACCTAGATATGGTCCGTATGTGTAGTAAACACCGTTATTTTGTTCTGCCCACAGTCACGTTTCCTACTCTATTTGAGAATCTTAGAAAGCAAGAGCGTGCTTCTTGCTCTATAGCAGAGTGTGTTTCATGGATGAGAACTGTGCTGTGTGTTTCCCTTCAGAAATGGAGCTAAATCCCAGGCTCTGTGTCTTCCTACAAGCAAGTCATCATTTCACGAAAACCCAGTCACTTTTCAGCTCAAATGAATATAAATCGTTTAAGAAGCTCACACGTTTCTCGCTCTTAACTGAAAAGCATTGGATGTTAGAGGACCTGTGGTTTGTATCAGTTTCAGGAGCAGAGTTGAACTAGCAATGGTCTGTATGTGTAAGAAACACCGTTCTTTTGTTCTGAGCACACTTACGTTTCCTGCTCTATTAGAGACTCTAGAAAGCAAGAGCGTGCTTCTTCCTATACGCAGAGTGTGTTTCATCGTGATAACAGTGCTTTGTGTTTCCCTTTATAAATGGAGTTAAAACACAGGCTCTGTATCTTCCTACAAGCAAGACTTCTTTTCACGTAAACTCAGTCACCTTTCAGCTCAAACAAAGCTACATCTTTCACGTAGCTCACACGTTTCTTACTCTTAACTGTAAAGCATAGGATGTTAGAGGACCTGTGATTTGTATCAGTTTCATAAGCAGAGTTGAACTAGCAATGGTCCATATGTGTAGGAAACACCGTTCTTTTGTTCTGAGTACCCTCAAGTTTCTGGCTCTATTAGAGTCTCTGCAAAGAAAGAGCATGCTTCTTGCTCTAAAGCAGAGTGTGTTTCATGGATGAGAACTGTGCTGTGTGTTTCCCTTCAGAAATGGGGTTAAATCCCCGGCTCTGATGCTTCGTACAAGTAAGACATATTTTCAGGTAAACTCAGTCACTTTTCAGCTCAAGGGAAGCTACATCATTCACGAAGCTCACATGTTTCTTGCTCTTAACTTGAAAGCATTGCATGTTAATGGAACTGTGCTTTGTATCAGTTTCAGAAGAAGAGTTGACCTAGATATGGTCCGTATGTGTAGGAAACACCGGTATTTTGTTCTGAACACAGTCAAGTATCCTGCTGTATTAGAGAATAATAGAAAGCAAGGGCATGCTTCAAGCTCTAAAGCAGAGTGTGTTTCATGGATGAGAACTGTGCTGTGTGTTTCACTTCAGAAAAGGAGTTAAATCCCAGGCTCTGTGTCTTCTTACAAGCAAGACATCTTTTCATGTAAACTCAGTCAATATTCAGCTCAAAGGATGCTACATAGTTCAGGAAGCTCACACTTTTCTCGTTCTTAACTGGAAAGAATTGCATGTTAGAGGAAGTGTGGATTGTTTCAGTTTCAGAGGAAGAGTTAACCTAAATATGGTCCGTATGTGTAGGAAACTCAGTTATTTTGTTCTGTCCACAGTCACGTTTCGTGCTCTATTAGAGACTCTAGAAAGCCAGAGCGTGCTTCTTCATATATGCAGAGTGTGTTTCCTCGTGAGAACTGTGCTGTGTGTTTCCCTTCAGAAATGGAGTTAAATCCCAGGCTCTGTGTCTTCCTACAATCAAGACATGTTTTCAAGTGAACGAAGACACTTTTCAGCTCTAAGGAAGATACATATTTCACGAAGCTCACAAGTTTCTCACTCTTAACTGGAAAGCATTGCATGTTAGAGAAAATGTGCATTGTATCAGTTTCAGAAGAAGAGTTGAACAAGCAATGGTCCGTATGTGTAGGAAACACCGTTATTTTGTTCTGACCACAGTCACGTTTCCTGCTCTATTAGAGATTCTTAGAAAGCAAGAGTGTGCTTCTTGCTCTAAAGCAGAGTGTGTTTCATGGATGAGAACTCTGCTGTGTGTTTCCCTTCAGAAATGGAGTTAAATTCCAGGCTGTGTGTCTTCCTACAAGCAAGACATCATTTCAGGAAAACGCAGTCACTTTTCAGCTCAAATGAATATAAATCGTTTACGAAGATCACACGTTTGTCACTCTTAACTGAAAGGCATTGGATGTTAGATGACTTGTGGTTTGTATCAGTTTCAGAATCAGAGTTCAACTCGCAGTGGTCCGTATGTGTAGGAAACACCGTTCTTTTTTTCTGAGCACACTCAAGTTTCCTGCTCTATTAGAGACTCTAGAAAGCAAGAGCGTGCTTCTTCCTATACGCAGAGTATGTTTCCTCGTGAGAACTGTGCAGTGTGTTTCCCTTCAGAAATGGAGTGAAATCCCAGGCTCTGTGATTTCCTACAAGCAAGACATCTTTTCAGGTAAACTAAGTCATTTTTCAGCTCAAAGGAAGGTACATCGTTTACGAAGATCACACGTTTCTCACTCTTAACTGAAAAGCATTGGATGTTAGATGACTTTTGCTTTGTATCAGTTTCAGAATCAGAGTTGATCTAGCAGTGGTCCGTATGTGTAGGAAACTCCGTTCTTTTGTTCTGAGCAAACACAAGTTGCCTGCTCTATTAGAGACTCTAGAAAGCAAGAGCATGCTTCTTCCTATACTCAGAGTGTGTTTCCTCATGAGAACTGTGCTGTGTGTTTCCCTTCAGAAATTGAGTTAAATCCCAGGCTCTGTGTCTTCCTACAAGCAAGATATCTTTTCAGGTAATCTAAGTCAATTTTCAGCTCAAAGGAAGCCACATCGTTTACGAAGATCACACGTTTCTCACTCTTAACTGAAAAGCATTGGATGTTAGATGACTTGTGGGTTGTATCAGTTTCAGAATCAGAGTTCAACTAGCAGTGGTCCGTATATGTAGGAAACACCGTTCTTTTGTTCTGAGCACACTCAAGTTTCCTGCTCTATTAGAGACTCTAGAAAGCAAGAGCGTGCTTCTTCCTATACGCAGAGTGTGTTTCCTCGTGAGATCTGTGCAGTGTGTTTCCCTTCAGAAATGGAGTTAAATCCCAGGCTCTGTATCTTCCTACAAGTAAGACATCTTTTCAGGTAAACTCAGTCACTTTTCAGCTCAAAGGACGCTACATCGTCCACAAAGCTCACACGTTTCTCGCTCTTAACTGGAAAGAATTGCATGTTAGAGGAAGTGTGGTTTGTATCAGTTTCAGAAGAAGAGTTGACCTAGATATGGTCTGTATGTGTAGGAAACACCATTATTTTGTTCTGACCACAGTCACGTTTCCTGCTGTATTAGAGACTCTAGAAAGCAAGAGCATGCTTCGTGCTCTAAAGCAGAGTGTGTTTCATGGATGAGAACTGTTCTGTGTGTTTCCCTTCAGAAATGGAGTTAAATCCCAGGCTCTGTGTCTTCCTACAAGCAAGACATCTTTTCAGGTAAACTAAGTCAATTTTCAGCTCAAAGGAAGCTACATCGTTTACAAAGATCACACGTTTCTCACTCTTAACTGAAAAGCATTGGATGTTAGATGACTTTTGCTTTGTATCAGTTTCAGAATCAGAGTTGATCTAGCAGTGTTCCGTATGTGTAGGAAACTCCGTTCTTTTGTTCTGAGCAAACACATGTTTCCTGCTCTATTAGAGACTCTAGAAAGCAAGAGCATGCTTCTTCCTATACTCAGAGTGTTTTTCCTCGTGAGAACTGTGCTGTGTGTTTCCCTTCAGAAATTGAGTTAAATCCCAGGCTCTGTGTCTTCCTACAAGCAAGACATCATTTCAGGTAAACGCAGTCAATTTTCAGCTCCAATGAATATAAATCGTTTACAAAGCTCACACGGTACTTGCTCTTAACTGAAAAGCATTGGATGTTAGATGACTTGTTGTCTGGATCAGTTTCAGAAGCAGGGTTGAAATAGCAATGGTCCGTATATGTAGGAAACACCGTTATTTTGTTCAGAGCACCCTCATGTTTCTGGCTCTATTAGAGACTCTAGAAAGCAAGAGCATGCTTCGTGCTCTAAAGCAGAGTGTGTTTCATGGATGAGAACTGTGCTGTGTGTTTCCCTTCAGAAATGGATTTAAATCCCAGGCTCTGTATCATCCTACAAGCAAGAAATCTCTTCAGGTAAACTCAGTCACTTTTAATCTCAAAGGAATGTACATCGTTCACGAAGCTCACACGTTTCTCGCTCTTAACTGGAAAGAATTGCATGTTAGAGGAAGTGTGGTTTGTATCAGTTTCAGAAGAAGTGTTGACCTAGATATGGTCCGTATGTGTAGGAAACACCGTTATTTTGTTCAGAGCACCCTCATGTTTCTGGCTCTATTAGAGACTCTAGAAAGCAAGAGCATGCTTCGTGCTCTAAAGCAGAGTGTGTTTCATGGATGAGAACTGTGCTGTGTGTTTCCCTTCAGAAATGCAGTTAAATCCCAGGCTCTGTGTCTTCCTACAAGCAAGACATCTTTTCAGGTAATCTAAGTCAATTTTCAGCTCAAAGGAAGCTACATCGTTTACGAAGATCACACGTTTCTCACTCTTAACTGAAAAGCATTGGATGTTAGATGACTTGTGGGTTGTATCAGTTTCAGAATCAGAGTTCAACTCGCAGTGGTCCGTATATGTAGGAAACACCGTTCTTTTGTTCTGAGCACACTCAAGTTTCCTGCTCTATTAGAGACTCTAGAAAGCAAGAGCGTGCTTCTTCCTATACGCAGAGTGTGTTTCCTCGTGAGATCTGTGCAGTGTGTTTCCCTTCAGAAATGGAGTTAAATCCCAGGCTCTGTATCTTCCTACAGGTAAGACATCTTTTCAGGTACACTCAGTCACCTTTCAGCTCAAAGGACGCTACATCGTCCACAAAGCTCACATGTTTCTCGCTCTTAACTGGAAAGAATTGCATTATAGAGGAAGTGTGGTTTGTATCAGTTTCAGAAGAAGAGTTGACCTAGATATGGTCTGTATGTGTAGGAAACACCGTTATTTTGTTCTGACCACAGTCACGTTTCCTGCTGTATTAGAGATTCTAGAAAGCAAGAGCATGCTTCGTGCTCTAAAGAAGAGTGTGTTTCATGGATGAGAACTGTTCTGTGTGTTTCCCTTCAGAAATGGAGTTAAATCCCAGGCTCTGTGTTTTCCTACAAGCAAGACATCTTTTCAGGTAAACTAAGTCAATTTTCAGCTCAAAGGAAGCTACATCGTTTACGAAGATCACACGTTTCTCACTCTTAACTGAAAAGCATTGGATGTTAGATGACTTTTGCTTTGTATCAGTTTCAGAATCAGAGTTGATCTAGCAGTGTTCCGTATGTGTAGGAAACTCCGTTCTTTTGTTCTGAGCAAACACAAGTTTCCTGCTCTATTAGAGACTCTAGAAAGCAAGAGCATGCTTCTTCCTATAGTCAGAGTGTGTTTCCTCGTGAGAACTGTGCTGTGTGTTTCCCTTCAGAAATTGAGTTAAATCCCAGGCTCTGTGTCTTCCTACAAGCAAGACATCATTTCAGGTAAACGCAGTCAATTTTCAGCTCCAATGAATATAAATCGTTTACAAAGCTCACACGGTACTTGCTCTTAACTGAAAAGCATTGGATGTTAGATGACTTGTGGTCTGGATCAGTTTCAGAAGCAGGGTTGAAATAGCAATGGTCCGTATATGTAGGAAACACCGTTATTTTCTTCAGAGCACCCTCATGTTTCTGGCTCTATTAGAGACTCTAGAAAGCAAGAGCATGCTTCGTGCTCTAAAGCAGAGTGTGTTTCATGGATGAGAACTGTGCTGTGTGTTTCCCTTCAGAAATGGATTTAAATCCCAGGCTCTGTATCATCCTACAAGCAAGAAATCTCTTCAGGTAAACTCAGTCACTTTTAATCTCAAAGGAATGTACATCGTTCACGAAGCTCACACGTTTCTCGCTCTTAACTGGAAAGAATTGCATGTTAGAGGAAGTGTGGTTTGTATCAGTTTCAGAAGAAGTGTTGACCTAGATATGGTCCGTATGTGTAGGAAACACCGTTATTTTGTTCAGAGCACCCTCATGTTTCTGGCTCTATTAGAGACTCTAGAAAGCAAGAGCATGCTTCGTGCTCTAAAGCAGAGTGTGTTTCATGGATGAGAACTGTGCTGTGTGTTTCCCTTCAGAAATGCAGTTAAATCCCAGGCTCTGTGTCTTCCTACAAGCAAGACATCTTTTCAGGTAATCTAAGTCAATTTTCAGCTCAAAGGAAGCTACATCGTTTACGAAGATCACACGTTTCTCACTCTTAACTGAAAAGCATTGGATGTTAGATGACTTGTGGGTTGTATCAGTTTCAGAATCAGAGTTCAACTCGCAGTGGTCCGTATATGTAGGAAACACCGTTCTTTTGTTCTGAGCACACTCAAGTTTCCTGCTCTATTAGAGACTCTAGAAAGCAAGAGCGTGCTTCTTCCTATACGCAGAGTGTGTTTCCTCGTGAGATCTGTGCAGTGTGTTTCCCTTCAGAAATGGAGTTAAATCCCAGGCTCTGTATCTTCCTACAAGTAAGACATCTTTTCAGGTAAACTCAGTCACCTTTCAGCTGAAAGGACGCTACATCGTCCACAAAGCTCACACGTTTCTCGCTCTTAACTGGAAAGAATTGCATGTAAGAGGAAGTGTGGTTTGTATCAGTTTCAGAAGAAGAGTTGACTTAGATATGGTTTGTATGTGTAGGAAACACCGTTATTTTGTTCTGACCACAGTCACGTTTCCTGCTGTATTAGAGACTCTAGAAAGCAAGAGCATGCTTCGTGCTCTAAAGCAGAGTGTGTTTCATGGATGAGAAGTGTTCTGTGTGTTTCCCTTCAGAAATGGAGTTAAATCCCAGGCTCTGTGTCTTCCTACAAGCAAGACATCTTTTCAGGTAAACTAAGTCAATTTTCAGCTCAAAGGAAGCTACATCGTTTACAAAGATCACACGTTTCTCACTCTTAACTGAAAAGCATTGGATGTTAGATTACTTTTGCTTTGTATCAGTTTCAGAATCAGAGTTGATCTAGCAGTGTTCCGTATGTGTAGGAAACTCCGTTCTTTTGTTCTGAGCAAACACATGTTTCCTGCTCTATTAGAGACTCTAGAAAGCAAGAGCATGCTTCTTCCTATAGTCAGAGTGTTTTTCCTCGTGAGAACTGTGCTGTGTGTTTCCCTTCAGAAATTGAGTTAAATCCCAGGCTCTGTGTCTTCCTACAAGCAAGACATCATTTCAGGTAAACTCAGTCAATTTTCAGCTCCAATGAATATAAATCGTTTACAAAGCTCACACGGTACTTGCTCTTAACTGAAAAGCATTGGATGTTAGATGACTTGTGGTCTGGATCAGTTTCAGAAGCAGGGTTGAAATAGCAATGATCCGTATATGTAGGAAACACCGTTATTTTGTTCAGAGCACCCTCATGTTTCTGGCTCTATTAGAGACTCTAGAAAGCAAGAGCATGCTTCGTGCTCTAAAGCAGAGTGTGTTTCATGGATGAGAACTGTGCTGTGTGTTTCCCTTCAGAAATGGATTTAAATCCCAGGCTCTGTATCATCCTACAAGCAAGAAATCTCTTCAGATAAACTCAGTCAATTTTAATCTCAAAGGAATGTACATCGTTCACGAAGCTCACACGTTTCTCGCTCTTAACTGGAAAGAATTGCATGTTAGAGGAAGTGTGGTTTGTATCAGTTTCAGAAGAAGTGTTGACCTAGATATGGTCCGTATGTGTAGGAAACACCGTTATTTTGTTCAGAGCACCCTCATGTTTCTGGCTCTATTAGAGACTCTAGAAATCAAGAGCATGCTTCGTGCTCTAAAGCAGAGTGTGTTTCATGGATGAGAACTGTGCTGTGTGTTTCCCTTCAGAAATGCAGTTATATCCCAGGCTCTGTGTCTTCCTACAAGCAAGACATCTTTTCAGGTAATCTAAGTCAATTTTCAGCTCAAAGGAAGATAGATCATTTACGAAGATCACACGTTTCTCACTCTTAACTGAAAACCACTATATGTTAGATGACTTGTGGGTTGTATCAGTTTCAGAATCAGAGTTCAACTCGCAGTGGTCCGTATATGTAGGAAACACCGTTCTTTTGTTCTGAGCACACTCAAGTTTCCTGCTCTATTAGAGACTCTAGAAAGCAAGAGCGTGCTTCTTCCTATACGCAGAGTGTGTTTCCTCGTGAGATCTGTGCAGTGTGTTTCCCTTCAGAAATGGAGTTAAATCCCAGGCTCTGTATCTTCCTACAAGTAAGACATCTTTTCAGGTAAACTCAGTCACCTTTCAGCTCAAAGGACGCTACATCGTCCACAAAGCTCACATGTTTCTCGCTCTTAACTGGAAAGAATTGCATTATAGAGGAAGTGTGGTTTGTATCAGTTTCAGAAGAAGAGTTGACCTAGATATGGTCTGTATGTGTAGGAAACACCGTTATTTTGTTCTGACCACAGTCACGTTTCCTGCTGTATTAGAGATTCTAGAAAGCAAGAGCATGCTTCGTGCTCTAAAGCAGAGTGTGTTTCATGGATGAGAACTGTTCTGTGTGTTTCCCTTCAGAAATGGAGTTAAATCCCAGGCTCTGTGTTTTCCTACAAGCAAGACATCTTTTCAGGTAAACTAAGTCAATTTTCAGCTCAAAGGAAGCTACATCGTTTACGAAGATCACACGTTTCTCACTCTTAACTGAAAAGCATTGGATGTTAGATGACTTTTGCTTTGTATCAGTTTCAGAATCAGAGTTGATCTAGCAGTGGTCCGTATGTGTAGGAAACTCCGTTCTTTTGTTCTGAGCAAACACAAGTTTCCTGCTCTATTAGAGACTCTAGAAAGCAAGAGCATGCTTCTTCCTATAGTCAGAGTGTGTTTCCTCGTGAGAACTGTGCTGTGTGTTTCCCTTCAGAAATTGAGTTAAATCCCAGGCTCTGTGTCTTCCTACAAGCAAGACATCATTTCAGGTAAACGCAGTCAATTTTCAGCTCCAATGAATATAAATCGTTTACAAAGCTCACACGGTACTTGCTCTTAACTGAAAAGCATTGGATGTTAGATGACTTGTGGTCTGGATCAGTTTCAGAAGCAGGGTTGAAATAGCAATGGTCCGTATATGTAGGAAACACCGTTATTTTCTTCAGAGCACCCTCATGTTTCTGGCTCTATTAGAGACTCTAGAAAGCAAGAGCATGCTTCGTGCTCTAAAGCAGAGTGTGTTTCATGGATGAGAACTGTGCTGTGTGTTTCCCTTCAGAAATGGATTTAAATCCCAGGCTCTGTATCATCCTACAAGCAAGAAATCTCTTCAGGTAAACTCAGTCACTTTTAATCTCAAAGGAATGTACATCGTTCACGAAGCTCACACGTTTCTCGCTCTTAACTGGAAAGAATTGCATGTTAGAGGAAGTGTGGTTTGTATCAGTTTCAGAAGAAGTGTTGACCTAGATATGGTCCGTATGTGTAGGAAACACCGTTATTTTGTTCAGAGCACCCTCATGTTTCTGGCTCTATTAGAGACTCTAGAAAGCAAGAGCATGCTTCGTGCTCTAAAGCAGAGTGTGTTTCATGGATGAGAACTGTGCTGTGTGTTTCCCTTCAGAAATGCAGTTAAATCCCAGGCTCTGTGTCTTCCTACAAGCAAGACATCTTTTCAGGTAATCTAAGTCAATTTTCAGCTCAAAGGAAGCTACATCGTTTACGAAGATCACACGTTTCTCACTCTTAACTGAAAAGCATTGGATGTTAGATGACTTGTGGGTTGTATCAGTTTCAGAATCAGAGTTCAACTCGCAGTGGTCCGTATATGTAGGAAACACCGTTCTTTTGTTCTGAGCACACTCAAGTTTCCTGCTCTATTAGAGACTCTAGAAAGCAAGAGCGTGCTTCTTCCTATACGCAGAGTGTGTTTCCTCGTGAGATCTGTGCAGTGTGTTTCCCTTCAGAAATGGATTTAAATCCCAGGCTCTGTATCTTCCTACAAGTAAGACATCTTTTCAGGTAAACTCAGTCACCTTTCAGCTCAAAGGATGCTACATCGTCCACAAAGCTCACATGTTTCTCGCTCTTAACTGGAAAGAATTGCATTATAGAGGAAGTGTGGTTTGTATCAGTTTCAGAAGAAGAGTTGACCTAGATATGGTCTGTATGTGTAGGAAACACCGTTATTTTGTTCTGACCACAGTCACGTTTCCTGCTGTATTAGAGATTCTAGAAAGCAAGAGCATGCTTCGTGCTCTAAAGCAGAGTGTGTTTCATGGATGAGAACTGTTCTGTGTGTTTCCCTTCAGAAATGGAGTTAAATCCCAGGCTCTGTGTTTTCCTACAAGCAAGACATCTTTTCAGGTAAACTAAGTCAATTTTCAGCTCAAAGGAAGCTACATCGTTTACGAAGATCACACGTTTCTCACTCTTAACTGAAAAGCATTGGATGTTAGATGACTTTTGCTTTGTATCAGTTTCAGAATCAGAGTTGATCTAGCAGTGGTCCGTATGTGTAGGAAACTCCGTTCTTTTGTTCTGAGCAAACACAAGTTTCCTGCTCTATTAGAGACTCTAGAAAGCAAGAGCATGCTTCTTCCTATAGTCAGAGTGTGTTTCCTCGTGAGAACTGTGCTGTGTGTTTCCCTTCAGAAATTGAGTTAAATCCCAGGCTCTGTGTCTTCCTACAAGCAAGACATCATTTCAGGTAAACGCAGTCAATTTTCAGCTCCAATGAATATAAATCGTTTACAAAGCTCACACGGTACTTGCTCTTAAATGAAAAGCATTGGATGTTAGATGACTTGTGGTCTGGATCAGTTTCAGAAGCAGGGATGAAATAGCAATGGTCCGTATATGTAGGAAACACCGTTATTTTCTTCAGAGCACCCTCATGTTTCTGGCTCTATTAGAGACTCTAGAAAGCAAGAGCATGCTTCGTGCTCTAAAGCAGAGTGTGTTTCATGGATGAGAACTGTGCTGTGTGTTTCCCTTCAGAAATGGATTTAAATCCCAGGCTCTGTATCATCCTACAAGCAAGAAATCTCTTCAGGTAAACTCAGTCACTTTTAATCTCAAAGGAATGTACATCGTTCACGAAGCTCACACGTTTCTCGCTCTTAACTGGAAAGAATTGCATGTTAGAGGAAGTGTGGTTTGTATCAGTTTCAGAAGAAGTGTTGACCTAGATATGGTCCGTATGTGTAGGAAACACCGTTATTTTGTTCAGAGCACCCTCATGTTTCTGGCTCTATTAGAGACTCTAGAAAGCAAGAGCATGCTTTGTGCTCTAAAGCAGAGTGTGTTTCATGGATGAGAACTGTGCTGTGTGTTTCCCTTCAGAAATGCAGTTAAATCCCAGGCTCTGTGTCTTCCTACAAGCAAGACATCTTTTCAGGTAATCTAAGTCAATTTTCAGCTCAAAGGAAGCTACATCGTTTACGAAGATCACACGTTTCTCACTCTTAACTGAAAACCACTATATGTTAGATGACTTGTGGGTTGTATCAGTTTCAGAATCAGAGTTCAACTCGCAGTGGTCCGTATATGTAGGAAACACCGTTCTTTTGTTCTGAGCACACTCAAGTTTCCTGCTCTATTAGAGACTCTAGAAAGCAAGAGCGTGCTTCTTCCTATACGCAGAGTGTGTTTCCTCGTGAGATCTGTGCAGTGTGTTTCCCTTCAGAAATGGATTTAAATCCCAGGCTCTGTATCTTCCTACAAGTAAGACATCTTTTCAGGTAAACTCAGTCACCTTTCAGCTCAAAGGATGCTACATCGTCCACAAAGCTCACACGTTTCTCGCTCTTAACTGGAAAGAATTGCATTATAGAGGAAGTGTGGTTTGTATCAGTTTCAGAAGAAGAGTTGACCTAGATATGGTCTGTATGTGTAGGAAACACCGTTATTTTGTTCTGACCACAGTCACGTTTCCTGCTGTATTAGAGATTCTAGAAAGCAAGAGCATGCTTCGTGCTCTAAAGCAGAGTGTGTTTCATGGATGAGAACTGTTCTGTGTGTTTCCCTTCAGAAATGGAGTTAAATCCCAGGCTCTGTGTTTTCCTACAAGCAAGACATCTTTTCAGGTAAACTAAGTCAATTTTCAGCTCAAAGGAAGCTACATCGTTTACGAAGATCACACGTTTCTCACTCTTAACTGAAAAGCATTGGATGTTAGATGACTTTTGCTTTGTATCAGTTTCAGAATCAGAGTTGATCTAGCAGTGGTCCGTATGTGTAGGAAACTCCGTTCTTTTGTTCTGAGCAAACACAAGTTTCCTGCTCTATTAGAGACTCTAGAAAGCAAGAGCATGCTTCTTCCTATAGTCAGAGTGTGTTTCCTCGTGAGAACTGTGCTGTGTGTTTCCCTTCAGAAATTGAGTTAAATCCCAGGCTCTGTGTCTTCCTACAAGCAAGACATCATTTCAGGTAAACGCAGTCAATTTTCAGCTCCAATGAATATAAATCGTTTACAAAGCTCACACGGTACTTGCTCTTAACTGAAAAGCATTGGATGTTAGATGACTTGTGGTCTGGATCAGTTTCAGAAGCAGGGTTGATATAGCAATGGTCCGTATATGTAGGAAACACCGTTATTTTCTTCAGAGCACCCTCATGTTTCTGGCTCTATTAGAGACTCTAGAAAGCAAGAGCATGCTTCGTGCTCTAAAGCAGAGTGTGTTTCATGGATGAGAACTGTGCTGTGTGTTTCCCTTCAGAAATGGATTTAAATCCCAGGCTCTGTATCATCCTACAAGCAAGAAATCTCTTCAGGTAAACTCAGTCACTTTTAATCTCAAAGGAATGTACATCGTTCACGAAGCTCACACGTTTCTCGCTCTTAACTGGAAAGAATTGCATGTTAGAGGAAGTGTGGTTTGTATCAGTTTCAGAAGAAGTGTTGACCTAGATATGGTCCGTATGTGTAGGAAACACCGTTATTTTGTTCAGAGCACCCTCATGTTTCTGGCTCTATTAGAGACTCTAGAAATCAAGAGCATGCTTCGTGCTCTAAAGCAGAGTGTGTTTCATGGATGAGAACTGTGCTGTGTGTTTCCCTTCAGAAATGCAGTTATATCCCAGGCTCTGTGTCTTCCTACAAGCAAGACATCTTTTCAGATAATCTAAGTCAATTTTCAGCTCAAAGGAAGATAGATCATTTACGAAGATCACACGTTTCTCACTCTTAACTGAAAACCACTATATGTTAGATGACTTGTGGGTTGTATCAGTTTCAGAATCAGAGTTCAACTCGCAGTGGTCCGTATATGTAGGAAACACCGTTCTTTTGTTCTGAGCACACTCAAGTTTCATGCTCTATTAGAGACTCTAGAAAGCAAGAGCGTGCTTCTTCCTATACGCAGAGTGTGTTTCCTCGTGAGATCTGTGCAGTGTGTTTCCCTTCAGAAATGGAGTTAAATCCCAGGCTCTGTATCTTCCTACAAGTAAGACATCTTTTCAGGTAAACTCAGTCACCTTTCAGCTCAAAGGACGCTACATCGTCCACAAAGCTCACATGTTTCTCGCTCTTAACTGGAAAGAATTGCATTATAGAGGAAGTGTGGTTTGTATCAGTTTCAGAAGAAGAGTTGACCTAGATATGGTCTGTATGTGTAGGAAACACCGTTATTTTGTTCTGACCACAGTCACGTTTCCTGCTGTATTAGAGATTCTAGAAAGCAAGAGCATGCTTCGTGCTCTAAAGCAGAGTGTGTTTCATGGATGAGAACTGTTCTGTGTGTTTCCCTTCAGAAATGGAGTTAAATCCCAGGCTCTGTGTTTTCCTACAAGCAAGACATCTTTTCAGGTAAACTAAGTCAATTTTCAGCTCAAAGGAAGCTACATCGTTTACGAAGATCACAGGTTTCTCACTCTTAACTGAAAAGCATTGGATGTTAGATGACTTTTGCTTTGTATCAGTTTCAGAATCAGAGTTGATCTAGCAGTGGTCCGTATGTGTAGGAAACTCCGTTCTTTTGTTCTGAGCAAACACAAGTTTCCTGCTCTATTAGAGACTCTAGAAAGCAAGAGCATGCTTCTTCCTATAGTCAGAGTGTGTTTCCTCGTGAGAACTGTGCTGTGTGTTTCCCTTCAGAAATTGAGTTAAATCCCAGGCTCTGTGTCTTCCTACAAGCAAGACATCATTTCAGGTAAACGCAGTCAATTTTCAGCTCCAATGAATATAAATCGTTTACAAAGCTCACACGGTACTTGCTCTTAACTGAAAAGCATTGGATGTTAGATGACTTATGGTCTGGATCAGTTTCAGAAGCAGGGTTGAAATAGCAATGGTCCGTATATGTAGGAAACACCGTTATTTTCTTCAGAGCACCCTCATGTTTCTGGCTCTATTAGAGACTCTAGAAAGCAAGAGCATGCTTCGTGCTCTAAAGCAGAGTGTGTTTCATGGATGAGAACTGTGCTGTGTGTTTCCCTTCAGAAATGGATTTAAATCCCAGGCTCTGTATCATCCTACAAGCAAGAAATCTCTTCAGGTAAACTCAGTCACTTTTAATCTCAAAGGAATGTACATCGTTCACGAAGCTCACACGTTTCTCGCTCTTAACTGGAAAGAATTGCATGTTAGAGGAAGTGTGGTTTGTATCAGTTTCAGAAGAAGTGTTGACCTAGATATGGTCCGTATGTGTAGGAAACACCGTTATTTTGTTCAGAGCACCCTCATGTTTCTGGCTCTATTAGAGACTCTAGAAAGCAAGAGCATGCTTCGTGCTCTAAAGCAGAGTGTGTTTCATGGATGAGAACTGTGCTGTGTGTTTCCCTTCAGAAATGCAGTTAAATCCCAGGCTCTGTGTCTTCCTACAAGCAAGACATCTTTTCAGGTAATCTAAGTCAATTTTCAGCTCAAAGGAAGCTACATCGTTTACGAAGATCACACGTTTCTCACTCTTAACTGAAAAGCATTGGATGTTAGATGACTTGTGGGTTGTATCAGTTTCAGAATCAGAGTTCAACTCGCAGTGGTCCGTATATGTAGGAAACACCGTTCTTTTGTTCTGAGCACACTCAAGTTTCCTGCTCTATTAGAGACTCTAGAAAGCAAGAGCGTGCTTCTTCCTATACGCAGAGTGTGTTTCCTCGTGAGATCTGTGCAGTGTGTTTCCCTTCAGAAATGGATTTAAATCCCAGGCTCTGTATCTTCCTACAAGTAAGACATCTTTTCAGGTAAACTCAGTCACCTTTCAGCTCAAAGGATGCTACATCGTCCACAAAGCTCACATGTTTCTCGCTCTTAACTGGAAAGAATTGCATTATAGAGGAAGTGTGGTTTGTATCAGTTTCAGAAGAAGAGTTGACCTAGATATGGTCTGTATGTGTAGGAAACACCGTTATTTTGTTCTGACCACAGTCACGTTTCCTGCTGTATTAGAGATTCTAGAAAGCAAGAGCATGCTTCGTGCTCTAAAGCAGAGTGTGTTTCATGGATGAGAACTGTTCTGTGTGTTTCCCTTCAGAAATGGAGTTAAATCCCAGGCTCTGTGTTTTCCTACAAGCAAGACATCTTTTCAGGTAAACTAAGTCAATTTTCAGCTCAAAGGAAGCTACATCGTTTACGAAGATCACACGTTTCTCACTCTTAACTGAAAAGCATTGGATGTTAGATGACTTTTGCTTTGTATCAGTTTCAGAATCAGAGTTGATCTAGCAGTGGTCCGTATGTGTAGGAAACTCCGTTCTTTTGTTCTGAGCAAACACAAGTTTCCTGCTCTATTAGAGACTCTAGAAAGCAAGAGCATGCTTCTTCCTATAGTCAGAGTGTGTTTCCTCGTGAGAACTGTGCTGTGTGTTTCCCTTCAGAAATTGAGTTAAATCCCAGGCTCTGTGTCTTCCTACAAGCAAGACATCATTTCAGGTAAACGCAGTCAATTTTCAGCTCCAATGAATATAAATCGTTTACAAAGCTCACACGGTACTTGCTCTTAAATGAAAAGCATTGGATGTTAGATGACTTGTGGTCTGGATCAGTTTCAGAAGCAGGGATGAAATAGCAATGGTCCGTATATGTAGGAAACACCGTTATTTTCTTCAGAGCACCCTCATGTTTCTGGCTCTATTAGAGACTCTAGAAAGCAAGAGCATGCTTCGTGCTCTAAAGCAGAGTGTGTTTCATGGATGAGAACTGTGCTGTGTGTTTCCCTTCAGAAATGGATTTAAATCCCAGGCTCTGTATCATCCTACAAGCAAGAAATCTCTTCAGGTAAACTCAGTCACTTTTAATCTCAAAGGAATGTACATCGTTCACGAAGCTCACACGTTTCTCGCTCTTAACTGGAAAGAATTGCATGTTAGAGGAAGTGTGGTTTGTATCAGTTTCAGAAGAAGTGTTGACCTAGATATGGTCCGTATGTGTAGGAAACACCGTTATTTTGTTCAGAGCACCCTCATGTTTCTGGCTCTATTAGAGACTCTAGAAAGCAAGAGCATGCTTCGTGCTCTAAAGCAGAGTGTGTTTCATGGATGAGAACTGTGCTGTGTGTTTCCCTTCAGAAATGCAGTTAAATCCCAGGCTCTGTGTCTTCCTACAAGCAAGACATCTTTTCAGGTAATCTAAGTCAATTTTCAGCTCAAAGGAAGCTACATCGTTTACGAAGATCACACGTTTCTCACTCTTAACTGAAAACCACTATATGTTAGATGACTTGTGGGTTGTATCAGTTTCAGAATCAGAGTTCAACTCGCAGTGGTCCGTATATGTAGGAAACACCGTTCTTTTGTTCTGAGCACACTCAAGTTTCCTGCTCTATTAGAGACTCTAGAAAGCAAGAGCGTGCTTCTTCCTATACGCAGAGTGTGTTTCCTCGTGAGATCTGTGCAGTGTGTTTCCCTTCAGAAATGGATTTAAATCCCAGGCTCTGTATCTTCCTACAAGTAAGACATCTTTTCAGGTAAACTCAGTCACCTTTCAGCTCAAAGGATGCTACATCGTCCACAAAGCTCACACGTTTCTCGCTCTTAACTGGAAAGAATTGCATTATAGAGGAAGTGTGGTTTGTATCAGTTTCAGAAGAAGAGTTGACCTAGATATGGTCTGTATGTGTAGGAAACACCGTTATTTTGTTCTGACCACAGTCACGTTTCCTGCTGTATTAGAGATTCTAGAAAGCAAGAGCATGCTTCGTGCTCTAAAGCAGAGTGTGTTTCATGGATGAGAACTGTTCTGTGTGTTTCCCTTCAGAAATGGAGTTAAATCCCAGGCTCTGTGTTTTCCTACAAGCAAGACATCTTTTCAGGTAAACTAAGTCAATTTTCAGCTCAAAGGAAGCTACATCGTTTACGAAGATCACACGTTTCTCACTCTTAACTGAAAAGCATTGGATGTTAGATGACTTTTGCTTTGTATCAGTTTCAGAATCAGAGTTGATCTAGCAGTGGTCCGTATGTGTAGGAAACTCCGTTCTTTTGTTCTGAGCAAACACAAGTTTCCTGCTCTATTAGAGACTCTAGAAAGCAAGAGCATGCTTCTTCCTATAGTCAGAGTGTGTTTCCTCGTGAGAACTGTGCTGTGTGTTTCCCTTCAGAAATTGAGTTAAATCCCAGGCTCTGTGTCTTCCTACAAGCAAGACATCATTTCAGGTAAACGCAGTCAATTTTCAGCTCCAATGAATATAAATCGTTTACAAAGCTCACACGGTACTTGCTCTTAACTGAAAAGCATTGGATGTTAGATGACTTGTGGTCTGGATCAGTTTCAGAAGCAGGGTTGATATAGCAATGGTCCGTATATGTAGGAAACACCGTTATTTTCTTCAGAGCACCCTCATGTTTCTGGCTCTATTAGAGACTCTAGAAAGCAAGAGCATGCTTCGTGCTCTAAAGCAGAGTGTGTTTCATGGATGAGAACTGTGCTGTGTGTTTCCCTTCAGAAATGGATTTAAATCCCAGGCTCTGTATCATCCTACAAGCAAGAAATCTCTTCAGGTAAACTCAGTCACTTTTAATCTCAAAGGAATGTACATCGTTCACGAAGCTCACACGTTTCTCGCTCTTAACTGGAAAGAATTGCATGTTAGAGGAAGTGTGGTTTGTATCAGTTTCAGAAGAAGTGTTGACCTAGATATGGTCCGTATGTGTAGGAAACACCGTTATTTTGTTCAGAGCACCCTCATGTTTCTGGCTCTATTAGAGACTCTAGAAAGCAAGAGCATGCTTCGTGCTCTAAAGCAGAGTGTGTTTCATGGATGAGAACTGTGCTGTGTGTTTCCCTTCAGAAATGCAGTTAAATCCCAGGCTCTGTGTCTTCCTACAAGCAAGACATCTTTTCAGGTAATCTAAGTCAATTTTCAGCTCAAAGGAAGCTACATCGTTTACGAAGATCACACGTTTCTCACTCTTAACTGAAAACCACTATATGTTAGATGACTTGTGGGTTGTATCAGTTTCAGAATCAGAGTTCAACTCGCAGTGGTCCGTATATGTAGGAAACACCGTTCTTTTGTTCTGAGCACACTCAAGTTTCCTGCTCTATTAGAGACTCTAGAAAGCAAGAGCGTGCTTCTTCCTATACGCAGAGTGTGTTTCCTCGTGAGATCTGTGCAGTGTGTTTCCCTTCAGAAATGGATTTAAATCCCAGGCTCTGTATCTTCCTACAAGTAAGACATCTTTTCAGGTAAACTCAGTCACCTTTCAGCTCAAAGGATGCTACATCGTCCACAAAGCTCACACGTTTCTCGCTCTTAACTGGAAAGAATTGCATTATAGAGGAAGTGTGGTTTGTATCAGTTTCAGAAGAAGAGTTGACCTAGATATGGTCTGTATGTGTAGGAAACACCGTTATTTTGTTCTGACCACAGTCACGTTTCCTGCTGTATTAGAGATTCTAGAAAGCAAGAGCATGCTTCGTGCTCTAAAGCAGAGTGTGTTTCATGGATGAGAACTGTTCTGTGTGTTTCCCTTCAGAAATGGAGTTAAATCCCAGGCTCTGTGTTTTCCTACAAGCAAGACATCTTTTCAGGTAAACTAAGTCAATTTTCAGCTCAAAGGAAGCTACATCGTTTACGAAGATCACACGTTTCTCACTCTTAACTGAAAAGCATTGGATGTTAGATGACTTTTGCTTTGTATCAGTTTCAGAATCAGAGTTGATCTAGCAGTGGTCCGTATGTGTAGGAAACTCCGTTCTTTTGTTCTGAGCAAACACAAGTTTCCTGCTCTATTAGAGACTCTAGAAAGCAAGAGCATGCTTCTTCCTATAGTCAGAGTGTGTTTCCTCGTGAGAACTGTGCTGTGTGTTTCCCTTCAGAAATTGAGTTAAATCCCAGGCTCTGTGTCTTCCTACAAGCAAGACATCATTTCAGGTAAACGCAGTCAATTTTCAGCTCCAATGAATATAAATCGTTTACAAAGCTCACACGGTACTTGCTCTTAACTGAAAAGCATTGGATGTTAGATGACTTGTGGTCTGGATCAGTTTCAGAAGCAGGGTTGATATAGCAATGGTCCGTATATGTAGGAAACACCGTTATATTCTTCAGAGCACCCTCATGTTTCTGGCTCTATTAGAGACTCTAGAAAGCAAGAGCATGCTTCGTGCTCTAAAGCAGAGTGTGTTTCATGGATGAGAACTGTGCTGTGTGTTTCCCTTCAGAAATGGATTTAAATCCCAGGCTCTGTATCATCCTACAAGCAAGAAATCTCTTCAGGTAAACTCAGTCACTTTTAATCTCAAAGGAATGTACATCGTTCACGAAGCTCACACGTTTCTCGCTCTTAACTGGAAAGAATTGCATGTTAGAGGAAGTGTGGTTTGTATCAGTTTCAGAAGAAGTGTTGACCTAGATATGGTCCGTATGTGTAGGAAACACCGTTATTTTGTTCAGAGCACCCTCATGTTTCTGGCTCTATTAGAGACTCTAGAAAGCAAGAGCATGCTTCGTGCTCTAAAGCAGAGTGTGTTTCATGGATGAGAACTGTGCTGTGTGTTTCCCTTCAGAAATGCAGTTAAATCCCAGGCTCTGTGTCTTCCTACAAGCAAGACATCTTTTCAGGTAATCTAAGTCAATTTTCAGCTCAAAGGAAGCTACATCGTTTACGAAGATCACACGTTTCTCACTCTTAACTGAAAAGCATTGGATGTTAGATGACTTGTGGGTTGTATCAGTTTCAGAATCAGAGTTCAACTCGCAGTGGTCCGTATATGTAGGAAACACCGTTCTTTTGTTCTGAGCACACTCAAGTTTCCTGCTCTATTAGAGACTCTAGAAAGCAAGAGCGTGCTTCTTCCTATACGCAGAGTGTGTTTCCTCGTGAGATCTGTGCAGTGTGTTTCCCTTCAGAAATGGAGTTAAATCCCAGGCTCTGTATCTTCCTACAAGTAAGACATCTTTTCAGGTAAACTCAGTCACCTTTCAGCTCAAAGGACGCTACATCGTCCACAAAGCTCACACGTTTCTCGCTCTTAACTGGAAAGAATTGCATGTTAGAGGAAGTGTGGTTTGTATCAGTTTCAGAAGAAGAGTTGACCTAGATATGGTCTGTATGTGTAGGAAACACCGTTATTTTGTTCTGACCACAGTCACGTTTCCTGCTGTATTAGAGACTCTAGAAAGCAAGAGCATGCTTCGTGCTCTAAAGCAGAGTGTGTTTCATGGATGAGAACTGTTCTGTGTGTTTCCCTTCAGAAATGGAGTTAAATCCCAGGCTCTGTGTCTTCCTACAAGCAAGACATCTTTTCAGGTAAACTAAGTCAATTTTCAGCTCAAAGGAAGCTACATCGTTTACAAAGATCACACGTTTCTCACTCTTAACTGAAAAGCATTGGATGTTAGATGACTTTTGCTTTGTATCAGTTTCAGAATCAGAGTTGATCTAGCAGTGTTCCGTATGTGTAGGAAACTCCGTTCTTTTGTTCTGAGCAAACACATGTTTCCTGCTCTATTAGAGACTCTAGAAAGCAAGAGCATGCTTCTTCCTATAGTCAGAGTGTTTTTCCTCGTGAGAACTGTGCTGTGTGTTTCCCTTCAGAAATGGATTTAAATCCTAGGCTCTGTATCATCCTACAAGCAAGAAATCTCTTCAGGTAAACTCAGTCACTTTTAATCTCAAAGGAATGTACATCGTTCACGAAGCTCACACGTTTCTCGCTCTTAACTGGAAAGAATTGCATGTTAGAGGAAGTGTGGTTTGTATCAGTTTCAGAAGAAGTGTTGACCTAGATATGGTCCGTATGTGTAGGAAACACCGTTATTTTGTTCTGACCACAGTCACGTTTCCTGCTGTACTTGAGCCACTTAGAAAGCAAGTGCGTGCTTCTTGCTCTAAAGCAGAGTGTGTTTCATGGATGAGAACTGTGCTATGTGTTTTCCTTCATAAATGGAGTTAAATCCCAGGATCTGTGTCTTCCTACAAGCAAGACATTTTTTCAGGTAAACTAAGTCACTTTTCAGCTCTAAGGAAGCTACATCATTCACAAAGCTCCCAAGTTTCTCACTCTTAACTGGAAAGCATTGCATGTTAGAGGAACTGTGGTTTGTATCAGTTTCAGTAGAAGAGTTGACCTAGATATGGTCCGTATGTGTAGGAAACACCGTTATTTTGTTTTGTACACAGTCACGTTTCCTGATCTATTAGAGACTCTTAGAAAGCAAGAGTGTGCTTCTTGCTCTAAAGCAGAGTGTGTTTCATGGATGAGAACTGTGCTTTGTGTTTCCCTTAGAAATGGAGTTAAATTCCAGGATCTGTGTCTTCCTACAAGCAAGACATCATTTCAGGTAAATGCAGACACTTTTCAGCTCAAATGAATATAAATCGTTTACGAAGGTCACACGTTACTTGCTCTTAACTGAAAAGCATTGGATGTTAGATGACTTGTGGTTTGGATCAGTTTCAGAAGCAGAGTTGAACTAGCAATGGTCCGTATATTTAGGAAACACCGTTCTTTTGTTCTGAGCACCCTCATGTTTCTGGCTCTATTAGAGACTCTAGAAAGGAAGAGCGTGCTTCTTGCTCTAAAGCAGAGTGTGTTTCATGGATGAGAACTGTTCTGTGTGTTTCCCTTCAGAAATGGAGTTAAATCCCAGGCTCTGTGTCTTCCTACAAGCAAGACATCTTTTCAGGTAAACTAAGTCAATTTTCAGCTCAAAGGAAGCTACATCGTTTACAAAGATCACACGTTTCTCACTCTTAACTGAAAAGCATTGGATGTTAGATGACTTTTGCTTTGTATCAGTTTCAGAATCAGAGTTGATCTAGCAGTGGTCCGTATGTGTAGGAAACTCCGTTCTTTTGTTCTGAGCAAACACATGTTTCCTGCTCTATTAGAGACTCTAGAAAGCAAGAGCATGCTTCTTCCTATAGTCAGAGTGTGTTTCCTCGTGAGAACTGTGCTGTGTGTTTCCCTTCAGAAATTGAGTTAAATCCCAGGCTCTGTGTCTTCCTACAAGCAAGACATCATTTCAGGTAAACGCAGTCAATTTTCAGCTCCAATGAATATAAATCGTTTACAAAGCTCACACGGTACTTGCCCTTAACTGAAAAGCATTGGATGTTAGATGTCTTGTGGTCTGGATCAGTTTCAGAAGCAGGGTTGAAATAGCAATGGTCCGTATATGTAGGAAACACCGTTATTTTGTTCAGAGCACCCTCATGTTTCTGGCTCTATTAGAGACTCTAGAAAGCAAGAACATGCTTCGTGCTCTAAAGCAGAGTGTGTTTCATGGATGAGAACTGTGCTGTGTGTTTCCCTTCAGAAATGGATTTAAATCCCAGGCTCTGTATCAGCCTACAAGCAAGAAATCTCTTCAGGTAAACTCAGTCAATTTTAATCTCAAAGGAATGTACATCTTTCACGAAGCTCACACGTTTCTCGCTCTTAACTGGAAAGAATTGCATGTTAGGGGAAGTGTGGTTTGTATCAGTTTCAGAAGAAGAGTTGACCTAGATATGGTCCGTATGTGTAGGAAACACCGTTATTTTGTTCTTACCACAGTCACGTTTCCTGCTGTATTAGAGACACTTAGAAAGCAAGAGCGATCTTCTTGCTCTAAAGCAGAGTGTGTTTCATGGATGAGAACTGTGCTATGTGTTTTCCTTCATAAATGGAGTTAAATCCCAGGATCTGTGTCTTCCTACAAGCAAGACATGTTTTCAGGTAAACTAAGTCACTTTCAGCTCTAAGGAAGCTACATCATTCACAAAGCTCACAAGTTTCTCACTCTTAACTGGAAAGCATTGCATGTTAGAGTAACTGTGGTTTGTATCAGTTTCAGAAGAAGAGTTGACCTAGATATGGTCCGTATGTGTAGGAAACACCGTTATTTTGTTCTGTCCACAGTCACGTTTCCTGATCTATTAGAGACTCTGAGAAAGCAAGAGTGTGCTTCTTGCTCTAAAGCAGAGTGTGTTTCATGGATGAGAACTGTGCTTTGTGTTTCCCTTCAGAAATGGAGTTAAATTCCAGGATCTGTGTCTTCCTACAAGCAAGACATTATTTCAGGTAAATGCAGGCCCTTTTCAGCTCAAATGAATATAAATCGTTTACAAAGGTCACACGTTACTTGCTCTTAACTGAAAAGCATTGGATGTTAGATGACTTGTGGTCTGGATCAGTTTCAGAAGCAGGGTTGAAATAGCAATGGTCCGTGTATGTAGGAAACACCGTTATTTTCTTCAGAGCACCCTCATGTTTCTGGCTCTATTAGAGACTCTAGAAAGCAAGAGCATGCTTCGTGCTCTAAAGCAGAGTGTGTTTCATGGATGAGAACTGTGCTGTGTGTTTCCCTTCAGAAATGGAGTTAAATCCCAGGCTCTGTATCATCCTACAAGCAAGAAATCTTTAAAGGTAAACTCAGTAACTTTTAATCACAAAGGAATGTACATCGTTCACGAAGCTCACACGTTTCTCGCTCTTAACTGGAAAGAATTGCATGTTAGAGGAAGTGTGGTTTCTTTCAGTTTCAGAAGAAGAGTTGACCTAGATATGGTCTGTATGTGTAGGAAACACCGTTATTTTGTTCTGACCACAGTCACATTTCCTGCTGTATTAGAGACTCTAGAAAGCAAGAGCATGCTTCGTGCTCTAAAGCAGAGTGTGTTTCATGGATGAGAACTGTTCTGTGTGTTTCCCTTCAGAAATGGAGTTAAATCCCAGGCTCTGTGTTTTCCTACAAGCAAGACATCTTTTCAGGTAAACTAAGTCAATTTTCAGCTCAAAGGAAGCTACATCGTTTATGAAGATCACACGTTTCTCACTCTTAACTGAAAAGCATTGGATGTTAGATGACTTTTGCTTTGTATCAGTTTCAGAATCAGAGTTGATCTAGCAGTGGTCCGTATGTGTAGGAAACTCCGTTCTTTTGTTCTGAGCAAACACAAGTTTCCTGCTCTATTAGAGACTCTAGAAAGCAAGAGCATGCTTCTTCCTATAGTCAGAGTGTGTTTCCTCGTGAGAACTGTGCTGTGTGTTTCCCTTCAGAAATTGAGTTAAATCCCAGGCTCTGTGTCTTCCTACAAGTAAGACATCTTTTCAGGTAATCTAAGTCAATTTTCAGCTCAAAGGAAGCTACATCGTTTACGAAGATCACACGTTTCTCACTCTTAACTGAAAAGCATTGGATGTTAGATGACTTGTGGGTTGTATCAGTTTCAGAATCAGAGTTCAACTCGCAGTGGTCCGTATATGTAGGAAACACCGTTCTTTTGTTCTGAGCACACTCAAGTTTCCTGCTCTATTAGAGACTCTAGAAAGCAAGAGCGTGCTTCTTCCTATACGCAGACTGTGTTTCCTCGTGAGATCTGTGCAGTGTGTTTCCCTTCAGAAATGGAGTTAAATCCCAGGCTCTGTATCTTCCTACAAGTAAGACATCTTTTCAGGTAAACTCAGTCACCTTTCAGCTGAAAGGACGCTACATCGTCCACAAAGCTCACACGTTTCTCGCTCTTAACTGGAAAGAATTGCATGTAAAAGGAAGTGTGCTTTGTATCAGTTTCAGAAGAAGAGTTGACTTAGATATGGTTTGTATGTGTAGGAAACACCGTTATTTTATTCTGACCACAGTCACGTTTCCTGCTGTATTAGAGACTCTAGAAAGCAAGAGCATGCTTCGTGCTCTAAAGCAGAGTGTGTTTCATGGATGAGAAGTGTTCTGTGTGTTTCCCTTCAGAAATGGAGTTAAATCCCAGGCTCTGTGTCTTCCTACAAGCAAGACATCTTTTCAGGTAAACTAAGTCAATTTTCAGCTCAAAGGAAGCTACATCGTTTACAAAGATCACACGTTTCTCACTCTTTACTGAAAAGCATTGGATGTTAGATGACTTTTGCTTTGTATCAGTTTCAGAATCAGAGTTGATCTAGCAGTGTTCCGTATGTGTAGGAAACTCTGTTCTTTTGTTCTGAGCAAACACATGTTTCCTGCTCTATTAGAGACTCTAGAAAGCAAGAGCATGCTTCTTCCTATAGTCAGAGTGTTTTTCCTCGTGAGAACTGTGCTGTGTGTTTCCCTTCAGAAATTGAGTTAAATCCCAGGCTCTGTGTCTTCCTACAAGCAAGACATCATTTCAGGTAAACGCAGTCAATTTTCAGCTCCAATGAATATAAATCGTTTACAAAGCTCACACGGTACTTGCTCTTAACTGAAAAGCATTGGATGTTAGATGACTTGTGGTCTGGATCAGTTTCAGAAGCAGGGTTGAAATAGCAATGGTCCGTATATGTAGGAAACACCGTTATTTTGTTCAGAGCACCCTCATGTTTCTGGCTCTATTAGAGACTCTAGAAAGCAAGAGCATGCTTCGTGCTCTAAAGCAGAATGTGTTTCATGGATGAGAACTGTGCTGTGTGTTTCCCTTCAGAAATGGATTTAAATCCCAGGCTCTGTATCATCCTACAAGCAAGAAATCTCTTCAGGTAAACTCAGTCACTTTTAATCTCAAAGGAATGTACATCGTTCACGAAGCTCACACGTTTCTCGCTCTTAACTGGAAAGAATTGCATGTTAGAGGATGTGTGGTTTGTATCAGTTTCAGAAGAAGTGTTGACCTAGATATGGTCCGTATGTGTAGGAAACACCGTTATTTTGTTCAGAGCACCCTCATGTTTCTGGCTCTATTAGAGACTCTAGAAAGCAAGAGCATGCTTCGTGCTCTAAAGCAGAGTGTGTTTCATGGATGAGAACTGTGCTGTGTGTTTCCCATCAGAAATGCAGTTAAATCCCAGGCTCTGTGTCTTCCTACAAGCAAGACATCTTTTCAGGTAATCTAAGTCAATTTTCAGCTCAAAGGAAGCTACATCGTTTACGAAGATCACACGTTTCTCACTCTTAACTGAAAAGCATTGGATGTTAGATGACTTGTGGGTTGTGTCAGTTTCAGAATCAGAGTTCAACTCGCAGTGGTCCGTATATGTAGGAAACACCGTTCTTTTGTTCTGAGCACACTCAAGTTTCCTGCTCTATTAGAGACTCTAGATAGCAAGAGCGTGCTTCTTCCTATACGCAGAGTGTGTTTCCTCGTGAGATCTGTGCAGTGTGTTTCACTTCAGAAATGGAGTTAAATCCCAGGCTCTGTATCTTCCTACAAGTAAGACATCTTTTCAGGTAAACTCAGTCACCTTTCAGCTCAAAGGACGCTACATCGTCCACAAAGCTCACACGTTTCTCGCTCTTAACTGGAAAGAATTGCATGTAAGAGGAAGTGTGGTTTGTATCAGTTTCAGAAGAAGAGGTGACCTAGATATGGTCTGTATGTGTAGGAAACACCGTTATTTTGTTCTGACCACAGTCACGTTTCCTGCTGTATTAGAGACTCTAGAAAGCAAGAGCATACTTCGTGCTCTAAAGCAGAGTGTGTTTCATGGATGAGAACTGTTCTGTGTGTTTCCCTTCAGAAATGGAGTTAAATCCCAGGCTCTGTGTCTTCCTACAAGCAAGACATCTTTTCAGGTAAACTAAGTCAATTTTCAGCTCAAAGGAAGCTACATCGTTTACAAAGATCACACGTTTCTCACTCTTAACTGAAAAGCATTGGATGTTAGATGACTTTTGCTTTGTATCAGTTTCAGAATCAGAGTTGATCTAGCAGTGTTCCGTATGTGTAGGAAACTCCGTTCTTTTGTTCTGAGCAAACACATGTTTCCTGCTCTATTAGAGACTCTAGAAAGCAAGAGCATGCTTCTTCCTATAGTCAGAGTGTTTTTCCTCGTGAGAACTGTGCTGTGTGTTTCCCTTCAGAAATGGATTTAAATCCCAGGCTCTGTATCATCCTACAAGCAAGAAATCTCTTCAGGTAAACTCAGTCACTTTTAATCTCAAAGGAATGTACATCGTTCACGAAGCTCACACGTTTCTCGCTCTTAACTGGAAAGAATTGCATGTTAGAGGAAGTGTGGTTTGTATCAGTTTCAGAAGAAGTGTTGACCTAGACATGGTCCGTATGTGTAGGAAACACCGTTATTTTGTTCTGACCACAGTCACGTTTCCTGCTGTACTTGAGACACTTAGAAAGCAAGTGCGTGCTTCTTGCTCTAAAGCAGAGTGTGTTTCATGGATGAGAACTGTGCTATGTGTTTTCCTTCATAAATGGAGTTAAATCCCAGGATCTGTGTCTTCCTACAAGCAAGACATTTTTTCAGGTAAACTAAGTCACTTTTCAGCTCTAAGGAAGCTACATCATTCACAAAGCTCACAAGTTTCTCACTCTTAACTGGAAAGCATTGCATGTTAGAGGAACTGTGGTTTGTATCAGTTTCAGTAGAAGAGTTGACCTAGATATGGTCCGTATGTGTAGGAAACACCGTTATTTTGTTTTGTCCACAGTCACGTTTCCTGATCTATCAGAGACTCTTAGAAAGCAAGAGTGTGCTTCTTGCTCTAAAGCAGAGTGTGTTTCATGGATGAGAACTGTGCTTTGTGTTTCCCTTAGAAATGGAGTTAAATTCCAGGATCTGTGTCTTCCTACAAGCAAGACATCATTTCAGGTAAATGCAGTCACTTTTCAGCTCAAATGAATATAAATCGTTTACGAAGGTCACACGTTACTTGCTCTTAACTGAAAAGCATTGGATGTTAGATGACTTGTGGTTTGGATCAGTTTCAGAAGCAGAGTTGAACTAGCAATGGTCCGTATATTTAGGAAACACCGTTCTTTTGTTCTGAGCACCCTCATGTTTCTGGCTCTATTAGAGACTCTAGAAAGGAAGAGCGTGCTTCTTGCTCTAAAGCAGAGTGTGTTTCATGGATGAGAACTGTTCTGTGTGTTTCCCTTCAGAAATGGAGTTAAATCCCAGGCTCTGTGTCTTCCTACAAGCAAGACATCTTTTCAGGTAAACTAAGTCAATTTTCAGCTCAAAGGAAGCTACATCGTTTACAAAGATCACACGTTTCTCACTCTTAACTGAAAAGCATTGGATGTTAGATGACTTTTGCTTTGTATAAGTTTCAGAATCAGAGTTGATCTAGCAGTGGTCCGTATGTGTAGGAAACTCCGTTCTTTTGTTCTGAGCAAACACATGTTTCCTGCTCTATTAGAGACTCTAGAAAGCAAGAGCATGCTTCTTCCTATAGTCAGAGTGTGTTTCCTCGTGAGAACTGTGCTGTGTGTTTCCCTTCAGAAATTGAGTTAAATCCCAGGCTCTGTGTCTTCCTACAAGCAAGACATCATTTCAGGTAAACGCAGTCAATTTTCAGCTCCAATGAATATAAATCGTTTACAAAGCTCACACGGTACTTGCCCTTAACTGAAAAGCATTGGATGTTAGATGTCTTGTGGTCTGGATCAGTTTCAGAAGCAGGGTTGAAATAGCAATGGTCCGTGTATATAGGAAACACCGTTATTTTGTTCAGAGCACCCTCATGTTTCTGGCTCTATTAGAGACTCTAGAAAGCAAGAGCATGCTTCGTGCTCTAAAGCAGAGTGTGTTTCATGGATGAGAACTGTGCTGTGTGTTTCCCTTCAGAAATGGATTTAAATCCCAGGCTCTGTATCATCCTACAAGCAAGAAATCTCTTCAGGTAAACTCAGTCACTTTTAATCTCAAAGGAATGTACATCTTTCACGAAGCTCACACGTTTCTCGCTCTTAACTGGAAAGAATTGCATGTTAGGGGAAGTGTGGTTTGTATCAGTTTCAGAAGAAGAGTTGACCTAGATATGGTCCGTATGTGTAGGAAACACCGTTATTTTGTTCTTACCACAGTCACGTTTCCTGCTGTATTAGAGACACTTAGAAAGCAAGAGCGAGCTTCTTGCTCTAAAGCAGAGTGTGTTTCATGGATGAGAACTGTGCTATGTGTTTTCCTTCATAAATGGAGTTAAATCCCAGGATCTGTGTCTTCCTACAAGCAAGACATGTTTTCAGGTAAACTAAGTCACTTTCAGCTCTAAGGAAGCTACATCATTCACAAAGCTCACAAGTTTCTCACTCTTAACTGGAAAGCATTGCATGTTAGAGTAACTGTGGTTTGTATCAGTTTCAGAAGAAGAGTTGACCTAGATATGGTCCGAATGTGTAGGAAACACCGTTATTTTGTTCTGTCCACAGTCACGTTTCCTGATCTATTAGAGACTCTGAGAAAGCAAGAGTGTGCTTCTTGCTCTAAAGCAGAGTGTGTTTCATGGATGAGAACTGTGCTTTGTGTTTCCCTTCAGAAATGGAGTTAAATTCCAGGATCTGTGTCTTCCTACAAGCAAGACATTATTTCAGGTAAATGCAGTCACTTTTCAGCTCAAATGAATATAAATCGTTTACAAAGGTCACACGTTACTTGCTCTTAACTGAAAAGCATTGGATGTTAGATGACTTGTGGTCTGGATCAGTTTCAGAAGCAGGGTTGAAATAGCAATGGTCCGTGTATGTAGGAAACACCGTTATTTTCTTCAGAGCACCCTCATGTTTCTGGCTCTATTAGAGACTCTAGAAAGCAAGAGCATGCTTCGTGCTCTAAAGCAGAGTGTGTTTCATGGATGAGAACTGTGCTGTGTGTTTCCCTTCAGAAATGGATTTAAATCCCAGGCTCTGTATCATCCTACAAGCAAGAAATCTCTTCAGGTAAACTCAGTCACTTTTAATCTCAAAGGAATGTACATCTTTCACGAAGCTCACACGTTTCTCGCTCTTAACTGGAAAGAATTGCATGTTAGGGGAAGTGTGGTTTGTATCAGTTTCAGAAGAAGAGTTGACCTAGATATGGTCCGTATGTGTAGGAAACACCGTTATTTTGTTCTTACCACAGTCACGTTTCCTGCTGTATTAGAGACACTTAGAAAGCAAGAGCGAGCTTCTTGCTCTAAAGCAGAGTGTGTTTCATGGATGAGAACTGTGCTATGTGTTTTCCTTCATAAATGGAGTTAAATCCCAGGATCTGTGTCAACCTACAAGCAAGACATGTTTTCAGGTAAACTAAGTCACTTTCAGCTCTAAGGAAGCTACATCATTCACAAAGCTCACAAGTTTCTCACTCTTAACTGGAAAGCATTGCATGTTAGAGTAACTGTGGTTTGTATCAGTTTCAGAAGAAGAGTTGACCTAGATATGGTCCGAATGTGTAGGAAACACCGTTATTTTGTTCTGTCCACAGTCACGTTTCCTGATCTATTAGAGACTCTGAGAAAGCAAGAGTGTGCTTCTTGCTCTAAAGCAGAGTGTGTTTCATGGATGAGCACTGTGCTTTGTGTTTCCCTTCAGAAATGGAGTTAAATTCCAGGATCTGTGTCTTCCTACAAGCAAGACATTATTTCAGGTAAATGCAGTCACTTTTCAGCTCAAATGAATATAAATCGTTTACAAAGGTCACACGTTACTTGCTCTTAACTGAAAAGCATTGGATGTTAGATGACTTGTGGTCTGGATCAGTTTCAGAAGCAGGGTTGAAATAGCAATGGTCCGTGTATGTAGGAAACACCGTTATTTTCTTCAGAGCACCCTCATGTTTCTGGCTCTATTAGAGACTCTAGAAAGCAAGAGCATGCTTTGTGCTCTAAAGCAGAGTGTGTTTCATGGATGAGAACTGTGCTGTGTGTTTCCCTTCAGAAATGGATTTAAATCCCAGGCTCTGTATCATCCTACAAGCAAGAAATCTTTAAAGGTAAACTCAGTAACTTTTAATCACAAAGGAATGTACATCGTTCACGAAGCTCACAGGTTTCTCGCTCTTAACTGGAAAGAATTGCATGTTAGAGGAAGTGTGGTTTCTTTCAGTTTCAGAAGAAGAGTTGACCTAGATATGGTCTGTATGTGTAGGAAACACCGTTATTTTGTTCTGACCACAGTCACGTTTCCTGCTGTATTAGAGACTCTAGAAAGCAAGAGCATGCTTCGTGCTCTAAAGCAGAGTGTGTTTCATGGATGAGAACTGTTCTGTGTGTTTCCCTACAGAAATGGAGTTAAATCCCAGGCTCTGTGTTTTCCTACAAGCAAGACATCTTTTCAGGTAAACTAAGTCAATTTTCAGCTCAAAGGAAGCTACATCGTTTACAAAGATCACACGTTTCTCACTCTTAACTGAAAAGCATTGGATGTTAGATGACTTTTGCTTTGTATCAGTTTCAGAATCAGAGTTGATCTAGCAGTGTTCCGTATGTGTAGGAAACTCCGTTCTTTTGTTCTGAGCAAACACATGTTTCCTGCTCTATTAGAGACTCTAGAAAGCAAGAGCATGCTTCTTCCTATAGTCAGAGTGTTTTTCCTCGTGAGAACTGTGCTGTGTGTTTCCCTTCAGAAATGGATTTAAATCCCAGGCTCTGTATCATCCTACAAGCAAGAAATCTCTTCAGGTAAACTCAGTCACTTTTAATCTCAAAGGAATGTACATCGTTCACGAAGCTCACACGTTTCTCGCTCTTAACTGGAAAGAATTGCATGTTAGAGGAAGTGTGGTTTGTATCAGTTTCAGAAGAAGTGTTGACCTAGACATGGTCCGTATGTGTAGGAAACACCGTTATTTTGTTCTGACCACAGTCACGTTTCCTGCTGTACTTGAGACACTTAGAAAGCAAGTGCGTGCTTCTTGCTCTAAAGCAGAGTGTGTTTCATGGATGAGAACTGTGCTATGTGTTTTCCTTCATAAATGGAGTTAAATCCCAGGATCTGTGTCTTCCTACAAGCAAGACATTTTTTCAGGTAAACTAAGTCACTTTTCAGCTCTAAGGAAGCTACATCATTCACAAAGCTCACAAGTTTCTCACTCTTAACTGGAAAGCATTGCATGTTAGAGGAACTGTGGTTTGTATCAGTTTCAGTAGAAGAGTTGACCTAGATATGGTCCGTATGTGTAGGAAACACCGTTATTTTGTTTTGTCCACAGTCACGTTTCCTGATCTATTAGAGACTCTTAGAAAGCAAGAGTGTGCTTCTTGCTCTAAAGCAGAGTGTGTTTCATGGATGAGAACTGTGCTTTGTGTTTCCCTTAGAAATGGAGTTAAATTCCAGGATCTGTGTCTTCCTACAAGCAAGACATCATTTCAGGTAAATGCAGTCACTTTTCAGCTCAAATGAATATAAATCGTTTACGAAGGTCACACGTTACTTGCTCTTAACTGAAAAGCATTGGATGTTAGATGACTTGTGGTTTGGATCAGTTTCAGAAGCAGAGTTGAACTAGCAATGGTCCGTATATTTAGGAAACACCGTTCTTTTGTTCTGAGCACCCTCATGTTTCTGGCTCTATTAGAGACTCTAGAAAGGAAGAGCGTGCTTCTTGCTCTAAAGCAGAGTGTGTTTCATGGATGAGAACTGTTCTGTGTGTTTCCCTTCAGAAATGGAGTTAAATCCCAGGCTCTGTGTCTTCCTACAAGCAAGACATCTTTTCAGGTAAACTAAGTCAATTTTCAGCTCAAAGGAAGCTACATCGTTTACAAAGATCACAAGTTTCTCACTCTTAACTGAAAAGCATTGGATGTTAGATGACTTTTGCTTTGTATAAGTTTCAGAATCAGAGTTGATCTAGCAGTGGTCCGTATGTGTAGGAAACTCCGTTCTTTTGTTCTGAGCAAACACATGTTTCCTGCTCTATTAGAGACTCTAGAAAGCAAGAGCATGCTTCTTCCTATAGTCAGAGTGTGTTTCCTCGTGAGAACTGTGCTGTGTGTTTCCCTTCAGAAATTGAGTTAAATCCCAGGCTCTGTGTCTTCCTACAAGCAAGACATCATTTCAGGTAAACGCAGTCAATTTTCAGCTCCAATGAATATAAATCGTTTACAAAGCTCACACGGTACTTGCCCTTAACTGAAAAGCATTGGATGTTAGATGTCTTGTGGTCTGGATCAGTTTCAGAAGCAGGGTTGAAATAGCAATGGTCCGTGTATATAGGAAACACCGTTATTTTGTTCAGAGCACCCTCATGTTTCTGGCTCTATTAGAGACTCTAGAAAGCAAGAGCATGCTTCGTGCTCTAAAGCAGAGTGTGTTTCATGGATGAGAACTGTGCTGTGTGTTTCCCTTCAGAAATGGATTTAAATCCCAGGCTCTGTATCATCCTACAAGCAAGAAATCTCTTCAGGTAAACTCAGTCACTTTTAATCTCAAAGGAATGTACATCTTTCACGAAGCTCACACGTTTCTCGCTCTTAACTGGAAAGAATTGCATGTTAGGGGAAGTGTGGTTTGTATCAGTTTCAGAAGAAGAGTTGACCTAGATATGGTCCGTATGTGTAGGAAACACCGTTATTTTGTTCTTACCACAGTCACGTTTCCTGCTGTATTAGAGACACTTAGAAAGCAAGAGCGAGCTTCTTGCTCTAAAGCAGAGTGTGTTTCATGGATGAGAACTGTGCTATGTGTTTTCCTTCATAAATGGAGTTAAATCCCAGGATCTGTGTCTTCCTACAAGCAAGACATGTTTTCAGGTAAACTAAGTCACTTTCAGCTCTAAGGAAGCTACATCATTCACAAAGCTCACAAGTTTCTCACTCTTAACTGGAAAGCATTGCATGTTAGAGTAACTGTGGTTTGTATCAGTTTCAGAAGAAGAGTTGACCTAGATATGGTCCGAATGTGTAGGAAACACCGTTATTTTGTTCTGTCCACAGTCACGTTTCCTGATCTATTAGAGACTCTGAGAAAGCAAGAGTGTGCTTCTTGCTCTAAAGCAGAGTGTGTTTCATGGATGAGAACTGTGCTTTGTGTTTCCCTTCAGAAATGGAGTTAAATTCCAGGATCTGTGTCTTCCTACAAGCAAGACATTATTTCAGGTAAATGCAGTCACTTTTCAGCTCAAATGAATATAAATCGTTTACAAAGGTCACACGTTACTTGCTCTTAACTGAAAAGCATTGGATGTTAGATGACTTGTGGTCTGGATCAGTTTCAGAAGCAGGGTTGAAATAGCAATGGTCCGTGTATGTAGGAAACACCGTTATTTTCTTCAGAGCACCCTCATGTTTCTGGCTCTATTAGAGACTCTAGAAAGCAAGAGCATGCTTCGTGCTCTAAAGCAGAGTGTGTTTCATGGATGAGAACTGTGCTGTGTGTTTCCCTTCAGAAATGGATTTAAATCCCAGGCTCTGTATCATCCTACAAGCAAGAAATCTCTTCAGGTAAACTCAGTCACTTTTAATCTCAAAGGAATGTACATCTTTCACGAAGCTCACACGTTTCTCGCTCTTAACTGGAAAGAATTGCATGTTAGGGGAAGTGTGGTTTGTATCAGTTTCAGAAGAAGAGTTGACCTAGATATGGTCCGTATGTGTAGGAAACACCGTTATTTTGTTCTTACCACAGTCACGTTTCATGCTGTATTAGAGACACTTAGAAAGCAAGAGCGAGCTTCTTGCTCTAAAGCAGAGTGTGTTTCATGGATGAGAACTGTGCTATGTGTTTTCCTTCATAAATGGAGTTAAATCCCAGGATCTGTGTCTTCCTACAAGCAAGACATGTTTTCAGGTAAACTAAGTCACTTTCAGCTCTAAGGAAGCTACATCATTCACAAAGCTCACAAGTTTCTCACTCTTAACTGGAAAGCATTGCATGTTAGAGTAACTGTGGTTTGTATCAGTTTCAGAAGAAGAGTTGACCTAGATATGGTCCGAATGTGTAGGAAACACCGTTATTTTGTTCTGTCCACAGTCACGTTTCCTGATCTATTAGAGACTCTGAGAAAGCAAGAGTGTGCTTCTTGCTCTAAAGCAGAGTGTGTTTCATGGATGAGCACTGTGCTTTGTGTTTCCCTTCAGAAATGGAGTTAAATTCCAGGATCTGTGTCTTCCTACAAGCAAGACATTATTTCAGGTAAATGCAGTCACTTTTCAGCTCAAATGAATATAAATCGTTTACAAAGCTCACACGGTACTTGCTCTTAACTGAAAAGCATTGGATGTTAGATGACTTGTGGTCTGGATCAGTTTCAGAAGCAGGGTTGAAATAGCAATGGTCCGTGTATGTAGGAAACACCGTTATTTTCTTCAGAGCACCCTCATGTTTCTGGCTCTATTAGAGACTCTAGAAAGCAAGAGCATGCTTCGTGCTCTAAAGCAGAGTGTGTTTCATGGATGAGAACTGTGCTGTGTGTTTCCCTTCAGAAATGGATTTAAATCCCAGGCTCTGTATCATCCTACAAGCAAGAAATCTTTAAAGGTAAACTCAGTAACTTTTAATCACAAAGGAATGTACATCGTTCACGAAGCTCACAGGTTTCTCGCTCTTAACTGGAAAGAATTGCATGTTAGAGGAAGTGTGGTTTCTTTCAGTTTCAGAAGAAGAGTTGACCTAGATATGGTCTGTATGTGTAGGAAACACCGTTATTTTGTTCTGACCACAGTCACGTTTCCTGCTGTATTAGAGACTCTAGAAAGCAAGAGCATGCTTCGTGCTCTAAAGCAGAGTGTGTTTCATGGATGAGAACTGTTCTGTGTGTTTCCCTTCAGAAATGGAGTTAAATCCCAGGCTCTGTGTTTTCCTACAAGCAAGACATCTTTTCAGGTAAACTAAGTCAATTTTCAGCTCAAAGGAAGCTACATCGTTTACGAAGATCACACGTTTCTCACTCTTAACTGAAAAGCATTGGATGTTAGATGACTTTTGTTTTGTATCAGTTTCAGAATCAGAGTTGATCTAGCAGTGGTCCGTATGTGTAGGAAACTCCGTTCTTTTGTTCTGAGCAAACACAAGTTTCCTGCTCTATTAGAGACTCTAGAAAGCAAGAGCATGCTTCTTCCTATAGTCAGAGTGTGTTTCCTCGTGAGAACTGTGCTGTGTGTTTCCCTTCAGAAATTGAGTTAAATCCCAGGCTCTGTGTCTTCCTACAAGCAAGACATCATTTCAGGTAAACACAGTCAATTTTCAGCTCCAATGAATATAAATCGTTTACAAAGCTCACACGGTACTTGCTCTTAACTGAAAAGCATTGGATGTTAGATGACTTGTGGTCTGGATCAGTTTCAGAAGCAGGGTTGAAATAGCAATGGTCCGTATATGTAGGAAACACCGTTATTTTGTTCAGAGCACCCTCATGTTTATGGCTCTATTAGAGACTCTAGAAAGCAAGAGCATGCTTCGTGCTCTAAAGCAGAGTGTGTTTCATGGATGAGAACTGTGCTGTGTTTTTCCCTTCAGAAATGGAGTTAAATCCCAGGCTCTGTATCATCCTACAAGCAAGAAATCTTTAAAGGTAAACTCAGTCACTTTTAATCACAAAGGAATGTACATCGTTCACGAAGCTCACACGTTTCTCGCTCTTAACTGGAAAGAATTGAATGTTAGAGGAAGTGTGGTTTCTTTCTGTTTCAGAAGAAGTGTTGACCTAGATATGGTCCGTATGTGCAGGAAACACCGTTATTTTGTTCTGACCACAGTCACGTTTCCTGCTGTATTAGAGACACTTAGAAAGCAAGAGCGCGCCTCTTGCTCTAAAGCAGAGTGTGTTTCATGGATGAGAACTGTGCTATATGTTTTCCTTCATAAATGTAGTTAAATCCCAGGATCTGTGTCTTCCTACAAGCAAGACATGTTTTCAGGTAAACTAAGTCACCTTTCAGCTCTAAGGAAGCTACATCATTCACAAAGCTCACAAGTTTCTCACTCTTAACTGGAAAGCATTGCATGTTAGAGGAACTGTGGTTTGTATCAGTTTCAGAAGAAGAGTTGACCTAGATATAGTCCGTATGTGTAGGAAACACCGTTATTTTGTTCTGTCCACAGTCATGTTTCCTGATCTATTAGAGACTCTTAGAAAGCAAGAGTGTGCTTCTTGCTCTAAAGCAGAGTGTGTTTCATGGATGAGAACTGTGCTTTGTGTTTCCCTTCAGAAATGGAGTTAAATTCCAGGATCTGTGTCTTCCTACAAGCAAGACATCATTTCATGTAAATGCAGTCACTTTTCAGGTCAAATGAATATAAATCGTTTACAAAGGTCACACGTTACTTGCTCTTAACTGAAAAGCATTGGATGTTAGATGACTTGTGGTCTGGATCAGTTTCAGAAGCAGGGTTGAAATAGCAATGGTCCGTGTATGTAGGAAACACCGTTATTTTCTTCAGAGCACCCTCATGTTTCTGGCTCTATTAGAGACTCTAGAAAGCAAGAGCATGCTTCGTGCTCTAAAGCAGAGTGTGTTTCATGGATGAGAACTGTGCTGTGTGTTTCCCTTCAGAAATGGATTTAAATCCCAGGCTCTGTATCATCATACAAGCAAGAAATCTTTTCAGGTAAACTCAGTCACTTTTAATCTCAAAGGAATGTACATCGTTCACGAAGCTCACACGTTTCTCGCTCTTAACTGGAAAGAATTGCATGTTAGAGGAAGTGTGGTTTGTATCAGTTTCAGAAGAAGAGTTGACCTAGATATGCTCCGTATGTGTAGGAAACACCGTTATTTTGTTCTGACCACAGTCACGTTTCCTGCTGTATTAGAGACACTTAGAAACCAAGAGCGTGCTTCTTGCTCTAAAGCAGAGTGTGTTTCATGGATGAGAACTGTGCTATGTGTTTTCCTTCATAAATGGAGTTAAATCCCAGGATCTGTGTCTTCCTACAAGCAAGACATGTTTTCAGGTAAACTAAGTCACTTTTCAGCTCTAAGGAAGCTACATCATTCACAAAGCTCACAAGTTTCTCACTCTTAACTGGAAAGCATTGCATGTTAGAGGAACTGTGCATTGTATCAGTTTCAGAAGAAGAGTTGAACAAGCAATGGTCCGTATGTGTAGGAAACACCGTTATTTTGTTCTGACCACAGTCACTTTTCCTGCTCTATTAGAGATTCTTAGAAAGCAAGAGTGTGCTTCTTGCTCTAAAGCAGAGTGTGTTTCATGGATGAGAACTGTGCTGTGTGTTTCCCTTCAGAAATGGAGTAAAATCCCAGGCTCTGTGTCTTCCTACAAGCAAGACATGTTTTCAGGTAAACTCAGTCACTTTTCAGCTCAAAGGAAGCTACATCGTTTACGAAGATCACACGTTTCTCACTCTTAACTGAAAAGCATTGGATGTTAGATGACTTGTGGGTTGTATCAGTTTCAGAATCAGAGTTCAACTCGCAGTGGTCCGTATATGTAGGAATCACCGTTCTTTTGTTCTGAGCACACTCAAGTTTCATGCTCTATTAGAGACTCTAGAAAGGAAGAGCGTGCTTCTTCCTATACGCAGAGTGTGTTTCCTCGTTAGAACTGTGCAGTGTGTTTCCCTTCAGAAATGGAGTTAAATCCCAGGCTCTGTATCTTCCTACAAGTAAGACATCTTTTCAAGTAAACTCAGTCACTTTTCAGCTCAAAGGACGCTACATCGTCCACAAAGCTCACACGTTTCTCTCTCTTAACTGGAAAGAATTGCATGTTAGAGGAAGTGTGGTTTGTATCAATTTCAGAAGAAGAGTTGACCTAGATATGGTCTGTATGTGTAGGAAACACCGTTATTTTGTTCTGACCACAGTCACGTTTCCTGCTGTATTAGAGACTCTAGAAAGCAAGAGCATGCTTCGTGCTCTAAAGCAGAGTGTGTTTCATGGATGAGAACTGTTCTGTGTGTTTCCCTTCAGAAATGGAGTTAAATCCCAGGCTCTGTGTCTTCCTACAAGCAAGAAATCTTTTCAGGTAAACTAAGTCAATTTTCAGCTCAAAGGAGGCTACATCGTTTACAAAGATCACACGTTTCTCACTCTTAACTGAAAAGCATTGGATGTTAGATGACTTTTGCTTTGTATCAGTTTCAGAATCAGAGTTGATCCAGCAGTGGTCCGTATGCGTAGGAAACTCCGTTCTTTTGTTCTGAGCAAACACAAGTTTCCTGCTCTATTAGAGACTCTAGAAAGCAAGAGCATGCTTCTTCCTGCCACGCCCATGACGGTGTCGCCTGCGTGACAAATGCCTTGGATAAGGTAGTTACATGGGAAAGGGGGGCTCGCGGCCCTCGGGTCTATGCCCCCGGCAACCCCTCATCAATTTGCCCGAATCAAGGTGCCAGGCTACACAGAACCACGCAGATCTGCTTGCAGAGGCTGGCTGGCACTCTGCCTTCTTCTCTTTGCAGCTGTAATTATTGTTGTTTCCTTGTGTATTAATTCCAAGAAGTTAACTCTTAATGTTCCTGATGTGCCCCATAAAGAGAGTAATGATTCCTCAAAAATGGCTTCAATACCCCCACCTATGATTCAAGCTCTTAGGCCAACAGTTCAAGAGGGTCCCTAAAGTTTGGAGGAATTCATGAATGATTTAGAGCAGAAAAAACTTATGATTCAGAAGGACAAAAACTCTAGCGAAGAGAGAATGAAAGTAAAGGTTCAGGCACTCATAGGCAATTCACACACGCAGCCGACAGCAGCAGCGAGGAACCAGTTACAGAAATTAGCCATTCCTACAAGAATTATTCAGGGACAAATAGAGTTTCTCATCAAGGGTCGATGGTGGCAACCCCCTAACTTTAATCTTAGATACAATAATTATTTAGAGCCATTACCTTTTACGGGAGCTTATGACGTACATGGGAACCGATATGTGAATCATAATGGTATGAAAACAGAATGGCATAAGTTACAGTTCATGGAAAGATTAGCTAGGTACCGACCCCCCTGGTGCCTTCTCACCCACAGGCAAAGGTTATAATATTTTCACACAAATGAAACCATGGTTAGAACAATGATGGAAAGGGTTTAATTTTGATACAGAACAAAGGTGTAGAAGGAAAACGACAGCTAGGGCCGTAATGTTCTCTGTCCGGATGAGGAACCACAAAAAAAAAAAGTAAAGGCTATAATCATGAGATCTGTTAATCATTCTGAGAAAAGTGTGTAACTACATTGTTGATTCTATGTTTGTCACCCTACTGGCCGATTGCCGTGTTTCCCCAAGTAACTGTATAAAATTCACTGCTTGGTCTGAGTAAAATTGCAGCAGCTTCACAACATACTCTCATGTCTGTGGCTGTCTGTCATTCGCCAAATCCCACTTATCCTGAGTACCTTCACCCTGTTTTCCCTCGGTCTGGTGGTCTAGCTGAGATCCAGTCCGCGGCATCTTCCTATAGTCAGAGTGTGTTTCCTCGTGAGAACTGTGCTGTGTGTTTCCCTTCAGAAATTGAGTTAAATCCCAGGCTCTGTGTCTTCCTACAATCAAGACATCATTTCAGGTAAACGCAGTCAATTTTCAGCTCCAATGAATATAAATCGTTTACAAAGCTCACACGGTACTTGCTCTTAACTGAAAAGCATTGGATGTTAGATGACTTGTGGTCTGGATCAGTTTCAGAAGCAGGGTTGAAATAGCAATGGTCCGTATATGTAGGAAACACCGTTATTTTGTTCAGAGCACCCTCATGTTTCTGGCTCTATTAGAGACTCAATAAAGCAAGAGCGTGCATCTTGCTCTAAAGCAGAGTGTGTTTCATTGATGAAAAATGTGCTGTGTGTTTCCCTTTCAGAAATGGAGTTAAATCACAGGCTCTGTTACTTCCTACAAAAAGACATCTTTTCAGGTAAACTCAGTCACTTTTAATCACAAAGGAATGTACATCGTTCACGAAGCTCACACGATTCTCGCTCTTAACTGGAAAGAATTGCATTATAGAGGAAGTGTGGTTTGTATCAGTTTCAGAAGAAGAGTTGACCTAGATATGGTCTGTATGTGTAGGAAACACCGTTATTTTGTTCTGACCACAGTCACGTTTCCTGCTGTATTAGAGACTCTAGAAAGCAAGAGCATGCTTCGTGCTCTAAAGCAGAGTGTGTTTCATGGATGAGAACTGTTCTGTGTGTTTCCCTTCAGAAATGGAGTTAAATCCCAGGCTCTGTGTTTTCCTACAAGCAAGACATCTTTTCAGGTAAACTAAGTCAATTTTCAGCTCAAAGGAAGCTACATCGTTTACGAAGATCACACGTTTCTCACTCTTAACTGAAAAGCATTGGATGTTAGATGACTTTTGCTTTGTATCAGTTTCAGAATCAGAGTTGATCTAGCAGTGGTCCGTATGTGTAGGAAACTCCGTTCTTTTGTTCTGAGCAAACACAAGTTTCCTGCTCTATTAGAGACTCTAGAAAGCAAGAGCATGCTTCTTCCTATAGTCAGAGTGTGTTTCCTCGTGAGAACTGTGCTGTGTGTTTCTCTTCAGAAATTGAGTTAAATCCCAGGCTCTGTGTCTTCCTACAAGAAAGACATCATGTCAGGTAAACGCAGTCAATTTTCAGCTCCAATGAATATAAATCATTTACAAAGCTCACACGGTACTTGCTCTTAACTGAAAAGCATTGGATGTTAGATGACTTGTGGTCTGGATCAGTTTCAGAAGCAGGGTTAAAATAGCAATGGTCCGTATATGTAGGAAACACCGTTATTTTGTTCAGAGCACCCTCATGTTTCTGGCTCTATTAGAGACTCTAGAAAGCAAGAGCATGCTTCGTGCTCTAAAGCAGAGTGTGTTTCAGGGATGAGAACTGTGCTGTGTGTTTCCCTTCAGAAATGGAGTTAAATCCCAGGCTCTGTATCATCCTACAAGCAAGAAATCTTTAAAGGTAAACTCAGTCACTTTTAATCACAAAGGAATGTACATCGTTCACGAAGCTCACACGTTTCTCGCTCTTAACTGGAAAGAATTGAATGTTAGAGGAAGTGTGGTTTCTTTCAGTTTCAGAAGAAGTGTTGACCTAGATATGGTCCGTATGTGAAGGAAACACCGTTATTTTGTTCTGACAACAGTCACGTTTCCTGCTGTATTAGAGACACTTAGAAAGCAAGAGCGTGCTTCTTGCTCTAAAGCAGAGTGTGTTTCATGGATGAGAACTGTGCTATATGTTTTCCTTCATAAATGGACTTAAATCCCAGGATCTGTGTCTTCCTACAAGCAAGACATGTTTTCAGGTAAACTAAGTCACTTTTCAGCTCTAAGGAAGCTACATCATTCACAAAGCTCACAAGTTTCTCACTCTTAACTGGAAAGCATTGCATGTTAGAGGAACTGTGGTTTGTTTCAGTTTCAGAAGAAGAGTTGACCTAGATATGGTCCGTATGTGTAGGAAACACATTTATTTTGTTCTGTCCACAGTCACGTTTCCTGATCTATTAGAGACTCTTAGAAAGCAAGAGTGTGCTTCTTGCTCTAAAGCAGAGTGTGTTTCATGGATGAGAACTGTGCTTTGTGTTTCCCTTCAGAAATGGAGTTAAATTCCAGGATCTGTGTCTTCCTACAAGCAAGACATCATTTCAGGTAAATGCAGTCACTTTTTAGCTCAAATGAATATAAATCGTTTACAAAGGTCACACGTTACTTGCTCTTAACTGAAAAGCATTGGATGTTAGATGACTTGTGGTCTGGATCAGTTTCAGAAGCAGGGTTGAAATAGCAATGGTCCGTGTATGTAGGAAACTCCGTTATTTTCTTCAGAGCACCCTCATGTTTCTGGCTCTATTAGAGACTCTAGAAAGCAAGAGCATGCTTCGTGCTCTAAATCAGAGTGTGTTTCATGGATGAGAACTGTGCTGTGTGTTTCCCTTCAGAAATGGATTTAAATCCCAGGCTCTGTATCATCATACAAGCAAGAAATCTTTTCAGGTAAACTCAGTCACTTTTAATCTCAAAGGAATGTACATCGTTCACGAAGCTCACACGTTTCTCGCTCTTAACTGGAAAGAATTGCATGTTAGAGGAAGTGTGGTTTGTATCAGTTTCAGAAGAAGAGTTGACCTAGATATGCTCCGTATGTGTAGGAAACACCGTTATTTTGTTCTGACCACAGTCACGTTTCCTGCTGTATTAGAGACACTTAATAACCAAGAGCGTGCTTCTTGCTCTAAAGCAGAGTGTGTTTCATGGATGAGAACTGTGCTGTGTGTTTCCCTTCAGAAGTGGAGTTAAATCCCAGGCTCTGTGTCTTCCTACAAGCAAGAAATCTTTTCAGGTAAACTAAGTCAATTTTCAGCTCAAAGGAGGCTACATCGTTTACAAAGATCACACGTTTCTCACTCTTAACTGAAAAGCATTGGATGTTAGATGACTTTTGCTTTGTATCAGTTTCAGAATCAGAGTTGATCCAGCAGTGGTCCGTATGCGTAGGAAACTCCGTTCTTTTGTTCTGAGCAAACACAAGTTTCCTGCTCTATTAGAGACTCTAGAAAGCAAGAGCGTGCTTCTTCCTATACACAGAGTGTGTTTCCTCGTGAGAACTGTGCTGTGTGTTTCCCTTCAGAAATGTAGTTAAATCCCAGTCTCTGTGTCTTCCTACAAGCAAGACATCATTTCAGGTAATCGCAGTCAATTTTCAGCTCAATGAATATAAATCGTTTACGAAGGTCACACGTTACTTGCTCTTAACTGAAAAGCATTGGATGTTAGATGACTTGTGGTTTGGATCAGTTTCAGAAGCAGAGTTGAACTAGCAATGGTCCATAAATGTAGGAAACTCCGTTATTTTGTTCAGAGCACCCTCATGTTTATGGCTCTATTAGAGACTCTAGAAAGCAAGAGCGTGCTTCTTGCTCTAAAGCAGAGTGTGTTTCATGCATGAAAACTATGCTGTGTGTTTCCCTTCAGAAATGGAGTTAAATCCCAAGCTCTGTGTCTTCCTACAAGCAAAACATATTTTCAGGTAAACTAAGTCACTTTTCAGCTCTAAGGAACCTACATCGTCCACGAAGCTCACAAGTTTCTCACTCTTAACTGCAAAGCATTGCATGTTAGAGGAACTGTGGTTTGTATCAGTTTCAGAAGAAGAGTTGACCTAGATATGGTCCGTATGTAGGGAAACACCGTTATTTTGTTCTGACCATAGTCACGTTTCCTGCTCTATTAGAGACACTTAGAAAGCAACAGCGTGCTTCTTGCTCTAAAGCAGAGTGTGTTTCATGGATGACACTGTGCTGTGTGTTTCCCTTCAGAAATGCAGTTAAATCCCAGGCTCTGTGTCTTCCTACAAGCAAGACATCTTTTCAGGTAAACTAAGTCACTTTTCAGCTCAAAGGAAGCTACAACGTTTAGAAAGATCACACGTTTCTCACTCTTAACTGGAAAGCATTGCATGTTAGATGACATGTGGTTTATATCAGTTTCAGAAGCAGAGTTGAACTAGCAGTGGTCCGTATGTGTAGGAAACACCGTTATTTTGTTCTGAGCACACTCATGTTTCCTGCTCTATTAGAGACTCTAGAAAGCAAGAGCGTGCTGCTTCCTATACACAGAGTGTGTTTCCTCGTGAGAACTGTGCTGTCTGTTTCCCTTCAGAAATGTAGTTAAATCCCAGTCTCTGTGTCTTCCTACAAGCAAGACATCATTTCAGGTAATCGCAGTCAATTTTCAGCTCAATGAATATAAATCGTTTACGAAGGTCACACGTTACTTGCTCTTAACTGAAAAGCATTGGATGTTAGATGACTTGTGGTTTGGATCAGTTTCAGAAGCAGAGTTGAACTAGCAATGGTCCATAAATGTAGGAAACTCCGTTATTTTGTTCAGAGCACCCTCATGTTTATGGCTCTATTAGAGACTCTAGAAAGCAAGAGCGTGCTTCTTGCTCTAAAGCAGAGTGTGTTTCATGCATGAAAACTATGCTGTGTGTTTCCCTTCAGAAATGGAGTTAAATCCCAAGCTCTGTGTCTTCCTACAAGCAAGACATATTTTCAGGTAAACTAAGTCACTTTTCAGCTCTAAGGAACCTACATCGTCCACGAAGCTCACAAGTTTCTCACTCTTAACTGCAAAGCATTGCATGTTAGAGGAACTGTGGTTTGTTTCAGTTTCAGAAGAAGAGTTGACCTAGATATGGTCCGTGTGTAGGGAAACACCGTTATTTTGTTCTGACCATAGTCACGTTTCCTGCTCTATTAGAGACACTTAGAAAGCAAGAGCGTGCTTCTTGCTCTAAAGCAGAGTGTGTTTCATGGGTGAGAACTGTGCTGTGTGTTTCCCTTCAGAAATGGAGTTAAATCCCAGGCTCTGTGTCTTCCTACAAGCAAGACATCATATCAGGAAAACGCAGTCACGTTTCAGCTCAAATGAATATAAATCGTTTACGAAGATCACATGTTTCTCACTCTTAACTGAAAAGCATTGGATGTTAGATGACTTGTGGTTTGTATCAGTTTCAGAAGCCGAGTTGAACTAGCTATGGTCTGTATGTGTAGGAAACACCGTTCTTTTGTTCTGAGCTCACTCACGTTTCCTGCTGTATTAGAGACTCTAGAAAGCAAGAGCATGCTTCGTGCTCTAAAGCAGAGAATGTTTCATGGATGAGAACTGTGCTGTGTGTTTCCCTTCAGAAATGGATTTAAATCCCAGGAACTGTATATTCCTACAAGCAAGACATCTTTTCAGGTAAACTCAGTCACTTTTCAGCTCAAAGGAAGCTACATTGTTCACGAAGCTCACAAGTTTCTCACTCTTAACTGGAAAGAATTGCATGTTAGATGACTTGTGGTTTGTATCAGTTTCAGAATCAGAGTTGAACTCGCAGTGGTCCGTATGTGTAGGAAACACCGTTCTTTTGTTCTGACCACAGTCACGTTTCCTGCTCTATTAGAGACTCTTAGAAAGCAAGACCGTGCTTCTTGCTCTAAAGCAGAGTGTGTTTCATGGATGAGAACTGTGCTGTGTGTTTCCCTTCAGAAATGGAGTTAAATCCCAGGCTCTGTGTCTTCCTACAAGCAAGACATATTTTCAGGTAACTCAGTCACTTTTCAGCTCAAAGGAAGCAACATCATTCACGAAGCTCACAAGTTTCTTACTCTTAACTGGAAAGCATTGCATGTTTGAGGAACTGTGGATTGTATCAGTTTCAGAAGAAGAGTGGAACAAGCAATGGTCCGTATGTGTAGGAAACACCGTTCTTTTGTTCTGAGCTCACTCACGTTTCCTGCTCTATTAGAGACCCTAGAAAGCAAGAGCATGCTTCGTGTTCTGAAGCAGAGTGTATGTCATGGATGAGAACTGTGCTGTGTGTTTCCCTTCAGAAATGGAGTTAAATCCCAGGCTCTGTGTCTTCCTACAAGCAAGACATCTTTTCAGGTAAACTAAGTCAATTTTCAGCTCAAAGGAAGCTATATCGTTTATGAAGAACACACGTTTCTCACTCTTAACTGAAAAGCATTGGATGTTAGATGACTTGTGGTTTGTATCAGTTTCAGAATCAGAGTTGATCTAGCAGTGGTCCGTATGTGTAGGAAACTCCGTTCTTTTGTTCTGAGCACACTCAAGTTTCTTGCTCTATTAGAGACTCTAGAAAGCAAGAGCGTGCTTCTTCCTATACGCAGAGTGTGTTTCCTCGTGAGAACTGTGCTGTGTGTTTCCCTTCAGAAATGGAGTTAAATCCCCGGCTCTGTGTCTTCCTACAAGCAAGACATCATTTCAGGTAAACTCAGTAAATTTTCAGCTCAAAGGAAGCTACATTGTTCAAATCTCACACGTTTCTAGCTCTTAACTGGAAAGAATTGCATGTTAGAGGAAGTGTGGATTGTATCAGTTTCAGAAGAAGAGTTGAACTGCAATGGTCGGTATGTGTAGGAAACACCGTTATTTTGTTCTGACCACAGTCAGGTTTCCTGCTCTTTTACAGACTGTTTGAAAGCAAGAGCGTGCTTCTTGCTCTAAAGCAGAGTGTGTTTCATGGATGAGAACTGTGCTGTGTGTTTCCCTTCAGAAATGGATTTAAATCCCAGGCTCTGTATCTTCCTACAAGCAAGAAATCTCTTCAGGTAAACTCAGTCACTTTTAATCTCAAAGGAAGCTACATCGTTCGCGAAGCTCACACGTTTCTCGCTCTTAGCTGGAAAGAATTGCATGTTAGAGGAAGTGTGGTTTGTATCAGTTTCAGAAGAAGAGTTGACCTAGATATGGTCCGTATGTGTAGGAAACACCGTTATTTTGTTCTGACCACCGTCACATTTCCTGCTCTATTAGAGACACTTAGTAAGCAAGAGCGTGCTTCTTGCTCGAAAGCAGAGTGTGTTTCATGGATGAGAACTATGCTGTGTGTTTCCCTTCAGAAATGGAGTTAAATCCCATGCTCTGTGTCTTCCTACAAGCAAGACATATTTTCAGGTAAACTCAGTCACTTTTCAGCTCAAAGGAAGCTACATAGTTCACGAAGATCACATGTTTCTCGCTCTTAACTTGAAAGCATTGCATGTTAATGGAACTGTGCTTTGTATCAGTTTCAGAAGAAGAGTTGACCTAGATATGATACGTATGTGTAGGAAACACCATTATTTTGTTCTGACCACAGTCACGTTTCCTGCTGTATTAGAGACTCTTAGAACGCAAGAGCATGCTTCTTGCTCTAAAGCAGAGTGTGTTTCATGGATGAGAACTGTGCTGTGTGTTTCCCTTCAGAAATGCAGTTAAATCCCAGGATTTGTGTCTTCCTACAAGCAAGACATCTTTTCAAGTAAACTCAGTCGATATTCAGCTCAAAGGATGCTACATCGTTCAGGAAGCTCAAACGTTTCTCGCTCTTAACTGGAAAGAATTGCATGTTAGAGGAAGTGTGGATTGTATCAATTTCAGAAGAAGATTTGAACAAGCAATGGTCAGTATGTTTAGGAAACACCGTTATTTTGTTCTGACTACAGTCACGTTTCCTGCTCTATTAGTGATTCTTAGAAAGCAAGAGTGTGCTTCTTGCTCTAAAGCAGAATGTGTTTCATGGATGAGAACTGTGCTGTGTGTTTCCCTTCAGAAATGGAGTTAAATCCCAGGCTCTGTATCTTCCTACATGCAAGACATCTTTTCAGGTAAACTCAGTCACTTTTCAGCTCAAAGGAAACTACATTGTTCACGAATCTCACACGTTTCTCGCTCTTAACTGGAATGCATTGCATGTTAGAGGAACTGTGGTTTGTATCAGTTTCAGAAGAAGAGTTGACCTAGATATGGTCCGTATGTAAGGAAACACCGTTCTTTTGTTCTGAGCTCACTCACGTTTCCTGCTGTATTAGAGACTCTAGAAAGCAAGAGCATGCTTCGTGCTCTAAAGCAGAGAGTGTTTCATGGATGAGAACTGTGCTGTGTGTTTCCCTTCAGAAATGGATTTATTCCCAGGAACTGTATTTTCCTACAAGCAAGACATCTTTTCAGGTAAACTCAGTCACTTTTCAGCTCAAAAGAAGCTACATCGTTTATGAAGAACACAAGTTTCTCACTCTTAACTGAAAAGCATTGGATGTTAGATGACTTGTGGTTTGTATCAGTTTCAGAAGAAGAGTTGACCTAGATATGGTCCGTATATTTAGGAAACTCCGTTATTTTGTTCTGACCACAGTAACGTTTCCTGCTCTATTAGAGACACTTAGAAAGTAAGAGCGTGCTTCTTGCTCTAAAGCAGAGTGTTTTTCATGGATGAGAACTGTGCTTTGTGTTTCCCTTCAGAAATGGAGTTAAATCCCAGGCTCTGTGTCTTCCTACAAGGAAGACATCTTTTCAGGTAAACTCAGTCACTATTCACCTCAAATGAAGCTACATCGTTCACAAAGCTCAAACGTTTCTCGCTCTTAACTGGAAAGCATTTCATGTTAGAGGAACTGTGGTTTGTACCACATTCAGAAGAAGAATAGACCTAGATATGGTCCGTATGTGTAGGAAACACCTTTATTTTGTTCTGACCACAGTCATTTTCTTGCTGTATTAGAGACACATAGCAAGCAAGAGCATGCTTATTGCTCTAAAGCAGAGTGTGTTTCATGGATGAGAATTGTGCTGTGTGTTTCCCTTCAGAAATGGAGTTAAATTCAAGGCTCTGTGTCTTCCTATATGCAAGAAATCATTTCAGGTAAACGCAGTCACTTTTCAGCTCAAATGAATATAAATCATTTACAAAGCTCACACGTTTCTTGCTCTTAGCTGAAAAGCATTGGATGTTAGATGACTTGTGGTTTGTATCAGTTTCAGAAGCAGAGTTGAACAAGCAATGGTCCGTAAATGAAGTAAACACCATTATTTTGTTTGAGCACCCTCATTTTTCTGGCTCTATTAGAGACTCTAGAAAGTAAGAGCATGCTTCTTGCTCTAAAGCAGAGTGTGTTTCATGGATGAGAATTGTGCTGTGTGTTTCCCTTCAGAAATGGAGTTAAATTCAAGGCTCTCTGTCTTCCTATTTGCAAGACATCATTTCAGGTAAACGCAGTCACTTTTCAGCACAAATGAATATAAATCGTTTACAAAGCTCACACGTTTCTTGCTCTTAGCTGAAAAGCATTGGATGTTAGATGACTTGTGGTTTGTATCAGTTTCAGAAGCAGAGTTGAACTAGCAATGGTCCGTAAATGAAGTAAACACCGTTATTTTGTTTGAGCACCCTCATGTTTCTGGCTCTATTAGAGACTCTAGAAAGTAAGAGCATGCTTCTTGCTCTAAAGCAGAGTGTGTTTCATGGATGAGAATTGTGCTGTGTGTTTCCCTTCAGAAATGGAGTAAAATTCAAGGCTCTGTGTCTTCCTACAAGCAAGACATCTTTTCAGGTAAACTCAGTCACTTTTCAGCTCAAAGGAAGCTACATCGTTCATGAAGCTCACATGTTTCTAGCTCTTAACTGGAAAGCATTGCATGTTAGAGGAACTGTGGTTAGTATCAGTTTCAGAAGAAGAGTTGACCTAGATATGGTCCGATCAGTAGTAAACACCTTTATTTGTTCTGACCACAGTCACGTTTCCTGCTGTATTAGAGACTCTTAGAAAGCAAGAGCGTGCTTCTTGCTCTAAAGCAGTGTGTGTTTCATGGATGAGAACTGTGCTGTGTGTTTCCCTTCAGAAATGGAGTTAAATTCCAGGCTCTGTGTCTTCCTACAAGCAAGACATCATTTCAGGTAAATGCAGTTACTTTTCATGTCAAATGAATATAAATCCTTTACGAAGCTCACACGTTTCTTGCTCTTAACTGAAAAGCATTGGGTGTTAGGTGACTTGTGGTTTGTATCAGTTTCAGAAGCAGAGTTGAACTAGCAATGGTCCGTAAGTGTCGGGAACACCGTTCTTTTTCTGAGCACCCTCAAGTTTCCCGCTGTATTAGACACTCTAGAAAGCAAGAGCGTGCTTCTTCCTAAACGCAGAGTGTGTTTCATCGTGAGAAATGTGCTGTGTGTTTCCCTTCAGAAATGGAGTTAAATCACAGGCTCTGTATCTTCCTACAAGCAAATCTTCATTTCACGTAAACTCAGTCAACTTTCCGCTCAAACAAAGCTACATCGTTCACGAAGCTCACACATTTCTTGCTCTTAACTGTAACGCCTTGGATGTTAGTGGACCTGTGGTTTGTAACAGTTTCAGAAGCAGAATTGAACTAGCAATGGTCCGTATGTGTAGGAATCACCGTTCTTTTGATCTGAGTACCCTCATGTTTCTGGCTCTATTAGAAACTCTGGAAAGCAAGAGCATGCTTCTTGCTCTCAAGCAGAGTGTGTTTCATGGATGAGTACTGTGCTGATTGTTTCCATTCAGAAATGGAGTTAAATTCAAGGCTCTGTGTCTTCCTATAAGCAAGACATCATTTCAGGTAAACGCAGTCACATTTCAGCTCAAATGAATATAAATCGTTTAGGAAGCACACACGTTTATTGCTCTTAGCAGAAAAGCATTGGATGTCAGATGACTTGTGGTTTGTATCAGTTTCAGAAGCAGAGTTGAACTAGCAATAGTCCGTAAATGAAGGAAACACCGTTATTTTGTTTGAGCACCCTCATGTTTCTGGCACTGTTAGAGACTCTAGAAAGTAAGAGCATGCTTCGTGCTCTAAAGCAGAGTGTGTTTCATGGATGAGAACTGTGCTGTGTGTTTCACTTCAGTAATGGAGTTAAATCCCAGGCTCTGTATCTTCCTACAAGCAAGACATCTTTTCAGGTATACTCAGTCAATTTTCCGCTCAAAGGAAGCTACATCGTTCACGAAGCTCACAGGTTTCTCGCTCTTAACTGGAAAGAATTGCATGTTAGAGGAACTGTGGTTTGTATCAGTTTCAGAAGAAGAGTTGACCTAGATATGGTCCATACAGTAGGAAACACTGTTATTTTGTTCTGACCACAGTCACGTTTCCTGCTCTATCAGAGACTCTTAGAAAGGAAGAGCGTGCTTCTTGCTCTAAAGCAGAGCGTGTTTCACGGATGAGAACTGTGCTGTGTTTTTCCTTTCAGAAATGGAGTTAAATTCCAGGCTTTGTGTCTTCCAACAAGCAAGACATCATTTCAGGTAAACGCAGTCACTTTTCCGCTCAAATGAATATAAATCGTTTACGAAGCTCACACGTTTCTTGCTCTTAACTGAAAAGCATTGGATGTTAGATGACTTGTGGTTCGTATCCGTTTCAGAAGCAGAGTTTAACTAGCAATGGTCTGTATGTGTAGGAAACACCATTCTTTTGTTCAGAGTACCCTCAAGCTTCTGGCTCTGTTAGAGACTCTTGAAAGGGAGAGCATGCTTTGTGCTCTATAGCAGAGTGTGTTTCACCGTGAGAACTGTGCTGTGTGTTTCCCTTCAGAAATGGAGTTAAATCACTGGCTCTGTATCTTCCTACTAGCAAGACTTCGTTTAACGTAAACTCAGCCACCTTTCAGCTCAAACAAAGCTATATTGTTCACAAAGCTCACACGGTTCTCGCTCTTAACTTGAAAGAATTGCATGTTTCAGGAACTGTGGTTTGTATCAGGTTCAGAAGAAGAGTTGACATAGATATGGTCCCTATGTGTAGGAAACACCCTTATTTTGTTCTGACCACAGTCACGTATCCTGCTGTATTAGAGACACTTAGAAAGCAAGAGCGTGCTTCTTGCTCTAAAGTAGAGTGTGTTTCATGGATGAGAACTGTGCTGTGTGTTTCCCTTCAGAAATAGAGTTAAATTCCAGGCCCCGTGTCTTCCTACAAGCAAGACATCATATCAGGAAAACGCAGTCACGTTTCAGCTCAAATGAATATAAATCGTTTACGAAGATCACACGTTTCTCGCTCTTAACTGAAAAGCAATGGATGTTAAATGACTTGTGGTTTGTATCAGTTTCAGAAGCAGAGTTGAACTAGCTATGGTCCGTATGTGTAGGAAACACCGTTCTTTTGTACTGAGCTCACTTACGTTTCCTGCTCTATTAGAGACTCTAGAAAGCAAGAGCATGCTTCGTGCTCTAAAGCAGAGTGTGTTTCATGGATGAGAACTGTGTTGTGTGTTTCCCTTCAGAAATGGAGTTAAATCCCAGGCTCTGTATCTTCCTACAACCAAGACATCTTTTCCGGTAAACTCAGACACTTTTCAGCTCAAAGGAAGCTATATTGTTCACGAAGCTCACACTTTTCTCGCTCTTAACTGGAAAGCATTGCATGTTAGAGGAACTGTGGTTAGTATCAGTTTCAGAAGAAGAGTTGACCTAGATATGGTCCGTATGTGTAGGAAACACCGTTATTTTGTTCTGACCACAGTCACGTTTCCTGCTGTAATAGAGACTCTTAGAAAGCAAGAGCGTGCTTCTTGCTCTAAAGCAGTGTGTTTTTAATGGATGAGAACAGTGCTGTTTGTTTCCCTACAGAAATGGAGTTAAATTCCTGGCTCCGTGTCGTCCTACAAGCAAGATATCGTTTCAGGTAAACTCAGTTAATTTTCAGCTCAAAGTAAGCTACATTGTTCACGAAGCTCACACATTTCTCGCTCTTAACTGGAAATCATTGCATGTTAGAGGAAATGTGGTTTGTATCAGTTTCAGAAGAAGAGTTGACATAGATGTGATCCGTATTTGTAGGAAACACCGTTATTTTATTCTGACCACAGTCACGTTTCCTGCTTTATTAGAGATTCTTAGAAAGCAAGAGCGTGCTTCTTGCTCTAAGGCAGAGTGTGTTCATGGATGAGAACTGTGCTTTTTGGTTCCCTTCAGAAATGGATTTAAATCCCAGGCTCTGTGTCTTCGTACAAGGAAGACATCTTTTCAGGTAAACTCAGTCACTATTCACGTCAAAGGAAGCTACATTGTTCACGAAGCTCACAGGTTTCTCGCTCTTAACTTGAAAGCATTGCATGTTAATGGAACTGTGGTTTGTATCAGTTGCAGAAGAAAGGTTGACCTAGATATGGTCCGTATGTGTAGGAAATACTGTTATTTTGTTCTGACCACAGTCACGTTTCCTGCTTTATTAGACACACTTAGAAAGCCAGAGCGTGCTTCTTGCTCTAAAGCAGAGTGTGTTTCATGGATAAGAACTGTGCTGCGTGTTTCCCTTCAAAAATGGAGCTAAATTCCAGGCTCTGTGTCTTCCTACAAGCAAGACATCATTTCAGGTAAACTCAGTCACTTTTCAGCTCAAATGAATATAAATCGTTTACAAATATCATACGTTTCTCGCTCTTAGCTGAAAAGCATTGGATTTTAGATGACTTGTGGTTTGTATCAGTTGCAGAAGCAGAGTTGAACGAGCAGTGGTCTGTATGTGTAGGAAACACCATTCTTTTGTTCTGAGCAAACTCATGTTTCCTGTTCTATTAGAGACTCTAGAAAGCAATAGCGTGCTTCTTCCAAAATGCAGAGTGTGTTTCATGATGAGAGATGTGATGTGTTTCGCTTCAGAAATGGAGTTAAATCACAGGCTCTGTATCTTCCTACAAGCAAGACTTCGTTTCACCTAAAGTTAGTCACCTTTCAGCTCAAACAAAGCTGCATCGTTCACGAAGCTCACACGTTTCTTGCTCTTAACTGCAAAGCCTTGGATGTTAGTGGACCTGTGGTTTGTATCAGTTTCAGAAACAGAGTTGAACTAGCAATGGTCCGTATGTGTAGGAAACACCGTTCTTTTGTTCTGAGTACCCTCAAGTTTCTGGCTCTATTAGAGACTCTGGAAAGCAAGAGTATGCTTCTTGCTCTCAAGCAGAGTGTGTTTCATGGATGAGTACTGTGCTGTGTGTTTCCCATCAGAAATGGAGTTAAATTCAAGGCTCTGTGTCTTTCTATAAGCAAGATATCATTTAAGGTAAACGCAGTCACTTTTCAGCTCAAATGAATATAAATTGTTTACAAAGCTCACACGTTTCTTGCTCTTAGCAGAAAAGCATTGGATGTTAGATGAGTTGTGGTTTGTATGAGTTTCAGAAGCAGAGTTGAACTAGCAATGGTCCGTAAATGAAGGAAACACCGTTATTTTGTTTGAACACCCTCATGTTTCTGGCTCTGTTAGAGACTCTAGAAAGTAAGAGCATGCTTCGTGCTTCTAAAGCAGAGTGTGTTTCATGGATGAGAACTGTGCTGTGTGTTTCCCTTCAGAAATGGAGTTAAATTCCAGGCTCTGTGTCTTCCTACAAGCAAGACATCATTTCAGGTAAACGCAGTCACTTTTCAGCTCAAATGAATATAAATCATTTATGAATCTCACACGTTTCTCGCTCTCAACAGAAAAGCATTGGATGTTAGATGACTTGGGGTTTGTATTAGTTTCTGAAGCAGAGTTGAAATAGCAATGGTCCGTATGTGTAGGAAATACCGTTATTTTGTTCTGAACACAGTCACGTTTCCTGCTGTATTAGAGATTCCAGAAAGCAAGAGCATGCTTTGTGCTCTAAAGCCGAGTGTTTTTCATGGATGAGAACTGTGCTGTGTGTTTCCCTTCAGAAATGGAGTTAAATCCCAGGCTCTGTGTCTTCTTACAAGCGAGATATCTTTTCAGGTAAACTCAGTCACTTTTCAGCTCAAAGGAAGCTACATCGTTCAAGAAGTGCACACGTTTTTCGCTCTTAACTGGAAAGCATTGCATGTTAATGGAACTGTGATTTGTATCACTTTCAGAAGAAGAGTTGACCTAGATAAGGTTCGTATGTGTAGGAAACACCGTTATTTTGTTCTGACCACAGTCACGTTTCCTGCTCTATTAGAGACTCTAGAAAGCAAGAGCGTGCTTCTTCCTATACACAGAGTGTGTTTCATGGTGAGAACTGTGCTGTGTTTTTCCCTTCAGAAATGGAGTTAAATTCCAGGATCTGTGTCTTCCTAAAAGCAAGACATCATTTCAGGTAAACGCAGTCAATTTTCAGCTCAAATGAATATAAATCGTTTACGAAACTCACACATTTCTTGCTCTTAACTGAAAAGCATTGGATGTTAGATGACTTGTGGTTCATATCCGTTTCAGAAGCAGAGTTTAACTAACAATGGTCCGTATGTGTAGGAACCACCGTTCTTTTGTTCAGAGTACCCTCAAGCTTCTGGCTCTATTAGAGACTCTAGAAAGGAAGAGCATGCTTTGTGCTCTATAGCAGAGTGTGTTTCATCGTGAGAACTGTGCTATGTGTTTCCCTTCAGAAATGGAGTTAAATCACTGGCTCTGTATCTTCCTACAAGCAAGACTTCATTTAACGTATACTCAGCCACCTTTCAACTCAAACAAAGCTACATTGTTCACAAAGCTCACACGTTTCTCGCTCTAAACTTGAAAGCATTGCATGTTAATGGAACTGTGGTTTGTATCAGGTTCAGAAGAAGAGTTAACCGAGATATGGTCCCTATGTGGAGGAAACACCGTTATTTTGTTCTGACCACAGTCACGTTTCCTGCTGTATTGGATACTCTTAGAAAGCATGAGCGTGCTTCTTGCTCTAAAGCAGAGTGTGTTTCATGGATGAGAACTGTGCTGTGTGTTTCCCTTCAGAAATGGAGTTAAATTCCAGGCTCTCTGTCTTCCTACAAGCAAGACATCATTTCAGGTAAACGCAGTCACTTTTCAGCTCAAATGAATATAAATGATTTATGAATCTCACACGTTTCTCACTCTCAACAGAAAAGCATTGGATGTTAGATGACTTGGGGTTTGTATCAGTTTCAGAAGCAGAGTTGAACTAGCGATGGTCCGTATGTGTAGGAAATACCGTTATTTTGTTCTGACCACAGTCACGTTTCCTGCTGTATTAGAGACTCGTAGAAAGCAAGAGCGTGCTTCTTGCTCTGAAGCAGAGTGTGTTTCATGGATGAGAACTGTGCTGTGTGTTTCCCTTCAGAAATGGAGTTAAATTCCAGGCTCTGTGTGTTCCTACAAGCAAGATATCATTTCAGGTAAACACAGTCACTTTTCAGCTCAAATGAACATAAATCATTAATGAAGCTCACACGTTTCTTGCTCTTTACTGAAAAGCATTGGATGTTAGATGACTTGTGGTTTGTATCAGTTTCAGAAACGGGGTTGAACTAGCAATGGTCTGTATGTATAGGAAACACCGTTCTTTTGTTCTGAGTACCCTCACGTTTGTGGCTCTATTAGAGACTCTAGAAAGCAAGAGCATGCTTCGTGCTCTAAAGCAGAGTGTGTTTCATGGATGAGAACTGCGCTGTGTGTCTCCCTTCAGAAATCGAGTTAAATCCCAGGCTTTGTGTCTTCCTACAAGCAAGACATCATTTCAGGTAAACTCAGTCACTTTTCAGCTCAAAGGAAGCTACATCGTTTACAAAGCTCACAAGTTTCTAGCTCTTAACTTTAAAGCATTGCATGTTAATGGAACTATGCTTTGTATCAGGTTCAGAAGAAGAGTTTACATAGATATGGTCCGTATGTGTAGGATACACCGTTATTTTTTTCTGTCCACAGTCACATTTCCTGCCGTATTAGAGAAACTTAGAAAGCAAGAGCGTGCTTCTTGCTCTAAAGCAGAGTGTGTTTCATGGATGAGAACTGCGCTGTGTGTTTCCCTTCAGAAATGGAGTTAAATCCCAGGCTCTGTGTCTTCCTACAAGCAAGACATCTTTCAAGTAAAATCAGTCACTTTTCAGCTCAATGGAAGCTACATCGTTCACGAGCTCACATGTTTCTCGCTCTTAACTGGAAAGCATTGCATGTTAGAGGAACTGTGGTTTGTATCAGTTTCAGAAGAGTTGACTTAGATATGGTCCGTATGTGTAGGAAACACCGTTATATTTTTCTGACCATAGTGACGTTTCCTGCTGTATTAGAGACTCTTAGAAGGAAAGATCGTGCTTCTTGCTCTAAAGCAGAGTGTGTTTCATGGATGAGAACTGCGCTGTGTGTTTCCCTTCAGAAATGGAGTTAAATTCCAAGCTCAATGTCTTCCTACAAGCAAGACATCATTTCAGGTAAACGTAGACAATTTTCAGCTCAAATGAATATAAATCGTTTACGAAGCTCACACGTTTCTTGCTCTCAAATGAAAATTATTGGATATTAGATGACATGTGGTTTGTATCAGTTTCAGAAGCAAAGTTGAACTAGCAATGGTTCGTATGTGTAGGAAACACTGTAATTTTGTTCTGAGCACACTCACGTTTCCTGTTCTATTAGAGACTCTAGAAAGCAAGAGCATGCTTCTTGCTAAACACAGAGTGTGTCATCATGAGATATGTGATGTGTGTTTGGCTTCAGAAATGGAGTTAAATCTCAGGCTCTGTATCTTCCTACAAGCAAGACTTCGTTTCACGTGAACTTAGTCAACTTTCAGCTCAAACAAAGCTACATCGTTCACGAAGCTCACACGTTTCTTGCTCTTAGCTGAAAAGCATTGGATGTTAGATGACTTGTGGTTTGTATCAGTTTCAGAAGCAGAGTTGAACTAGCAATGGTCCGTAAATGAAGGAAACACCGTTATTTTGTTTGAGCACCCTCATGTTTCTGGCTCTGTTTGAGACTCTAGAAAGTAAGAGCATGCTTCGTGCTCTAAAGCAGAGTGTGTTTCATGGATGAGAACTGTGCTGTGTGTTTCCCTTCAGAAATGGAGTTAAATCACAGGCTCTGTGTCTTCCTACAAGCAAGACATCGTTTCAGGTAAACTCAGTCAATTTTCAGCTCAAAGTAAGCTACATTGTTCACGAAGCTCACACGTTACTCGCTCTTAACTGGAAATCATTGCATTTTAGAGGAAATGTGGTTTGTATCAGGTTCAGAAGAAGAGTTGACCTAGATGTGGTCCGTATTTGTAGGAAACACCGTTATTTTGTTCTGACAACAGTCACGTTTCCTGCTGTATTAGAGACACATAGAAAGCAAGAGCGTGCTTCTTGCTCTAAAGCAGAGTGTGTTTCATGGATGAGAATTGTGCTGCGTGTTTCCTTTCAGAAATGGAGTTAAATCCCAGGCTCTGTGTCTTCCTACAAGCAAGACATCATTTCAGGTAAAATCACTCATTTTTCTGCTCAAATGAATATAAATCGTTTACGAAGATCACACGTTTCTTGCTCTTACCTGGAAATCATTGCATGTTACAGGAAATGTCGTTTGTACCAGTTTCAGAAGAACAGTTGACCTACATGTGGTCCATATGTGTAGGAAACACCGTTATTTTGTTCTGACCACAGTCACGTTTCCTGCTGTATTAGAGATTCGTAGAAAGCAAGAGCGTGCTTCTTGCTCTAAAGCAGAGTGTGTTTCATGGATGAGAACTGTGCTGTGTGTTTCCCTTCAGAAATGGAGTTAAATCCCAGGCTCTGTGTGTTCCTACAAGGAAGGCATCTTTTCAGGTAAACTCAGTCACTTTTCAGCTCAAAGGAAGCTACATCGTTCACGAAGCTCACAATTTTCTCGTTGTTAACTGGAAAGCATTGCATGTTAGAGGAACTGTGGTCTGTATCAGTTTCAGAAGAAGAGTTGACCTAGATATAGTCCATAAGTGTAGGAAACACCGTTAATTTTTTCTGACCATAGTGACGTTTCCTGCTGTATTAGAGACTCTTAGAAGGAAAGATCGTGCTCTTGCTCTAAAGCAGAGTGTGTTTCATGGATGAGAACTGTGCTGTGTGTTTCCCTTCAGAAATGGAGTTAAATTCCAAGCTCAATGTCTTCCTACAAGCAAGATATCATTTCAGGAAACGTAGACAATTTTCAGCTCAAATGAATATAAATCGTTTACGAAGCTCACACGTTTCTCGCTCTCAAATGAAAAGTATTGGATATTAGATGACTTGTGGTTTGTATCAGTTTCAGAAGGAAAGTTGAACTAGCAATGGTTCGTATGTGTAGGAAACACTGTTCTTTTGTTCTGAGCATACTCACGTTTCCTGCTCTATTAGAGACTCTAGAAAGCAACAGCGTGCTTCTTCCTATACACAGAGTGTGTTTCATCATGAGAACTGTGCTGTGTGTTTCCCTTCAGAAATGGAGTTAAATCCCAGGCTCTGTGTCTTCCTACAAGCAAGACATCTTTTCAGGTAAACTCAGTCACTTTTCAGCTCAAAGGAAGCTACATCGTTCTCGAAGCTCACACGTTTCTCGTTCTTAACTGGAAAGCATTGCATGTTAGAGGAACTGTGGTTTGTATCACCTTCAGAAGAAGAGTAGACCTAGATATGGTCCGTATGTATAGGAAACACCGTTCCTTTGTTCTGAGCAAACTCAAGTTTCCTGTTCTATTAGAGACTCTAGAAAGCAAGAGTGTGCTTCATCCTAAACGCAGAGTGTGTCATCATGAGAAATGTGATGAGTGTTTGGCTTCAGAAATGGAGTTAAATCACAGGCTCTGTATCTTCCTACAAGCAAGACTTCGTTTCACATGAACTTAGTCAACTTTCAGCTCAAACAAAGCTACATCGTTCACGAAGCTCACACGTTTCTTGCTCTTAGCAGAAAAGCATTGGATGTTAGATGACTTGTGGTTTGTATCAGTTTCAGAAACAGAGTTGAACTAGCAATGGTCCGTAAATGAAGGAAACACCGTTATTTTGTTTGAGCACCCTCATGTTTCTGGCTCTGTTTGAGACTCTAGAAAGTAAGAGCATGCTTCGTGCTATAAAGCAGAGTGTGTTTCATGGATGAGAAGTGTGCTGTGTGTTTCCCTTCAGAAATGGAGTTAAATCCCAGGCTCTGTATCTTCCTACAAGCAAAACATCTTTTCAGTTAAACTCAGTCACTTTTCAGCTCAAAGGAAGCTACATCGTTCACGAAGCTCACACGTTTCTCGCTCTTAATTTAAAAGCATTGCATGTTTCAGGAACTGTGGTTTGTATCAGGTTCAGAAGAAGAGTTGACCTAGATATGGTCCCTATGTGTAGGAAACACCGTTATTTTGTTCTGACCACAGTCACGTTTCCTGCTGTATTAGAGACTCTAGAAAGCAACAGCGTGCTTCTTCCTATACGCAGAGTGTGTTTCATGGTGAGAACTGTGCTCTGTGTTTCCCTTCAGAAATGGAGTTAAATCACTGGCTCTGTGTCTTCCTACGAGCAAGACATCGTTTCAGGTAAACTCAGTCAATTTTCAGCTCAAAGTAAGTTACATTGTTCACGAAGCTCACAAGTTACTCGCTCTTAACTGGAAATCATTGCATTTTAGAGGAAATGTGGTTTGTATCAGGTTCAGAAGAAGAGTTGACCTAGATGTGGTCCATATTTGTAGGAAACACCGTTATTTTGTTCTGACAACAGTCACGTTTCCTGCTGTATTAGAGGCACTTAGAAAGCAAGAGAGTTCTTCTTGCTCTAAAGCAGAGTGTGTTTCATGGATGAGAATTGTGCTGCGTGTTTCCCATCAGAAATGGAGTTAAATCCCAGGCTCTGTGTCTTCCTACAAGCAAGACATCATTTTAGGTAAACGCAGTCACTTTTCAGCTCAAATGAATATAAATCATTTACGAAGCTCACACGTTTCTTGCTCTTAACTGAAAAGCATTGGATGTTAGAGGACTTGTGGTTCGTATCCGTTTCAGAAGCAGAGTTTAACTAGCAATGGTCCGTATGTGTAGGAAACACCGTTCTTTTGTTCAGAGTACCCTCAAGCTTCTGGCTCTTTTAGAGACTCTAGAAAGCAAGAGCATGCTTCTTGCTCTAAAGCAGAGTGTTTTTCATGGATGAGAACTGTGCTGTGTGTTTCCCTTCAGAAATGGAGTTAAATCCCAGGCTCTGTGTCTTCCTACAAGCAAGACATCTTTTCAAGTAAACTTAGTCACTTTTCAGCTCTGGGAAGCTACATCATTCACGAGCTCACACGTTTCTCACTATTAACTTGAAAGCATTGATTGTTAATGGAACTTTGGTTTGTATCAGTTTAAGAAGAAGAGTTGACCTAGATATGGTCCGTATGTGTAGGAAACACCGTTATTTTGTTCTGACCACAGTCACGTTTCCTGCTGTATTAGAGACACTTAGAAAGCATGAGCGTGCTTCTTGCTCTAAAGTAGAGTGTGTTTCATGGATGAGAACTGTGCTGTGTGTTTCCCTCCAGAAATGGAGTTAAATTCCAGGCTCTGTGTCTTCCTACAAGCAAGAAATCATTTCAGATAAACGCAGTCACTTTTCAGCACAAATGAATATAAATCGTTTACGAAGCTCACACGTTTCTCGCTCTTAACTGAAAAGCATGGGATGTGAGATGACTTGTGGTTTGTATCAGTTTCAGAAGCAGAGTTGAACTAGCTATGGTCCGTATGTGTAGGAAATACGGTTCTTTTGTTCTGAGCTCACTCACGTTTCCTGCTCTCTTAGAGACTCTAGAAAGCAAGAGCATGCTTTGTGCTCTAAAAAAGAGTGTGTTTCATGGATGAGAACTGTGCTGTGTGTTTCCCTTCAGAAATGGAGTTAAATTCCAGGCTCTGTATCTTTCTACACGCAAGACAACTTTTCGGGTAAACTCAGTCACTTTTCAGCTTAAATGAATATAAATCGTTTACAAAGATCACACGTTTCTCACTCTTAAGTGAAAAGCATTGGATGTTAGATGACTTGTGGTTTGTATCAGTTTCAGAAGCAGAGTTGAACTAGCAGTTATCCGTATGTGTAGGAAACACCGTTCTTTTGTTCTGAGCACACTCAAGTTTCCTGTTCTATTAGAGACTCTGGAAAGCAAGAGCGTGCTTCTTCCTAAACGCAGAGTGTGTTTCATCATGAGAAATGTGATGTGTCTTTCGCTTCAGAAATGGAGTTAAATCACAGGCTCTGTATCTTCCTACAAGCAAGATTTCGTTTCACGTAAACTTAGTCACCTTTCAGCTCAAATAAAGCTACATCATTCACGAAGCTCACACGTTTCTTGCTCTTAACTGGAAAGCCTTGGATGTTAGTGGACCTGTGGTTTGTATCAGTTTCAGAAGCAGAGTTGAACTAGCAATGATCTGTATGTGTAGGAAACACCATTCTTTTGTTCTGAGTACCCTCAAGTTTCTGGCTCTATTAGAGACTCTGGAAAGCAAGCGCATGGTTCTTGCTCTCAAGCAGAGTGTGTTTCATGGATGAGTACTGTGCTGTGTGTTTCCCATCAAATGGAGTTAAATTCAAGGCTCTGTGTCTTCCTATAAGCAAGACATCATTTAAGGTAAACGCAGTCACTTTTCAGCTCAAATGAATATAAATCGTTTATGAAGCTCACACGTTTCTTGGTCTTAACAGAAAAGCATTGGATGTCAGATGACTTGTGGTTTGTATCAGTTTCAGAAGCAGAGTTGAACTAGCAATGGTCCCTAAATGAAGGAAACACCGTTATTTTGTTTGAGCACCCTCACATTTATGGCTCTGTTAGAGACTCTAGAAAGTAAGAGCATGCTTCGTGCTCTAAAGCAGAGTGTGTTTCATGGATGAGAGCTGTGCTGTGTGTTTCCCTTCAGATATGGAGTTAAATCCCAGGCTCTGTATCTTCCTACAAGCAAGACATCTTTTCAGGTAAACTCAGTGAATTTTAAACTCAAAGGAAGCTACAACGTTCACGAAGCTCACACGTTTCTCGCTCTTAACTGGAAAGCTTTGCATGTTAGAGGAACTGTGGTTTGTATCAGTTTCAGAAGAAGAGTTGACCTAGATATGTTCCATACTGTAGGAAACACTGTTATTTTGTTCTGACCACAGTCACGTTTCCTGCTCTATTAGAGACTCTTAGAAATGAAGAGCATGCTTCTTGCTCTAAAGCAGAGCGTGTTTCATGGATGAGAACTGTGCTGTGTTTTTCCCTTCAGAAATGGAGTTAAATTCCAGGCTCTGTGTCTTCCTACAAGCAAGACATCATTTCAGGTAAACGCAGTCACTTTTCATCTCAAATGAATATAAATCATTTACGAAGCTCACACGTTTCTTGCTCTTAACTGAAAAGCATTGGATGTTAGGTGACTTGTGGTTCATATCCGTTTCAGAAGCAGAGTTTAACTATCAATGGTCCGCATGTGTAGGAAACACCGTTCTTTTGTTCAGAGTACCCTCAAGCTTCTGGCTCTATTAGAGACTCTAGAAAGGAAGAGCATGCTTTGTGCTCTATAGCAGAGTGTGTTGCATCGTGAGAACTGTGCTGTGTGTTTCCCTTCAGAAATGGAGTTTAATCACTGGCTCTGTATCTTCCTACAAGCAAGACTTCGTTTAACGTAAACTCAGCCACCTTTCAGCTCAAACAAAGCTATATCGTTCACAAAACTCACACGGTTCTCGCTCTTAACTTGAAAGCATTGCATGTTTCAGGAACTGTGGTTTGTATCAGGTTCAGAAGAAGAGTTGACCTAGATATGGTCCCTATGTGTAGGAAACACCGTTATTTTGTTCTGACCACAGTCACGTTCCCTGCTGTATTAGAGACACTTAGAAAGCAAGAGCGTGCTTCTTGCTCTAAAGTAGAGTGTGTTTCATGGATGAGAACTGTTCTGTGTGTTTCCCTTCAGAAATGGAGTTAAATTCCAGGCCCCGTGTCTTCCTACAAGCAAGAAATCATTTCAGGTAAACGCAGTAACTTTTCAGCTCAAGTGAATATATATCGTTTACAAAGCTCACACGTTTCTCGCTCTTAACTGAAAAGCATTGGATGTTAGATGACTTGTTGTTTGTATCAGTTTCAGAAGCAGAGTAGAACTAGCTATGGTCCGTATGTGTAGGAAACACCGTTCTTTTTTTCTGAGCTCACTCACGTTTCCTGTTGTATTAGAGACTCTAGAAAGCAAGAGCATGCTTCCTGCTCTAAAGCAGAGTGTGTTTCATGGATGAGAACTGTGTTGTGTGTTTCCCTTCAGTAATGGAGTTAAATCCCAGGCTCTGTATCTTCCTACAAGCAAGACACCTTTTCGGGTAAACTCAGTCACTATTCAGCTCAAAGGAAGCTATATCGTTCACAAAGCTCACACGTTTCTCGCTCTTAACTGGAAAGCATTGCATGTTAGAGGAACTGTGGATTTATCAGTTTCAGAAGAAAAGTTGACCTAGATATGGTCCGTACGTGTAGGAAACACCGTTATTATGTTCTGACCACAGTCACGTTTCCTGCTGTATTAGAGACTCTTAGAAAGCAAGAGCGTGCTTCTTGCTCTAAAGCAGTGTGTGTTTAATGGATGAGAACAGTGCTGTGTGTTTCACTACAGAAATGGAGTTAAATTCCTGGCTCCGTGTCTTCCTACAAGCAAGACATCATTTCAGGTAAACACAGTCACTCTTCAGCTTAAATGAATATAAATCGTTTACGAAGCTCACACGATACTTCCTCTTAGCAGAAAATCATTGGATGTTAGATGACTTGTGGTTTGTATCAGTTTCAGGAGAGGAGTTGAACTAGCAATGGTCCATAAATGAAAGAAACACCGTTATTTTGTTTGAGCACCCTCATGTTTCTGGCTCTATTATAGACTCTAGAAAGCAAGAGCATGCTTCGTGCTCTAAAGCAGATTGTGTTTCATGGATGAGAACTGTGCTGTGTGTTTCCCTTCAGAAATGGAGTTAAATCCCAGGCTCTGTATCTTCCTACAAGCAAGATATCTTTTCAGGTAAACTCAGTCACTTCTCAGCTCTAAGGAAGCTACATCGTTCACGAAACTCACAAGTTTCTCACTCTTAACTGGAAAGCATTGCGTGTTAGAGGAACTGTGGTTTCTATCAGTTTCAGAAGAAGAGTTGACCTAGATATAGTCCATAAGTGTAGGAAACACCGTTATTTTGTTCTGACCACAGTCACATTCCCTGCTCTATTAGAGACTCTTAGAAAGCAAGAGCGTGCTTCTTGCTCTAAAGCAGAGTGTGTTTCATGGATGAGAAGTGTGCTGTGTGTTTCCCTTCAGTAATGGAGTTAAATCCCAGGCTCTGTGTCCTCCTACAAGCAAGACATCTTTTCAAGTAAACTCAGTCACTTTTCAGCTCAAAGGAAGCTACATCGTTCACCAAGCTCACACGTTTCTCGCTCTTAACTTGAAAGCATTGCATGTTAATGGAACTGTGGTTTGTATCAGTTTCAGAAGAAGAGTTGACCTAGATATGGTCCCTATGTGTAGGAAACACCGTTATTTTGTTCTGACCACAGTCACATTTCTTGCTGTATTAGAGACACTTAGAAAGCAAGAGCGTGCATCTTGCTCTAAAGTAGAGTGTGTTTCATGGATGAGAACTGTGCTGTGTGTTTCCCTTTCAGAAATGGAGTTAAATTCCAGGCCCCGCTTCTTCCTACAAGCAAGAAATCATTTCAGATAAACGCAGTCACTTTTCAGCACAAATGAATATAAATCATTTACGAAGCTCACACGTTTCTCGCTCTCAAATGAAAAGTATTGGATATTAGGTGACTTGTGGTTTGTATCAGTTTCAGAAGCAAAGTTGAACTAGCCATGGTTCGTATGTGTAGGAAAAACTGTTCTTTTTTTCTGAGCACACTCACGTTTCCTGCTCTATTAGAGACTCTAGAAAGCAACAGCGTGCTTCTTCCTATACACAGAGTGTGTTTCATTATGAGAACTGTGCTGTGTGTTTCCCTTCAGAAATGGAGTTAAATCCCAGGCTCTGTGTCTTCCTACAAGCAATTCATCTTTTCAGGTAAACTCAGTCACTTTTCAGCTCAAAGGAAGCTACATCGTTCACGAAGCTCACACGTTTCTCGTTCTTAACTGGAAAGCATTGCATGTTAGAGGAACTGTGGTTTTATCACATTCAGAAGAAGAGTAGACCTAGATATGGTCCATATGTGTAGGAAACACCGTTCTTTTGTTCTGAGCACACTCAAGTTTCCTGTTCTATTAGAGACTCTGGAAAACAAGAGCGTGGTTCTTCCTAAACGCAGAGTGTGTTTCATCATGAGAAATGTGATGTGTGTTTGGCTTCAGAAATGGAGTTAAATCACAGGCTCTGTATCTTCCTACAAGCAAGACTTCGTTTCATGTGAACTTAGTCAACTTTCAGCTCAAACAATGCTACATCGTTCACGAAGCTCACACGTTTCTTGCTCTTAGCAGAAAAGCATTGGATGTTAGATGACTTGTGGTTTGTATCAGTTTCAGAAGCAGAGTTGAACTAGCAATGGTCCGTAAATGAAGGAAACACCGTTATTTTGTTTGAGCACCCTCATGTTTCTGGCTCTGTTTGAGACTCTAGAAAGTAAAGCATGCTTCGTGCTCTAAAGCAGAGTGTGTTTCATGGATGAGAACTGTGCTGTGTGTTTCCCTTCAGAAATGGAGTTAAATCATAGGCTCTATGTCTTCCTACAAGCAAGACATCGTTTCAGGTAAACTCATTCAATTTTCAGCTCAAAGTAAGCTACATTGTTCACGAAGCTCACACGTTTCTCGCTCTTAACTGGAAATCATTGCATTTTAGAGGAAATGTGGTTTGTATCAGGTTCAGAAGAAGAGTTGACCGAGATGTGGTCCGTATTTGTAGGAAACACCGTTATTTTGTTCTGACAACAGTCACGTTTCCTGCTGTATTAGAGGCACTTAGAAAGCAAGAGCGTGCTTCTTGCTCTAAAGTAGAGTGTGTTTCATGGATGAGAACTGTGCTGTGTGTTTCCCTTCAGAAACGGAGTTAAATTCCAGGCCCGGTGTCTTCCTACAAGCAAGAAATCATTTCAGATAAACGCAGTCACTTTTCAGCACAAATGAATATAAATCGTTTACGAAGCTCACACGTATCTCACTCTTAACTGAAAAGCATTGGATATTAGATGACGTGTGGTTTGTATCAGTTTCAGAAGCAGAGTTGAACTAGCTATGGTCCGTATGTGTAGGAAATACCGTTCTTTTGTTCTGAGCTCACTCACGTTTCCTTTCTCTATTAGAGACTCTAGAAAGCAAGAGCATGCTTCGTGCTCTAAAGAAGAGTGTGTTTCATGGATGAGAACTGTGCTGTGTGTTTCCCCTCAGAAATGGAGTTAAATTCCACTCTCTGTATTTTACTACACGCAAAACATCTTTTCGGGTAAACTCAGTCACTTTTCAGCTTAAATGAATATAAATCGTTTACGAATATCACACGTTTCTCACTCTTAAGTGAAAAGCATTGGATGTTAGATGACTTGTGGTTTGTATCAGTTTCAGAAGCGGAGTTGAACTAGCAGTGGTTCGTATGTGTAGGAAACACCGTTCTTTTGTTCTGAGCACACTCAAGTTTCCTGTTCTATTAGAGACTCTAGAAAGCAAGAGCGTGATTTTTCCTAAACGCAGAGTATGTTTCATCATGAGAAATGTGATGTGTGTTTCGCTTCAGAAATGGAGTTAAATCACAGGCTCTGTATCTTCCTACAAGCAAGACTTCGTTTCACGTGAACTTAGTCAACTTTCAGCTCAAACAAAGCTACATCATTCACGAAGCTCACAAGTTTCTTGCTCTTAACTGCAAAGCCTTGGATGTTAGTGGACCTGTGGTTTGTATCAGTTTCAGAAGCAGAGTTGAACTAGCAATGGTCCATATGTGTAGGAAACACCGTTCTTTTGTTCTGAGTATCCTCAAGTTTCTGGCTCTATTAGAGACTCTGGAAAGCAAGAGCATGCTTCTTGCTCTCAAGCAGAGTGTGTTTCATGGATGAGTACTGTGCTGTGTGTTTCCCATCAGTAATGGAGTTAAATTCAAGGCAATGTGTCTTCCTATAAGCAAGATATCATTTAAGGTAAACACAGTCACTTTTCAGCTCAAATGAATATAAATTGTTTACGAAGCTCACACGTTTCTTGCTCTTAGCAGAAAAGCATTGGATGTTAGATGAGTTGTGGTTTGTATGAGTTTCAGAAGCAGAGTTGAACTAGCAATGGTCCGTAAATGAAGGAAACACCGTTATTTTGTTTGAGCACCCTCATGTTTCTGGCTCTGTTAGAGACTCTAGAAAGTAAGAGCATGCTTCGTGCTTCTAAAGCAGAGTATGTTTCATGGATGATAACTGTGCTGTGTGCTTCCCTTCAGAAATGGAGTTAAATCCCAGGCTCTGTGTCTTCCTACAAGCAAGACATCATTTCAGGTAAACACAGTCACTTTTCAGCTCAAATGAATATAAATCATTAATGAAGCTCACACGTTTCTTGCTCTTAACTGAAAAGCATTGGATGTTAGATGACTTGTGGTTTGTATTAGTTTCAGAATCAGAGTTGAACTAGCAATGGCCCATATGTATAGGAAACACAGTTCTTTTGTTCTGAGTACCCTCAAGTTTCTGGCTCTATTAGAGACTCCAGAAAGCAAGAGCGTGCTTCTTCCTATACGCAGAGTGTGTTTCATGGTGAGAACTGTGCTGTGTGTTTCCCTTCAGAAATGGAGTTAAATCACAGGCTCTGTGTCTTCCTACAAGCAAGACATCGTTTCAGGTAAACTCAGTCAATTTTCAGCTCAAAGGAAGCTACATTGTTCACGAAGCTCACACGTTTCTCGCTCTTAACTGGAAATCATTGCATTTTAGAGGAAATGTGGTTTGTATCAGGTTCAGAAGAAGAGTTGACCTAGATATAGTCCATAAGTGTAGGATACACCGTTATTTTTTTCTGGCCACAGTCACGTTTCCTGCTGTATTAGAGACTCTTAGAAAGCAAGTGGGTGCTTCTTGCTCTAAAGCAGAGTGTGTTTCCTGGATGAAGAGTGTGCTGTGTGTTTCCCTTCAGAAATGGAGTTAAATCCCAGGCTCTGTGTCTTCCTACAAGCAAGACATCTTTTCAAGTAAACTCAGTCACTTTTCAGCTCAAAGGAAGCTACATCGTTCAAGAGCTCACACGTTTCTTGCTCTTAACTTGAAAGCATTGCATGTTAATCGAACTGTGGTTTGTATCAGTTTCAAATAAGAGTTGACCTAGATATGGTCCGTATGTGTAGGAAACACCGTTATTTTGTTCTGACAACAGTCACGTTTCCTGCTGTATTAGAGACACTTAGAAAGCAAGAGCATGCTTCTTGCTCTAAAGTAGAGTGTGTTTCATGGATGAGAACTGTGCTGTGTGTTTCCCTTCAGAAACAGAGTTAAATTCCAGGCCCCGTGTCTTCCTACAAGCAAGAAATCATTTCAGATAAACGCAGTCATTTTTCAGCACAAATGAATATAAATCGTTTACGAAGCTCACACGTATCTCACTCTTAACTGAAAAGCATTGGATGTTAGATGACTTGTGGTTTGTATCAGTTTCAGAAGCAGAGTTGAACTAGCAATGGTCCGTATATGTAGGAAACACTGTTATTTTTTTCAGAGCATTCTAATGTTTCTGGCTCTATTAGAGACTGTAGAAAGCAAGAGCATGCTTCGTTCTCTAAAGCAGAGTGTGTTTCATGGATGAGAACTGTGATGTGTGTTTCCGTTCAGAAATGGAGTTAAATCACAGGCTCTGTGTCTTCCTACAAGCAAGACTTCATTTCACGTAAACTTATTCACCTTGCACTCAAACAAAGCTACATCGTTCACGTAGCTCACACGCTTCTTGCTCTTAATTGTAAAGCATTGGGTGTTAGAGGACCAGTGTTTTGTGTCAGTTTTAGAAGCAGAGTTGAACTAGCAATGATCCTTATGTGTAGGAAACACTGTTCTTTTGTTCATAGTACCCTCAACTTTCTGGCTCTATTAGAGAGTCTGGAAAGCAAGAACATGCTTCTTGCTCTAAAGCAGAGTGTGTTTCATGGATGAGAACTGTGCTGTGTGTTTCCCTTCAGAAATGGAGTTAAATCCCAGACTCTGTGTCTTCCTACAAGCAAGACATCTTTTCAGGTAAACTCAGTCACTTTTCAGCTCAAAGGAAGCTAAATCGTTCACTAAGCTCACTCGTTTCTCGCTCTTAACTGGAAAGCATTGCATGTTAATGGATCTGTGGTTTGTATCAGTTTCAGAAGAAGAGTTGACATAGATATGGTCCGTATGTGTAGGAAACACCGTTATTTTGTTCTGACCACAGTCAGTTTCCTGCTGTATTAGAGACTCTTGGAAAGCAAGAGCGTGCTTCTTGATCTAAAGCAGAGTGTGTTTCATGGTTGAGAACTGTGCTGTGTGTTTCCCTTCAGAAATGGAGTTAAATTCCAGGCTCTGTGTCTTCCTACAAGCAAGACATCGTTTCAGGTATATGCCGTCACTTTTCAGTTGAAATGAATATAAATCGTTTACGAAGCTCACACGTTTCTCGCTCTTAAGTGAAAAGCACTGGATGTTAGATGACTTGTGGTTTGTATCAGTTTCAGAAGCAGAGTTGAACTAGCATTGGTCTCTATGTGTAGGAAACACCGTTCTTTGGTCTGAGTACCCTCAACTTTCTGGCTTTATTAGAGAGTCTGGAAAGCAAGAACATGCTTCTCGCTCTAAAGCAGAGTGTGTTTCATGGATGAGAACTGTGCTGTGTGTTTCCCTTCAGAAATGGAGTTAAATCCCAGGCTTTGTTTCTTCCTACAATCAAGACTCTTTTCAGGTAAACTCAGTCACCTTTCACCTCAAAGGAACCTACATCGTTCAAGAAGCTCACACGTTTCTCCCTATTAACTGTAAAGCATTGTATGTTAGAGGAACTGTGGTTTGTATCAGTTTCAGAAGAAGACTTGACCTAGATATGTTCCATATGTGTAGGAAACACCGTTATTTTGTTCTGACCCGAGTCACGTTTCCTGCTGAATTAGATACTCTTAGATACACTTAGAAAGCAAGAGAGTGCTTCTTGCTCTAAAGCAGAGTGTGTTTCATTGATGAGAACTGCGCTGTGTGTATCCCTTCCTAAATGGAGTTAAATCCCAGGCTCTGTGTCTTCCTACAAGCAAGACTTCATTTCACGTAAACTCATTCAACTTGCACTCAAACAAATCTACATGGTTCACGTACCTCACAAGTTTCTTGCTCTTAATTGCAAAGCATTGGATGTTAGAGGACCTGTGGTTTGTATCATTTTCAGGAGCAGAGTTGAACTAGATATTGTCCGTGTGTGTAGGAAACACAGTTCATTTATTATGAGCACACTTTCAAGTTTCTGGCTCTATTAGAGACTCCAGAAAGCAAGAGCATTCTTCTTGCTGTAAAGCAGAGTGTGTTTCATGGATGAGAACTGTGCTGTGTGTTTCACTTCACAAATGGAGTTAAATCCCCGGCTCTGTGTTTTCCTACAAGCAAGACATCTTTTCAGGTAAACTCAGTCACTTTTCAGCTCAAAGGAAGCTACATCGTTCACGAAGCTCAAACATTTCTCGCTCTTAACTGAAAAGTATTGGATGTTAGATGACTTGTGGTTTGTATCAGTTTCAGAAGCAGAGTTGAAGTAGCAATGGTCCGTATGTGTAGGAAACACCGTTCTTTTGTTCTGAGCACACTCACGTTTCCTGCTCTATTAGAGAATTAGAAAGCAACAGCGTGCTTCTTCCTATATGCAGAGTATGTTTCATCGTGAGAACAGTGCTGTGTGTTTCCCTTCAGAAATGGAGGTAAATCACAGTCTCTGTATCTTCCTAAAAGCAAGACTTCGTTTCAAGTAAACTCAGTAACCTTTCCGCTCAAACAAAGCTACATCGTTCACAAAGCTCACAAGTTTCTTGCTCTTAATGGGAAAGCATTGCATGTTAGAGGAACTGTGGTTTGTATCAGTTTCAGAAGGAGAGTTGACCTAGATATGGTCCGTATGTGAAGAAAACACCGTTATTTTGTTCTGACCAGAGTCACGTTTCCTGCTGTATTACATACTCTTAGAAAGCAAGAGAGTGCTTCTTGCTCTAAAGCAGAGTGTGTTTCATGGATGAGAACTGCGCTGTGTGTATCTCTTCCTAAATGGAGTTAAATCCAGGCTCTGTGTCTTCCTACAAGCAAGACATCATTTCAGGTATATGCAGTCACTTTTCAGTTCAAATGAATATAAATCGTTTACGAAGCTCACACGTTTCTCGCTCTTAAGTGAAAAGCACTGGATGTTAGATGACCTGTGGTTTGTATCAGTTTCTGAAGCAGAGTTGTACTAGCAGTGGTCTCTATGTGTAGGAAACACCGTTCTTTTGTTCTGAGTACCCTCAATTTTCTGGCTATATTAAGACTCTAGAAAGCAAGAGCATGCTTTGTGCTCTAAAGCAGAGTGTGTTTCATGGATGAGAACTGTGCTGTGTGTTTCCCTTCAGAAATGGAGTTAAATCCCATGCTCTGTGTCTTCCTACAAGCAAGACTTGATTTCACGTAAACTCATTCACCTTGCACTCAAACAAAGCTACATCGTTCACGTACCTCACACGTTTCTTGCTCTTAATTGTAAAGCATTGGATGTTAGAGGACCTGTGGTTTGTGTCAGTTTCAGAAGCAGAGTTGAACTAGCAATGGTCCAATTGTGTAGGAAACACCGTTATTTTGTTCTGACCACAGTCACGATTCCTGCTGTATTAGAGACTCTTGGAAAGCAAGAGCGTGCTTCTTGCTCTAAAGCAGAGTGTGCTTCATGGATGAGAACTGTGCTGTGTGTTTCCCTTCAGAAATGGAGTTAAATGCCAAGCTCTGTGTCTTCCTACAAGCAAGACATCTTTTCAGGTAAACTCAGTCACTTTTCAGCTCAAAGGAAGCTACATCCTTCACGAAGCTCACACGTTTCTCGCTTTAACTTTAAAGCATTGCATTTTAATGGAACTGTGCTTTGTATCAGTTTCAGAAGAAGAGTTGACCTAGCTATGGTCCGTATTTGTAGGAAACACCGTTATTTTGTTCTGACCACAGTCACATTTCCTGCTGTATTAGAGACTCTTAGAAAGCAAGAGTGTGCTTCTTGCTCTAAAGCAGAGTGTGATTCATGGATGAGAACTGTGCTGTGTGTTTCCCTTCAGAAATGTAGTTGTAATCCAGGCGCTGTGTCTTAGTACAAGCATGACATCATTTCAGGTAAACGCTGTCACTTTTCAGCTCCAATGAATATAAATCATTTACAAAGCTCACACGTTTCTTGCTCTTAACTGAAAAGCATTGGATGTTAGATTACTTGTGGTTTGTATCAGTTTCAGATGCAGAGTTGAACTAGCAATGGTCCGTATATGTAGGAAACACCGTTCTTTTTTTCTGAGTACCCTCAATTTTCTGGCTATATTAAGACTCTAGAAAGCAAGAGCATGCTTCGTGCTCTAATTCAGAGTGTGTTTCATGGATGAGAACTGTGCTGTGGGTTTCCCTTCAGAAATGGAGTTAAATCCCAGGCTCTGTGTCTTCCTACAAGCAAGACTTCAATTCACGTAAACTCATTCACCTTGCACTCAAACAAAGCTACATCGTTCACGTAGCTCACACGCTTCTTGCTCTTAATTGTAAAGCATTGGATGTTAGAGGACCTGTGGTTTGTGTCAGTTTCAGAAGCAGAGTTGAACTAGCAATGATCCTTATGTGTAGGAAACACTGTTCTTTTGTTCATAGTACACTCAAATTTCTGGCGCTATTAGAGAGTCTGGAAAGCAAGAACATGCTTCTTGCTCTAAAGCAGAGTGTGTTTCATGGATGAGAACTGTGCTGTGTGTTTCCCTTCAGAAATGGAGTTAAATTTAAGGCTCTGTGTCTTCTTACAAGCAAGACATCATTTCAGGTATATGCAGTCAGTTTTCAGTTCAAATGAACATAAATCGTTTACGAAGCTCAGAGGTTTCTTGCTCTTAACTGAAAAGCATTGGATGTTAGATGACTTGTGGTTTGTATCAGTTTCAGAAGCAGAGTTGAACTAGCATTGGTATCTATGTGTAGGAAACACCGTTCTTTTGTTCAGAGTACCCTCAATTTTCTGGCTATATTAAGACTCTAGAAGGCAAGAGCATGCTTTGTGCTCTAAAGCAGAGTGTGTTTCATTGATGAGAACTGTGCTGTGGGTTTCCCTTCAGAAATGGAGGTAAATCCCAGGCTCTTTGTCTTCCTACAAGCAAGACATCTTTTCAGGTAAACTCAGTCACTTTTCAGCTCAAAGGAAGCTAAATCGTTCACTAAGCTCACACGTTTCTCGCTCTTAACTGGAAAGCATTGCATGTTAATGGAACTGTGCTTTGTATCAGTTTCAGAAGAGGAGTTGACCTAGATATAGTCCGTATTTGTAGGAAACACCGTTATTTTGTTCTGCCCACAGTCACGTTTCCTGCTGTATTAGAGACTCTTAGAAAGCAAGAGTGTGCTTCTTGCTCTAAAGCACAGTGTGCTTCATGGATGACAACTGTGCTGTTTGTTTCCCTTCAGATAAGGAGTTATAATCCAGGCTCTGTGTCTTCCTACAAGCAAGACATCATTTCAGGTAAACACTGTCACTTTTAAGCTCAAATGAATATAAATCAGTTACAAAGCACACACGTTTCTTGCTCTTAACTGAAAAGCATTGGATGTTAGATGACTTGAGGTTTGTATCAGTTTCAGAAGCAGAGTTGAACTACCAATGGTCCGTATATGTAGGAAACACCGTTATTTTTTTCAGAGCACCCTCATGTTTCTGGCTCTATTAGAGACTCTAGAAAGCAAGAGCATGATTCGTTCTCTAAAGCAGAGTGTGTTTCATGGATGAGAACTGTGATGTGTGTTTCCCTTCAGAAATGGAGTTAAATCCCAGGCTCTGTGTCTTCCTACAAGAAAGACATCTTTTCAGGTTAACTCAGTCACTTTTCAGCTCAAAGGAATCTACATCATTCACGAAGCTCACACATTTCTCGCTCTTAACTGGAAAGCATTGCATGTTAATGGAACTGTGGTTTGTATCAGTTTCAGAAGAAGAGTTGACATAGATATGGTCCGTATGTGTAGGAAACACCGTTATTTTGTTCTGACCACAGTCACGTTTCCTGCTGTATTAGAGACTTTTGGAAAGCAAGAGCGTGCTTCTTGCTCTAAAGCAGAGTGTGATTCATGGATGAGAACTGTGCTGTGTGTTTCCCTTCAGAAATGTAGTTGTAATCCAGGCGCTGTGTCTTAGTACAAGCATGACATCATTTCAGGTAAACGCTGTCACTTTTCAGCTCCAATGAATATAAATCATTTACAAAGCTCACACGTTTCTTGCTCTTAACTGAAAAGCATTGGATGTTAGATTACTTGTGGTTTGTATCAGTTTCAGATGCAGAGTTGAACTAGCAATGGTCCGTATATGTAGGAAACACCGTTCTTTTTTTCTGAGTACCCTCAATTTTCTGGCTATATTAAGACTCTAGAAAGCAAGAGCATGCTTCGTGCTCTAATTCAGAGTGTGTTTCATGGATGAGAACTGTGCTGTGGGTTTCCCTTCAGAAATGGAGTTAAATCCCAGGCTCTGTGTCTTCCTACAAGCAAGACTTCAATTCACGTAAACTCATTCACCTTGCACTCAAACAAAGCTACATCGTTCACGTAGCTCACACGCTTCTTGCTCTTAATTGTAAAGCATTGGATGTTAGAGGACCTGTGGTTTGTGTCAGTTTCAGAAGCAGAGTTGAACTAGCAATGATCCTTATGTGTAGGAAACACTGTTCTTTTGTTCATAGTACACTCAAATTTCTGGCGCTATTAGAGAGTCTGGAAAGCAAGAACATGCTTCTTGCTCTAAAGCAGAGTGTGTTTCATGGATGAGAACTGTGCTGTGTGTTTCCCTTCAGAAATGGAGTTAAATTTAAGGCTCTGTGTCTTCTTACAAGCAAGACATCATTTCAGGTATATGCAGTCAGTTTTCAGTTCAAATGAACATAAATCGTTTACGAAGCTCAGAGGTTTCTTGCTCTTAACTGAAAAGCATTGGATGTTAGATGACTTGTGGTTTGTATCAGTTTCAGAAGCAGAGTTGAACTAGCATTGGTATCTATGTGTAGGAAACACCGTTCTTTTGTTCAGAGTACCCTCAATTTTCTGGCTATATTAAGACTCTAGAAGGCAAGAGCATGCTTTGTGCTCTAAAGCAGAGTGTGTTTCATTGATGAGAACTGTGCTGTGGGTTTCCCTTCAGAAATGGAGGTAAATCCCAGGCTCTTTGTCTTCCTACAAGCAAGACATCTTTTCAGGTAAACTCAGTCACTTTTCAGCTCAAAGGAAGCTAAATCGTTCACTAAGCTCACACGTTTCTCGCTCTTAACTGGAAAGCATTGCATGTTAATGGAACTGTGCTTTGTATCAGTTTCAGAAGAGGAGTTGACCTAGATATAGTCCGTATTTGTAGGAAACACCGTTATTTTGTTCTGCCCACAGTCACGTTTCCTGCTGTATTAGAGACTCTTAGAAAGCAAGAGTGTGCTTCTTGCTCTAAAGCACAGTGTGCTTCATGGATGACAACTGTGCTGTTTGTTTCCCTTCAGATAAGGAGTTATAATCCAGGCTCTGTGTCTTCCTACAAGCAAGACATCATTTCAGGTAAACACTGTCACTTTTAAGCTCAAATGAATATAAATCAGTTACAAAGCACACACGTTTCTTGCTCTTAACTGAAAAGCATTGGATGTTAGATGACTTGAGGTTTGTATCAGTTTCAGAAGCAGAGTTGAACTACCAATGGTCCGTATATGTAGGAAACACCGTTATTTTTTTCAGAGCACCCTCATGTTTCTGGCTCTATTAGAGACTCTAGAAAGCAAGAGCATGATTCGTTCTCTAAAGCAGAGTGTGTTTCATGGATGAGAACTGTGATGTGTGTTTCCCTTCAGAAATGGAGTTAAATCCCAGGCTCTGTGTCTTCCTACAAGAAAGACATCTTTTCAGGTTAACTCAGTCACTTTTCAGCTCAAAGGAATCTACATCATTCACGAAGCTCACACATTTCTCGCTCTTAACTGGAAAGCATTGCATGTTAATGGAACTGTGGTTTGTATCAGTTTCAGAAGAAGAGTTGACATAGATATGGTCCGTATGTGTAGGAAACACCGTTATTTTGTTCTGACCACAGTCACGTTTCCTGCTGTATTAGAGACTTTTGGAAAGCAAGAGCGTGCTTCTTGCTCTAAAGCAGAGTGTGATTCATGGATGAGAACTGTGCTGTGTGTTTCCCTTCAGAAATGTAGTTGTAATCCAGGCGCTGTGTCTTAGTACAAGCATGACATCATTTCAGGTAAACGCTGTCACTTTTCAGCTCCAATGAATATAAATCATTTACAAAGCTCACACGTTTCTTGCTCTTAACTGAAAAGCATTGGATGTTAGATTACTTGTGGTTTGTATCAGTTTCAGATGCAGAGTTGAACTAGCAATGGTCCGTATATGTAGGAAACACCGTTCTTTTTTTCTGAGTACCCTCAATTTTCTGGCTATATTAAGACTCTAGAAAGCAAGAGCATGCTTCGTGCTCTAATTCAGAGTGTGTTTCATGGATGAGAACTGTGCTGTGGGTTTCCCTTCAGAAATGGAGTTAAATCCCAGGCTCTGTGTCTTCCTACAAGCAAGACTTCAATTCACGTAAACTCATTCACCTTGCACTCAAACAAAGCTACATCGTTCACGTAGCTCACACGCTTCTTGCTCTTAATTGTAAAGCATTGGATGTTAGAGGACCTGTGGTTTGTGTCAGTTTCAGAAGCAGAGTTGAACTAGCAATGATCCTTATGTGTAGGAAACACTGTTCTTTTGTTCATAGTACACTCAAATTTCTGGCGCTATTAGAGAGTCTGGAAAGCAAGAACATGCTTCTTGCTCTAAAGCAGAGTGTGTTTCATGGATGAGAACTGTGCTGTGTGTTTCCCTTCAGAAATGGAGTTAAATTTAAGGCTCTGTGTCTTCTTACAAGCAAGACATCATTTCAGGTATATGCAGTCAGTTTTCAGTTCAAATGAACATAAATCGTTTACGAAGCTCAGAGGTTTCTTGCTCTTAACTGAAAAGCATTGGATGTTAGATGACTTGTGGTTTGTATCAGTTTCAGAAGCAGAGTTGAACTAGCATTGGTATCTATGTGTAGGAAACACCGTTCTTTTGTTCAGAGTACCCTCAATTTTCTGGCTATATTAAGACTCTAGAAGGCAAGAGCATGCTTTGTGCTCTAAAGCAGAGTGTGTTTCATTGATGAGAACTGTGCTGTGGGTTTCCCTTCAGAAATGGAGGTAAATCCCAGGCTCTTTGTCTTCCTACAAGCAAGACATCTTTTCAGGTAAACTCAGTCACTTTTCAGCTCAAAGGAAGCTAAATCGTTCACTAAGCTCACACGTTTCTCGCTCTTAACTGGAAAGCATTGCATGTTAATGGAACTGTGCTTTGTATCAGTTTCAGAAGAGGAGTTGACCTAGATATAGTCCGTATTTGTAGGAAACACCGTTATTTTGTTCTGCCCACAGTCACGTTTCCTGCTGTATTAGAGACTCTTAGAAAGCAAGAGTGTGCTTCTTGCTCTAAAGCACAGTGTGCTTCATGGATGACAACTGTGCTGTTTGTTTCCCTTCAGATAAGGAGTTATAATCCAGGCTCTGTGTCTTCCTACAAGCAAGACATCATTTCAGGTAAACACTGTCACTTTTAAGCTCAAATGAATATAAATCAGTTACAAAGCACACACGTTTCTTGCTCTTAACTGAAAAGCATTGGATGTTAGATGACTTGAGGTTTGTATCAGTTTCAGAAGCAGAGTTGAACTACCAATGGTCCGTATATGTAGGAAACACCGTTATTTTTTTCAGAGCACCCTCATGTTTCTGGCTCTATTAGAGACTCTAGAAAGCAAGAGCATGATTCGTTCTCTAAAGCAGAGTGTGTTTCATGGATGAGAACTGTGATGTGTGTTTCCCTTCAGAAATGGAGTTAAATCCCAGGCTCTGTGTCTTCCTACAAGAAAGACATCTTTTCAGGTTAACTCAGTCACTTTTCAGCTCAAAGGAATCTACATCATTCACGAAGCTCACACATTTCTCGCTCTTAACTGGAAAGCATTGCATGTTAATGGAACTGTGGTTTGTATCAGTTTCAGAAGAAGAGTTGACATAGATATGGTCCGTATGTGTAGGAAACACCGTTATTTTGTTCTGACCACAGTCACGTTTCCTGCTGTATTAGAGACTTTTGGAAAGCAAGAGCGTGCTTCTTGCTCTAAAGCAGAGTGTGTTTCATGGATGAGAACTGTGATGTGTGTTTCCCTTCAGAAATGGAGTTAAATTCCAGGCTCTGTGTCTTCCTACAAGCAAGACATCATTTCAGGTATATGCAGTCACTTTTCAGTTCAAATGAATATAAATCGTTTACGAAGCTCACACGTTTCTCGCTCTTAAGTGAAAAGCACTGGATGTTAGATGACTTGTGGTTTGCATCAGTTTCAGAAGCAGAGTTGAACTAGCAGTGGTCTCTATGTGTAGGAAACACCGTTCTTTTGTTCTGAGTACCCTCAGTTTTCTGGCTATATTAAGACTCTAGAAAGCAAGAGCATGCTTCGTGCTCTAAAGCAGAGTGTGTTTCATGTATGAGAACTGTGCTGTGGGTTTCCCTTCGGAAATGGAGTTAAATCCCAGGCTCTGTGTCTTCCTACAAGCAAGACTTCAATTCACATAAACTCATTCACCTTGCACTCAAACAAAGCTACATCGTTCACGTAGCTCACACGTTTCTTGCTCTTAATTGTAAAGCATTGGATGTTAGAGGACCTGTGGTTTGTGTCAGTTTCAGAAGCATAGTTGAACTAGCAATGATCCTTATGTGTAGGAAACACTGTTCTTTTTTTCATAGTACCCTCAACTTTCTGGCTCTATTAGAGAGTCTGGAAAGCAAGAACATGCTTATTGCTCTAAAGCAGAGTGTGTTTCATGGATGAGAACTGTGCTGGGTGTTTCCCTTCAGAAATGGAGTTAAATCCCAGACTCTGTGTCTTCCTACAAGCAAGACATCTTCTCAGGTAAACTCACTCACTTTTTAGCTCAAAGGAAGCTACATCGTTCACGAAGTTCACACGTTTCTCGCTCTTAACTGGAAAGCATTGCATGTTAATGGAACTGTGCTTTGTATCAGTTTCAGAAGAAGAGTTGACCTAGATATGGTCTGTATTTGTAGGAAACACCGTTATTTTGTTCTATCCATAGACACGTTTCCTGCTGTATCAGAGACTCTTAGAAAGCAAGAGTGTGCTTCTTGCTCTAAAGCAGAGTGTGTTTGATGGATGAGAACTGTGCTGTGTGTTTCCCTTCAGAAATGGAGTTAAATTCCAGACCCTGTGTCTTCCTACAAGCAAGACATCATTTCAGGTAAACGCAGTCAGTTTTTAGGTCAAATGAATATAAATCGTTTACAAAGATCCCACGTTTATCGCTGTTCACTAAAAAGCATTGGATGTTAGATGACTTGTGGTTTGTATCAGTTTGAGAAGCAGAGTTGAACTAGCAATGGTCCGTATGTGTAGGAAACACCGTTCTTTTTTTCAGAGTACCCTCAAGTTTCTGGCTCTATTAGAGACTCTAGAAAGCAAGAGCATGCTTCGTGCTCTAAAGCAGAGTGTGTTTCATAGATGAGATCTGTGCTGTGTGTTTCCCTTCAGAAATGGAGTTAAATCCCAGACTCTGTGTCTTCCTACAAGCAAGACATCTTTTCAGGTAAACTCAGTCACTTTTCAGCTAAAAGGAAGCTACATCGTTCACGAAGCTCACTCGTTTCTAGCTCTTAAGTGAAATGCATTGGATGTTAGAGGACCTGTGGTTTGTATCAGTTTAAGGAGCAGAGTTTAACTAGATATTGTCCGTGTGTGTAGGAAACACCGTTCTTTTGTTCAGAGTACCCTCAAGTTTCTGGCTCTATTAGAGAGTCTGGAAAGCAAGAACATGCTTCTTGCTCTAAAGCAGATTGTGTTTCATGGTTGAGAACTGTGCTGTGTGTTTCCCTTCAGAAATGGAGTTAAAATCCTGGCCCCATGTCTTCCTACCATCAAGACATCTTTTCAGGTAAACTAAGTCACTTTTCAGCTCAAAGGAAGCTAAATCGTTCACGAAGCTCACACGTTTCTCGCTCTTAACTGGAAAGCATTGCATGTTAATGGGACTGTGCTTTGTATCAGTTTCAGAAGAAGAGTTGACCTAGATATGGTACGTATGTGTAGGAAACACCGTTCTTTTGTTCTGACCACAGTCACATTTACTGCTGTATTAGAGACTCTTAGAAAGCAAGACTGTGCTTCTTGCTCTAAAGCAGAGTGTGTTTCATGGATGAGAACTGTGCTGTGTGTTTCCCTTCAGAAATGGAGTTAAATTCCAGGCTCTGTGTCTTCCTACAAGCAAGACATCATTTCAGGTATATGCAGTCACTTTTCAGTTCAAATGAATATAAATCGTTTACGAAGCTCACACGTTTCTTGCTCTTAAGTGAAAAGCACTGGATGTTAGATGACTTGTGGTTTGTATCAGTTTCAGAAGCAGAGTTGAACTAGCATTGGTCTCTATGTGTAGGAAACACCGTTCTTACGTTCTGAGTACCCTCAATTTTCTGGCTATATTAAGACTCTAGAAAGCAAGAGCATGCTTCGTGCTGTAGAGCAGAGTGTGTTTCATGGATGAGAACTGTGCTGTGGGTTTCCCTTCAGAAATGGAGTTAAATCCCAGGCTCTGTTTCTTCCTACAAGCAAGACATCATTTCAGGTATATGCAGTCACTTTTCAGTTCAAATGAATATAAATCGTTTACGAAGCTCACACGTTTCTTGCTCTTAAGTGAAAAGCACTGGATGTTAGATGACTTGTGGTTTGTATCAGTTTCAGAAGCAGAGTTGAACTAGCATTGGTCTCTATGTGTAGGAAACACCGTTCTTACGTTCTGAGTACCCTCAATTTTCTGGCTATATTAAGACTCTAGAAAGCAAGAGCATGCTTCGTGCTGTAGAGCAGAGTGTGTTTCATGGATGAGAACTGTGCTGTGGGTTTCCCTTCAGAAATGGAGTTAAATCCCAGGCTCTGTTTCTTCCTACAAGCAAGACTTCATTTCACGTAAACTCATTCACCTTGCACTAAAACAAAGCAGCATCGTTCACGTAGCTCACACGCTTCTTGCTGTTAATTGTAAAGCATTGGATGTTAGAGGACCTGTGGTTTGTGTCAGTTTCAGAAGCAGAGTTGAACTAGCAATGATCCTTATGTGTAGGAAACACTGTTCGTTTGTTCATAGTACCCTCAACTTTCTGGCTCTATTAGAGAGTCTGGAAAGCAAGAACATGCTTTTTGCTCTAAAGCAGAGTGTGTTTCATGGATGAGAACTGTGCTGTGTGTTTCCCTTCAGAAGTGGAGTTAAATTCCCGGCTCTGTGTCTTCCTACAAGCAAGATATCATTTCAGGTATATGCAGTCACTTTTCAGTTCAAATGAATATAAATCCTTTACGAAGCTCACACGTTTCTCGCTCTTAAGTAAAAAGCACTGGATGTTAGATGACTTATTTTTTGTATCAGTTTCAGAAGCAGAGTTGAACTAGCATTGGTCTCTATGTGTAGGAAACACCATTCTTTTGTTCTGAGTACCCTCAATTTTCTGGCTATATTAAGACTCTAGAAGGCAAGAGCATGCTTCGTGCTCTAAAGCAGAGTGTGTTTCATTGATGAGAACTGTGCTGTGGGTTTCCCTTCAGAAATGGAGTTAAATCCCAGGCTCTTTGTCTTCCTACATGCAAGACATCTTTTCAGGTAAACTCAGTCACTTTTCAGCTCAAAGGAAGCTAAATCGTTCACTAAGCTCACACGTTTCTCGCTCTTAACTGGAAAGCATTGCATGTTAATGGAACTGTGCTTTGTATCAGTTTCAGGAGAGGAGTTGACCTAGATATGGTCCATAAGTGTAGGAAACACCATTCTTTTGTTCAGAGTAACCTCAAGTTTCTGGCTCTATTAGAGACCCTAGAAAGCAAGATCATGCTTCGTGTTCTAAAGCAGAGTGTGTTTCATGGATGAGATCTGTGCTGTGTGTTTCCCTTCAGAAATGGAGTTAAAACCCAGGCTCTGTGTCTTCCTACAAGAAAGACTCTTTTCAGGTTAACTCAGTCACTTTTCAGCTCAAAGGAATCTACATCGTTCACGAAGCTCACACGTTTCTCGCTCTTAACTGGAAAGCATTGCATGTTAGAGGAACCGTGGTTTGTATCAGTTTCAGAAGTAGAGTTGACATAGACATGATCCGTATGTGTAGGAAACACCGTTATTTTGTTCTGACCACAGTCACGTTTCCTGCTGTATTAGAGACTCTTGGAAAGCAAGAGCATGCTTCTTCCTCTAAAGCAGAGTGTGTTTCATGGATGAGAACTGTGCTGTGTATTTCCCTTCAGAAATGGAGTTAAATTCCAGGCTCTGTGTCTTCCTACAAGCAAGACATCATTTCAGGTATATGCAGTCACTTTTCAGTTCAAATGAATATAAATCGTTTACGAAGCTCACACGTTTCTCGCTCTTAAGTGAAAAGCACTGAATGTTAGATGACTTGTGGTTTGTATCAGTTTCAGAAGCAGAGTTGAACTAGCATTGGTATCTATGTGTAGGAAACACCGTTCTTTTGTTCTGAGTACCCTCAATTGTCTGGCTATATTAAGACTCTAGAAAGCAAGAGCATACTTCGTGCTCTAAAGCAGAGCGTGTTTCATGGATGAGAACTGTGCTGTGGGTTTCCCTTCAGAAATGGAGTTAAATCCCAAGCTCTGTGTCTTCCTACAAGCAAGAGTTCATTTCACGTAAACTCATTCACCTTGCACTAAAACAAAGCTACATCGTTCACGTAGCTCACACGTTTCTTGCTGTTAATTGTAAAGCATTGGATGTTAGAGGACCTGTGATTTGTGTCAGTTTCAGAAGCAGAGTTGAACTAGCAATGATCCTTATGTGTAGGAAACACCGTTCTTTTGTTCATAGTACCCTCAACTTTCTGGCTCTATTAGAGAGTCTGGAAAGCAAGAACATGATTCTTGCTCTTAAGCAGAGTGTGTTTCATGGATGAGAACTGTGCTGTGTGTTGCCCTTCAGAAGTGGAGTTAAATTCCAGACTCTGTGTCTTCCTACAAGCAAGACATCTTTTCAGGTAAACTCAGTCACTTTTCAGCTAAAAGGAAGCTACCATCGTTCACGAAGCTCACACGTTTCTCGCTCTTAACTGGAAAGCATTGGATGTTAGAGGACCTGTGGTTTGTATCATTTTCAGGAGCAGAGTTGAACTAGATATTGTCCGTGTGTGTAGGAAACACAGTTCATTTATTATGAGCACACTTTCAAGTTTCTGGCTCTATTAGAGACTCCAGAAAGCAAGAGCATGCTTCTTGCTGTAAAGCAGAGTGTGTTTGATGGATGAGAACTGTGCTGTGTGTTTCCCTTCAGAAATGGAGTTAAATCCTCGGCTCTGTGTTTTCCTACAAGCAAGACATCTTTTCAGGTAAACTCAGTCACTTTTCAGCTCAAAGGAAGCTACATCGTTCACGAAGCTCACACATTTCTCGCTCTTAACTGGAAAGCATTGCATGTTATTGGAACTGTGGTTTGTATCAGTTTCAGAAGAAGAGTTGACCTAGATATGGTCCGTATGTGTAGGAAACACCGTTCTTTTGCTCAGAGTACCGTCAAGTTTCTGGCTCTATTAGAGACTCTAGAAAGCAATAGCATGCTTCGTGCTCTAAAGCAGAGTGTGTTTCATGGGTGAGATCTGTGCTGTGTGTTTCCCTTCAGAAATGGAGTTAAATCCCAGGCTATGTGTCTTCCTACAAGCAAGAATTCATTTCACGTAAACTCATTCACCTTGCACTCAAACAAAGCTACATCGTTCACGTAGCTCACACGTTTCTTGCTGTTAATTGTAAAGCATTGGATGTTAGAGGACCTGTGGTTTGTGTCAGTTTCAGAAGCAGAGTTGAACTAGCAATGATCCTTATGTGTAGGAAACACCGTTCTTTTGTTCATAGTACCCTCAACTTTCTGGCTCTATTAGAGAGTCTGGAAAGCAAGAACATGCTTCTTGCTCTAAAGCAGAGTGTGTTTCATGGATGAGAACTGTGCTGTGTGTTTCCCTTCGGAAGTGGAGTTAAATTCCAGACTCTGTGTCTTCCTACAAGCAAGACATCTTTTCAGGTAAACTCAGTCACTTTTCAGCTAAAAGGAAGCTACCATCGTTCACTAAGCTCACACGTTTCTCGCTCTTACCTGGAAAGGTTTGCATGTTCATGGAACTGTGCTTTGTATCAGTTTCAGAAGAAGAGTTGACATAGATATGGTCCGTATGTGTAGGAAACACCGTTCTTTTGTTCTGACCACAGTCACGTTTCCTGCTGTATTAGAGACTCTTAGAAAGCAAGAGTTTGCTTCTTGCTCTAAAGCAGAGTGTGTTTCATGGAAGAGAACTGTGCTGTGTGTTTCCCTTCAGAAATGGAGTTAAATTCCAGGTCTCGTGTCTTCCTAAATGCAAGACATCATTTCAGGTAAACACAGTCAGTTTTCAGGTCAAATGAATATAAATCGTTTACGAAGATCACACATTTCTCGCTCTTAACTGAAAAGCATTGGATGTTAGAGGACCTGTGGTTTGTATCAGTTTCAGAAGCAGAGTTGAACTAGCAATGGTCCGTATGTGTAGGAAACACCATTCTTTTTTTCTGAGTACCCTCAAGTTTCTGGTTCTTTTAGAGACTCTAGAAAGCAAGAGCATGCTTCTTGCTCTAAAGCAGATTGTGTTTCATGGATGAGAACTGTGCTGTGTGTTTCCCTTCAGAAATGGAGTTAAATCCCAGACTCTGTGTCTTCCTACAAGCACGACATCTTTTCAAGTAAACTCAGGCACTTTTCAGCTCAAAGGAAGCTACATCGTACACGAAGCTCACACGTTTCTCGCTCTTAACTTGAAAGCATTGCATGTTAATGGAACTGTGCTTTGTATCATTTGCAGATGAAGAGTTGACCTAGATATGGTCCGTATGTGTAGGAAACACCGTTATTTTGTTCTGACCACAGTCACGTTTCCTGCTGTATTAGAGAAACTTAGAAAACAAGAGCGTGCTTCTTGCTCTAAAGCAGAGTGTGTTTCATGGATGAGAACTGTGCTGTGTGTTTCCCTTCAGAAATGGAGTTAAATTCCAGGCCCCGTGTCTTCCTACAAGCAAGATATCATTTCAGGAAAACGCAGTCACTTTTCAGCTCAAATAAATATAAATCGTTTACGAAGCTCACAGGTTTCTTGCTCTTAACTGAAAAGCATTGGATGTTAGATGACTTGTGGTTTGTATCAGTTTCAGAAGCAGAGTTGAACTTGCAGTGGTCTGTATGTGTAAGGAACACCGTTCTTTTGTTCTGAGCACCCTCTTGTTTCTGGCTCTAATAGAGACTCTAGAAAGCAAGAGCGTGCTTCTTGCTATACGCACATTGTGTTTCATCGTGAGAACTGTGCTGTGTGTTTCCCTTCAGAAATGGAGTTAAATCACAGCCTCTGTATCTTCCTACAAGCAAGACTCGTTTCACGTAAACACAGTCACCTTTCAGCTCAAACAAAGCTACATCGTTCACGTAGCTCACACGTTTCTCGCTCTTAACTGGAAAGCATTGCATGTTAGAGGAACTGTCGTTTGTACCAGTTTCAGAAGAAGAGTTGACCTGGATATGGTCTGTATGTGTAGGAAACACCGTTATTTTGTTCTGACCACAGTCACGTTTCCTGCTGTATTAGAGAAACTTAGAAAACAAGAGCGTGCTTCTTGCTCTAAAGCAGAGTGTGTTTCATGGATGAGAACTGTGCTGTGTGTTTCCCTTCAGAAATGCAGTTAAATCTTAGCCTCTGTGTCTTCCTACAAACAAGACATTTTTTCCAGTAATTTCAGTCATTTTTCAGCTCAAAGGAAGCTACATTGTTCACGAAGCTCACACGTTTCTCGCTCTTAACCTGAAAGCATTGCATGTTAATGGAACTGTGCTTTATATCAGTTGCAGAAGAAAGGTTGACCTAGATATGGTCCGTATGTGTAGGAAATACTGTTATTTTGTTCTGACCACAGTCACGTTTCCTGCTGTATTAGAGACTCTAGAAAGCAAGAGCGTGCTTCTTCCTATACGCAGAGTGTGTTTCCTAGTGAGAACTGTGCTGTGTGTTTCCCTTCAGAACGGAGTTTAACACAGGCTCTGTATCTTCCTACAATCAAGACTTCATTTCACCTACACTCAGTCACCTTGCACTCAAACAAAGCTACATCGTTCACATAGTTCACAATTTTCTTGCTCTTAACTGTAAAGCATTGGATGTTAGAGGACCTGTGGTTTTTTATCAGTTTCAGAAGCAGAGTTGAACTAGCAATGGTCCATATGTGTAGGAAACACCGTTCTTTTGTGCTGAGTACCCTCAATTTTCTGGCTCTTTTAGAGACTCTGGAAAGCAAGAGCGTGCTTCTTGCTCTAAAGCAGAGTGTGTTTCATGGATGAGAACTGTGCTCCGTGTTTCTCTTCAGAAATGGAGTTAAATTCCAGGCCCCGTGTCTTCTTACAAGCAAGACATCATTTCAGGTAAACGCAGTCACTTTTCAGCTCAAATGAATATAAATCGTTTACGAAGCTCACACGTTTCTCGCTCTTAACTGAGAAGCATTGGATGTTAGATGACGTGTGGTTTGTACCAGTTTCAGAAGCAGAGTTGAACTAGCAATGGTCCGTATGTGTAGGATTACCGTTCTTTTGTTCAGAGAACCCTCAAGTTTCTGGGTCTATTAGAGATTCTGGAAATCAAGAGCATGCTTCGTGCTCTAAAGCAGAGTGTGTTTTATGGATGAGAACTGTGCTGTGTGTTTCCCTTCAGAAATGGAGTTAAATCCCAGGCTCAGTATCTTCCTACAAGCAAGACATCTTTTCAAGTAAACTCAGTAACTTTTCAGCTCAAAGGAAGCTACATCGTTCACGTAGCTCACACGTTTCTCGCTCTTAACTTGAAAGCATTGCATATTAATGGAACTGTGCTTTGTATCAGTTGCAGAAGAAAGGTTGACCTACATATGGTCTGTATGTGTAGGAAACACCCTTATTTTGTTCTGAACACAGTCACATTTCCTGCTGTATTAGATACACTTAGAAAGCAAGAGCGTACTTCTTGCTCTAAAGCAGAGTGTGTTTCATGGATGAGAACTGTGCTGCATGTTTCCCTTTAGAAATGGAGTTAAATACCAGGCCCCTTGCCTTCTACAAGCAAGATATCATTTCAGGTAAACGCAGTCACTTTTCAGCTCAAATGAATATAAATCGTTTACGAAGCTCACATGTTTCTTGCTCTTAACTGAAAAGCATTGGATGTTAGATGACTTGTAGTTTGTATCAGTTTCAGAAGCAGAGTTGAACGAGCAGTGGTCCGTATGTGTAGGAAACACCGTTCTTTTGTTATGAGCACACTCAAGTTTCCTGGTATATTAGAGAGACTAGAAAGCAAAAGCGTGCTTCTTCCTATACCCAGAATGTGTTTCCTTGTGAGAACTGTGCTGTGTGTTTCCCTTCAGAAATGGAGTTAAATCACAGGCTCTGTATCTTCCTACAATCAAGACTTCATTTCACGTAAACTCAGTCATCTTGCACTCAAACAAAGCTACATCGTTCATATAATTCACACGTTTCTTGCTCTTAACTGTAAAGCATTGTATGTTAGAGGACCTGTGGTTTGTATCAGTTTCAGAAGGAGAGTTGTACTAGCAATGGTCTGTATGTGTAGGAAACACCATTCTATTTTTCTGAGTACCCTCAAGTTTCTGGCTCTTTTAGAGACTCTAGAAAGCAAGAGCATGCTTCTTGCTCTATAGGAGAGTGTGTCTCATGGATGAGAACTGTGCTGTGTGTTTCCCTTCAGAAATGCAGTTAAATTCCAGGCTCTGTGTCTTTCTACAAGCAAGACATATTTTCAAGTAAACTCAGTCCCTTTTCAGCTCAAAGGAAGCTACATCGTTCACGAAGCTCACACGTTTCTCGCTCTTAACTGGAAAGCATTGCATGTTAATGGAACTGTGCTTTGTATCAGTTGCAGAAGAAAGGTTGACCTACATATGGTCCGTATGTGTATGAAACGTTATTTTGTTCTGACCACAGTCACGTTTCCTCCTGTATTAGAGACACTTAGAAAAGAAGAGCGTGCTTCTTGCTCTAAAGCAGAGTGTGTTTCATAGATGAGAACTGTGCTGTGTGTTTCCCTTCATAAATGGAGTTAAATTCCAGGCCCCGTGTCTTCCTACAAGCAAGACATCATTTCAGGAAAACGCAGTCACTTTTCAGCTCAAATGAATATAAATCTTTTAGGAAGCTCACATGTTTCTTGCTCTTAATTGAAAAGCATTGGATGTTAGCTGACTTGTGGTTTGTATCAGTTTCAGAAGCAGAGTTGATCTAGCAGTGGTCTCTATGAGTAAGGAACACCGTTCTTTTGTTCTGAGCACCCTCATGTTTCTGACTCTATTAGAGAATCTAGAAAGCAAGAGCGTGCTTCTTGCTATACGCAGAGTGTGTTTCATCGTGAGAACTGTGCTGTGTGTTTCCTTTCAGAAATGGAGTAAAATCACAGGCTCTGTATCTTCCTACAAGCAAGACATCATTTCAGGTAAACGCAGTCACTTTTCAGCTCAAATGAATATAAATCGTATACAAAGCTCCCACGTATTTGCTCTTAACTGAAAAGCATTGGATGTTAGATGACTTGTGGTTTATATCAGTTTCAGGAGCAGAGTTGAACTAGCAGTGGTCCGTATGTGTAGGAAACACCGTTATTTTGTTATGAGTACCCTCAAGTTTCTGGCTCTATTAGAGACTCTGGAAAGCAAGAGCATGCTTCGTGCTCTAAAGCAGAGTGTGTTTTATGGATGAGAACTGTGCTGTGTGTTTCCCTTCAGAAATGGAGTTAAATCCCAGGCTCAGTATCTTCCTACAAGCAAGACATCTTTTCAAGTAAACTCGGGCACTTTTCAGCTCAAAGGAAGCTACATCGTTCACGTAGCTCACACGTTTCTCGCTCTTAACTGGAAAGCATTGCATGTTAGAGGAAATGTGGTTTGTATCAGTTTCAGAAGAAGAGTTGACCTAGATATGGTCCGTACGTGTAGGAAACACCCTTAATTTGTTCTGACCACAGTCACGTTTCCTGCTGTATTAGAGACTCTAGAAAGCAAGAGCGTGCTTCTTGCTATACGCACAGTGTGTTTCATTGTGAGAACTGTGCTGTGTGTTTCCCTTCAGAAATGGAGTTAAATCACAGGCTCTGTATCTTCCTACAAGCAAGACATCGTTTCACGTAAACACAGTCACCTTTCAGCTCAAACAAAGCTACATCGTTCACGTAGCTCACACGTTTCTCGCTCTTAACTGAAAAGCATTGCATGTTAGAGGAACTGTGGTTTGTACCAGTTTCAGAAGAAGAGTTGACCTAGATATGGTCCGTATGTGTAGGAAACACTGTTATTTTGTTCTGACCACAGTCACGTTTCCTGCTGTATTAGAGACTGTTAGAAAGCAAGAGCGTGCTTCTTCCTCTGAAGCAGAATGTGTTTCATGGATGAGAACTGTGCTGTGTGTTTCCCTTCAGAAATGCAGTTAAATCCTAGGCTCTGTGTCTTCCTACAAGCAAGACATTTTTTCAAGTAATTTCAGTCATTTTTCAGCTCAAAGGAAGCTACATTGTTCATGAAGCTCACACGTTTCTCGCTCTTAACTTGAAAGCATTGCATGTTAATGGAACTGTGCTTTGTATCAGTTGCAGAAGAAAAGTTGACCTACATATGGTCCGTATGTGTAGGAAATACTGTTATTTTGTTCTGACCACAGTCACGTTTCCTCCTGTATTAGAGACACTTAGAAAGCAAGAGCTTGCTACTTGCTCTAAAGAAGAGTGTGTTTCATGGATGAGAACTGTGTTGCGTGTTTCCCTTCAGAAATGGAGTTAAATTCCAGGCCCCGTGTCTTCCTACAAGCAAGACATCATTTCCGGTAAACGCAGTCACTTTTCAGCTCAAATGAATATAAATCGTTTACAAAGCTGACAGGTTTCTTGCTCTTAACTGAAAGCATTGGATGTTAGATGACTTGTGGTTAGTATCAGTTTCAGAAACAGAGTTGAACTAGCAGTGGTGCATATGTGTAGGAAACACCTTTCTTTTGTTATGAGCACACTCAAGTTTCCTGCTCTATTAGAGACTCTGGAAAGCAAGAGCGTGCTTCTTCCTATACGCAGAGTGTATTTCTTCGTGAGAACTGTGCTGTGTGTTTCCTTTCAGAAATGGAGTAAAATCACAGGCTCTGTATCTTCCTACAAGCAAGACATCATTTCAGGTAAACGCAGTCACTTTTCAGCTCAAATGAATATAAATCGTATACAAAGCTCCCACGTTTCTTGCTCTTAAATGAAAAGCATTGGATGTTAGATGACTTGTGGTTTATATCAGTTTCAGGAGCAGAGTTGAACTAGCAGTGGTCCGTATGTGTAGGAAACACCGTTATTTTGTTATGAGTACCCTCAAGTTTCTGGCTCTATTAGAGACTCTGGAAAGCAAGAGCATGCTTCGTGCTCTAAAGCAGAGTGTGTTTTATGGATGAGAACTGTGCTGTGTGTTTCCCTTCAGAAATGGAGTTAAATCCCAGGCTCAGTATCTTCCTACAAGGAAGACATCATTTCAGGTAAACTCAGTCACTTTCAGCTCAAATGAATATAAATCTATTACGAAGATCACACGTTTCTCACTCTTAACTGAAAAGCATTGGACGATAGATGACTTGTGGTTTGTATCAGTTTCAGAAGCAGAGTTGAACTAGCTATGGTCCGTTTGTGTAGGAAACACCATTCATTTGTTCTGAGCTAACTCACGTTTCCTGCTCTATTAGAGACTCTAGAAAGCAAGAGCGTGCTTCTTCCTATACGCAGAGTGTGTTTCCTCGTGAGAACTGTGATCTGTGTTTCCCTTCAGAACGGAGTTAAATCACAGGCTCTGTATCTTCCTACAATCAAGACTTCATTTCACGTAAACTCAGTCACCTTGCACTCAAACAAAGCTACATTGTTCACATAGTTCACAATTTTCTTGCTCTTAACTGTAAAGCATTGGATATTAGAGGTCCTGTGGTTTTTTATCAGTTTCAGAAGCAGAGTTGAACTAGCAATGGTCCATATGTGTAGGAAACACTGTTCTTTTGTGCTGAGTACCCTCAAGTTTCTGGCTCTATTAGAGACTCTGGAAAGCAAGAGCGTGCTTCTTGCTCTAAAGCAGAATGTGTTTCATGGATGAGAACTGTGCTGTGTGTTTCCCTTCAGAAATGCAGTTAAATCCTAGGCTCTGTGTCTTCCTACAAGCAAGACATTTTTTCAAGTAATTTCAGTCATTTTTCAGCTCAAAGGAAGCTACATTGTTCATGAAGCTCACACGTTTCTCGCTCTTAACTTGAAAGCATTGCATGTTAATGGAACTGTGCTTCGTATCAGTTGCAGAAGAAAAGTTGACCTACATATGGTCCGTATGTGTAGGAAATACTGTTATTTTGTTCTGACCACAGTCACGTTTTCTGCTGTATTAGAGACACTTAGAAAGAAAGAGCGTGCTACTTGCTCTAAAGAAGAGTGTGTTTCATGGATGAGAACTGTGTTGCGTGTTTCCCTTCAGAAATGGAGTTAAATTCCAGGCCACATGTCTTCCTACAAGCAAGACATCATTTCCGGTAAACGCAGTCACTTTTCATCTCAAATGAATATAAATCGTTTACAAAGCTCACAGGTTTCTTGCTCTTAACTGAAAGCATTGGATGTTAGATGACATGTGGTTAGTATCAGTTTCAGAAACAGAGTTGAACTAGCAGTGGTCCATATGTGTAGGAAACACCTTTCTTTTGTTATGAGCACACTCAAGTTTCCTGCTCAGTTAGAGACTCTAGAAAGCAAGAGCGTGCTTCTTCCTATACGCAGAGTGTATTTCATCGTGAGTACTGTGCTGTGTGTTTCCTTTCAGAAATGGAGTAAAATCACAGGCTCTGTACCTTCCTACAAGCAAGACTTCATTTCACGTAAACTCAGTCACCTTTCAGCTCTAACAAAGCCACATCATTCACGTAGCTCACACGTTTCTTGCTCTTAACTGTAAAGCATTGGATGTTAGAGGACCTGTGGTTTGTATCAGTTTCAGAAGCAGAGTTGAACTAGCAATGGTCCCTTTGTGTAGGAAACACCGTTCTTTTGTCCTGAGTACCCTCAAGTTTCTGGCTCTACTAAAGAATCTGGGAAGCAAGAGCATGCTACTTGCTCTAAAGCAGAGTGTGTTGCATGGATGAGTACTGTGCTTTGTGTTTCCCTTCAGAATTGGAGTTAAATTCCAGGCTCTGTGTCTTCCTACAAGCAAGACATCATTTCAGGTAAACTCAGTCACTTTTCAGCTCAAATGAATATAAATCTTTTACGAAGATCACACGTTTCTCACTCTTAACTGAAAAGCATTGGATGATAGATGACTTGGGGTTTGTATCAGTTTCAGAAGCAGAGTTGAACTAGCTATGGTCCGTTTGTGTAAGAAACACCGTTCATTTGTTCTGAGCTCACTCACATTTCCTGCTCTATTAGAGACTCTAGAAAGCAAGAGCGTGCTTCTTCCTATACGCAGAATGTGTTTCCTCGTGAGAACTGTGATCTGTGTTTCCCTTCAGAACGGAGTTAAATCACAGGCTCTGTATCTTCCTACAATCAAGACTTCATTTCACGTACACTCAGTCACCTTGCACTCAAACAAAGCTACATCGTTCACATAGTTCACAATTTTCTTGCTCTTAACTGTAAAGCATTGGATATTAGAGGTCCTGTGGTTTTTTATCAGTTTCAGAAGCAGAGTTGAACTAGCAATGGTCCATATGTGTTGGAAACACTGTTCTTTTGTGCTGAGTACCCTCAAGTTTCTGGCCCTTTTAGAGACTCTAAAAAGCAAGAGCATGCTTCTTGCTCTAAAGCAGAGTGTTTTTCATGGATGAGAACTGTGCGGCGTGTTTCCCTTCAGAAATGGAGTTAAATTCCAGGCCCCGTGTCTTCCTACAAGCAAGACATCATTTCAGGTAAACGCAGTCACTTTTCAGCTCAAATGAATATAAATCGTTTACGAAGCTCACACGTTTCTCGCTCTTAACTGAAAAGCATTGGATGTTAGATGACTTGTGGTTTATATCAGTTTCAGGAGCAGAGTTGAACTAGCAGTGGTCCGTATGTGTAGGAAACACCGTTATTTTGTTATGAGTACCCTCAAGTTTCTGGCTCTATTAGAGACTCTGGAAAGCAAGAGCATGCTTCGTGCTCTAAAGCAGAGTGTGTTTTATGGATGAGAACTGTGCTGTGTGTTTCCCTTCAGAAATGGAGTTAAATCCCAGGCTCAGTATCTTCCTACAAGGAAGACATCATTTCAGGTAAACTCAGTCACTTTCAGCTCAAATGAATATAAATCTATTACGAAGATCACACGTTTCTCACTCTTAACTGAAAAGCATTGGACGATAGATGACTTGTGGTTTGTATCAGTTTCAGAAGCAGAGTTGAACTAGCTATGGTCCGTTTGTGTAGGAAACACCATTCATTTGTTCTGAGCTAACTCACGTTTCCTGCTCTATTAGAGACTCTAGAAAGCAAGAGCGTGCTTCTTCCTATACGCAGAGTGTGTTTCCTCGTGAGAACTGTGATCTGTGTTTCCCTTCAGAACGGAGTTAAATCACAGGCTCTGTATCTTCCTACAATCAAGACTTCATTTCACGTAAACTCAGTCACCTTGCACTCAAACAAAGCTACATCGTTCACATAGTTCACAATTTTCTTGCTCTTAACTGTAAAGCATTGGATATTAGAGGTCCTGTGGTTTTTTATCAGTTTCAGAAGCAGAGTTGAACTAGCAATGGTCCATATGTGTAGGAAACACTGTTCTTTTGTGCTGAGTACCCTCAAGTTTCTGGCTCTATTAGAGACTCTGGAAAGCAAGAGCGTGCTTCTTGCTCTAAAGCAGAATGTGTTTCATGGATGAGAACTGTGCTGTGTGTTTCCCTTCAGAAATGCAGTTAAATCCTAGGCTCTGTGTCTTCCTACAAGCAAGACATTTTTTCAAGTAATTTCAGTCATTTTTCAGCTCAAAGGAAGCTACATTGTTCATGAAGCTCACACGTTTCTCGCTCTTAACTTGAAAGCATTGCATGTTAATGGAACTGTGCTTCGTATCAGTTGCAGAAGAAAAGTTGACCTACATATGGTCCGTATGTGTAGGAAATACTGTTATTTTGTTCTGACCACAGTCACGTTTTCTGCTGTATTAGAGACACTTAGAAAGAAAGAGCGTGCTACTTGCTCTAAAGAAGAGTGTGTTTCATGGATGAGAACTGTGTTGCGTGTTTCCCTTCAGAAATGGAGTTAAATTCCAGGCCACATGTCTTCCTACAAGCAAGACATCATTTCCGGTAAACGCAGTCACTTTTCATCTCAAATGAATATAAATCGTTTACAAAGCTCACAGGTTTCTTGCTCTTAACTGAAAGCATTGGATGTTAGATGACATGTGGTTAGTATCAGTTTCAGAAACAGAGTTGAACTAGCAGTGGTCCATATGTGTAGGAAACACCTTTCTTTTGTTATGAGCACACTCAAGTTTCCTGCTCAGTTAGAGACTCTAGAAAGCAAGAGCGTGCTTCTTCCTATACGCAGAGTGTATTTCATCGTGAGTACTGTGCTGTGTGTTTCCTTTCAGAAATGGAGTAAAATCACAGGCTCTGTACCTTCCTACAAGCAAGACTTCATTTCACGTAAACTCAGTCACCTTTCAGCTCTAACAAAGCCACATCATTCACGTAGCTCACACGTTTCTTGCTCTTAACTGTAAAGCATTGGATGTTAGAGGACCTGTGGTTTGTATCAGTTTCAGAAGCAGAGTTGAACTAGCAATGGTCCCTTTGTGTAGGAAACACCGTTCTTTTGTCCTGAGTACCCTCAAGTTTCTGGCTCTACTAAAGAATCTGGGAAGCAAGAGCATGCTACTTGCTCTAAAGCAGAGTGTGTTGCATGGATGAGTACTGTGCTTTGTGTTTCCCTTCAGAATTGGAGTTAAATTCCAGGCTCTGTGTCTTCCTACAAGCAAGACATCATTTCAGGTAAACTCAGTCACTTTTCAGCTCAAATGAATATAAATCTTTTACGAAGATCACACGTTTCTCACTCTTAACTGAAAAGCATTGGATGATAGATGACTTGGGGTTTGTATCAGTTTCAGAAGCAGAGTTGAACTAGCTATGGTCCGTTTGTGTAAGAAACACCGTTCATTTGTTCTGAGCTCACTCACATTTCCTGCTCTATTAGAGACTCTAGAAAGCAAGAGCGTGCTTCTTCCTATACGCAGAATGTGTTTCCTTGTGAGAACTGTGATCTGTGTTTCCCTTCAGAACGGAGTTAAATCACAGGCTCTGTATCTTCCTACAATCAAGACTTCATTTCACGTACACTCAGTCACCTTGCACTCAAACAAAGCTACATCGTTCACATAGTTCACAATTTTCTTGCTCTTAACTGTAAAGCATTGGATATTAGAGGTCCTGTGGTTTTTTATCAGTTTCAGAAGCAGAGTTGAACTAGCAATGGTCCATATGTGTTGGAAACACTGTTCTTTTGTGCTGAGTACCCTCAAGTTTCTGGCCCTTTTAGAGACTCTAAAAAGCAAGAGCATGCTTCTTGCTCTAAAGCAGAGTGTTTTTCATGGATGAGAACTGTGCGGCGTGTTTCCCTTCAGAAATGGAGTTAAATTCCAGGCCCCGTGTCTTCCTACAAGCAAGACATCATTTCAGGTAAACGCAGTCACTTTTCAGCTCAAATGAATATAAATCGTTTACGAAGCTCACACGTTTCTCGCTCTTAACTGAAAAGCATTGGATGTTAGATGACTTGTGGTTTCTATCAGGTTCAGATGCAGAGTTGTACTAGCAGTGGTCCGTATGTGTAGGAAACACCGTCAATTTGTTATGAGTACCCTCAAGTTTCTGGGTTTTTGGGACTCTGGAAAGCAAGAGCATGCTTCGTGCTCTAAAGCAGAGTGTGTTTTATGGATGAGAACTGTGCTGTGTGTTTTCCTTCAGAAATGGAGTTAAATGCCAGGCTCAGTATCTTCCTACAAGCAAGACATCTTTTCAGGTAATCTCAGTCACTTTTCAGCTCAAAGGAAATTACTTCGTTCACGAAGCTCACACTTTTCTCGCTCTTAACTGGAAAGCATTGCATGTTAGAAGAACTGTGGTTTGTATCAGTTTCAGAAGAAGAGTTGACCTAGATATGGTCCGTACGTGTAGGAAATACCCTTAATTTGTTCTGACCACAGTCACGTTTCCTGCTGTATTAGAGACTCTTAGAAAGCAAGTGCGTGCTTCTTGCTCTAAAGCAGAGTGTGTTTCATGGATGAGAACTATGCTGTGTATTTCCCTTGAGAAATGCAGTTAAATCCCAGGCTATGTGTTTTCCTACAAGCAAGACATTTTTTCAAGTAAATTCAGTCACTTTTCAGCTCAAAGGAATCTACATCGTTTACGAAGCTCACACGTTTCTGGCTCTTAACTTGAAAGCATTGCATGTTTATGGAACTGTGCTTTGTATCAGTTGCAGAAGAAAGGTTGACCTACATATGGTCCGTATGTGTAGGAAACACCCTTATTTTGTTCTGACCACAGTCACGTTTCCTGCTGTATTAGAGACACTTAGAAAGCAAGAGCGTGCTTCTTGCTCTAAAGCAGAGTGTGTTTCATCGATGAGAACTGTGCTGTGTGTATCCCTTCAGAAATTGAGTTAAATTCCAGGCCCCGTGTCTTCCTACAAGCAAGACATCATTTCAGGTAAACGCAGTCAGTTTTTAGGTCAAATGAATATAAATCGTTTACGAAGATCCCACGTTTCTCGCTGTTAACTGAAAAGCATTGGATGTTAGATGACTTGTGGTTTGTATCAGTTTGAGAAGCAGAGTTCAAGTAGCAATGGTCCGTATGTGTAGGAAACACCGTTCTTTTGTTCAGAGTACCCTCAAGTTTCTGGCTCTATTAGAGACTCTAGAAAGCAAGAGCTTGCTTCTTCCTATACGCAGAGTGTGTTTCCTCGTGGTAACTGTGATCTGTGTTTCAATTCAGAACGGAGTTAAATCACAGGCTCTGTATCTTCCTACAATCAAGACTTCATTTCACGTGCACTCAGTCACCTTGCACTCAAACAAAGCTACATCATTCACATATTTCACAATTTTCTTGCTCTTAACTGTAAAGCATTGGATATTAGAGGTCCTGTGGTTTTTTATCAGTTTCAGAAGCAGAGTTGAACTAGCAATGGTCCATATGTGTAGGAAACACCTTTCTTTTGTGCTGAGTACCCTCAAGTTTCTGGCTCTATTAGAGACTCTGGAAAGCAAGTGCGTGCTTCTTGCTCTAAAGCAGAGTGTGTTTCATGGATGAGAACTGTGCTGCGTGTTTCCCTTCAGAAATGGTGTTAAATTCCAGGCCCCGTGTCTTCCTACAAGCAAGAAATCATTTCAGGTAAACGCAGTCACTTTTCAGCTCAAAAGAATATAAATCGTTTACAAAGCTCACACTTTTCTCGCTCTTAACTGAAAAGCATTGGATGTTAGATGACTTGTGGTTTGTACCAGTTTCAGAAGCAGAGTTGAACTAGCAATGGTCCGTATGTGTAGGATTACCGTTCTTTTGTTGAGAGAACCCTCAAGTTTCTGGCTCTATTAGAGACTCTGGAAAGCAAGAGCATGCTTTGTGCTCTAAAGCAGAGTGTGTTTTATGGATGAGAACTGTGCTGTGTGTTTCCCTTCAGAAATGGAGTTAAATCCCAGGCTCAGTATCTTCCTACAAGCAAGACATCTTTTCAAGTAAACTCAGTCACTTTTCAGCTCAAAGGAAGCTACATCGTTCACGTAGCTCACACGTTTCTCGCTCTTAACTGGAAAGCAGTGCAGGTTAGAGGAAATGTGGTTTGTATCAGTTTCAGAAGAAGAGTTGACCTAGATATGGTCCGTATGTGTAGGAAACACCCTTAATTTGTTCTGACCACAGTCACATTTCCTGCTGTATTAGAGAATCTAGAAAGCAAGAGTGTGCTTCTTGCTATACGCACAGTGTGTTTCATTGTGAGAACTGTGCTGTGTGTTTCCCTTCAGAAATGGAGTTAAATCACAGGCTCTGTATCTTCCTACAAGCAAGACATCGTTTCACGTAAACACAGTCACCTTTCAGCTCAAACAAAGCTACATCGTTCACGTAGCTCACACCTTTCTCGCTCTTAACTGAAAAGCATTGCATGTTAGAGGAACTGTGGTTTGTACCAGTTTCAGAAGAAGAGTTGACCTAGATATGGTCCGTATGTGTAGGAAACACTGTTATTTTGTTCTGACCACAGTCACGTTTCCTGCTGTATTAGAGACTGTTAGAAAGCAAGAGCGTGCTTCTTCCTCTAAAAAAGAATGTGTTTCATGGATGAGAACTGTGCTGTGTGTTTCCCTTCAGAAATGCAGTTAAATCCTAGGCTCTGTGTCTTCCTACAAGCAAGACACTTTTTCAAGTAATTTCAGTCATTTTTCAGCTCAAAGGAAGCTACATTGTTCATGAAGCTCACACGTTTCTCGCTCTTAACTTGAAAGCATTGCATGTTAATGGAACTGTGCTTTGTATCAGTTGCAGAAGAAAAGTTGACCTACATATGGTCCGTATGTGTAGGAAATACTGTTATTTTGTTCTGACCACAGTCACGTTTCCTGCTGAATTAGAGACACTTAGAAAGCAAGAGCGTGCTACTTGCTCTAAAGAAGAGTGTGTTTCATGGATGAGAACTGTGTTGCGTGTTTCCCTTCAGAAATGGAGTTAAATTCCAGGCCCCGTGTCTTCCTACAAGCAAGACATCATTTCCGGTAAACGCAGTCACTTTTCAGCTCAAATGAATATAAATCGTTTACAAAGCTGACAGGTTTCTTGCTCTTAACTGAAAGCATTGGATGTTAGATGACTTGTGGTTAGTATCAGTTTCAGAAACAGAGTTGAACTAGCAGTGGTCCATATGTGTAGGAAACACCTTTCTTTTGTTATGAGCACCCTCAAGTATCCTCCTCTATTAGAGACTCTGGAAAGCAAGAGCGTGCTTCTTCCTATACGCAGAGTGTATTTCTTCGTGAGAACTGTGCTGTGTGTTTCCTTTCAGAAATGGAGTAAAATCACAGGCTCTGTATCTTCCTACAAGCAAGACATCATTTCAGGTAAACGCAGTCACTTTTTAGCTCAAATGAATATAAATCGTATACAAAGCTCCCACGTTTCTTGCTCTTAACTGAAAAGCATTGGATGTTAGATGACTTGTGGTTTATATCAGTTTCAGGAGCAGAGTTGAACTAGCAGTGGTCCGTATGTGTTGGAAACACCGTTATTTTGTTATGAGTACCCTCAAGTTTCTGGCTCTATTAGAGACTCTGGAAAGCAAGAGCATGCTTCGTGCTCTAAAGCAGAGTGTGTTTTATGGATGAGAACTGTGCTGTGTGTTTCCCTTCAGAAATGGAGTTAAATCCCAGGCTCAGTATCTTCCTACAAGCAAGACATCTTCTCAGGTAAACTCAGACACTTTTCAGCTCAAAGGAAGCTACATCGTTCACGAAGCTCACACGTTTCTTGCTCTTAATTGGAAAGCATAGCATGTTAGAGGAACTGTGGTTTGTATCAGTTTCAGAAGTAGAGTTGACCTAGATATGGTCCTACGTGTAGGAAACACCCTTAATTTGTTCTGACCACAGTCACGTTTCCTGCTGTATTAGAGACTCTTAGAAAGCAAGAGCGTGCTTCTTGCTCTAAAGCAGAGTGTGTTTCATGGATGAGAACTATGCTGTGTGTTTCCCTTCAGAAATGCAGTTAAATCCCAGGCTCTGTGTCTTCCTACAAGCAAGACATCATTTCAGGTAAACTCAGTCACTTTTCAGCTCAAATGAATATAAATCTTTTACGAAGATCACACGTTTCTCACTCTTAATGAAAAGCATTGGACGATAGATGACTTGTGGTTTGTATCAGTTTCAGAAGCAGAGTTGAACTAGCTATGGTCCGTTTGGGTAGGAAACACCGTTCATTTGTTCTGAGCTCACTCACGTTTCCTGCTCTATTAGAGACTCTAGAAAGCAAGAGCGTGCTTCTTCCTATACGCAGAGTGTGTTTCCTCGTGAGAACTGTGATCTGTGTTTCCCTTCAGAACGGAGTTAAATCACAGGCTCTGTATCTTCCTACAATCAAGACTTCATTTCACGTACACTCAGTCACCTTGCACTCAAACAAAGCTACATCGTTCACATAGTTCACAATTTTCTTGCTCTTAACTGTAAAGCATTGGATATTAGAGGTCCTGTGGTTTTTTATCAGTTTCAGAAGCAGAGTTGAACTAGCAATGGTCCATATGTGTTGGAAACACTGTTCTTTTGTGCTGAGTACCCTCAAGTTTCTGGCTCTATTAGAGACTCTGGAAAGCAAGAGCGTGCTTCTTGCTCTAAAGCAGAGTGTGTTTCATGGATGAGAACTGTGCTGCTTGTTTCCCTTCAGAAATGGAGTTAAATTCCAGGCCCCGTGTCTTCCTACAAGCAAGATATCATTTCAGGTAAACGCAGTCACTTTTCAGCTCAAATGAATATAAATCTTATACGAAGCTCACACGTTTCTTGCTCTTAACTGAAAAGCATTGGATGTTAGATGACTTATGGTTTGTATCAGTTTCAGAAGCAGAGTTGAACTAGCAGTGGTCTGTATGTATAGGAAACACCGTTATTTTGTTATGAGTACCCTCAAGTTTCTGGCTCTATTAGAGACTCTGGAAAGCTAGAGCATGCTTCGTGCTTGAAAGCAGAGTGTGATTTATGGATGAGAACTGTGCTGTGTGTTTCCCTTCAGAAATGGAGTTAAATCCCAGGCTCAGTATCTTCCTACAAGCAAGACATCTTTTCAGGTAAACTCAGTCACTTTTCAGCTCAAAGGAAGCTACATTGTTCACGAAGCTCACACGTTTCTTGCTCTTAACTGGAAAGCATTGCATGTTAGAGGAACTGTGGTTTGTATCAGTTTCAGAAGTACAGTTGACGTAGATATGGTCCTACGTGTAGGAAACACCCTTAATTTGTTCTGACCACAGTCACGTTTCCTGCTGTATTAGAGACACTTAGAAAGCAAGAGCGTGCTTCTTGCTCTAAAGCAGAGTGTGTTTCATGGATGAGAACTGTGCTGCTTGTTTCCCTTCAGAAATGGAGTTAAATTCCAGTCCCCGTGTCTTCCTACAAGCAAGACATCATTTCAGGTAAACGCAGTCACTTTTGAGCTCAAATGAATATAAATCTTATACGAAGCTCACACGTTTCTCGCTCTTAAATGAAAAGCATTGGATGTTAGATGACTTGTGGTTTGTATCAGTTTCAGAAGCAGAGTTGAACTAGCAGTGGTCCATATGTGTAGGAAACACCGTTATTTTGTTATGAGTACACTCAAGTTTCTGGCTCTATTAGAGACTCTGGAAAGCTAGAGCATGTTTCGTGCTCGAAAGCAGAGTGTGTTTTATGAATGAGAACTGTGCTGTGTGTTTCCCTTCAGAAATGGAGTTAAATCCCAGGCTCAGTATCTTCCTACAAGCAAGACATCTTTTCAGGTAAACTCAGTCACTTTTCAGCTCTAAGGAAGCTACATCTTTCACGAAGCTCACACGTATCTCGCTCTTAACTTGAAAGCATTGCATGTTAATGGAACTGTGTTTTGTATCAGTTGCAGAAGAAAGGTTGACCTACATATGGTCTGTATGTGTAGGAAACACCCTTATTTTGTTCTGACCACAGTCACGTTTCCTGCTGTATTAGAGACACTTAGAAAGCAAGAGCGTACTTCTTGCTCTAAAGCAGAGTGTGTTTCATCGATGAGAACTGTGCTGTGTGTATCCCTTCAGAAATGGAGTTAAATTCCAGGCCCCGTGTCTTCCTACAAGCAAGACATCATTTCAGGTAAACGCAGTCAGTTTTCAGCTCAAAGGAAATTACATCGTTCACGAAGCTCACACTTTTCTCGCTCTTAACTGGAAAGCATTGCATGTTAGAAGAACTGTGGTTTGTATCAGTTTCAGAAGAAGAGTTGACCTAGATATGGTCCGTACGTGTAGGAAATACCCTTAATTTGTTCTGACCACAGTCACGTTTCCTGCTGTATTAGAGACTCTTAGAAAGCAAGAGCGTGCTTCTTGCTCTAAAGCAGAGTGTGTTTCATGGATGAGAACTATGCTGTGTATTTCCCTTCAGAAATGCAGTTAAATCCCAGGCTCTGTGTCTTCCTACAAGCAAGACATTTTTTCAAGTAAACTCAGTCACTATTCAGCTCAAAGGAATCTACATCGTTCACAAAGCTCACACGTTTCTGGCTCTTAACTTGAAAGCATTGCATGTTTATGGTACTGTGCTTTGTATCAGTTGCAGAAGAAAGGTTGACCTACATATGGTCCGTATGTGTAGGAAACACCCTTATTTTGTTCTGACCACAGTCACGTTTCCTGCTGTATTAGAGACACTTAGAAAGCAAGAGCGTGCTTCTTGCTCTAAAGCAGAGTGTGTTTCATCGATGAGAACTGTGCTGTGTGTATCCCTTCAGAAATTGACTTAAATTCCAGGCCCCGTGTCTTCCTACAAGCAAGACATCTTTTCAGGTAAACGCAGTCAGTTTTTAGGTCAAATGAATATAAATCTTATACGAAGCTCACACGTTTCTCGCTCTTAACTGAAAAGCATTGGATGTTAGATGACTTGTGGTTTGTATCAGTTTGAGAAGCAGAGTTCAACTAGCAATGGTCCGTATGTTTAGGAAACACCGTTCTTTTGTTCAGAGTACCCTCAAGTTTCTGGCTCTATTAGAGACTCTAGAAAGCAAGAGCATGCTTCGTGCTCTAAAGCAGAGTGTGTTGCATGGAGGAGTACTGTGCTTTGTATTTCCCTTCAGAAATGGAGTTAAATTCCAGGCTCTGTGTCTTCCTACAAGCAAGACATCATTTCAGGTAAACTCAGTCACTTTTCAGCTCAAATGAATATAAATCTTTTACGAAGATCACACATTTCTCGCTCTTAACTGAAAAGCATTGGACGACACATGACAAGTGGTTTGTATCAGTTTCCGAAGCATGGTTGAACTAGCTATGGTCCGTTTGTGTAGGAAACACCGTTCATTTGTTCTGAGCTCACTCACGTTTCCTGCTCTATTAGAGACTCTAGAAAGCAAGAGCGAGCTTCTTCCTATACGCAGAGTGTGTTTCCTCGTGAGAACTGTGATCTGTGTTTCCCTTCAGAACGGAGTTAAATCACAGGCTCTGTATCTTCCTACTATCAAGACTTCATTTCACGTACACTCAGTCACCTTGCACTCAAACAAAGCTACATCGTTCACATAGTTCAAAATTTTCTTGCTCTTAACTGTAAAGCATTGGATATTAGAGGTCCTGTGGTTTTTTATCAGTTTCAGAAGCAGAGTTGAACTAGCAATGGTCCATATGTGTTGGAAACACTGTTCTTTTGTGCTGAGTACCCTCAAGTTTCTGGCTCTATTAGAGACTCTGGAAAGCAAGAGCGTGCTTCTTGCTCTAAAGCAGAGTGTGTTTCATGGATGAGAACTGTGCTGCTTGTTTCCCTTCAGAAATGGAGTTAAATTCCAGGCCCCGTGTCTTCCTACAAGCAAGATATCATTTCAGGTAAACGCAGTCACTTTTCAGCTCAAATGAATATAAATCTTATACGAAGCTCACACGTTTCTTGCTCTTAACTGAAAAGCATTGGATGTTAGATGACTTGTGGTTTGTATCAGTTTCAGAAGCAGAGTTGAACTAGCAGTGGTCCGTATGTGTAGGAAACACCGTTATTTTGTTATGAGTACACTCAAGTTTCTGGCTCTATTAGAGACTCTGGAAAGCTAGAGCATGTTTCGTGCTCGAAAGCAGAGTGTGTTTTATGAATGAGAACTGTGCTGTGTGTTTCCCTTCAGAAATGGAGTTAAATCCCAGGCTCAGTATCTTCCTACAAGCAAGACATCTTTTCAGGTAAACTCAGTCACTTTTCAGCTCTAAGGAAGCTACATCTTTCACGAAGCTCACACGTTTCTCGCTCTTAACTTGAAAGCATTGCATGTTAATGGAACTGTGCTTTGTATCAGTTGCAGAAGAAAGGTTGACCTACATATGGTCTGTATGTGTAGGAAACACCCTTATTTTGTTCTGACCACAGTCACGTTTCCTGCTGTATTAGAGACACTTAGAAAGCAAGAGCGTACTTCTTGCTCTAAAGCAGAGTGTGTTTCATGGATGAGAACTGTGATGCGTGTTTCCCTTCAGAAATGGAGTTAAATTCCAGGCCCCATGTCTTCCTACAAGCAAGACATCATTTCAGGTAAATGCAGTCACTTTTCAGCTCAAATGAATATAAATCGTTTACAAAGCACACACGTTTCTTGCTCTTAGCTGAAAAGCATTGGATGTAAGAGGACCTGTGGTTTTTTATCAGTTTCAGAAGCAGAGTTGAACTAGCAGTGGTCCGTATGTGTAGGAAACACCGTTCTTTTGTGCTGAGTACCCTCAAATTTCTGGCTCTATTAGAGACTCTGGAAAGCAAGAGCGTGCTTCTTGCTCTAAAGCAGAATGTGTTTCATGGATGAGAACTGTGCTGCTTGTTTCCCTTCAGAAATGCAGTTAAATTCCAGGCCCCGTGTCTTCCTACAAGCAAGACATCATTTCAGGTAAACGCAGTCACTTTTCAGCTCAAATGAATATAAATCTTATACGAAGCTCACACGTTTCTCGCTCTTAACTGAAAAGCATTGGATGTTAGATGACTTATGGTTTGTATCAGTTTCAGAAGCAGAGTTGAACTAGCAGTGGTCTGTATGTATAGGAAACACCGTTATTTTGTTATGAGTACCCTCAAGTTTCTGGCTCTATTAGAGACTCTGGAAAGCTAGAGCATGCTTCGTGCTTGAAAGCAGAGTGTGATTTATGGATGAGAACTGTGCTGTGTGTTTCCCTTCAGAAATGGAGTTAAATCCCAGGCTCAGTATCTTCCTACAAGCAAGACATCTTTTCAGGTAAACTCAGTCACTTTTCAGCTCAAAGGAAGCTACATTGTTCACGAAGCTCACACGTTTCTTGCTCTTAACTGGAAAGCATTGCATGTTAGAGGAACTGTGGTTTGTATCAGTTTCAGAAGTACAGTTGACGTAGATATGGTCCTACGTGTAGGAAACACCCTTAATTTGTTCTGACCACAGTCACGTTTCCTGCTGTATTAGAGACACTTAGAAAGCAAGAGCGTGCTTCTTGCTCTAAAGCAGAGTGTGTTTCATGGATGAGAACTGTGCTGCTTGTTTCCCTTCAGAAATGGAGTTAAATTCCAGTCCCCGTGTCTTCCTACAAGCAAGACATCATTTCAGGTAAACGCAGTCACTTTTGAGCTCAAATGAATATAAATCTTATACGAAGCTCACACGTTTCTCGCTCTTAAATGAAAAGCATTGGATGTTAGATGACTTGTGGTTTGTATCAGTTTCAGAAGCAGAGTTGAACTAGCAGTGGTCCATATGTGTAGGAAACACCGTTATTTTGTTATGAGTACACTCAAGTTTCTGGCTCTATTAGAGACTCTGGAAAGCTAGAGCATGTTTCGTGCTCGAAAGCAGAGTGTGTTTTATGAATGAGAACTGTGCTGTGTGTTTCCCTTCAGAAATGGAGTTAAATCCCAGGCTCAGTATCTTCCTACAAGCAAGACATCTTTTCAGGTAAACTCAGTCACTTTTCAGCTCTAAGGAAGCTACATCTTTCACGAAGCTCACACGTATCTCGCTCTTAACTTGAAAGCATTGCATGTTAATGGAACTGTGTTTTGTATCAGTTGCAGAAGAAAGGTTGACCTACATATGGTCTGTATGTGTAGGAAACACCCTTATTTTGTTCTGACCACAGTCACGTTTCCTGCTGTATTAGAGACACTTAGAAAGCAAGAGCGTACTTCTTGCTCTAAAGCAGAGTGTGTTTCATCGATGAGAACTGTGCTGTGTGTATCCCTTCAGAAATGGAGTTAAATTCCAGGCCCCGTGTCTTCCTACAAGCAAGACATCATTTCAGGTAAACGCAGTCAGTTTTCAGCTCAAAGGAAATTACATCGTTCACGAAGCTCACACTTTTCTCGCTCTTAACTGGAAAGCATTGCATGTTAGAAGAACTGTGGTTTGTATCAGTTTCAGAAGAAGAGTTGACCTAGATACGGTCCGTACGTGTAGGAAATACCCTTAATTTGTTCTGACCACAGTCACGTTTCCTGCTGTATTAGAGACTCTTAGAAAGCAAGAGCGTGCTTCTTGCTCTAAAGCAGAGTGTGTTTCATGGATGAGAACTATGCTGTGTATTTCCCTTCAGAAATGCAGTTAAATCCCAGGCTCTGTGTCTTCCTACAAGCAAGACATTTTTTCAAGTAAACTCAGTCACTATTCAGCTCAAAGGAATCTACATCGTTCACAAAGCTCACACGTTTCTGGCTCTTAACTTGAAAGCATTGCATGTTTATGGTACTGTGCTTTGTATCAGTTGCAGAAGAAAGGTTGACCTACATATGGTCCGTATGTGTAAGAAACACCCTTATTTTGTTCTGACCACAGTCACGTTTCCTGCTGTATTAGAGACACTTAGAAAGCAAGAGCGTGCTTCTTGCTCTAAAGCAGAGTGTGTTTCATCGATGAGAACTGTGCTGTGTGTATCCCTTCAGAAATTGAGTTAAATTCCAGGCCCCGTGTCTTCCTACAAGCAAGACATCTTTTCAGGTAAACGCAGTCAGTTTTTAGGTCAAATGAATATAAATCTTATACGAAGCTCACACGTTTCTCGCTCTTAACTGAAAAGCATTGGATGTTAGATGACTTGTGGTTTGTATCAGTTTGAGAAGCAGAGTTCAACTAGCAATGGTCCGTATGTTTAGGAAACACCGTTCTTTTGTTCAGAGTACCCTCAAGTTTCTGGCTCTATTAGAGACTCTAGAAAGCAAGAGCATGCTTCGTGCTCTAAAGCAGAGTGTGTTGCATGGAGGAGTACTGTGCTTTGTATTTCCCTTCAGAAATGGAGTTAAATTCCAGGCTCTGTGTCTTCCTACAAGCAAGACATCATTTCAGGTAAACTCAGTCACTTTTCAGCTCAAATGAATATAAATCTTTTACGAAGATCACACATTTCTCGCTCTTAACTGAAAAGCATTGGACGACACATGACAAGTGGTTTGTATCAGTTTCCGAAGCATGGTTGAACTAGCTATGGTCCGTTTGTGTAGGAAACACCGTTCATTTGTTCTGAGCTCACTCACGTTTCCTGCTCTATTAGAGACTCTAGAAAGCAAGAGCGAGCTTCTTCCTATACGCAGAGTGTGTTTCCTCGTGAGAACTGTGATCTGTGTTTCCCTTCAGAACGGAGTTAAATCACAGGCTCTGTATCTTCCTACTATCAAGACTTCATTTCACGTACACTCAGTCACCTTGCACTCAAACAAAGCTACATCGTTCACATAGTTCAAAATTTTCTTGCTCTTAACTGTAAAGCATTGGATATTAGAGGTCCTGTGGTTTTTTATCAGTTTCAGAAGCAGAGTTGAACTAGCAATGGTCCGTATGTGTAGGAAACACCGTTCTTTTGTGCTGAGTACCCTCAAGTTTCTGGCTCTATTAGAGACACTGGAAAGCAAGAGCGTGCTTCTTGCTCTAAAGCAGAGTGTGTTTCATGGATGAGAACTGTGCTGCTTGTTTCCCTTCAGAAATGGAGTTAAATTCCAGGCCCCATGTCTTCCTACAAGCAAGACATCATTTCAGGTAAACCCAGTCACTTTTCAGCTCAAATGAATATAAATCTTATACGAAGCTCACACGTTTCTCGCTCTTAACTGAAAAGCATTGGATGTTAGATGACTTGTGGTTTGTATCAGTTTCAGAAGCAGAGTTGAACTAGCAGTGGTCCGTATGTGTAGGAAACACCGTTATTTTGTTATGAGTACCCTCAAGTTTCTGGCTCTATTAGAGACTCTGGAAAGCTAGAGCATGCTTCGTGCTCGAAAGCAGAGTGTGTTTTATGGATGAGAACTGTGCTGTGTGTTTCCCTTCAGAAATGGAGTTAAATCCCAGGCTCAGTATCTTCCTACAAGCAAGACATCTTTTCAGGTAAACTCAGTCACTTTTCAGCTCAAAGGTAGCTACATCGTTCACGAAGCTCACACGTTTCTTGCTCTTAACTGGAAAGCATTGCATGTTAGAGGAACTGTGGTTTGTATCAGTTTCAGAAGTACAGTTGACGTAGATATGGTCCTACGTGTAGGAAACACCCTTAATTTGTTCTGACCACAGTCACGTTTCCTGCTGTATTAGAGACACTTAGAAAGCAAGAGCGTGCTTCTTGCTCTAAAGCAGAGTGTGTTTCATGGATGAGAACTATGCTGTGTGTTTCCCTTCAGAAATGCAGTTAAATCCCAGGCTCTGTGTCTTCCTACAAGCAAGACATTTTTTCAAGTAAACTCAGTCACTTTTCAACTCTAAGGAAGCTACATCGTTCATGAAGCTCACACGTTTCTCGCTCTTAACTTGAAAGCATTGGATGTTAGATGACTTGTGGTTTGTATCAGTTTCAGAAGCAGAGTTGAACTAGCTGTGGTCCGTATGTGTAGGAAACACCGTTCTTTTGTTCTGAGTACCCTCAAGTTTCTGGCCCTTTTAGAGACTCTAAAAAGCAAGAGCATGCTTCTTGCTCTAAAGCAGAGTGTTTTTCATGGATGAGAACTGTGCGGCGTGTTTCCCTTCAGAAATGGAGATAAATTCCAGGCCCCGTGTCTTCCTACAAGCAAGACATCATTTCAGGTAAACGCAGTGACTTTTCAGCTCAAATGAATATAAATCGTTTACGAAGCTCACACGTTTCTCGCTCTTAACTGAAAAGCATTGGATGTTAGATGACTTGTGGTTTCTATCAGGTTCAGAAGCAGAGTTGTACTAGCAGTGGTCCGTATGTGTAGGAAACACCGTCAATTTGTTATGAGTACCCTCAAGTTTCTGGGTCTATTTGGGACTCTGGAAAGCAAGAGCATGCTTCGTGCTCTAAAGCAGAGTGTGTTTTATGGATGAGAACTGTGCTGTGTGTTTTCCTTCAGAAATGGAGTTAAATGCCAGGCTCAGTATCTTCCTACAAGCAAGACATCTTTTCAGGTAATCTCAGTCACTTTTCAGCTCAAAGGAAATTACATCGTTCACGAAGCTCACACTTTTCTCGCTCTTAACTGGAAAGCATTGCATGTTAGAAGAACTGTGGTTTGTATCAGTTTCAGAAGAAGAGTTGACCTAGATATGGTCCGTACGTGTAGGAAATACCCTTAATTTGTTCTGACCACAGTCACGTTTCCTGCTGTATTAGAGACTCTTAGAAAGCAAGAGCGTGCTTCTTGCTCTAAAGCAGAGTGTGTTTCATCTATGAGAACTGTGCTGTGTGTATCCCTTCAGAAATTGAGTTAAATTCCAGGCCCCATGTCTTCCTACAAGCAAGACATCATTTCAGGTAAACGCAGTCAGTTTTTAGGTCAAATGAATATAAATCGTTTACGAAGATCCAACGTTTGTCGCTGTTAACTGAAAAGCATTGGATGTTAGATGACTTGTGGTTTGTATCAGTTTGAGAAGCAGAGTTCAACTAGCAATGGTCCGTATGTGTAGGAAACACCGTTCTTTTGTTCAGAGTACCCTCACGTTTCTGGCTCTATTAGAGACTCTAGAAAGCAAGAGCATGCTTCGTGCTCTAAAGCAGAGTGTGTTGCATGGATGAGTATTGTGCTTTGTATTTCCCTTCAGAAATGGAGTTAAATTCCAGGCTCTGTGTCTTCCTACAAGCAAGACATCATTTCAGGTAAACTCAGTCACTTTTCAGCTCAAATGAATATAAATCTTTTACGAAGATCACACGTTTCTCGCTCTTAACTGAAAAGCATTGGACGACACATGACATGTGGTTTGTATCAGTTTCAGAAGCAGAGTTGAACTAGCTATGGTCCGTTTGTGTAGGAAACACCGTTCATTTGTTCTGAGCTCACTCACGTTTCCTGCTCTATTAGAGACTCTAGAAAGCAAGAGCGTGCTTCATCCTATACGCAGAGTGTGTTTCCTCGTGAGAACTGTGATCTGTGTTTCCCTTCAGAACGGAGTTAAATCACAGGCTCTGTATCTTCCTACTATCAAGACTTCATTTCACGTACACTCAGTCACCTTGCACTCAAACAAAGCTACATCGTTCACATAGTTCACAATTTTCTTGCTCTTAACTGTAAAGCATTGGATATTAGAGGTCCTGTGGTTTTTTATCAATTTCAGAAGCAGAGTTGAACTAGCAATGGTCCGTATGTGTAGGAAACACCGTACTTTTGTGCTGAGTACCCTCAAGTTTCTGGCTCTATTAGAGACACTGGAAAGCAAGAGCGTGCTTCTTGCTCTAAAGCAGAGTGTGTTTCATGGATGAGAACTGTGCTGCTTGTTTCCCTTCAGAAATGGAGTTAAATTCCAGGCCCCGTGTCTTCCTACAAGTAAGACATCATTTCAGGTAAACGCAGTCACTTTTCAGCTCAAATGAATATAAATCTTATACGAAGCTCACACGTTTCTTGCTCTGAACTGAAAAGCATTGGATGTTAGATGACTTGTGGTTTGTATCAGTTTCAGAAGCAGAGTTGAACTAGCAGTGGTCCGTATGTGTAGGAAACACCGTTCTTTTGTTCTGAGTACCCTCAAGTTTCTGGCCCTTTTAGAGACTCTAAAAAGCAAGAGCATGCTTCTTGCTCTAAAGCAGAGTGTTTTTCATGGATGAGAACTGTGCTGCGTGTTTCCCTTCAGAAATGGAGTTAAATTCCAGGCCCCGTGTCTTCCTACATGCAAGACATCATTTCAGGTAAACGCAGTGACTTTTCAGCTCAAATGAATATAAATCGTTTATGAAGCTCACACGTTTCTCGCTCTTAACTGAAAAGCATTGGATGTTAGATGACTTGTGGTTTCTATCAGGTTCAGAAGCAGAGTTGTACTAGCAGTGGTCCGTATGTGTAGGAAACACCGTCAATTTGTTATGAGTACCCTCAAGTTTCTGGGTCTATTTGGGACTCTGGAAAGCAAGAGCATGCTTCGTGCTCTAAAGCAGAGTGTGTTTTATGGATGAGAACTGTGCTGTGTGTTTTCCTTCAGAAATGGAGTTAAATGCCAGGCTCAGTATCTTCCTACAAGCAAGACATCTTTTCAGGTAATCTCAGTCACTTTTCAGCTCAAAGGAAATTACATCATTCACGAAGCTCACACTTTTCTCGCTCTTAACTGGAAAGCATTGCATGTTAGAAGAACTGTGGTTTGTATCAGGTTCAGAAGAAGAGTTGACCTAGATATGGTCCGTACGTGTAGGAAATACCCTTAATTTGTTCTGACCACAGTCACGTTTCCTGCTGTATTAGAGACTCTTAGAAAGCAAGAGAGTGCTTCTTGCTCTAAAGCAGAGTGTGTTTCATGGATGAGAACTATGCTGTGTATTTCCCTTCAGAAATGCAGTTAAATCCCAGGCTATGTGTCTTCCAACAAGCAAGACATTTTTTCAAGTAAACTCAGTCACTTTTCAGCTCAAACGAATCTACATCGTTCACGAAGCTCACACGTTTCTCGCTCTTAACTTGAAAGCATTGCATGTTTATGGAACTGTGCTTTGTATCAGTTGCAGAAGAAAGGTTGACCTACAAATGGTCCGTATGTGTAGGAAACACCCTTATTTTGTTCTGACCACAGTCACGTTTCCTGCTGTATTAGAGACACTTAGAAATCAAGAGCGTGCTTCTTGCTCTAAAGCAGAGTGTGTTTCATCGATGAGAACAGTGCTGTGTGTATCCCTTCAGAAATTGAGTTAAATTCCAGCCCCCGTGTCTTCCTACAAGCAAGACATCATTTCAGGTAAACGCAGTCAGTTTTTAGGTCAAATGAATATAAATCGTTTACGAAGATCCCATGTTTCACGCTGTTAACTGAAAAGCATTGGATGTTAGATGACTTGTGGTTTGTATCAGTTTGAGAAGCAGAGTTCAACTAGCAATGGTCCGTATGTGTAGGAAACACCGTTCTTTTGTTCAGAGTACCCTCAAGTTTCTGACTCTATTAGAGACTCTAGAAAGCAAGAGCATGCTTCGTGCTCTAAAGCAGAGTGTGTTTCATAGATGAGATCTGTGCTGTGTGTTTCCCTTCAGAAATGGAGTTAAAACACAGGCTCTGTGTCTTCCTACAAAAAAGACATCTTTTCAGGTTAACTCAGTCACTTTTCAGCTCAAAGGAATCTACATCGTTCACGAAGCTCACACATTTCTCACTCTTAACTGGAAAGCATTGCATGTTAATGGAACTGTGGTTTGTTTCAGTTTCAGAAGAAGAGTTGACATAGATATGGGCCGTATGTGTAGGAAACACCGTTATTTTGTTCTGACCATAGTCATGTTTCCTGCTGTATTAGAGACTCTTGGAAAGCAAGAGCGTGCTTCTTGCTCTAAAGCAGAGTGTGTTTCATGGATGAGAACTGTGCTGTGTGTTTCCCTTCAGAAATGGAGTTAAATTCCAGGCTCTGTGTCTTCCTACAAGAAAGACTTCATTTCACGTAAACTCATTCACCTTGCACTCAAACAAAGCTACATCGTTCACGTAGCTCACACGTTTTTTGCTCTTAATTGTAAAGCATTGGATGTTAGAGGACCTGTGGTTTGTGTCAGTCAGAAGCAGAGTTGAACTAGCAATGATCCTTATGTGTAGGAAACACTGTACTTTTTTTCGTAGTACCCTCAACTTTCTGGCTCTATTAGAGAGTCTGGAAAACAAGAACATGCTTCTTGCTCTAAAGCAGAGTGTTTTTCATGGATGAGATCTGTGCTGTGTGTTTCCCTTCAGAAATGGAGTTAAATCCCAGACTCTGTGTATTCCTACAAGCAAGACATTTTTTCAGGTAAACTTAGTCACTTTTCAGCTAAAAGGAAGCTACATCTTTCACGAAGCTCACACGTTTCTCGCTCTTAAGTGAAATGCATTGGATGTTAGAGGACCCGTGGTTTGTATCAGTTTCAGGAGCAGAGTTGAACTAGATATTGTCCGTGTGTGTAGGAAACACAATTCATTTATTATTAGCACACTTACAAGTTTCTGGCTCTATTAGAGATTCCAGAAAGCAAGAGCATTCTTCTTGCTGCAAAGCAGAGTGTGTTTCATGGATGAGAACTGTGCTGTGTGTTTCTCATCAGAAATGGAGTTAAAATCCAGGCACCATGTCTTCCTACAAGCAAGACATCATTTCAGGTAAACACAGTCAGTTTTCATGTCAAATGAATATAAATCGTTTACGAAGATCACACGTTTCTCGCTGTTAACTGAAAAGCATTGGATGTTAGATGACTTGTGGTTTGTATCAGTTTCAGAAGCAGAGTTGAACTAGCAATGGTCTGTATGTGTAGGAAACACCGTTCTTTTGTTCAGAGTACCCTCATGTTTCTGGCTCTATTAGAGACTCTAGAAAGCAAGAGCATGCTTCGTGCTCCAAAGCAGAGTGTGTTTCATGGATGAGATTGTGCTGTGTGTTTCCCTTCAGAAATGGAGTTAAAACCCAGGCTCTGTGTCTTCCTACAAGAAAGACATCTTTTCAGGTTAACTCAGTCACTTTTCAGATCAAAGGAATCTACATCGCTCACGAAGCTCACACATTTCTCGCTCTTAATTGGAAAGCATTGCATGTTAATGGAACTGTGGTTTGTATCAGTTTCAGAAGAAGAGTTGACATAGATATGGTCCGTATGTGTAGGAAACACCGTTATTTCGTTCTGACCACCGTTACGTTTCCTGCTGTATTAGAGACTCTTGGAAAGCAAGAGCGTGCTTCTTGCTCTAAAGCAGAGTGTGTTTCATGGATGAGAACTGTGAGGTGGGTTTCCCTTCAGAAATGGAGTTAAATCTCAGGCTCTGTGTCTTCCTACAAGCAAGACTTCATTTCACGTTAACTCATTCACCTTGCACTCAAACAAAGCTACATCGTTCACGTAGCTCACACGCTTCTTGCTCTTAATTGTAAAGCATTGGATGTCAGAGGACCTGTGGTTTGTGTCAGTTTCAGAAGCAGAGTTGAACTAGCAATGATCCTTATGTGTAGGAAACACTGTTCTTTTGTTCATAATACCCTCAACTTTCTGGCTCTATTAGAGAGTCTGGAAAGCAAGAACATGCTTCTTGCTCTAAAGCAGAGTGTGTTTCATGGATGAGAACTGTGCTGTGTGTTTCCCCTCAGAAATGGAGTTAAATCCCAGACTCTGTGTCTTCCTACAAGCAAGACATCTTTTCAGGTAAACTCAGTCACTTTTCAGCTCAAAGGAAGCTAAATCGTTCCTAAGCTCACACGTTTCTCGCTCTTAACTGGAAAGCATTGCATGTTAATGGAACTGTGCTTTGTATCAGTTTCAGAAGAAGAGTTGACCTAGATATGGTATGTATGTGTAAGACACACCATTCTTTTGTTCTGACCACAGTCACGTTTCCTGCTGTATTAGAGACTCTTAGAAAGCAAGAGTGTGCTTCTTGCTCTAAAGCAGAGTGTGTTTCATGGATGAGAACTGTGCTGTGTGTTTCCCTTCAGAAATGGAGTTAAATTCCAGCCCCCATGTCTTCCTACAAGCAAGACATCATTTCAGGTAAACGCAGTCAGTTTTCAGGTCAAATGAATATAAATCGTTTAGGAAGATCACACGTTTCTCGCTGTTAACTGAAAAGCACTGGATGTTAGATGACTTGTGGTTTGTATCAGTTTCAGAAGCAGAGTTGAACTAGCAATGGTCCCTATGTGTAGGAAACACACTTCTTTTGTTCTGAGTACCCTCAAGTTTCTGGCTCTATTAGAGACTCTAGAAAGCAAGAGCATGCTTCGTGCTGTAAAGCAGAGTGTGTTTCATGGATGAGATCTGTGCTGTGTGTTTCCCTTCAGAAATGGAGTTAAAACCCAGGCTCTGTTTCTTCCTACAAGAACGACTTCTTTTAGGGTTCACTCAGTCACTTTTCAGCTCAAAGGAATCTACATCGTTCACAAAGCTCACACATTTCTCGCTCTTAACTGGAAAGCATTGCATGTTAATGGAACTGTGGTTTGTATCAGTTTCAGAAGAAGAGTTGACATAGATATGGTCCGTATGTGTAGGAAACACCGTTATTTTGTTCTGACCACCGTTACGTTTCCTGCTGTATTAGAGACTCTTGGAAAGCAAGAGCGTGCTTCTTGCTCTAAAGCAGAGTGTGTTTCATGGATGAGAACTGTGAGGTGGGTTTCCCTTCAGAAATGGAGTTAAATCTCAGGCTCTGTGTCTTCCTACAAGCAAGACTTCATTTCATGTTAACTCATTCACCTTGCACTCAAACAAAGCTACATCGTTCACGTAGCTCACACGCTTCTTGCTCTTAATTGTAAAGCATTGGATGTCAGAGGACCTGTGGTTTGTGTCAGTTTCAGAAGCAGAGTTGAACTAGCAATGATCCTTATGTGTAGGAAACACTGTTCTTTTGTTCATAGTACCCTCAACTTTCTGGCTCTATTAGAGAGTCTGGAAAGCAAGAACATGCTTCTTGCTCTAAAGCAGAGTGTGTTTCATGGATGAGAACTGTGCTGTGTGTTTCCCTTCAGAAATGGAGTTAAATTCCAGGCTCTGTGTCTTCCTACAAGCAAGACATCATTTCAGGTAAACGCAGTCACTTTTCAGCTCAAATGAATATAAATCATTTATGAATCTCACAGGTTTCTCGCTCTCAACAGAAAAGCATTGGATGTTAGATGACTTGGGGTTTGTATTAGTTTCAGAAGCAGAGTTGGAATAGCAATGGTCCGTATGTGTAGGAAATACCGTTATTTTGTTCTGACCACAGTCACGTTTCCTGCTGTATTAGAGATTCCAGAAAGCAAGAGCATGCTTCGTGCTCTAAAGCCGAGTGTGTTTCTTGGATGAGAATTGTGCTGTGTGTTTCCCTTCAGAAATGGAGTTAAATCCCAGGCTCTGTGTCTTCCTACAAGCAAGACATCTTTTCAGGTAAACTCAGTCACTTTTCAGCTCAAAGGAAGCTAAATCGTTCCTAAGCTCACACGTTTCTCGCTCTTAACTGGAAAGCATTGCATGTTAATGGAACTGTGCTTTGTATCAGTTTCAGAAGAAGAGTTGACCTAGATATGGTATGTATGTGTAAGACACACCGTTCTTTTTTTCTGACCACAGTCACGTTTCCTGCTGTATTAGAGACTCTTAGAAAGCAAGAGTGTGCTTCTTGCTCTAAAGCAGAGTGTGTTTCATGGATGAGAACTGTGCTGTGTGTTTCCCTTCAGAAATGGAGTTAAATTCCAGCCCCCATGTCTTCCTACAAGAAAGACATCATTTCAGGTAAACGCAGTCAGTTTTCAGGTCAAATGAATATAAATCGTTTACGAAGATCACACGTTTCTCGCTGTTAACTGAAAAGCACTGGATGTTAGATGACTTGTGGTTTGTATCAGTTTCAGAAGCAGAGTTGAACTAGCAATGGTCCCTATGTGTAGGAAACACACTTCTTTTGTTCTGAGTACCCTCAAGTTTCTGGCTCTATTAGAGACTCTAGAAAGCAAGAGCATGCTTCGTGCTGTAAAGCAGAGTGTGTTTCATGGATGAGATCTGTGCTGTGTGTTTCCCTTCAGAAATGGAGTTAAAACCCAGGCTCTGTTTCTTCCTACAAGAACGACTTCTTTTAGGGTTCACTCAGTCACTTTTCAGCTCAAAGGAATCTACATCGTTCACAAAGCTCACACATTTCTCGCTCTTAACTAGAAAGCATTGCATGTTAATGGAACTGTGGTTTGTATCAGTTTCAGAAGAAGAGTTGACATAGATATGGTCCGTATGTGTAGGAAACACCGTTATTTTGTTCTGACCACAGTCAGTTTCCTGCTGTATTAGAGACTCTTGGAAAGCAAGAGCGTGCTTCTTGCTCTAAAGCAGAGTGTGTTTCATGGATGAGAACTGTGTTGTGTGTTTCCCTTCAGAAATGGAGTTAAATTCCAGGCACTGTGTCTTCCTACAAGCAAGACATCCTTTAAGGTATATGCAGTCACTTTTCAGTTCAAATGAATATAAATCGTTAACAAAGCTCACACGTTTCTCGCTCTTAAGTGAAAAGCAGTGGATGTTAGATGACCTGTGGCTTGTATCAGTTTCAGAAGCAGAGTTGAACTAGCAATGATCCTTATGTGTAGGAAACACTGTTCTTTTGTTCATAGTACCCTCAACTTTCTGGCTCTATTACAGAGTCTGGAAAGCAAGAACATGCTTCTTGCTCTAAAGCAGAGCGTGTTTCATGGATGAGAACTGTGCTGTGGGTTTCCCTTCAGAAATGGAGTTAAATTCCAGGCTCTGTGTCTTCCTACAAGCAAGACATCATTTCAGGTATATGCAGTCACTTTTCAGTTCAAATGAATATTAATACTTTACGAAGCTCACACGTTTCTCGCTCTTAAGTGAAAAGCACTGGATGTTAGATGACTTGTGGTTTTATCAGTTTCAGAAGCAGAGGTGAGCTAGCATTGGTCTCTATGTGTAGGAAACACCATTCTTTTGTTCTGAGTACCCTCAATTTTCTGGCAATAGTAAGACTCTAGAAAGCAAGAGCATGCTTCGTGCTCTAAAGCAGAGTGTGTTTCATGGATGAGAACTGTGCTGTGGGTTTCCCTTCAGAAATGGAGATAAATCCCAGGCTCTGTGTCTTCCTACAAGCAAGACTGCATTTCATGTAAACTCATTCACCTTGCACTCAAGCAAAGCAACATCGTTCACGTAGCTCACACGCCTCTTGCTCTTAATTGTAAAGCATTGTATGTCAGAGGACCTGTGGTTTGTGTCAGTTTCAGAAGCAGAGTTGAACTAGCAATGACCCTTATGTGTAGAAAACACTGTTCTTTTGTTCATAGTACCCTCAACTTTCTGGCTCTATTAGAGATTCTGGAAAGCAAGAACATGCTTCTTGCTCTAAAGCAGAGTGTGTTTCATGGATGAGAACTGTGCTGTGTGTTTCCCCTCAGAAATGGAGTTAAATCCCAGACTCTGTGTCTTCCTACAAGCAAGACATCTTTTCAGGTAAACTCAGTCACTTTTCAGCTCAAAGGAAGCTAAATCGTTCACTAAGCTCACACGTTTCTCGCTCTTAACTGGAAAGCATTGCATGTTAATGGAACTGTGCTTTGTATCAGTTTCAGAAGAAGAGTTGACCTAGATACGGTACGTTTGTGTAGGAAACACCGTTCTTTTGTTCTGACCACAGTCACGTTTCCTGCTGTATTAGAGACTCTTAGAAAGCAAGAGTGTGCTTCTTGCTCTAAAGCAGAGTGTGTTTCATGGATGAGAACTGTGCTGTGTGTTTCCCTTCAGAAATGGAGTTAAATTCCAGGCCCCATGTCTTCCTAGAAGCAAGACATCATTTCAGGTAAACGCAGTCAGTTTTCAGGTCAAATGAATATAAATCGTTTACGAAGATCACACGTTTCTCGCTGTTAACTGAAAAGCACTGGATGTTAGATGACTTGTGGTTTGTATCAGTTTCAGAAGCAGAGTTGAACTAGCAATGGTCCGTATGTGTAGGAAACACCGTTCTTTTGTTCAGAGTACCCTCAAGTTTCTGGCTCTATTAGAGACTCTAGAAAGCAAGAGCATGCTTTGTGCTCTAAAGCAGAGTGTGTTTCATGGATGAGAACTGTGCTGTGTGTTTCCCTTCAGAAATGGAGTTAAATTCCAGGCTCTGTGTCTTCCTACAAGCAAGACATCATTTCAGGCATATGTAGTCACTTTTCAGTTCAAATGAATATAAATCGTTTACGAAGCTCACACGTTTCTCGCTCTTAAGTGAAAAGCACTGGATGTTAGATGACTTGTGGTTTGTATCAGTTTCCGAAGCAGAGTTGAACTAGCATTGGTCTCTATGTGTAGGAAACACCATTCTTTTGTTCTGAGTACCCTCAATTTTCTGGCTATATTAAGACTCTAGAAAGCAAGAGCATGCTTCATGCTCTAAAGCAGAGTGTGTTTCATGGATGAGAACTGTGCTGTGGGTTTCCCTTCAGAAATGGAGTTAAATCCCAGGCTCTGTGTCTTCCTACAAGCAAGACTTCATTTCACGTTAACTCATTCACCTTGCACTCAAACAAAGCTACATCGTTCACGTAGCTCACACGCTTCTTGCTCTTAATTGTAAAGCATTGGATGTTAGAGGACCTGTGGTTTGTGTCAGTTTCAGAAGCAGAGTTGAACTAGCAATGATCCTTATGTGTAGGAAACACTGTTCTTTTGTTCATAGTACCCTCAACTTTCTGGCTCTATTAGAGAGTCTGGAAAGCAAGAACATGCTTCTTGCTCTAAAGCAGATTGTGTTTCATGGATGAGAACTGTGCTGTGTGTTTCCCTTCAGAAATGGAGTTAAATTCCAGGCTCTGTGTCTTCCTACAAGCAAGACATCATTTCAGGTATATGCAGTCACTTTTCAGTTCAAATGAATATTAATCGTTTACGAAGCTCACACGTTTCTCGCTCTTAAGTGAAAAGCACTGGATGTTAGATGACTTGTTTTTTGTATCAGTTTAAGAAGCAGAGTTGAGCTAGCATTGGTCTCTATATGTAGGAAACACCATTCTTTTGTTCTGAGTACCCTCAATTTTCTGGCTATATTAAGACTCTAGAAAGCAAGAGCATGCTTTGTGCTCTAAAGCAGAGTGTGTTTCATGGATGAGAACTGTGCTGTGGGTTTCCCTTCAGAAATGGAGTGAAATCCCAGGCTCTGTGTCTTCCTACAAGCAAGACTTCATTTCACGTAAACTCAATCACCTTGCACTCAAGCAAAGCAACATCGTTCACGTAGCTCACACGCTTCTTGCTCTTAATTGTAAAGCATTGGATGTCAGAGGACCTGTGGTTTGTGTCAGTTTCAGAAGCAGAGTTGAACTAGCAATGACCCTTATGTGTAGAAAACACTGTTCTTTTGTTCATAGTACCCTCAACTTTCTGGCTCTATTAGAGAGTCTGGAAAGCAAGAACATGCTTCTTGCTCTAAAGCAGAGTGTGTTTCATGGATGAGAACTGTGCTGTGTGTTTCCCCTCAGAAATGGAGTTAAATCCCAGACTCTGTGTCTTCCTACAAGCAAGACATCTTTTCAGGTAAACTCAGTCACTTTTCAGCTCAAAGGAAGCTAAATCGTTCACTAAGCTCACACGTTTCTCGCTCTTAACTGGAAAGCATTGCATGTGAATGGAACTGTGCTTTGTATCAGTTTCAGAAGAAGAGTTGACCTAGATATGGTACGTATGTGTAGGAAACACCGTTCTTTTGTTCTGACCACAGTCACGTTTCCTGCTGTATTAGAGACTCTTAGAAAGCAAGAGTGTGCTTCTTGCTCTAAAGCAGAGTGTGTTTCATGGATGAGAACTGTGCTGTGTGTTTCCCTTCATAAATGGAGTTAAATTCCAGGCCCCATGTCTTCCTAGAAGCAAGACATCATTTCAGGTAAACGCAGTCAGTTTTCAGGTCAAATGAATATAAATTGTTTACGAAGATCACACGTATCTCGCTGTTAACTGAAAATCACTGGGTATTGGATGACTTGTGGTTTGTATCAGTTTCAGAAGCAGAGTTGAACTAGCAATGGTCCGTATGTGTAGGAAACACCGTTCTTTTGTTCAGAGTACCCTCAAGTTTCTGGCTGTATTAGAGACTCTAGAAAGCAAGAGCATGCTTCGTGCTCTAAAGCAGAGTGTGTTTCATGGATGAGAACTGTGCTGTGTGTTTCCCTTCAGAAATGGAGGTAAATTCCAGGCTCTGTGTCTTCCTAGAAGCAAGACATCATTTCAGGCATATGCCGTCACTTTTCAGTTCAAATGAATATAAATCGTTTACGAAGCTCACACGTTTCTCGCTCTTAAGTGAAAAGCACTGGATGTTAGATGACTTGTGGTTTGTATCAGTTTCAGAAGCAGAGTTGAATTAGATTGGTCTCTCTGTGTAGGAAACACCATTCTTTTGTTCTGAGTACCCTCAATTTTCTGGCTATATTAAGACTAGAAAGGAAGAGCATGTTTCTTGCTCTAAAGCAGAGTGTGTTTCAAGGATGAGAACTGTGCTGTGGGTTTCCCTTCAGAAATGAAGTTAAATCCCAGGCTCTGGGGCTTCCTACAAGCAAGACTTCATTTCACATAAACTCATTCACCTTGCACTCAAACAAAGCTACATTGTTCACGTAGCTCACATGCTTCTTGCTCTTAATTGTAAAGCATAGGGTGTTAGAGGACCTGTGGTTTGTGTCAGTTTCAGAAGCAGAATTGAACTAGCAATGATCCTTATGTGTAGGAAACACTGTTCTTTTGTTCATAGTACCCTCAACTTTCTGGCTCTATTAGAGAGTCTGGAATTCAAGAACATGCTTCTTGCTCTAAAGCAGAGTGTGTTTCATGGATGAGAACTGTGCTGTGTGTTTCCCTTCAGAAATGGAGTTAAATCCCAGACTCTGTGTCTTGCTACCTGCAAGACATCTTTTCAGGTAAACTCAGTTATTTTTCAGCTCAAAGGAAGCTAAATCGTTCACTAAGCTCACACGTTTCTCGCTCTTAACTGGAAAGCATTGCATGTTAATGGAACTGTGCTTTGTATCAGTTTCAGAAGAAGAGTTGACCTAGATATGGTACGTATGTGTAGCAAACACCGTTCTTTTGTTCTGACCACAGTCACGTTTCCTGCTGTATTAGAGACTCTTAGAAAGCAAGAGTGTGCTTCTTGCTCTAAAGCAGAGTGTGTTTCATGGATGAGAACTGTGCTGTGTGTTTCCCTTCAGAAATGGAGTTAAATTCCAGGCCCCATGTCTTCCTACAAGCAAGACATCATCTCAGGTAAACGCAGTCAGTTTTCAGGTCAAATGAATATAAATCGTTTACGAAGATCACACGTTTCTCGCTGTTAACTGAAAAGCACTGGATGTTAGATGACTTGTGGTTTGTATCAGTTTCAGAAGCAGAGTTGAACTAGCAATGGTCCGTATGTGTAGGAAACACCGTTCTTTTGTTCAGAGTACCCTCAAGTTTCTGGCTCTATTAGAGACTCTAGAAAGCAAGAGCATGCTTTGTGCTCTAAAGCAGAGTGTGTTTCATGGATGAGAACTGTGCTGTGTGTTTCCCTTCAGAAATGGAGTTAAATTCCAGGCTCTGTGTCTTCCTACAAGCAAGACATCATTTCAGGCATATGTAGTCACTTTTCAGTTCAAATGAATATAAATCGTTTACGAAGCTCACACGTTTCTCGCTCTTAAGTGAAAAGCACTGGATGTTAGATGACTTGTGGTTTGTATCAGTTTCCGAAGCAGAGTTGAACTAGCATTGGTCTCTATGTGTAGGAAACACCATTCTTTTGTTCTGAGTACCCTCAATTTTCTGGCTATATTAAGACTCTAGAAAGCAAGAGCATGCTTCATGCTCTAAAGCAGAGTGTGTTTCATGGATGAGAACTGTGCTGTGGGTTTCCCTTCAGAAATGGAGTTAAATCCCAGGCTCTGTGTCTTCCTACAAGCAAGACTTCATTTCACGTTAACTCATTCACCTTGCACTCAAACAAAGCTACATCGTTCACGTAGCTCACACGCTTCTTGCTCTTAATTGTAAAGCATTGGATGTTAGAGGACCTGTGGTTTGTGTCAGTTTCAGAAGCAGAGTTGAACTAGCAATGATCCTTATGTGTAGGAAACACTGTTCTTTTGTTCATAGTACCCTCAACTTTCTGGCTCTATTAGAGAGTCTGGAAAGCAAGAACATGCTTCTTGCTCTAAAGCAGATTGTGTTTCATGGATGAGAACTGTGCTGTGTGTTTCCCTTCAGAAATGGAGTTAAATTCCAGGCTCTGTGTCTTCCTACAAGCAAGACATCATTTCAGGTATATGCAGTCACTTTTCAGTTCAAATGAATATTAATCGTTTACGAAGCTCACACGTTTCTCGCTCTTAAGTGAAAAGCACTGGATGTTAGATGACTTGTTTTTTGTATCAGTTTAAGAAGCAGAGTTGAGCTAGCATTGGTCTCTATATGTAGGAAACACCATTCTTTTGTTCTGAGTACCCTCAATTTTCTGGCTATATTAAGACTCTAGAAAGCAAGAGCATGCTTTGTGCTCTAAAGCAGAGTGTGTTTCATGGATGAGAACTGTGCTGTGGGTTTCCCTTCAGAAATGGAGTGAAATCCCAGGCTCTGTGTCTTCCTACAAGCAAGACTTCATTTCACGTAAACTCAATCACCTTGCACTCAAGCAAAGCAACATCGTTCACGTAGCTCACACGCTTCTTGCTCTTAATTGTAAAGCATTGGATGTCAGAGGACCTGTGGTTTGTGTCAGTTTCAGAAGCAGAGTTGAACTAGCAATGACCCTTATGTGTAGAAAACACTGTTCTTTTGTTCATAGTACCCTCAACTTTCTGGCTCTATTAGAGAGTCTGGAAAGCAAGAACATGCTTCTTGCTCTAAAGCAGAGTGTGTTTCATGGATGAGAACTGTGCTGTGTGTTTCCCCTCAGAAATGGAGTTAAATCCCAGACTCTGTGTCTTCCTACAAGCAAGACATCTTTTCAGGTAAACTCAGTCACTTTTCAGCTCAAAGGAAGCTAAATCGTTCACTAAGCTCACACGTTTCTCGCTCTTAACTGGAAAGCATTGCATGTGAATGGAACTGTGCTTTGTATCAGTTTCAGAAGAAGAGTTGACCTAGATATGGTACGTATGTGTAGGAAACACCGTTCTTTTGTTCTGACCACAGTCACGTTTCCTGCTGTATTAGAGACTCTTAGAAAGCAAGAGTGTGCTTCTTGCTCTAAAGCAGAGTGTGTTTCATGGATGAGAACTGTGCTGTGTGTTTCCCTTCATAAATGGAGTTAAATTCCAGGCCCCATGTCTTCCTAGAAGCAAGACATCATTTCAGGTAAACGCAGTCAGTTTTCAGGTCAAATGAATATAAATTGTTTACGAAGATCACACGTATCTCGCTGTTAACTGAAAATCACTGGGTATTGGATGACTTGTGGTTTGTATCAGTTTCAGAAGCAGAGTTGAACTAGCAATGGTCCGTATGTGTAGGAAACACCGTTCTTTTGTTCAGAGTACCCTCAAGTTTCTGGCTGTATTAGAGACTCTAGAAAGCAAGAGCATGCTTCGTGCTCTAAAGCAGAGTGTGTTTCATGGATGAGAACTGTGCTGTGTGTTTCCCTTCAGAAATGGAGGTAAATTCCAGGCTCTGTGTCTTCCTAGAAGCAAGACATCATTTCAGGCATATGCCGTCACTTTTCAGTTCAAATGAATATAAATCGTTTACGAAGCTCACACGTTTCTCGCTCTTAAGTGAAAAGCACTGGATGTTAGATGACTTGTGGTTTGTATCAGTTTCAGAAGCAGAGTTGAATTAGATTGGTCTCTCTGTGTAGGAAACACCATTCTTTTGTTCTGAGTACCCTCAATTTTCTGGCTATATTAAGACTAGAAAGGAAGAGCATGTTTCTTGCTCTAAAGCAGAGTGTGTTTCAAGGATGAGAACTGTGCTGTGGGTTTCCCTTCAGAAATGAAGTTAAATCCCAGGCTCTGGGGCTTCCTACAAGCAAGACTTCATTTCACATAAACTCATTCACCTTGCACTCAAACAAAGCTACATTGTTCACGTAGCTCACACGCTTCTTGCTCTTAATTGTAAAGCATAGGGTGTTAGAGGACCTGTGGTTTGTGTCAGTTTCAGAAGCAGAATTGAACTAGCAATGATCCTTATGTGTAGGAAACACTGTTCTTTTGTTCATAGTACCCTCAACTTTCTGGCTCTATTAGAGAGTCTGGAATTCAAGAACATGCTTCTTGCTCTAAAGCAGAGTGTGTTTCATGGATGAGAACTGTGCTGTGTGTTTCCCTTCAGAAATGGAGTTAAATCCCAGACTCTGTGTCTTGCTACCTGCAAGACATCTTTTCAGGTAAACTCAGTTATTTTTCAGCTCAAAGGAAGCTAAATCGTTCACTAAGCTCACACGTTTCTCGCTCTTAACTGGAAAGCATTGCATGTTAATGGAACTGTGCTTTGTATCAGTTTCAGAAGAAGAGTTGACCTAGATATGGTACGTATGTGTAGCAAACACCGTTCTTTTGTTCTGACCACAGTCACGTTTCCTGCTGTATTAGAGACTCTTAGAAAGCAAGAGTGTGCTTCTTGCTCTAAAGCAGAGTGTGTTTCATGGATGAGAACTGTGCTGTGTGTTTCCCTTCAGAAATGGAGTTAAATTCCAGGCCCCATGTCTTCCTACAAGCAAGACATCATCTCAGGTAAACGCAGTCAGTTTTCAGGTCAAATGAATATAAATCGTTTACGAAGATCACACGTTTCTCGCTGTTAACTGAAAATCACTGGATGTTAGATGACTTGTGGTTTGTATCAGTTTGAGAAGCAGAGTTGAACTAGCAATGGTCCGTATGTGTAGGAAATACCGTTCTTTTGTTCAGAGTACCCTCAAGTTTCTGGCTCTATTAGAGACTCTAGAAAGCAAGAGCATGCTTCGTGCTCTAAAGCAGAGTGTGTTTCATGAATGAGATCTGTGCTGTGTGTTTCCCTTCAGAAATGGAGTTAAAACCCAGGCTCTGTGTCTTCCTACAAGAAAGACTTCTTTTCAGGTTCACTCAGTCACTTTTCAGCTCAAAGGAATCTACATCGTTCACGAAGCTCAAACATTTCTCGCTCTTAACTGGAAAGCATTGCATGTTAATGGAACTGTGGTTTGTATCAGTTTCAGAAGAAGAGTTGACATAGATATGGTCCGTATGTGTAGGAAACACCGTTATTTTTTTCTGACCACAGTCAGTTTCCTGCTGTATTAGAGACTCTTGGAAAGCAAGAGCGTGCTTCTTGATCTAAAGCAGAGTGTGTTTCATGGATGAGAACTGTGCTGTGTGTTTCCCTTCAGAAATGGAGGTAAATTCCAGGCTCTGTGTCTTCCTACAAGCAAGACATCATTTCAGGTATATGCAGTCACTTTTCAGTTCAAATGAATATAAATCGTTTACGAAGCTCACACGTTTCTCGCTCTTAAGTGAAAAGCACTGGATGTTAGATGACTTGTGGTTTGTATCAGTTTCAGAAGCAGAGTTGAACTAGCATTGGTCTATATGTGTAAGAAAAACCGTTCTTTTGTTTTGAGTACCCTCAATTTTCTGGCTATATTAAGACTCTAGAAAGCAAGAGCATGCTTCGTGCTCTAAAGCAGAGCGTGTTTCATGGATGAGAACTGTGCTGTGGGTTTCCCTTCAGAAATGGAGTTAAATCCCAGGCTCTGTGTCTTCCTACAAGCAAGACTTCATTTCACGTAAACTCCTTCACCTTGCACTCAAACAAATCTACATCGTTCACGTAGCTCACACGCTTCTTGCTCTTAATTGTAAAGCGTTGGATGTCAGAGGACCTGTGGTTTGTGTCAGTTTCAGAAGCAGAGTTGAACTAGAAATGATCCTTATGTGTAGGAAACACTGTTCTTTTGTTCATAGTACCCTCAACTTTCTGGCTCTATTAGAGAGTCTGGAAAGCAAGAACATGCTTCTTGCTCTAAAGCAGAGTGTGTTTCATGGATGAGAACTGTGCTGTGTGTTTCCCTTCAGAAATGGAGTTAAATTCCAGGCCCCATGTCTTCCTAGAAGCAAGACATCATTTCAGGTAAACGCAGTCAGTTTTCAGGTCAAATGAATATAAATCGTTTACGAAGATCACACGTTTCTCGCTGTTAACTGAAAAGCACTGGATGTTAGATGACTTGTGGTTTGTATCAGTTTCAGAAGCAGAGTTGAACTAGCAATGGTCCGTATGTGTAGGAAACACCGTTCTTTTGTTCAGAGTACCCTCAAGTTTCTGGCTCTATTAGAGACTCTAGAAAGCAAGAGCATGCTTCGTGCTCTAAAGCAGAGTGTGTTTCATGGATGAGAACTGTGCTGTGTGTTTCCCTTCAGAAATGGAGTTAAATTCCAGGCTCTGTGTCTTCCTACAAGCAAGACATCATTTCAGGCATATGCAGTCACTTTTAAGTTCAAATGAATATAAATCGTTTACGAAGTTCACACGTTTCTCGCTCTTAAGTGAAAAGCACTGGATGTTAGATGACTTTTGGTTTGTATCAGTTTCAGAAGCAGAGTTGAACTAGCATTGGTCTCTATGTGTACGAAACACCATTCTTTTGTTCTGAGTACCCTCAATTTTCTGGCTATATTAAGACTCTAGAAAGCAAGAGCATGCTTCATGCTCTATAGCAGAGTGTGTTTCATGGATGAGAACTGTGCTGTGGGTTTCCCTTCAGAAATGGAGTTAAATCCCAGGCTCTGTGTCTTCCTACAAGCAAGACTTCATTTCACGTTAACTCATTCACCTTGCACTCAAACATAGCTACATCGTTCACGTAGCTCACATGCTTCTTGCTCTTAATTGTAAAGCATTGGATGTTAGAGGACCTGTGGTTTGTGTCAGTTTCAGAAGCAGAGTTGAACTAGCAATGATCCTTATGTGTAGGAAACACTGTTCTTTTGTTCATAGTACCTTCAACTTTCTGGCTCTATTAGAGAGTCTGGAAAGCAAGAACATGCTTCTTGCTCTAAAGCAGATTGTGTTTCATGGATGAGAACTGTGCTGTGTGTTTCCCTTCAGAAATGGAGTTAAATTCCAGGCTCTGTGTCTTCCTACAAGCAAGACATCATTTCAGGTATATGCAGTCACTTTTCAGTTCAAATGAATATTAATCGTTTACGAAGCTCACACGTTTCTCGCTCTTAAGTGAAAAGCACTGGATGTTAGATGACTTGTTGTTTGTATCAGTTTCAGAAGCAGAGATGAGCTAGCATTGGTCTCTATGTGTAGGAAACACCATTCTTTTGTTCTGAGTACCCTCAATTTTCTGGCTATATTAAGACTCTAGAAAGCAAGAGCATGCTTCGTGCTCTAAAGCAGAGTGTGTTTCATGGATGAGAACTGTGCTGTGGGTTTCCCTTCAGAAATGGAGTTAAATCCCAGGCTCTGTGTCTTCCTACAAGCAAGACTTCATTTCACGTAAACTCATTCACCTTGCACTCAAACAAAGCTACATCGTTCACGTAGCTCACACGCTTCTTGCTCTTAATTGTAAAGCATTGGATGTAAGAGGACATGTGGTTTGTGTCAGTTTCAGAAGCAGAGTTGAACTAGCAATGACCCTTATGTGTAGAAAACACTGTTCTTTTGTTCATAGTACCCTCAACTTTCTGGCTCTATTAGAGAGTCTGGAAAGCAAGAACATGCTTCTTGCTCTAAATCAGAGTGTGTTTCATGGATGAGAACTGTGCTGTGTGTTTCCCCTCAGAAATGGAGTTAAATCCCAGACTCTGTGTCTTCCTACAAGCAAGACATCTTTTCAGGTAAACTCAGTCACTTTTCAGCTCAAAGGAAGCTAAATCGTTCACTAAGCTCACACGTTTCTCGCTCTTAACTGGAAAGCATTGCATGTTAATGGAACTGTGCTTTGTATCAGTTTCAGAAGAAGAGTTGACCTAGATATGGTACGTATGTGTAGGAAACACCGTTCTTTTGTTCTGACCACAGTCACGTTTCCTGCTGTATTAGAGACTCTTAGAAAGCAAGAGTGTGCTTCTTGCTCTAAAGCAGAGTGTGTTTCATGGATGAGAACTGTGCTGTGTGTTTCCCTTCAGAAATGGAGTTAAAACCCAGGCTCTGTGTCTTCCTACAAGAACGACTTCTTTTCAGGTTCACTCAGTCACTTTTCAGCTCAAAGGAATCTACATCGTTCACGAAGCTCACACATTTCTCGCTCTAACTGGAAAGCATTGCATGTTAATGGAACTGTGCTTTGTATCAGTTTCAGAGGAAGAGTTGACCTAGATATGGTACGTATGTGTAAGACACACCTTTCTTTTGTTCTGACCACAGTCACGTTTCCTGCTGTATTAGAGACTCTTAGAAAGCAAGAGTGTGCTTCTTGCTCTAAAGCAGAGTGTGTTTCATGGATGAGAACTGTGCTGTGTGTTTCCCTTCAGAAATGGAGTTAAATTCCAGGCCCCATGTCTTCCTAGAAGCAAGACATCATTTCAGGTAAACGCAGTCAGTTTTCAGGTCAAATGAATATAAATCGTTTACGAAGATCACACGTATCTCGCTGTTAACTGAAAAGCACTGGATATTGGATGACTTGTAATTTGTATCAGTTTCAGAAGCAGAGTTGAACTAGCAATGGTCCGTATGTGTAGGAAACACCGTTCTTTTGTTCAGAGTACCCTCAAGTTTCTGGCTCTATTAGAGACTCTAGAAAGCAAGAGCATGCTTCGTGCTCTAAAGCAGAGTGTGTTTCATGGATGAGAACTGTGCTGTGTGTTTCCCTTCAGAAATGGAGTTAAATTCCAGGCTCTGTGTCTTCCTACAAGCAAGACATCATTTCAGGCAAATGCAGTCACTTTTCAGTTCAAATGAATATAAATCGTTTACGAAGCTCACACGTTTCTCGCTCTTAAGTGAAAAGAACTGGATGTTAGATGACTTGTGGTTTGTATCAGTTTCAGAAGCAGAGTTGAACTAGCAATGACCCTTATGTGTAGAAAACACTGTTCTTTTGTTCATAGTACCCTCAATTTTCTGGCTCTATTAGATAGGTCTCTCGGTGTAGGAAACACCATTCTTTTGTTCTGAGTACCCTCAATTTTCTGGCTATATTAAGACTCTAGAAAGCAAGAGCATGCTTCGTGCTCTAAAGCAGAGTGTGTTTCATGGATGAGAACTGTGCTGTGTGTTTCCCCTCAGAAATGGAGTTAAATCCCAGACTCTGTGTCTTCCTACAAGCAAGACACTTTTTCAGGTAAACTCAGTCACTTTTCAGCTCAAAGGAAGCTAAATCGTTCACTAAGCTCACACGTTTCTCGCTCTTAACTGGAAAGCATTGCATGTTAATGGAACTGTGCTTTGTATCAGTTTCAGAAGAAGAGTTGACCTAGATATGGTACGTATGTGTAGGAAACACCGTTCTTTTGTTCTGACCACAGTCACGTTTCCTGCTGTATTAGAGACTCTTAGAAAGCAAGAGTGTGCTTCTTGCTCTAAAGCAGAGTGTGTTTCATGGATGAGAACTGTGCTGTGTGTTTCCCTTCAGAAATGGAGTTAAATTCCAGGCCCCATGTCTTCCTAGAAGCAAGACATCATTTCAGGTAAACGCAGTCAGTTTTCAGGTCAAATGAATATAAATCGTTTACGAAGATCACACGTATCTCGCTGTTAACTGAAAAGCACTGGATATTGGATGACTTGTGGTTTGTATCAGTTTCAGAAGCAGAGTTGAACTAGCAATGGTCCGTATGTGTAGGAAACACCGTTCTTTTGTTCAGAGTACCCTCAAGTTTCTGGCTCTATTACAGACTCTAGAAAGCAAGAGCATGCTTCGTGCTCTAAAGCAGAGTGTGTTTCATGGATGAGAACTGTGCTGTGTGTTTCCCTTCAGAAATGGAGTTAAATTCCAGGCTCTGTGTCTTCCTACAAGCAAGACATCATTTCAGGCATATGCAGTCACTTTTCAGTTCAAATGAATATAAATCGTTTACGAAGCTCACACGTTTCTCGCTCTTAAGTGAAAAGCACTGGATGTTAGATGACTTGTGGTTTGTATCAGTTTCAGAAGCAGAGTTGAATTAGATTGGTCTCTCTGTGTAGGAAACACCATTCTTTTGTTCTGAGTACCCTCAATTTTCTGGCTATATTAAGACTCTAGAAAGGAAGAGCATGTTTCTTGCTCTAAAGCAGAGTGTGTTTCAAGGATGAGAACTGTGCTGTGGGTTTCCCTTCAGAAATGGAGTTAAATCCCAGGCTCTGTGTCTTCCTACAAGCAAGACTTCATTTCACGTAAACTCATTCACCTTGCACTCAAACAAAGCTACATTGTTCACGTAGCTCACACGCTTCTTGCTCTTAATTGTAAAGCATTGGATGTTAGAGGACCTGTGGTTTGTGTCAGTTTCAGAAGCAGAATTGAACTAGCAATGATCCTTATGTGTAGGAAACACTGTTCTTTTGTTCATAGTACCCTCAACTTTCTGGCTCTATTAGAGAGTCTGGAATTCAAGAACATGCTTCTTGCTCTAAAGCAGAGTGTGTTTCATGGATGAGAACTGTGCTGTGTGTTTCCCTTCAGAAATGGAGTTAAATCCCAGACTCTGTGTCTTGCTACCTGCAAGACATCTTTTCAGGTAAACTCAGTTACTTTTCAGCTCAAAGGAAGCTAAATCGTTCACTAAGCTCACACGTTTCTCGCTCTTAACTGGAAAGCATTGCATGTGAATGGAACTGTGCTTTGTATCAGTTTCAGAAGAAGAGTTGACCTAGATATGGTACGTATGTGTAGGAAACACCGTTCTTTTGTTCTGACCACAGTCACGTTTCCTGCTGTATTAGAGACTCTTAGAAAGCAAGAGTGTGCTTCTTGCTCTAAAGCAAAGTGTGTTTCATGGATGAGAACTGTGCTGTGTGTTTCCCTTCAGAAATGGAGTTAAATTCCAGGCCCCATGTCTTCCTACAAGCAAGACATCATCTCAGGTAAACGCAGTCAGTTTTCAGGTCAAATGAATATAAATCGTTTACGAAGATCACACGTTTCTCGCTGTTAACTGAAAAGCACTGGATGTTAGATGACTTGTGGTTTGTATCAGTTTGAGAAGCAGAGTTGAACTAGCAATGGTCCGTATGTGTAGGAAACACCGTTCTTTTGTTCAGAGTACCCTCAAGTTTCTGGATCTATTAGAGACTCTAGAAAGCAAGAGCATGCTTCGTGCTCTAAAGCAGAGTGTGTTTCATGAATGAGATCTGTGCTGTGTGTTTCCCTTCAGAAATGGAGTTAAAACCCAGGCTCTGTGTCTTCCTACAAGAAAGACTTCTTTTCAGTTTCACTCAGTCACTTTTCAGCTCAAAGGAATCTACATCGTTCACGAAGCTCAAACATTTCTCGCTCTTAAATGGAAAGCATTGCATGTTAATGGAACTGTGGTTTGTATCAGTTTCAGAAGAAGAGTTGACATAGATATGGTCCGTATGTGTAGGAAACACCGTTATTTTGTTCTGACAACAGTCAGTTTCCTGCTGTATTAGAGACTCTTGGAAAGCAAGAGCGTGCTTCTTGATCTAAAGCAGAGTGTGTTTCATGGATGAGAACTGTGCTGTGTGTTTTCGTCAGAAATGGAGTTAAATTCAAGGCCCCATGTCTTCCTAGAAGCAAGACATCATTTCAGGTAAACGCAGTCAATTTTCAGGTCAAATGAATATAAATCGTTTACGAAGATCACACGTTTCTCGCTGTTAACTGAAAATCACTGGATGTTAGATGACTTGTGGTTTGTATCAGTTTCAGAAGCAGAGTTGAACTAGCAATGGTCCGTATGTGTAGGAAACACCGTTCTTTTGTTCAGAGTACCCTCAAGTTTCTGGCTCTATTAGAGACTCTAGAAAGCAAGAGCATGCTTCGTGCTCTAAAGCAGAGTGTGTTTCATGGATGAGAACTGTGCTGTGTTTTTCCCTTCAGAAATGGAGTTAAATTCCAGGCTCTGTGTCTTCCTACAAGCAAGACATCATTTCAGGCATATGCAGTCACTTTTCAGTTCAAATGAATATAAATCGTTTACGAAGCTCACACGTTTCTCGCTCTTAAGTGAAAAGCACTGGATGTTAGATGACTTGTGGTTTGTATCAGTTTCAGAAGCAGAGTTGAACTAGCATTGGTCTCTATGTGTAGGAAACACCATTCTTTTGTTCTGAGTACCCTCAGTTTTCTGGCTATATTAAGACTCTAGAAAGCAAGAGCATGCTTCATGCTCTAAAGCAGAGTGTGTTTCATGGATGAGAACTGTGCTGTGGGTTTCCCTTCAGAAATGGAGTTAAATCCCAGGCTCTGTGTCTTCCTACAAGCAAGACTTCATTTCACGTTAACTCATTCACCTTGCACTGACACAAAGCTACATCGTTCACGTAGCTCACACGCTTCTTGGTCTTAATTGTAAAGCATTGGATGTCAGAGGACCTGTGGTTTGTGTCAGTTTCAGAAGCAGAGTTGAACTAGCAATGACCCTTATGTGTAGAAAACACTGTTCTTTTGTTCATAGTACCCTCAACTTTCTGGCTCTATTAGAGAGTATGGAAAGCAAGAACATGCTTCTTGCTCTAAAGCAGAGTGTGTTTCATGGATGAGAACTGTGCTGTGTGTTTCCCCTCAGAAATGGAGTTAAATCCCAGACTCTGTGTCTTCCTACAAGCAAGATATCTTTTCAGGTAAACTCAGTCACTTTTCAGCTCAAAGGAAGCTAAATCGTTCACTAAGCTCACACGTTTCTCGCTCTTAACTGGAAAGCATTGCATGTTAATGGAACTGTGCTTTGTATCAGTTTCAGAAGAAGAGTTGACCTAGATATGGTACGTATGTGTAGGAAACACCGTTCTTTTGTTCTGACCACAGTCACGTTTCCTGCTGTATTAGAGACTCCTAGAAAGCAAGAGTGTGCTTCTTGCTCTAAAGCAGAGTGTGTTTCATGGATGAGAACTGTGCTGTGTGTTTCCCTTCAGAAATGGAGTTAAAACCCAGGCTCTGTGTCTTCCTACAAGAACGACTTCTTTTCAGGTTCACTCAGTCACTTTTCAGCTCAAAGGAATCTACATCGTTCACGAAGCTCACACATTTCTCGCTCTAACTGGAAAGCATTGCATGTTAATGGAACTGTGCTTTGTATCAGTTTCAGAGGAAGAGGTGACCTAGATATGGTACGTATGTGTAAGACACACCGTTCTTTTGTTCTGACCACAGTCACGTTTCCTGCTGTATTAGAGACTCTTAGAAAGCAAGAGTGTGCTTCTTGCTCTAAAGCAGAGTGTGTTTCATGGATGAGAACTGTGCTGTGTGTTTCCCTTCATAAATGGAGTTAAATTCCAGGCTCTGTGTCTTCCTACAAGCAAGACATCATTTCAGGCATATGCAGTCACATTTCAGTTCAAATGAATATAAATCGTTTACGAAGCTCACACGTTTCTCGCTCTTAAGTGAAAAGCACTGGATGTTAGATGACTTGTGGTTTGTATCAGTTTCAGAAGCAGAGTTGAATTAGATTGGTCTCTATGTGTAGGAAACACCATTCTTTTGTTCTGAGTACCCTCAATTTTCTGGCTATATTAAGACTCTAGAAAGCAAGAGCATGCTTCATGCTCTAAAGCAGAGTGTGTTTCAAGGATGAGAACTGTGCTGTGGGTTTCCCTTCAGAAATGGAGTTAAATCCCAGGCTCTGTGTCTTCCTACAAGCAAGACTTCATTTCACGTAAACTCATTCACCTTGCACTCAAACAAAGCTACATTGTTCACGTAGCTCACACGCTACTTGCTCTTAATTGTAAAGCATTGGATGTCAGAGGACCTGTGGTTTGTTTCAGTTTCAGAAGCAGAGTTGAACTAGCAATGACCCTTATGTGTAGAAAACACTGTTCTTTTGTTCATAGTACCCTCAACTTTCTGGCTCTATTAGAGAGTCTGGAAAGCAAGAACATGCTTCTTGCTCTAAAGCAGAGTGTGTTTCATGGATGAGAACTGTGCTGTGTGTTTCCCCTCAGAAATGGAGTTAAATCCCAGACTCTGTGTCTTCCTACAAGCAAGACATCTTTTCAGGTAAACTCAGTCACTTTTCAGCTCAAAGGAAGCTAAATCGTTCACTAAGCTCACACGTTTCTCGCTCTTAACTGGAAAGCATTGCATGTTAATGGAACTGTGCTTTGTATCAGTTTCAGAAGAAGAGTTGACCTAGATATGGTACGTTTGTGTAGGAAACACCGTTCTTTTGTTCTGACCACAGTCACGTTTCCTGCTGTATTAGAGACTCTTAGAAAGCAAGAGTGTGCTTCTTGCTCTAAAGCAGAGTGTGTTTCATGGATGAGAACTGTGCTGTGTGTTTCCCTTCAGAAATGGAGTTAAAACCCAGGCTCTGTGTCTTCCTACAAGAACGACTTCTTTTCAGGTTCACTCAGTCACTTTTCAGCTCAAAGGAATCTACATCGTTCACGAAGCTCACACATTTCTCGCTCTAACTGGAAAGCATTGCATGTTAATGGAACTGTGCTTTGTATCAGTTTCAGAGGAAGAGTTGACCTAGATATGGTACGTATGTGTAAGACACACCGTTCTTTTGTTCTGACCAGAGTCACGTTTCCTGCTGTATTAGAGACTCTTAGAAAGCAAGAGTGTGCTTCTTGCTCTAAAGCAGAGTGTGTTTCATGGATGAGAACTGTGCTGTGTGTTTCCCGTCAGAAATGGAGTTAAATTCCAGGCCCCATGTCTTCCTAGAAGCAAGACATCATTTCAGGTAAACGCAGTCAGTTTTCAGGTCAAATGAATATAAATCGTTTACGAAGATCACACGTTTCTCGCTGTTAACTGAAAATCACTGGATGTTAGATGACTTGTGGTTTGTATCAGTTTCAGAAGCAGAGTTGAACTAGCAATGGTCCGTATGTGTAGGAAACACCGTTCTTTTGTTCAGAGTACCCTCAAGTTTCTGGCTCTATTAGAGACTCTAGAAAGCAAGAGCATGCTTCGTGCTCTAAAGCAGAGTGTGTTTCATGGATGAGAACTGTGCTGTGTGTTTCCCTTCAGAAATGGAGTTAAATTCCAGGCTCTGTGTCTTCCTACAAGCAAGACATCATTTCAGGCATATGCAGTCACTTTTCAGTTCAAATGAATATAAATCGTTTACGAAGCTCACACGTTTCTCGCTCTTAAGTGAAAAGCACTGGATGTTAGATGAGTTGTGGTTTGTATCAGTTTCAGAAGCAGAGTTGAACTAGCATTGGTCTCTATGTGTAGGAAACACCATTCTTTTGTTCTGAGTACCCTCAATTTTCTGGCTATATTAAGACTCTAGAAAGCAAGAGCATGCTTCATGCTCTAAAGCAGAGTGTGTTTCATGGATGAGAACTGTGCTGTGGGTTTCCCTTCAGAAATGGAGTTAAATCCCAGGCTCTGTGTCTTCCTACAAGCAAGACTTCATTTCTCGTTAACTCATTCACCTTGCACTCAAACAAAGCTACATCGTTCACGTAGCTCACACGCTTCTTGCTCTTAATTGTAAAGCATTGGATGTTAGAGGACCTGTGGTTTGTGTCAGTTTCAGAAGCAGAGTTGAACTAGCAATGATCCTTATGTGTAGGAAACACTGTTCTTTTGTTCATAGTACCCTCAACTTTCTGGCTCTATTAGAGAGTCTGGAAAGCAAGAACATGCTTCTTGCTCTAAAGCAGAGTGTGTTTCATGGATGAGAACTGTGCTGTGTGTTTCCCCTCAGAAATGGAGGTAAATCCCAGACTCTGTGTCTTCCTACAAGCAAGATATCTTTTCAGGTAAACTCAGTCACTTTTCAGCTCAAAGGAATCTACATCGTTCACGAAGCTCACACATTTCTCGCTCTAACTGGAAAGCATTGCATGTTAATGGAACTGTGCTTTGTATCAGTTTCAGAGGAAGAGTTGACCTAGATATGGTACGTATGTGTAAGACACACCGTTCTTTTGTTCTGACCACAGTCACGTTTCCTGCTGTATTAGAGACTCTTAGAAAGCAAGAGTGTGCTTCTTGCTCTAAAGCAGAGTGTGTTTCATGGATGAGAACTGTGCTGTGTGTTTCCCTTCAGAAATGGAGTTAAATTCCAGGCCCCATGTCTTCCTAGAAGCAAGACATCATTTCAGGTAAACGCAGTCAGTTTTCAGGTCAAATGAATATAAATCGTTTACGAAGATCACACGTATCTCGCTGTTAACTGAAAAGCACTGGATATTGGATGACTTGTGGTTTGTATCAGTTTCAGAAGCAGAGTTGAACTAGCAATGGTCCGTATGTGTAGGAAACACCGTTCTTTTGTTCAGAGTACCCTCAAGTTTCTGGCTCTATTAGAGACTCTAGAAAGCAAGAGCATGCTTCGTGCTCTAAAGCAGAGTGTGTTTCATGGATGAGAACTGTGCTGTGTGTTTCCCTTCAGAATTGGAGTTAAATTCCAGGCTCTGTGTCTTCCTACAAGCAAGACATCATTTCAGGCATATGCAGTCACTTTTAAGTTCAAATGAATATAAATCGTTTACGAAGCTCACACGTTTCTCGCTCTTAAGTGAAAAGCACTGGATGTTAGATGACTTGTGGTTTGTATCAGTTTCAGAAGCAGAGTTGAATTAGATTGGTCTCTCGGTGTAGGAAACACCATTCTTTTGTTCTGAGTACCCTCAATTTTCTGGCTATATTAAGACTCTAGAAAGCAAGAGCATGCTTCGTGCTCTAAAGCAGAGTGTGTTTCATGGATGAGAACTGTGCTTTGGGTTTCCCTTCAGAAATGGAGTTAAATCCCAGGCTCTGTGTCTTCCTACAAGCAAGACTTCATTTCACGTAAACTCCTTCACCTTGCACTCAAACAAAGCTACATCGTTCACGTAGCTCACACGCTTCTTGCTCTTAATTGTAAAGCATTGGATGTCAGAGGACCTGTGGTTTGTGTCAGTTTCAGAAGCAGAGTTGAACTAGCAATGACCCTTATGTGTAGAAAACACTGTTCTTTTGTTCATAGTACCCTCAACTTTCTGGCTCTATTAGAGACTATGGAAAGCAAGAACATGCTTCTTGCTCTAAAGCAGAGTGTGTTTCATGGATGAGAACTGTGCTGTGTGTTTCCCCTCAGAAATGGAGGTAAATCCCAGACTCTGTGTCTTCCTACAAGCAAGATATCTTTTCAGGTAAACTCAGTCACTTTTCAGCTCAAAGGAAGCTAAATCGTTCACTAAGCTCACACGTTTCTCGCTCTTAACTGGAAAGCATTGCATGTTAATGGAACTGTGCTTTGTATCAGTTTCAGAAGAAGAGTTGACCTAGATATGGTACGTATGTGTAGGAAACACCGTTCTTTTGTTCTGACCACAGTCACCTTTCCTGCTGTATTAGAGACTCTTAGAAAGCAAGAGTGTGCTTCTTGCTCTAAAGCAGAGTGTGTTTCATGGATGAGAACTGTGCTGTGTGTTTCCCTTCAGAAATGGAGTTAAAACCCAGGCTCTGTGTCTTCCTACAAGAACGACTTCTTTTCAAGTTCACTCAGTCACTTTTCAGCTCAAAGGAATCTACATCGTTCACGAAGCTCACACATTTCTCGCTCTAACTGGAAAGCATTGCATGTTAATGGAACTGTGCTTTGTATCAGTTTCAGAGGAAGAGTTGACCTAGATATGGTACGTATGTGTAAGACACACCGTTCTTTTGTTCTGACCACAGTCACGTTTCCTGCTGTATTAGAGACTCTTAGAAAGCAAGAGTGTGCTTCTTGCTCTAAAGCAGAGTGTGTTTCATGGATGAGAACTGTGCTGTGTGTTTCCCTTCAGAAATGGAGTTAAATTCCAGGCCCCATGTCTTCCTAGAAGCAAGACATCATTTCAGGTAAACGCAGTCAGTTTTCAGGTCAAATGAATATAAATCGTTTACGAAGATCACACGTATCTCGCTGTTAACTGAAAAGCACTGGATATTGGATGACTTGTGGTTTGTATCAGTTTCAGAAGCAGAGTTGAACTAGCAATGGTCCGTATGTGTAGGAAACACCGTTCTTTTGTTCAGAGTACCCTCAAGTTTCTGGCTCTATTAGAGACTCTAGAAAGCAAGAGCATGCTTCGTGCTCTAAAGCAGAGTGTGTTTCATGGATGAGAACTGTGCTGTGTGTTTCCCTTCAGAATTGGAGTTAAATTCCAGGCTCTGTGTCTTCCTACAAGCAAGACATCATTTCAGGCATATGCAGTCACTTTTAAGTTCAAATGAATATAAATCGTTTACGAAGCTCACACGTTTCTCGCTCTTAAGTGAAAAGCACTGGATGTTAGATGACTTGTGGTTTGTATCAGTTTCAGAAGCAGAGTTGAATTCGATTGGTCTCTCGGTGTAGGAAACACCATTCTTTTGTTCTGAGTACCCTCAATTTTCTGGCTATATTAAGACTCTAGAAAGGAAGAGCATGTTTCTTGCTCTAAAGCAGAGTGTGTTTCAAGGATGAGAACTGTGCTGTGGGTTTCCCTTCAGAAATGGAGTTAAATCCCAGGCTCTGTGTCTTCCTACAAGCAAGACTTCATTTCACGTAAACTCATTCACCTTGCACTCAAACAAAGCTACATTGTTCACGTAGCTCACACGCTTCTTGCTCTTAATTGTAAAGCATTGGATGTTAGAGGACCTGTGGTTTGTGTCAGTTTCAGAAGCAGAATTGAACTAGCAATGATCCTTATGTGTAGGAAACACTGTTCTTTTGTTCATAGTACCCTCAACTTTCTGGCTCTATTAGAGAGTCTGGAATTCAAGAACATGCTTCTTGCTCTAAAGCAGAGTGTGTTTCATGGATGAGAACTGTGCTGTGTGTTTCCCTTCAGAAATGGAGTTAAATCCCAGACTCTGTGTCTTGCTACCTGCAAGACATCTTTTCAGGTAAACTCAGTTACTTTTCAGCTCAAAGGAAGCTAAATCGTTCACTAAGCTCACATGTTTCTCGCTCTTAACTGGAAAGCATTGCATGTTAATGGAACTGTGCTTTGTATCAGTTTCAGAAGAAGAGTTGACCTAGATATGGTACTTATGTGTAGGAAACACCGTTCTTTTGTTCTGACCACAGTCACGTTTCCTGCTGTATTAGAGACTCTTAGAAAGCAAGAGTGTGCTTCTTGCTCTAAAGCAGAGTGTGTTTCATGGATGAGAACTGTGCTGTGTGTTTCCCTTCAGAAATGGAGTTAAATTCCAGGCCCCATGTCTTCCTACAAGCAAGACATCATCTCAGGTAAACGCAGTCATTTTTCAGGTCAAATGAATATAAATCGTTTACGAAGCTCACACGTTTCTCGCTCTTAAGTGAAAAGCACTGGATGTTAGATGACTTGTGGTTTGTATCAGTTTCAGAAGCAGAGTTGAACTAGCATTGGTCTATATGTGTAAGAAAAACCGTTCTTTTGTTTTGAGTACCCTCAATTTTCTGGCTATATTAAGACTCTTGAAAGCAAGAGCATGCTTCGTGCTCTAAAGCAGAGTGTGTTTCTTGGATGAGAACTGTGCTGTGTGTTTCCCTTCAGAAATGGAGTTAAATCCCAGGCTCTGTGTCTTCCTACATGCAAGACATCTTTTCCAGTAAACTCAGTCACTTTTTAGCTCAAAGGAAGCTACATCGTTCACGAAGCTCACACGTTTCTCGCTCTTAACTAGAAAACATTGCATCTTAATGGATCTGTGCTTTGTATCAGTTGCCGGAAGAAAGGTTGACCTAGATATGGTCTGTATGTGTAGGAAACACCGTTATTTTGTTCTGACCACAGTCACGTTTTCTGCTGTATTAGAGACACTTAGAAAGCAAGAGCGTGCTTCTTGCTCTAAAGCACAGAGTGTTTCATGGATGAGAACTGTGCTGCGTGTTTCCCTTCAGAAATGGAGTTAAATTCCAGGCACCGTGTCTTCCTACAAGCAAGAAATCATTTCAGAAAACGCAGTCACTTTTCAGCTCAAATAAATATAAATCGTTTACGAAGCTCAAACCTTTCTTGCTCTTAACTGAAAAGCATTGGATGTTAGATGTCTTGTGGTTTGTATCAGTTTCAGAAGCACAGTTGAACTAGCAGTGGTCCGTATGTGTTATGAAACACCGTTCTTTTGTTATGAGCACACTCAACTTTCCTGATCAATTAGAGACTCTAGAAAGCAAGAGTGTGCTTCTTCCTTTACAGAGAGTGTGTTTCATTGTGAGAACTGTGCTGTGTGTTTCTTTCAGAAATGGAGTTAAATCACAGGCTCTGTATCTTCCTACAAGCAAGACTTCATTTCACGTAAACTCAGTCACCTTTCAGCTCAAAGAAGCTACATGGTTCACGAAGCTCACATGTTTCTCACTCTTAAATTGAAAGCATTGCATGTTAATGGAACTGTGCTTTGTATCAGTTTCAGAAGCAGAGTTGAACTAGCAATGGTCTGTAGGTGTAGGAAACACCGTTATTTTGTTCTGACCACAGTCACGTTTTCTGCTGTATTAGAGACACTTAGAAAGCAAGAGCGTGCTTTTTGCTCTAAAGCAGAGTGTGTTTCATGGATGAGAACTGTGCTGCGTGTTTCCCTTCAGAAATGGAGTTAAATTCCAGGCCCCGGGTCTTCCTACAAGCAAGAAATCATTTCAGGAAAACGCAGTCACTTTTCAGCTCAAATGAATATAAATCGTTTACGAAGCTCACACCTTTCTTGCTCTTAACTGAAAAGCATTGGATGTTAGATGTCTTGTGGTTTGTATCAGTTTCAGAAGCACAGTTGAACTAGCAGTGGTCCGTATGTGTAGGAAACACCGTTCTTTTGTTATGAGCACACTCAAGTTTCCTGCTCAATTAGAGACTCTAGAAAGCAAGAGCGTGCTTCTTCCTATACGCAGAGTGTGTTTCATCGTGAGAACTGTGCTGTGTGTTTCCCTTCAGAAATGGAATTAAATCAAAGGCTCTCTATCTTCCTACAAGCAAGGCTTCGTTTCACGTAAACTCAGTCACCTTTCAGCTCAAACAAAGCTACATCTTTCACGTGGCTCACACGTTTCTCGCTCTTAACTGTAAAACATTGGATGTTAGAGGAACTGTGGTTTGTACCAGTTTCAGAAGAAGAGTTGACCTAGATATAGCCCGTACGAGTAGGAAACACCGTTATTTAGTTCTGACCACAGTCACATTTCCTGCTGTATTAGAGTCTGTCAGAAACCAGAGCTTGCTTCTTGCTCTAAAGCAGAGTGTGTTTCATGGAAGAGAACTGTGCTGTGTGTTTCCCTTCAGAAATGCAGTTAAATCCCATGCTCTGTGTCTTCCTACAAGCAAGACAATTTTTCAAGTAAACTCAGTCATTTTTAAGCTCAAGGTAGCTACATCGTTCAGGAAGCTCACACGTTTCTTGCTCTTAACTTTAAAGCATTGCATGGTAATGGAATTGTGCTTTGTATCAGTTTCAGAAGAAAAGTTGACATAGATATGATCTGTATGTGTAGGAGACACCATTCTTTTGTTGTGAGCACACTCACGTTTCCTGCACTATTAGAGAATCTAGAAAGCAAGAGCGTGTTTCTTCCTATACACAGAGTGTGTTTCCTCGTGAGAAGTGTGCTGTGTGTTTCCCTTCAGAAATGGAGTTAAATTCCAGGCCCCGTGTCTTCCTACAAGCAAGACATCATTTCAGGTAAACGCAGTCACTTTTCAGCTCAAATGAATATAAATCATTTACGAAGCTCACAGGTTTCTTGCTCTTAACTGAAAAGCATTAGATGTTAAATGACTTGTGGTTTGTATCAGTTTCAGAAGCAGAGTTGAACTAGCAGTGGTCTGTAAGTGTAGGAAACACCGTTCTTTTGTTATGAGCACACTCAAGTTTCCTACTCTATTAGAGACTCTAGAAAGCAAGAGCGTGCTTCTTCCTATACGCAGCGTGTGTTTCATCGTGAGTACTGTGCTGTGTGTTTCCTTTCAGAAATGTAGTTAAATCACAGGCTCTGTATCCTCCTACAAGCAAGACTTCGTTGCACGTAAACTCAGTCACCTTTCAGCTCACACAAAGCTACATCTTTCACGTAGCTCACACGTTTCTTGCTCTTAATTGTAAAGCACTGGATGTTAGAGGACCTGTGGTTTGTATCAGTTTCAGAAGCAGAGTTGAACTAGCAATGGTCCGTATGTGTAGGAAACACCATTCTTTTGTTCTGTGTACCCTCAAGTTTCTGGCTCTATTAGAGACTCTGGAAAGCAAGAGCATGCTTCTTGCTCTAAAGCAGAGTGTGTTTCATGGATGAGTACTGTGCTGTGTGTTTCCCTCAGAAATGGAGTTAAATTCCAGGCTCTGTGTCTTCCTACAAGGAAGACATCATTTCAGGTAAACTCAATCACTTTTCAGCTCAAATGAATATAAATCGTTTACGAAGATCACACGTTTCTCGCTCTTAAGTGAAAATCATTGGACGTTTGATGACTTGTGGTTTGAATCAGTTTCAGAAGCAGAGTTGATCTAGCTATGGTACGTATGTGTAGGAAACACCGTTCTTTTGTTCTGAGCACCCTCATGTTTCTGGCTCTATTAGAGAATCTAGAAAGCAAGTGCGTGCTTCTTCCTATATGCAGAGTGTGTTTCATCGTGAGAACTATGCTGTTTGTTTCCCTTCAGAAATGGAGTTAAATCACAGGCTCTGTATCTTCCTACAAGCAAGACTTTGTTACACATAAACCCAGTCACCTTTCAGCTCAAACAAAGCTACATCGTACACATAGCTCACATGTTTCTTGCTCTTAACTGTAAAACATTTGATGTTAGAGGTCATGTGGTTTGTATCAGTTTCCGAAGCAGAGTTGATCTAGCAATGGTACGTATGTGTAATAAACACCGTTCTTTTGTTCTGAATACCCTCAAGTTTCTGGCTCTATTAGAGACTCTGGAAAGCAAGAGCATGCTTCCTGCTCTAAAGCAGAGTGTGTTTCATGGATAAGTACTGTGCTGTGTGTTTCCCTACAGAATTGGAGTTAAATTCCACGCTCTATGTCTTCCCACAAGCAAGACATCATTTCAGGTAAACACAGTCACTTTTCAGCTCAAATGTATATAAATCCTTTATGAAGCTCACACGTTTCTTGCTCTTAACTGAAAAGCATTGGATGTTAGATGACTTGTGGTTTGTATCAGTTTCAGAAGCAGGGTTGAACTAGCAATGGTCCGTATATGTAGGAAACACCGTTATTTTGTTCAGAGCACTCTCATGTTTCTGGCTTTATTAGAGACTCTAGAATGAAAGAGCATGCTTTCTGCTCTAAAGAAGAGTGTGTTTTATGGATGACAACTGTGCTGTGTGTTTCCCTTCAGAAATGGAGTTAAATCACAGGCTCTGTATCTTCCTACAATCAAGACTTCATTTCACGTAAACTCATTCATCTTGCACTCAAAAAAAAGCTACATCGTTCACATAGTTCACACGTTTCTTGCTCTTAACTGTAAAGCATTGTATGTTAGAGGACCTATGGTTTGTATCAGTTTCTGAAGCAGACTTGATCTAGCAATGGTACGTATGTGTAATAAACACCGTTCTTTCGTTCTGAGTACCCTCAAGTTTCTGGCTCTATTAGAGACTCTGGAAAGCAAGAGCATGCTTCTTGCTCTAAACCAGAGTGTGTTTCATGGATAAGTACTGTGCTGTGTGTTTCCCTACAGAATTGGAGTTAAATTCCAGGCTCTGTGTCTTCCTACAGGCAAGACATCATTTCAGGTAAACACAGTCACTTTTCAGCTCAAATGTATATAAATCTTTTATGAAGCTCACTCGTTTCTTGCTCTTAACTGAAAAGCATTGGATGTTAGATGACTTGTGGTTTGTATCAGTTTCAGAAGCAGAGTTCAACTAGCAATGATCCGTATATGTAGGAAACACCGTTATTTTGTTCAGAGCACCCTCATGTTTCTGGCTCTATTAGATACTCTAGAATGCAAGAGCATGCTTTCTGCTCTAAAGAAGAGTGTGTTTTATGGATGAGAACTGTGCTGTGTGTTTCCCTTCAGAAATGGAGTTAAATCCCAGGCTCTATATCTTCCTACAAGCAAGTCATCTTTTCAGGTAAACTCAGTCACTTTTCAGCTCAAAGGAAACTACATCGTTCACGAAGCTCACACGTTTTTCGCTCTTAACTGGAAAGCATTGCATGTTAGAGGAACTGTGGTTTGTACCAGTTTCAGAAGAAGAGTTGACCTAGATATGATACGTACATGTAGGAAACACCGTTATTTTGTTCTGACCACAGTCATATTTCCTCCTGTATTAGAGACTCTTAGAAAGCAAGTGCGTGCTTCTTGCTCTAAAGCAGAGTGTGTTTCATGGATGAGAACTGTGCTGTGTGTTTCCTTTCAGAAATGCAGTTAAATCCCAGGCTCTGTGTCTTCCTACAAGCAAGACATTTTTTCAAGTAAACTCAGTCACTTTTCAGCTCAAAGGAAGCTACATCGTTCACGAAGCTCACAGGTTTCTCGCTCTTAACTTGAAATCGTGGAATGTTAATGGAACTGTGCTTTGTATCAGTTGCAGAAGAAAGGTTGACCTACATATGGTCCGTATGTGTAGGAAACATTGTTCTTTTGTTATGAGCACACTCAATTTTCCTGCTCTATCAGAGACTCTAGAAAGCAAGGGCGTGCATCTTCCTATACGCAGAGTGTATTTCATCGTGAGAACTGTGCTGTGTGTTTCCTTTCAAATATGGAGTTAAATCACAGGCTCTGTATCTTCCTACAAGCAAGACTTCATTTCACGTAAACTCAGTCACCTTTCAGCTCAAACTAAGCCACATCGTTCCGGTAGCTCACACGTTTTTTGCTCTTAACTGTAAAGCATTGGATGTTAGGGGACCTGTGGTTTGTAATAGTTTCAGAAGCAGAGTTGAACTAGCAATGGTCAGTAAGTATAGGAAACACCGTTCTTTTGTTCTGAGTACCCTCAAGTTTCTGGCTCTATTAGAGACTCTGGGAAGCAAGAGCATGCTTCTTGCTCTAAAGCAGAGTGTGTTTCATGGATGAGTACTGTGCTGTGTGTTTCACTTCAGAAATGGAGTTAAATTCCAGGCTCTGTGTCTTCCTACAAGCAAATCATCATTTCAGGTAAACTCAGTCACTTTTCAGCTCAAATGAATATAAATCGTTTACGAAGATCACACGTTTCTCGCTCTTAACTGAAAAGCATTGGACGATAGATGACTTGTGGTTTGTATCAGTTTCAGAAGCAGAGTTGAACTAGCTATGGTCCGTATGTGTAGGAAACACCGTTCATTTGTTCTGAGCTCACTCACGTTTCCTGCTCTATTAGAGACTCTAGAAAGCAAGAGCGTGCTTCTTCCTATACACAGAGTGTGTTTCCTCGTGAGAACTGTGCTCTGTGTTTCCCTTCAGAACGGAGTTAAATCACAGGCTCTGTATCTTCCTACAATCAAGACTTCATTTCACGTATACTCCGTCACCTTGCACTCAAACAAAGCTACATCGTTCACATAGTTCACAATTTTCTTGCTCTTAACTGTAAAGCATTGGATGTTAGAGGACCTGTGGTTTTTAATCAGTTGCGGAAGAAAGGTTGGCCTACATATGGTCCATATGTGTTGGAAACACCGTTATTTTGTTACGAGTACCCTCAAGTTTCTGGCTCTATTAGAGACTCTGGAAAGCAAGAGCATGCTTCGTGCTCTAAAGCAGAGTGTGTTTTATGGTGAGAACTGTGCTGTGTGTTTCCCTTCAGAAATGGAGTTAAATCCCAGGCTCAGTATCTTCCTACAAGCAAGACATCTTTTCATGTAATCTCAGTCACTTTTCAGCTCAAGGGAAGCTACATCGTTCACGAAGCTCACACGTTTCTCGATCTTAACTTGAAAGCATTGCATGTTAATGGAACTGTGCTTTGTATCAGTTGCAGAAGAAAGGTTGACCTACATATGGTCCGTAGGTTTAGGAAACACCCTTAGTTTGTTCTGACCACAGTCACGTTTCCTGCTGTATTAGAGACACTTAGAAAGCAAGAGTGTGCTTCTTGCTCTAAAGCAGAGTGTGTTTCATGGATGAGAACTGTGCTGCGTGTTTCCCTTCAGAAATGGAGTTAAATTTCAGGCCCCGTGTCTTCCTACAAGCAAGACATCATTTCAGGTAAACGCAGTCACTTTTCAGCTCAAATGAATATAAATCTTTTACGAAGCTCACACGTTACTTGCTCTTAACTGAAAAGCATTGGATGTTAGAGGACCTGTGGTTTTTTATCAGTTTAGGAAGCAGAGTTGAAATAGCAATGGTCCGTATGTGTAGGAAACACCGTTTTTTTGTGCTGAGTACCCTCAAGTTTCTGGCTCTATTAGAGACTCTGGAAAGCAAGAGCGTGCTTCTTGCTCTAAAGCAGAGTGTGTTTCATCGTGAGAACTGTGCTGTGTGTTTCCCTTCAGAAATGGAGTTAATCATAGGCTCTGTATCTTCCTACAAGCAATACTTCATTTCACGTGAACTCAGTCACCTTGCACTCAAACAAAGCTACATCGTACACGTAGCTCATACGTTTCTTGCTCTTAACTGTAAAGCATTGGCTGTTAGAGGATGTGTGGTTTGTATCAGTTTCAGAAGCAGAGTTGATCGAGCAATGGTTCGTATGTGTAGGAAACACCGTTCTTTTGTTCTGACTACCCTCAAGATTCTGGCTCTATTAGGACTCTGGAAAGCAAGAGCATGCTTCTTGCTCTAAAGCAGAGTGTGTTTCATGGATAAGTACTGTGCTGTGTGTTTCCCTATAGAAATGGAGTTAAATTCCAGGCTCTGTGTCTTCCTACAAGCAAGACATCATTTCAGGTAAACGCAGTCAATTTTCAGCTCAAATGAGTATAAATCGTTTTCGAAGCTCACACGTTTCTTGCTCTTAACTAAAAAGCATTGGATGTTAGATGACTTGTGGTTTTGTATCAGTTTCAGAAGCAGAGTTGAACTAGCAGTGGTCCGTATGTGTAGGAAAATCCCTTAATTTGTTCTGACCACAGTCACGTTTCCTGCTCTATTAGAGACCCTAGAAAGCAAGAGCATGCTTCTTCCTATACGCAGCGTGTGTTTCATCGTGAGAACTGTGCTGTGTGTTTCCTTTCAGAAATGGAGTTAAATCACAGGCTCTGTATCTTCCTACAAGCAAGACTTCATTTCACGTAAACCCAGTCACCTTTCAGCTCAAACAAAGGGACATCGTTCACATAGTTCACACGTTTCTTGCTCTTAACTGTAAAGCATTGGATGTTAGAGGACCTGTGGTTTGTATAAGTTTAGAAGCAGAGTTGAAGTAGCAATGGTCCGTATGTGTAGGAAACACCGTTCTTTTGTTCTGGGTACCCTCAAGTTTCTGGCTCTTTTAGAGAGTCTAGAAAGCAAGAGCATGCTTCTTGCTCTAAAGCAGAGTGTTTTTCATGGATGAGAACTGTGCTGTGTGTTTCCCTTCAGAAATGGAGTTAAATCCCAGGCTCTGTGTCTTCCTACCGGCAAGACATCATTTCAGGTAAACACAGTCACTTTTCAGCTCAAATAAATATAAATCGTTTACGAAGCTCACACGATTCTTGCTCTTAACTGAAAAGCATTGGATGTTAGATGACTAGTGGTTTGTATAAGGTTCAGAAGCAGAGTTGAACTAGCAATGGTCCGTATATGTAGGTAACACCGTTCTTTTTTTCTGAGCACACTCACTTTTCCTGCTCTATTAGAGACTCTAGAAAGCAAGAGCGTGTTTCTTCCTATATGCAGAGTGTGTTTCATGGATGAGAAATGTGCTGTGTGTTTCCCTTCAGAAATGGAGTTAAATCCCAGGCTCTGTGTCTTCCTACAAGCAAGACATATTTTCACGTAAACTCAGTCACGTTTTAGCTCAAAGGAAGGTACATTGTTCACAAAGCTCACACGATTCTCGCTCTTAACTGGAAAGCATTGCACGTTAGAGGAACTGTGGTTTGTATCTGTTTCAGAAGAAGAGTTGACCTAGATATGGTCCGTATGTGTAGGAAACACCGTTATATTGTTCTGACCACAGTCACGTTTCCTGCTGTATTAGCGACTCTTAGAAAGAAAGAGCGTGCCTCTTGCTCTAAAGCAGAGTGGGTTTCATGGATGAGAACTGTGCTGTGTCTTTCCCTTCAGAAATGGAGTTAAATTCAACGGTCCGTGTCTTCCTACATGCAAGACATCATTTCAGGTAAACGCAGTCACTTTTCAGCTCAAATGAATATAAATCGTTTATGAAACTCACAGGTTTCTCGCTTTAAACTGAAAAGCATTGGATGTTAGATGACTTGTGGTTTGTATCAGTTTCAGAAGCAGAGTTGAACTAGCAATGGTCCGTATGTGTAGGAAACAACGTTCTTTTTTCTGAGCACACTCACATTTCTTGGTCTATTAGAGACTCTAGAAAACAAGAGCGTGCTTCTTGCTCTAAAGCAGAGTGTGTTTCATGGATGAGAACTGTGCTGTGTGTTTCCCTTCAGAAATGCAGTTAAATCACAGGCTCTGTGTCTTCCTACAAGCAAGACATCATTTCAGGTAAACTCAATCACTTTTCAGCTCAAATGAATATAAATCGTTTACGAAGATCACACGTTTCTCGCTCTTAACTGAAAAGCATTGGATGTTAGATGACTTGTGGTTTGCATCAGTTTCAGAAGCAGAGTTGAACTAGCAGTGGTCCGTATGTGTAGGAAACACCGTTCTTTTGTTAAGAGCATACTCAATTTTCCTGCTCTATTAGAGATTCTAGAAAGCAAGAGCGTGCTTCTTCCTATACGCAGAGTGTGTTTCATCGTGAGAACTGTGCTGTGTGTGTCCTTTCAGAAATGGAGTTAAATCACAGTCTCTGTATCTTCCTAAAAGCAACACTTCATTTCACGTAAACTCAGTCACGTTTCAGCTCAAACAAAGCTACATCGTTCACGTAGCTCACACGTTTCTTGCTCTTAACTGTAAAGCATTGGATGTTAGAGGACCTGTGGTTTGTATCAGTTTCAGAAGCAGAGTTGAACTAGCAATGGTCCGTATGCGTAGGAAACACTCTTCTTTTGTCTGGGCACACTCACGTTTCCAGCTCTATTAGAGACTCTAGAAAGCAAGAGCGTGCTTCTTCCTATACGCAGAGTGTGTTTCATCGTGAGTACTATGCTGCGTGTTTCCCTTCAGAAATGGAGTTAAATTCCAGGCCCCGTGTCTTCCTACAAGCAAGACATCATTTCAGGAAAACGCAGTCAGTTTTCAGTTCAAATGAATATAAATCGTTTACTGCTACACCCACAACTGTGACACCTGTGTAGCTGAAACAAATATGCCGCTGCGCTGGGGCCCAGCAGCTGAAGGGTTGAGGTTGGAGCTTCCCGGAGCATGGCCTCAGGCGGTTCCCCCACAATCAACAATCATCATACAGCCTGAGGATCCCAGGAAGCCCTGGAGAACCAAATGGCCTTAACGACAGTCCTTGTTGGCACTAATTACGATCTTTCTCTGTATGTCTTATCTATGTCTTCTCCAATTAACAGCACAACCAGTACAGGTCGGCACCAAACATGACTGACCCAGGTCACCTGTACCTTGAGCACCTCCATTTATCAAACCAATGTATAAAGAAGCTCAAAAGACTTCCTCAAATACATCTCTGGGTTCATTCCTGTTTAGAATAGAGCAGCGTGAGCTCTTGTCAAAAACAGCCAGAAAGCCCAAAAATAAAAATAAAAAATTAAAATGTTACGAGGGAATAAACATAACATGCAAGACCCTTCTAGAGAAAAAGAATTAGAAAAAAATTCCCCAACACACACTTCCCGGGGGTTATACACAATACTTTTTAGGAGGGAGCTGATGGACAGCCCCTAGATGGACCCCCGAAGGTGGAAGTTACCTAGAGTCGCTCCCATATACAGGAAGTTATGATGAAATTGGAAACAGATGGGTAAGTTATGAGGAAAAAAAACAGCTTTAAAAACAAATGGGCATATGATAATAAAATATAACCCAGACTGACAAGAGTTCGGCTCCCCACAGATATGGTCACTGGCGCGAGACAGATTTCACAAAATTCTGAGATCATGCCCTCAGACAATAGCCACGATGAACTCCCGTTGCGGAAGTGATACACAAAAATAGATATGGATGTCTCTTCTTATTGTTTCTTACTGACTCTGAGTAATTGTAAAAAATAATGGCCTGATATAACCCCCTGCCAAGTTCCCTGATTGTAAAAATATATAAACATTGCCTATACAAAAATAAAATTACAACAACACATCAACACATATGTCTGTCTGTCATTCTCCTCGCCGATTCCTGACTTCTCCTTGAACCTTCTCCCTGGTTCTCCCGCAATGGTGGTCTCCCTCTGGATGGTCTGCGGCAGGTGGCGCCCGAACAGGGCCTTGAAGGACAGGTAATCATTTCCCCCCTTTTTCTTTCCTCTTCAGAAGTCAGGTACGGTTCTTACCAGGGAGCTGCAGTCCCGCCGGTAAAGGATCACCAGTTAAATATATATAATCAAGGAGCCATGGGACACACATTGACTAAGAATGAGAAAATGCTGATAACTATGATACAGCATATGTTAACTAAATCAGGGTTTCGGACATCAGTTACAGATATGGAACAATTCATTGCCTTCTTAAAGAAGACCAGCCCTTGGTTCGTTGAGGAGGGATCATTGACTATAGATAAATGAAAGAAAATGGAAAAAGAGATACATATAACAACTAACGCCATACAATCATGGCGAAAAATTCCCCCTCAAGGAACCAAGGGAGGAACATTGGCTAGTATTAAACAAGGTACTGAAGAATCCTACCAGGATTTTATAGCTAGGCTTGAGGAAGCTGTCTCTAGAATGCTCCCCCCCTCAGAGGGGACGAATATTCTATTAAAACAGTTAACATGGGAAAATGCCAATGCTCTATGTCAAGATCTGATTAGATCAATAAGAAAAACTGGAACCCTCCAGGACTACATAAAAGCATGTCAGGATGCCTCACCGGTTGTAATGCAAGGAATGGCCTATGCCACAGCCATGAAAGGACAGAAATTTAGCGCCTGTATCAAACAGACATATGGGAATGGCAGGAAAACTGCCCAATCTCCAACTTGCTTTCAATATGGAAAGGAAGGACATATGCAAAAAGAATACAGACAGAGAGGCAGAGCCAGACCTAATAAGGGGGCTCCTGGCCTATGCCCTCGCTACAAGAAAAAAAAAAACATTGGAAAAACGAATGTAAATCAAAGTTCCATAAGGATGGAACGCCCCTAGGAAAAGGGGGCTCTGATGATGAACAAAAAGAGACAAAAAACTAAATCAGGGATATTCTCCTAACCCCACAACAAAGGGAGAGGAGAGGAGACAACAAGCACCTCATTCAGGGCTAGGCCCTGAAGCTCCAGAATTCACTGTTCATGATTTGCCTAGAGCAACTCCAGAAAATGCAGGCTTGGATCTTGCTAGCACTAAGGACATGATACTGTCCAGATGGGATGGAATAGCTTTAGTTCCTACCAATGTAAGGGGCACTCTGCTGCCACAAACTGTGGGACTAGTCATTGGACGAAGTTCCAATTATCAAAAGAACTTTGAAGTTCTTCCAGATGTAATTAATACAGATACAAAAAATACTATTAAAGTTATGATGAGGCCATCAGCAGAGACCATAGATTCACAAAGGACAGAGGTTGGCTCAGCTGGTCCTCTTACCTCTTGTTAAATTACCCAATCCTGTCATAAAGGATGCCCGGGGACAAGGACAATTTGGGTCCACTGAAGGAATGTTCATAATACAAGATCTTGGAGAGAGACCCTTTAAATGTATCTTGATTAATGGACGAAAATTTCGGGGTCTAATGGACACAGGTACAGACAGGACTTGTATAGCTGCTTCAAAATGGCCTAGTAATTGGCCCATTCACAAAACAGGATCCTCCTTATTGGGACTTGGCTCTGCTTCAGGGGTTATGCAGAGCACTGCATTATTAAAATAAAAAAGTAAAGATAAAGAAGGCTTGATACAGCCTTATATGCTCCCGTCTCTCCCATTCACTTTATGGGGGAGAGACATGCTTGATTCCATGGATATTAAACTAATGACATCAGATCAAATTAGTTATCAAAATTTTTCATGGGATCCACTGCAGAACATCTGTATGCAGACAAAATAGAATGGCTTACTCAGGAGCCTATATGAATGAGTCAATGGCCCCTAACAACAGAATAGATACAGGCTCTAAAACAACTAGTACAGGACCAATTACAAAAAGGACATATAATAGAATCTAACAGCCCATGGAATACCCCTGTCTTTGTTATCAAAAAAAAAATCAGGAAAATGGAAACTGTTACAGGACCTTAGGGCCATCAATACAATGATAAAGGATATGGGGCCATTGCAACCTGGCCTGCCCTCTCCTGTGGCTGTGCCTCAAGGATGGCATATAATTGTCATAGACTTACAAGACTGTTTTTTTACCATCAAACTTAACCCCTCAGACAATGAATATTTTGCCTTTAATGTTCCCTCAGAAAATTTTAAACAGCCTTTCAAAAGATATCAATGGATAACATTGCCTCAGGGAATAAAAAATTCTCCTACATTATGCCAAAAATTTGTAGATTTAACTTTACAAAAAATAAGACAAAAATATCCTAATTTATATCTCATTCACTATATGGATGACATACTTCTGGCCCATAAAAAAAACCTCAATTGGAACACATATTAAAAGAGACCATAGAGGCACTAACCCTGTATGGATTAATGATAGCCCCTAACAAGATACAAAAAGACAGGCCTCTAAATTATTTAGGACAAATAATTAAGAAAGATTATATTACCTCTCAAAAGGTCTCCATCAGAAGGGATAAATTAAAAACTTTAAATGATTTTCAAAAATTATTATATGATATCAACTGGCTTAGACCTTATTTAAAAATTACCACTGGTATGTTGAGCCCTCTATATTCAACTTTACATGGTGATTCTAATCCAAAATCCAAACATGAGTTAACAAAAAAAGCTATTAAGGCCTTACAATTGATAGAACAGGCTTTAACTACAGCTAAGGTTAAACAAATAAATTATACAGAGCCATGGTCTTTGATACTTTTTGCAACTTCTTATACACCCACTGCTTGCCTGTGGCAAGATGGAATGATGGAATGGTTACATTTACCACATACTCAGGCTAAGATGTTGGCTGATTATCCTTATTTATGCTCCATATTAATATATAAAGGCCACAATCGGTCAAAAAATTGTTTGGGAAGGAACCACATAAGCTTATTATTCCATATAATAAAGCACAATTAAAACATTTATGTCAATTCAATAAAGATTGGATTTTGACTTTACAGAATTTTACAGGTCAGATATTGTTTCATTACCCTAGATACCCTATAATAAAATTTACAAGAAATGAGGAATTGATATTTCCTGTCTGGTTCTCTCATAGCCCCTTAGATCATGCTGTAAATATTTTTACAGACGGTTCCTCCTCAGGAAGAGCTATGGTTTTTACCCAGACACATGGCCTATGGATAGAGGAAAAAGAAAAGACTTCTGCACAACAAGCAAAAATTAGAACAACTATTTTGGCCTTTAAAAAGTTCTCTCAAGAGTTTAACCTTTTTACAGATTCTAAATATATAGCTAACTTGTTTCCAGCGTTGGAAACTGCCCTTTTGTCAGGAAAGTCCCCCATTTCACCATTTTTACAGAGATTACAAAATTTAGTCCAAAAAAGGTCTCAAAAATTTTATATAAGACATATTATAGGACATAGCAAATTGCCTGGTCCACTGGCTCAAGATAATGCTATGGCAGATTTATTGACCCAAAATTCTTCGAAAATGTTTTCTGTACATGAGGCTCAACAAAGTCATGCCATACATCATCAAAATGCATCTACTCTAAGAAAGATGTTCTCTATAACAAGGGAACAGGCCAGACATATAGTAAAAGAATGCACTCATTGCCCCCCAGTACATCACCCACAAAAGATGGGTGTAAACCCTAGAGGTTTAAAGCCTAATGTCATTTGACAAATGGATGTGACTCACATCTCTTCTTTTAAAATAATGGGTTATGTACATGTCACAATAGACACATACTCCCATTTCACTTATGCCTCAGCTAGGACTGGGGAAGCAGTTAAAGATATGGTTCAACACCTTATACAATGTTTTCAAATCATGGGTCTTCCCTCACAAATAAAAAGAGATAATGGGCCTGCTTACACTTCTAAAGCTTTTGAACAATTTTATGGCCAATGGGGAATCGCCCATGTTACAGAGATACCCTACAATCCTCAAGGACAGGCCATTATAAAAAAGACTCATCAAAATTTAAAATTACAAATAGAGAGGCTACAAGCCTCTAATGGATATTTTACTCCTCATCATGTCTTATCCCATGCCCTGTTTGTGCTCAATAATTTGAATACAAATGACAAGGGACTCAATGCAGCCCTGATTCATTGGGATCATGAATTCCATAAGACTCCTTTGCCACTAATATATTAGAAGGACTTGTTGTCCGGTACATGGAAGGGACCGGATGTTCTTATAACCGCGGGACGAGGGTACGCTTATGTCTTCCCACAGGATGCCGACTCCCCCATCTGGATCCCAGATCGCCTTATCCGACCTACAAAGGAAAAAGAAAAGGCGCAAGCGCTGCTGGAAAAAACAACAGAAAAAACTGATGACGGACATAAAAAAGATGAAGCTCAATGGCAAAAAACCAAAAATGACTTGGTCACAGATTTGGTTTCTGACTCAGAACACAAAAAAACTTTTAATTAAACAGGGGAAACCCCTTACAGCTTCTTTTTATTTCCTTGCCTTTCTAGATTTAATTTCCACCCCACTGCCGGTCACTCAGGGAATTTCCTACTGGGCGTATGTTCCTAATCCCCCGATTATTCAGCCCGTAGGATGGTTAGATCGGGAGCCTATCAGGATGTTAACCAATGACTCAGTCAGATTGGATGGAACACAAAATTCTGACGCTCGAAACAGCTCCTCCTCCCTAATAAATTTTGAGGGCAGAGCAGATTCGCTCCCAATCTGCCTGACGCTACAGGGGAAGATGCCTTACGGCTGCTTTCCGACATCTTACAGGACCTTCCTGACTGACAACCCAGACAGGACAAACGCTGGTAAGAGATGGATGTGGGAGCTCCAGATACAGACTTTAGGGAATCAATTATATAAGGATAATTTTACTCAAATCAATCTCATTCCTATCACTCCCTGTATTCAAAAATACCGGGATAAAGATCAATTTTGGGATTCTTCCCTGTCCAAATTCCCAACATAGTTGACTTGCAGTTTTCCAAATGCAGCTGCAAGGTATAAACCACAGGGGTCATCAGGATCCCTCAGGATATGAGATTACTCTAATTCTAATGATAAGGAGGACACTTATAAGAATTATCTAAATACTCATAAGGAAAAATTTCATAATTATGTTTTTAAAAGACATAGAGAGCCTCTTAGGAGATGGTTCTGTCCAGGCTTTGTAAAACCTACATGGTTTGCAAAACAAGGCAACATTACTAGGAGACATTCTGGTTTGTTTAGGCTTGTTGCAGCTTCCAACATGATGCTAAAAAAAAGACCTAACCATACTCAATCAGAGGCCGTTGGCCTTAGAGCCTACATGTCTTACCCTAATGCTCTGCTCTTAGCACAATCTTCCTTTATTAATATTACCCAGGATGGTAATTCTTTTCAGATAATATGTAATTCTTATAAATTGACTAATTATATCACTTCCGCGGAGCCAAAAGATCTAGAGACAGTTCTCATAGCCCGGCGACCTCCGTTTGTCATGTTGCCTATAGAGTTGGGCCCTGAACCTTGGTATGACAATTCGGCCTTGCAAGTTTTAAATACTTTAAAAGATTTGATTCGTCCAAAACGGTTTGTTGCTGCTTTGATTCTAGGTATTACTGCTCTAATTTCGATTATTACTACCTTTGCTGTTACAACAACCACATTAGTTCAGGAAATTCATACAGCTCATTATGTCAATACTCTTAATAAGAATATTACTATGGCTTTACTTGAACAAAAAGCTATAGGTAAAAAATTAGAGTCTAAGATCAATGTTTTAAAAAAAATGGTTTTGGCCCTAGGACAGGACATTTCCAACCTCAAAACCACAATGTCTGCTCGCTGCCATGATAACTTCAAATCCATCTATATTACCCCATTGCCTTATAATGCTTCCCAGCCTTGGGAGAAGGTTAAGGCTCATTTACAGGAAATCTGGCATGATACAGATATTACCCATGATCTGGCCTCTTTACAGAAAGATATTTCGGCTATGAGTCAGGCTCATTTACAAATAGGCGGATTACAAGATCTAGCTACAAAAATAAAAAAATAAATTAAGGATATAAACCCCATAAATTGGCTACAATATTTCATTTTTATTGGAATGCTCATTTTACTAGTAATGCTTGTTGTTTTTCTTTTTCCTTGTCTTATTAAATGTCTCTATACTTCTGTAAAGACAATACAACAGGACATGTTTGAGCTCCATTTTAAAAACAAAAAAGGAGGAACTGCTACGCCCACAGCTATGACACCTATGTAGCTAAAACAAATATGCCGCTGCGCTGGGGACCAACAGCTGAAAAGTTGAGGTTGGAGCTTCCCGAAGCATGGCCTCAGGCGGTTCCCCCACAATCAACAATCATCATACAGCCTGAGGATCCCAGGAAGCCCTGGAGAACCAAATGGCCTTAACAACAGTCCTTGTTGACACTAATCACGATCTTTCTCTGTATGTCTTATCTATGTCTTCTCCAATTAACAGCACAACCAGTACAGGTCGGCACCAAACATGACTGACCCAGGTCACCTGTACCTGGAGCACCTCCGTTTATCAAACCAATATATAAAGAAGCTCAAAAGACTTCCTCAAATACATCTCTGGGGTCGTTCCTGTTTAGAAGAGAGCAGCGCGAGCTCTTGTCAAAAACAGCCAGAAAGCCCAAAAATAAAAATAAAAAATAAAAATGTTACGAGGGAATAAACATAACATGCCAGACCCTTCTAGAGAAAAAGAATTAAAAAAAATTCCCCAACACACACTTCCCGGGGGATATACACAATACTTTTTAGGAGGGAGCTGATGGACAGCCCCTAGATGGACCCCCAAAGATGGAAGTTACCTAAAGTCGCTCCCATATACAAAAAGTTATGATAAAATTGAAAACAGATGGGTAAGTTATGAATAAAAAACAGCTTTAAAAACAAATGGGCGTATGATAATAAAATATAACCCAGACTGACAAGAGTTTGGCTCCCCACAGATATGGTCACTGGCACAAGACAGATTTCACAAAATTCTGAGATCATGCCCTCAGACAATAGCCACGATAAACTCCCGCTGCGGAAATGATACACAAAAATAGATATGGATGTCTCTTGTTATTGTTTCTTGCTGACTCTGAATAATTATAAAAAATAATGGCCTGATATAACCCCCTGCCAAGTTCCTTGATTGTAAAAATATATAAGCATTGCCTATACAAAAATAAAATTACAACAACACATCAACACATATGTCTGTCTGTCATTCTCCTCGCCAATTCCTGACTTCTCCTTGAACCTTCTCCCTGGTTCTCCCGCAATGATGGTCTCCCTCTGGATGGTCTGAGGCAGTTTACGAAGCTCTTAACTGTCAAGCATTGGGTGTTAGAGGACCCTTCAGAAATGGAGTTAAATCCCAGGCTCTGTGTCTTCCTACCTGCAAGACATCTTTTCCAGTAAACTCAGTCACATTTCAGCTCAAAGGAAGCTACATCGTTCACGAAGCTCACAAGTTTCTCGCTCTTAACTGGAAAGCATTGCATGTTAATGGAACTGTGCTTTGTATCAGTTTCAGAAGAAGAGTTCACCTAGATATGGTACGTATGTGTAGGAAACACCGTTATTTTGTTCTGACCACAGTCACGTTTCCTGGTGTATTAGAGACTCTTAGAAAGCAAGAGCGTGCTTCTTGCTCTAAAGCCGAGTGTGTTTCAAGGATGAGAACTGTGCTGTGTGTTTCCATTCAGAAATGGAGTTAAATGCAAGGATCCGTGTCTTCCTACAAGCAAGACATCATTTCAGGTAAACGCAGTCACTTTTCAGCTCTAATGAATGTATATCGAAATTGAAGCTCACATGTTTCTTGCTCTTAACTGAAAAGCATTGGATGTTAGATGACTTGTGGTTTGTATCAGTTTCAGAAGCAGAGTTGAACTAAAAGTGGTCCGTATGTGTAGGAAACACTGTTCTTTTGTTCTGGGCACACTCACGTTTCCAGCTTTATTAGAGACTCTAGAAAGCAAGAGCGTGCTTCTTCCTATACGCAGAGTGTGTTTCATCGTGAGTACTATGCTGCGTGTTTCCCTTCAGAAATGGAGTTAAATTCCAGGCCCCGTGTCTTCCTACAAGCAAGACATCATTTCAGGAAAACACAGTCACTTTTCAGTTCAAATGAATATAAATTGTTTACGAAGCTCACACGTTTCTTGCTCTTAACTGTCAAGCATTGGATGTTAGAGGACCTGTGGTTTGTATCAGTTTCAGAAGCAGAGTTGAACAAGCAATGGTCCGTATGTGTAGGAAACACTGTTATTTTGTTTTGAATACCCTCAAGTTTCTGGCTCTATTAGAGACTCTGGAAATCAAGAGCATGCTTCTTGCTCTAAAGCAGAGTGTGTTTCATGGATGAGAACTGTGGTGTGTGTTTCCCTTCAGATATGGAGTTAAATTCCAGGCTCTGTGTCTTCCTACATAAAGACATGTTTTCAGGAAAACTCAGTCACTCTTCAGCTCAAAGGAAGCTACATCGTTCACGAAGCTCACACGTTTCTCGCTATTAACAGGAAAGCATTGCATGTTAGAAGAACTGTGGTTTGTATCAATTTCAGAAGAAGAGTTGACCTAGATATGGTCCGTATGTGTAGGAAACACCATTACTTTGTTTCTGACCACAGTCACGTTTCCTGCTGTATTAGAGACTCTTAGGGGCAAGAGCGTGAACCTTGCTCTAATGCAGAGTAAGTTTCATGGATGAGAACTGTGCTGCGTGTTTCCCTGCAGAAATGGAGTTAAATTCCAGGACCCGTGTCTTCCTACAAGCAAGACATCATTTCAGGTAAACGCAGTCACTTTTCAGCTCTAATGAATGTAAATCGTTTATGAAGCTCACACGTTTCTTGCTCTTAACTGAAAAGCATTGGATGTTAGATGACTTGTGATTTGTCTCAGTTTCAGAAGCAGAGTTGAACTAAAAGTGGTCTGTATGTGTAGGAAACACCGTTCTTTTGTTCTGGACACACTCACGTTTCCAGCTCTATTAGAGACTCTAGAAAGCAAGAGCGTGCTTCTTCCTCTACGCACAGTGTGTTTCATCGTGAGTACTATGCTGTGTGTTTCCCTTCAGAAATGGAGTTAAATCACAGGCTCTGTATCTTCCTACAAGCAAGAATTCGTTTCACGTAAACTCAGTCTCCTTTCAGCTCAAACAAAGCTACATCGTTCACGTAGCTCACACGTTTCTTGCTCTTAACTGAAAAGCATTGGATGTTAGATGACATGTGGTTTGTATCAGTTTCAGAAGCAGAGTTGAACTAGCAATGGTCCGTATGTGTAGGAAACACCGTTATTGTGTTCTGAGTACCCTCAATTTTCTGGCTCTAATCGAGACTCTGGAAAGCAAGAGAATGCTTCTTGCTCTAAAGCAGAGTGTGTTTCATGGATGAGAACTGTGCTGTGTGTTTCCCTTCAGAAATGGAGTTAAATTCCAGGCTCTGTGTCTTCCTACAAGCAAGACATCATTTCAGGTAAACTCAGTCACTTCAGCTCAAATGAATATAAATCGTTTATGAAAATCACATGTTTCTCGCTCTTAACTGAAAAGCATTGGATGTTAGATGACTTGTGGTTTGTATCAGTTTCAGAAGCAGAGTTGAACTAGCAATGGTCTGTATGTGTAGGAAACAGTGTTCTTTTGTTCTGAGCACACTCACATTTCCTGCTCTATTAGAGACTCTGGAAAGCAAGAACATGCTTCTTGCTCTAAAGCAGAGTGTGTTTCATGGATGAGAACTGTGCTGTGTGTTTCCCTTCAGAAATGGAGTTAAATCCCAGGCTCTGTGTCTTCCTACATGCAAGACATCTTTTCCAGTAAACTCAGTCACTTTTTAGCTCAAAGGAAGCTACATCGTTCACGAAGCTCACACGTTTCTCGCTCTTAACTAGAAAACATTGCATCTTAATGGATCTGTGCTTTGTATCAGTTGCCGGAAGAAAGGTTGACCTAGATATGGTCTGTATGTGTAGGAAACACCGTTATTTTGTTCTGACCACAGTCACGTTTTCTGCTGTATTAGAGACACTTAGAAAGCAAGAGCGTGCTTCTTGCTCTAAAGCACAGTGTGTTTCATGGATGAGAACTGTGCTGCGTGTTTCCCTTCAGAAATGGAGTTAAATTCCAGGCCCCGTGTCTTCCTACAAGCAAGAAATGATTTCAGAAAACGCAGTCACTTTTCAGCTCAAATAAATATAAATCGTTTACGAAGCTCAAACCTTTCTTGCTCTTAACTGAAAAGCATTGGATGTTAGATGTCTTGTGGTTTGTATCAGTTTCAGAAGCACAGTTGAACTAGCAGTGGTCCGTATGTGTAGGAAACACCGTTCTTTTGTTATGAGCACACTCAACTTTCCTGCTCAATTAGAGACTCTAGAAAGCAAGAGTGTGCTTCTTCCTTTACAGAGAGTGTGTTTCATTGTGAGAACTGTGCTGTGTGTTTCTTTCAGAAATGGAGTTAAATCACAGGCTCTGTATCTTCCTACAAGCAAGACTTCATTTCACGTAAACTCAGTCACCTTTCAGCTCAAAGAAGCTACATTGTTCACGAAGCTCACATGTTTCTCACTCTTAAATTGAAAGCATTGCATGTTAATGGAACTGTGCTTTGCATCAGTTGCAGAAGAAAGGTTGACCTACATATGGTCCGTATGTGTAAGAAACACCGTTATTTTGTTTTGACCACAGTCACTTTGCTGCTGTATTAGAGACACTTAGAAAGCAAGAGCGTGCTTCTTGCTCTAAAGCAGAGTGTGTTTCATGGATGAGAACTGTGCTGTGTGTTTCCCTTAAGAAATGGAGTTAAATCCCAGACTCTGTGTCTTCCTACAAGCAAGATATCTTTTCAAGTATACTCAGTCACTTTTCAGCTCAAAGGAAGCTACATCGTTCACGAAGCTCACAAGTTTCTCGCTCTTAATTGAAAGCATTGCATGTTAATGGAACTGTGCTTTGTATCAGTTGCACAAAAAGAGTTGACCTAGATTAGGTCCGTATGTGTAGGAAACAACGTTATTTTGTGCTGACCACAGTCACGTTTCCTGCTGTATTAGAGACACTTAGAAAACAAGAGCGTGCTTCTTGCTCTAAAGCAGAGTGTGTTTCATGGATGAGAAATGTGGTGTGTGTTTCCCTTCAGAAATGGAGTTAAATTCCAGGCTCAGTGTCTTCCTACAAGCAAGACATCATTGCAGGTAAACTCAGTCACTTCAGCTCAAATGAATATAAATCATTTACGAAGATCACACGTTTCTCGCTCTTAACTGAAAAGCATTGGATGTTAGATGACTTGTGGTTTGTATCAGTTTCAGATGCAGAGTTGAACTAGCAATGGTCCGTATATGTAGGAAACACTGTTCATTTGTTCTGAGCACACTCACGTTTCCTGTTCTATTAGAGACTCTAGAAAGCAAGAGCGTGCTTCTTCCTATACACAGACTGTGTTTCATTGTGAGAACTGTGCTGTGTGTTTCCCTTCAGAAATGGAGTTAAATCCCAGGCTCTGTATCTTCCTACAAGCAAGACTTCGTTTCACGTAAACTCAGTCTCCTTTCAGCTCAAACAAAGCTACATCTTTCACGTAGCTCACACGTTTCTTGCTCTTAATTCTAAAGCATTGGAGGTTAGAGTACCTGTGGTTTGTATCAATTTCAGAAGCAGAGTTGAACTAGCAATGGTCCTTATGTGTAGGAAACACTGTTCTTTTGTTCAGAGTACCCTCAAGTTTCTGGCTCTATTGGAGACTCTGGAAAGCAAGAACATGCTTCTTGCTCTAACGCAGAGTGTGTTTCATGGAAGAGAACTGTGCTGTGTGTTTCCCTTCAGTAATGGAGTTAAACCCCAGGCTCTGTGTCTTCCTACCTGCAAGACATCTTTTCCAGTAAACTCAGTCACTTTTCAGCTCAAAGGAAGCTACATCGTTCACGAAGCTAACACGTTTCTCGCTCTTAACTGGAAAGCATTGCATGTTAATGGAACTGTGCTTTGTATCAGTTTCAGAAGAAGAGTTGACCTAGATATGGTCCGTATGTGTAGGAAACACCGTTATTTTGTTCTGAGAACAGTCACGTTTCCTGGTGTATTAGAGACTCTTAGAAAGCAAGAGCGTGCTTCTTGCTCTAAAGCCGAGTGTGTTTCATGGATGAGAACTGTGCTGTGTGTTTCCATTCAGAAATGGAGTTAAATTCAAGGATCCGTGTCTTCCTACAAGCAAGACATCATTTCAGGTAAACGCAGTCACTTCTCAGCTCTAATGAATGTAAATCGATATGGAAGCTCAAATGTTTCTTGCTCTTAACTGAAAAGCATTGGATGTTAGATGACTTGTGGTTTGTATCAGTTTCAGAAGCAGAGTTGAACTAAAAGTGGTCCGTATGTGTAGGAAACACTGTTCTTTTGTTCTGGGCACACTCACGGTTCCAGCTCTATTAGAGACTCAAGAAAGCAAGAGCGTGCTTCTTCCTATACGCAGAGTGTGTTTCATCGTGAGTACTATGCTGCCTGTTTCCCTTCAGAAATGGAGTTAAATTCCAGGCCCCGTGTCTTCCTACAAGCAAGACATCTTTTCAGGAAAACGCAGTCACTTTTCAGTTCAAATGAATATAAATCTTTTACGATCCTCACACGTTTCTTGCTCTTAACTGTCAAGCATTGGATGTTAGAGGACCTGTGGTTTGTATCAGTTTCAGAAGCAGAGTTGAACAAGCAATGGTCCGTATGTGTAGGAAACACTGTTATTTTGTTCTGAGTACCCTCAAGTTTCTGGCTCTATTAGAGACTCTGGAAAGCAAGAGCATGCTTCTTGCTCTAAAGCAGAGTGTGTTTCATGGATGAGAACTGTGGTGTGTGTTTCCCTTCAGAAATGGAGTTAAATTCCAGGCTCTGTGTCTTCCTACATAAAGACATGTTTTCAGGAAAACTCAGTCACTTTTCAGCTCAAAGGAAGCTACATCGTTCACGAAGCTCACACGTTTCTCGCTATTAACAGGAAAGCATTGCATGTTAGAAGAACTGTGGTTTGTATCAATTTCAGAAGAAGAGTTGACCTAGATATGGTCCGTATGTGTAGGAAACACCATTACTTTGTTTCTGACCACAGTCACGTTTCCTGCTGTATTAGAGACTCTTAGGGGCAAGAGCGTGAACCTTGCTCTAATGCAGAGTAAGTTTCATGGATGAGAACTGTGCTGCGTGTTTCCCTGCAGAAATGGAGTTAAATTCAAGGACCCGTGTCTTCCTACAAGCAAGACATCATTTCAGGTAAACGCAGTCACTTTTCAGCTCTAATGAATGTAAATCGTTTATGAAGCTCACACGTTTCTTGCTCTTAACTGAAAAGCATTGGATGTTAGATGACTTGTGATTTGTCTCAGTTTCAGAAGCAGAGTTGAACTAAAAGTGGTCTGTATGTGTAGGAAACACCGTTCTTTTGTTCTGGACACACTCACGTTTCCAGCTCTATTAGAGACTCTAGAAAGCAAGAGCGTGCTTCTTCCTCTACGCACAGTGTGTTTCATCGTGAGTACTATGCTGTGTGTTTCCCTTCAGAAATGGAGTTAAATCACAGGCTCTGTATCTTCCTACAAGCAAGAATTCGTTTCACGTAAACTCAGTCTCCTTTCAGCTCCAACAAAGCTACATCGTTCACGTAGCTCACACGTTTCTTGCTCTTAACTGAAAAGCATTGGATGTTAGATGACATGTGGTTTGTATCAGTTTCAGAAGCAGAGTTGAACTAGCAATGGTCCGTATGTGTAGGAAACACCGTTATTGTGTTCTGAGTACCCTCAATTTTCTGGCTCTAATCGAGACTCTGGAAAGCAAGAGAATGCTTCTTGCTCTAAAGCAGAGTGTGTTTCATGGATGAGAACTGTGCTGTGTGTTTCCCTTCAGAAATGGAGTTAAATTCCAGGCTCTGTGTCTTCCTACAAGCAAGACATCATTTCAGGTAAACTCAGTCACTTCAGCTCAAATGAATATAAATCGTTTATGAAAATCACATGTTTCTCGCTCTTAACTGAAAAGCATTGGATGTTAGATGACTTGTGGTTTGTATCAGTTTCAGAAGCAGAGTTGAACTAGCAATGGTCTGTATGTGTAGGAAACAGTGTTCTTTTGTTCTGAGCACACTCACATTTCCTGCTCTATTAGAGACTCTGGAAAGCAAGAACATGCTTCTTGCTCTAAAGCAGAGTGTGTTTCATGGATGAGAACTGTGCTGTGTGTTTCCCTTCAGAAATGGAGTTAAATCCCAGGCTCTGTGTCTTCCTACATGCAAGACATCTTTTCCAGTAAACTCAGTCACTTTTTAGCTCAAAGGAAGCTACATCGTTCACGAAGCTCACACGTTTCTCGCTCTTAACTAGAAAACATTGCATCTTAATGGATCTGTGCTTTGTATCAGTTGCCGGAAGAAAGGTTGACCTAGATATGGTCTGTATGTGTAGCAAACACCGTTATTTTGTTCTGACCACAGTCACGTTTTCTGCTGTATTAGAGACACTTAGAAAGCAAGAGCGTGCTTCTTGCTCTAAAGCACAGTGTGTTTCATGGATGAGAACTGTGCTGCGTGTTTCCCTTCAGAAATGGAGTTAAATTCCAGGCCCCGTGTCTTCCTACAAGCAAGAAATGATTTCAGAAAACGCAGTCACTTTTCAGCTCAAATAAATATAAATCGTTTACGAAGCTCAAACCTTTCTTGCTCTTAACTGAAAAGCATTGGATGTTAGATGTCTTGTGGTTTGTATCAGTTTCAGAAGCACAGTTGAACTAGCAGTGGTCCGTATGTGTAGGAAACACCGTTCTTTTGTTATGAGCACACTCAACTTTCCTGCTCAATTAGAGACTCTAGAAAGCAAGAGTGTGCTTCTTCCTTTACAGAGAGTGTGTTTCATTGTGAGAACTGTGCTGTGTGTTTCTTTCAGAAATGGAGTTAAATCACAGGCTCTGTATCTTCCTACAAGCAAGACTTCATTTCACGTAAACTCAGTCACCTTTCAGCTCAAAGAAGCTACATGGTTCACGAAGCTCACATGTTTCTCACTCTTAAATTGAAAGCATTGCATGTTAATGGAACTGTGCTTTGCATCAGTTGCAGAAGAAATATTGACCTACATATGGTCCGTATGTGTAAGAAACACCGTTATTTTGTTTTGACCACAGTCACTTTGCTGCTGTATTAGAGACACTTAGAAAGCAAGAGCGTGCTTCTTGCTCTAAAGCAGAGTGTGTTTCATGGATGAGAACTGTGCTGTGTGTTTCCCTTAAGAAATGGAGTTAAATCCCAGACTCTGTGTCTTCCTACAAGCAAGATATCTTTTCAAGTATACTCAGTCACTTTTCAGCTCAAAGGAAGCTACATCGTTCACGAAGCTCACAAGTTTCTCGCTCTTAATTGAAAGCATTGCATGTTAATGGAACTGTGCTTTGTATCAGTTGCACAAAAAGAGTTGACCTAGATTAGGTCCGTATGTGTAGGAAACAACGTTATTTTGTGCTGACCACAGTCACGTTTCCTGCTGTATTAGAGACACTTAGAAAACAAGAGCGTGCTTCTTGCTCTAAAGCAGAGTGTGTTTCATGGATGAGAAATGTGGTGTGTGTTTCCCTTCAGAAATGGAGTTAAATTCCAGGCTCAGTGTCTTCCTACAAGCAAGACATCATTGCAGGTAAACTCAGTCACTTCAGCTCAAATGAATATAAATCATTTACGAAGATCACACGTTTCTCGCTCTTAACTGAAAAGCATTGGATGTTAGATGACTTGTGGTTTGTATCAGTTTCAGATGCAGAGTTGAACTAGCAATGGTCCGTATATGTAGGAAACACTGTTCATTTGTTCTGAGCACACACACGTTTCCTGTTCTATTAGAGACTCTAGAAAGCAAGAGCGTGCTTCTTCCTATACGCAGACTGTGTTTCATTGTGAGAACTGTGCTGTGTGTTTCCCTTCAGAAATGGAGTTAAATCCCAGGCTCTGTATCTTCCTACAAGCAAGACTTCGTTTCACGTAAACTCAGTCTCCTTTCAGCTCAAACAAAGCTACATCTTTCACGTAGCTCAAACGTTTCTTGCTCTTAATTCTAAAGCATTGGAGGTTAGAGTACCTGTGGTTTGTATCAATTTCAGAAGCAGAGTTGAACTAGCAATGGTCCTTATGTGTAGGAAACACTGTTCTTTTGTTCAGAGTACCCTCAAGTTTCTGGCTCTATTGGAGACTCTGGAAAGCAAGAACATGCTTCTTGCTCTAACGCAGAGTGTGTTTCATGGAAGAGAACTGTGCTGTGTGTTTCCCTTCAGTAATGGAGTTAAACCCCAGGCTCTGTGTCTTCCTACCTGCAAGACATCTTTTCCAGTAAACTCAGTCACTTTTCAGCTCAAAGGAAGCTACATCGTTCACGAAGCTAACCCGTTTCTCGCACTTAACTGGAAAGCATTGCATGTTAATGGAACTGTGCTTTGTATCAGTTTCAGAAGAAGAGTTGACCTAGATATGGTCCGTATGTGTAGGAAACACCGTTATTTTGTTCTGAGAACAGTCACGTTTCCTGGTGTATTAGAGACTCTTAGAAAGCAAGAGCGTGCTTCTTGCTCTAAAGCCGAGTGTGTTTCATGGATGAGAACTGTGCTGTGTGTTTCCATTCAGAAATGGAGTTAAATTCAAGGATCCGTGTCTTCCTACAAGCAAGACATCATTTCAGGTAAACGCAGTCACTTTTCAGCTCTAATGAATGTAAATCGATATTGAAGCTCAAATGTTTCTTGCTCTTAACTGAAAAGCATTGGATGTTAGATGACTTGTGGTTTGTATCAGTTTCAGAAGCAGAGTTGAACTAAAAGCGGTCCGTATGTGTAGGAAACACTGTTCTTTTGTTCTGGGCACACTCACGGTTCCAGCTCTATTAGAGACTCAAGAAAGCAAGAGCGTGATTCTTCCTATACGCAGAGTGTGTTTCATCGTGAGTACTATGCTGCCTGTTTCCCTTCAGAAATGGAGTTAAATTCCAGGCCCCGTGTCTTCCTACAAGCAAGACATCTTTTCAGGAAAACGCAGTCACTTTTCAGTTCAAATGAATATAAATCTTTTACGATGCTCACACGTTTCTTGCTCTTAACTGTCAAGCATTGGATGTTAGAGGACCTGTGGTTTGTATCAGTTTCAGAAGCAGAGTTGAACAAGCAATGGTCCGTATGTGTAGGAAACACTGTTATTTTGTTCTGAGTACCCTCAAGTTTCTGGCTCTATTAGAGACTCTGGAAAGCAAGAGCATGCTTCTTGCTCTAAAGCAGAGTGTGTTTCATGGATGAGAACTGTGCTGTGTGTTTCCCTTCAGAAATGGAGTTAAATTCCAGGCTCTGTGTCTTCCTACATAAAGACATGTTTTCAGGAAAACTCAGTCACTTTTCAGCTCAAAGGAAGCTACATCGTTCACGAAGCTCACACGTTTCTCGCTATTAACAGGAAAGCATTGCATGTTAGAAGAACTGTGGTTTGTATCAATTTCAGAAGAAGAGTTGACCTAGATATGGTCCGTATGTGTAGGAAACACCATTACTTTGTTTCTGACCACAGTCACGTTTCCTGCTGTATTAGAGACTCTTAGGGGCAAGAGCGTGAACCTTGCTCTAATGCAGAGTAAGTTTCATGGATGAGAACTGTGCTGCGTGTTTCCCTGCAGAAATGGAGTTAAATTCAAGGACCCGTGTCTTCCTACAAGCAAGACATCATTTCAGGTAAACGCAGTCACTTTTCAGCTCTAATGAATGTAAATCGTTTATGAAGCTCACACGTTTCTTGCTCTTAACTGAAAAGCATTGGATGTTAGATGACTTGTGATTTGTCTCAGTTTCAGAAGCAGAGTTGAACTAAAAGTGGTCTGTATGTGTAGGAAACACCGTTCTTTTGTTCTGGACACACTCACGTTTCCAGCTCTATTAGAGACTCTAGAAAGCAAGAGCGTGCTTCTTCCTCTACGCACAGTGTGTTTCATCGTGAGTACTATGCTGTGTGTTTCCCTTCAGAAATGGAGTTAAATCACAGGCTCTGTATCTTCCTACAAGCAAGAATTCGTTTCACGTAAACTCAGTCTCCTTTCAGCTCCAACAAAGCTACATCGTTCACGTAGCTCACACGTTTCTTGCTCTTAACTGAAAAGCATTGGATGTTAGATGACATGTGGTTTGTATCAGTTTCAGAAGCAGAGTTGAACTAGCAATGGTCCGTATGTGTAGGAAACACCGTTATTGTGTTCTGAGTACCCTCAATTTTCTGGCTCTAATCGAGACTCTGGAAAGCAAGAGAATGCTTCTTGCTCTAAAGCAGAGTGTGTTTCATGGATGAGAACTGTGCTGTGTGTTTCCCTTCAGAAATGGAGTTAAATTCCAGGCTCTGTGTCTTCCTACAAGCAAGACATCATTTCAGGTAAACTCAGTCACTTCAGCTCAAATGAATATAAATCGTTTATGAAAATCACATGTTTCTCGCTCTTAACTGAAAAGCATTGGATGTTAGATGACTTGTGGTTTGTATCAGTTTCAGAAGCAGAGTTGAACTAGCAATGGTCTGTATGTGTAGGAAACAGTGTTCTTTTGTTCTGAGCACACTCACATTTCCTGCTCTATTAGAGACTCTGGAAAGCAAGAACATGCTTCTTGCTCTAAAGCAGAGTGTGTTTCATGGATGAGAACTGTGCTGTGTGTTTCCCTTCAGAAATGGAGTTAAATCCCAGGCTCTGTGTCTTCCTACATGCAAGACATCTTTTCCAGTAAACTCAGTCACTTTTTAGCTCAAAGGAAGCTACATCGTTCACGAAGCTCACACGTTTCTCGCTCTTAACTAGAAAACATTGCATCTTAATGGATCTGTGCTTTGTATCAGTTGCCGGAAGAAAGGTTGACCTAGATATGGTCTGTATGTGTAGCAAACACCGTTATTTTGTTCTGACCACAGTCACGTTTTCTGCTGTATTAGAGACACTTAGAAAGCAAGAGCGTGCTTCTTGCTCTAAAGCACAGTGTGTTTCATGGATGAGAACTGTGCTGCGTGTTTCCCTTCAGAAATGGAGTTAAATTCCAGGCCCCGTGTCTTCCTACAAGCAAGAAATCATTTCAGAAAACGCAGTCACTTTTCAGCTCAAATAAATATAAATCGTTTACGAAGCTCACACCTTTCTTGCTCTTAACTGAAAAGCATTGGATGTTAGATGTCTTGTGGTTTGTATCAGTTTCAGAAGCACAGTTGAACTAGCAGTGGTCCGTATGTGTAGGAAACACCGTTCTTTTGTTATGAGCACACTCAACTTTCCTGCTCAATTAGAGACTCTAGAAAGCAAGAGTGTGCTTCTTCCTTTACAGAGAGTGTGTTTCATTGTGAGAACTGTGCTGTGTGTTTCTTTCAGAAATGGAGTTAAATCACAGGCTCTGTATCTTCCTACAAGCAAGACTTCATTTCACGTAAACTCAGTCACCTTTCAGCTCAAAGAAGCTACATGGTTCACGAAGCTCACATGTTTCTCACTCTTAAATTGAAAGCATTGCATGTTAATGGAACTGTGCTTTGCATCAGTTGCAGAAGAAATATTGACCTACATATGGTCCGTATGTGTAAGAAACACCGTTATTTTGTTTTGACCACAGTCACTTTGCTGCTGTATTAGAGACACTTAGAAAGCAAGAGCGTGCTTCTTGCTCTAAAGCAGAGTGTGTTTCATGGATGAGAACTGTGCTGTGTGTTTCCCTTAAGAAATGGAGTTAAATCCCAGACTCTGTGTCTTCCTACAAGCAAGATATCTTTTCAAGTATACTCAGTCACTTTTCAGCTCAAAGGAAGCTACATCGTTCACGAAGCTCACAAGTTTCTCGCTCTTAATTGAAAGCATTGCATGTTAATGGAACTGTGCTTTGTATCAGTTGCACAAAAAGAGTTGACCTAGATTAGGTCCGTATGTGTAGGAAACAACGTTATTTTGTGCTGACCACAGTCACGTTTCCTGCTGTATTAGAGACACTTAGAAAACAAGAGCGTGCTTCTTGCTCTAAAGCAGAGTGTGTTTCATGGATGAGAAATGTGGTGTGTGTTTCCCTTCAGAAATGGAGTTAAATTCCAGGCTCAGTGTCTTCCTACAAGCAAGACATCATTGCAGGTAAACTCAGTCACTTCAGCTCAAATGAATATAAATCATTTACGAAGATCACACGTTTCTCGCTCTTAACTGAAAAGCATTGGATGTTAGATGACTTGTGGTTTGTATCAGTTTCAGATGCAGAGTTGAACTAGCAATGGTCCGTATATGTAGGAAACACTGTTCATTTGTTCTGAGCACACACACGTTTCCTGTTCTATTAGAGACTCTAGAAAGCAAGAGCGTGCTTCTTCCTATACGCAGACTGTGTTTCATTGTGAGAACTGTGCTGTGTGTTTCCCTTCAGAAATGGAGTTAAATCCCAGGCTCTGTATCTTCCTACAAGCAAGACTTCGTTTCACGTAAACTCAGTCTCCTTTCAGCTCAAACAAAGCTACATCTTTCACGTAGCTCAAACGTTTCTTGCTCTTAATTCTAAAGCATTGGAGGTTAGAGTACCTGTGGTTTGTATCAATTTCAGAAGCAGAGTTGAACTAGCAATGGTCCTTATGTGTAGGAAACACTGTTCTTTTGTTCAGAGTACCCTCAAGTTTCTGGCTCTATTGGAGACTCTGGAAAGCAAGAACATGCTTCTTGCTCTAACGCAGAGTGTGTTTCATGGAAGAGAACTGTGCTGTGTGTTTCCCTTCAGTAATGGAGTTAAACCCCAGGCTCTGTGTCTTCCTACCTGCAAGACATCTTTTCCAGTAAACTCAGTCACTTTTCAGCTCAAAGGAAGCTACATCGTTCACGAAGCTAACACGTTTCTCGCACTTAACTGGAAAGCATTGCATGTTAATGGAACTGTGCTTTGTATCAGTTTCAGAAGAAGAGTTGACCTAGATATGGTCCGTATGTGTAGGAAACACCGTTATTTTGTTCTGAGAACAGTCACGTTTCCTGGTGTATTAGAGACTCTTAGAAAGCAAGAGCGTGCTTCTTGCTCTAAAGCCGAGTGTGTTTCATGGATGAGAACTGTGCTGTGTGTTTCCATTCAGAAATGGAGTTAAATTCAAGGATCCGTGTCTTCCTACAAGCAAGACATCATTTCAGGTAAACGCAGTCACTTTTCAGCTCTAATGAATGTAAATCGATATTGAAGCTCAAATGTTTCTTGCTCTTAACTGAAAAGCATTGGATGTTAGATGACTTGTGGTTTGTATCAGTTTCAGAAGCAGAGTTGAACTAAAAGCGGTCCGTATGTGTAGGAAACACTGTTCTTTTGTTCTGGGCACACTCACGGTTCCAGCTCTATTAGAGACTCAAGAAAGCAAGAGCGTGATTCTTCCTATACGCAGAGTGTGTTTCATCGTGAGTACTATGCTGCCTGTTTCCCTTCAGAAATGGAGTTAAATTCCAGGCCCCGTGTCTTCCTACAAGCAAGACATCTTTTCAGGAAAACGCAGTCACTTTTCAGTTCAAATGAATATAAATCTTTTACGATGCTCACACGTTTCTTGCTCTTAACTGTCAAGCATTGGATGTTAGAGGACCTGTGGTTTGTATCAGTTTCAGAAGCAGAGTTGAACAAGCAATGGTCCGTATGTGTAGGAAACACTGTTATTTTGTTCTGAGTACCCTCAAGTTTCTGGCTCTATTAGAGACTCTGGAAAGCAAGAGCATGCTTCTTGCTCTAAAGCAGAGTGTGTTTCATGGATCAGAACTGTGCTGTGTGTTTCCCTTCAGAAATGGAGTTAAATTCCAGGCTCTGTGTCTTCCTACATAAAGACATGTTTTCAGGAAAACTCAGTCACTTTTCAGCTCAAAGGAAGCTACATCGTTCACGAAGCTCACACGTTTCTCGCTATTAACAGGAAAGCATTGCATGTTAGAAGAACTGTGGTTTGTATCAATTTCAGAAGAAGAGTTGACCTAGATATGGTCCGTATGTGTAGGAAACACCATTACTTTGTTTCTGACCACAGTCACGTTTCCTGCTGTATTAGAGACTCTTAGGGGCAAGAGCGCGAACCTTGCTCTAATGCAGAGTAAGTTTCATGGATGAGAACTGTGCTGCGTGTTTCCCTGCAGAAATGGAGTTAAATTCAAGGACCCGTGTCTTCCTACAAGCAAGACATCATTTCAGGTAAACGCAGTCACTTTTCAGCTCTAATGAATGTAAATCGTTTATGAAGCTCACACGTTTCTTGCTCTTAACTGAAAAGCATTGGATGTTAGATGACTTGTGATTTGTCTCAGTTTCAGAAGCAGAGTTGAACTAAAAGTGGTCTGTATGTGTAGGAAACACCGTTCTTTTGTTCTGGACACACTCACGTTTCCAGCTCTATTAGAGACTCTAGAAAGCAAGAGCGTGCTTCTTCCTCTACGCACAGTGTGTTTCATCGTGAGTACTATGCTGTGTGTTTCCCTTCAGAAATGGAGTTAAATCACAGGCTCTGTATCTTCCTACAAGCAAGAATTCGTTTCACGTAAACTCAGTCTCCTTTCAGCTCCAACAAAGCTACATCGTTCACGTAGCTCACACGTTTCTTGCTCTTAACTGAAAAGCATTGGATGTTAGATGACATGTGGTTTGTATCAGTTTCAGAAGCAGAGTTGAACTAGCAATGGTCCGTATGTGTAGGAAACACCGTTATTGTGTTCTGAGTACCCTCAATTTTCTGGCTCTAATCGAGACTCTGGAAAGCAAGAGAATGCTTCTTGCTCTAAAGCAGAGTGTGTTTCATGGATGAGAACTGTGCTGTGTGTTTCCCTTCAGAAATGGAGTTAAATTCCAGGCTCTGTGTATTCCTACAAGCAAGACATCATTTCAGGTAAACTCAGTCACTTCAGCTCAAATGAATATAAATCGTTTATGAAAATCACATGTTTCTCGCTCTTAACTGAAAAGCATTGGATGTTAGATGACTTGTGGTTTGTATCAGTTTCAGAAGCAGAGTTGAACTAGCAATGGTCTGTATGTGTAGGAAACAGTGTTCTTTTGTTCTGAGCACACTCACATTTCCTGCTCTATTAGAGACTCTGGAAAGCAAGAACATGCTTCTTGCTCTAAAGCAGAGTGTGTTTCATGGATGAGAACTGTGCTGTGTGTTTCCCTTCAGAAATGGAGTTAAATCCCAGGCTCTGTGTCTTCCTACATGCAAGACATCTTTTCCAGTAAACTCAGTCACTTTTTAGCTCAAAGGAAGCTACATCGTTCACGAAGCTCACACGTTTCTCGCTCTTAACTAGAAAACATTGCATCTTAATGGATCTGTGCTTTGTATCAGTTGCCGGAAGAAAGGTTGACCTAGATATGGTCTGTATGTGTAGCAAACACCGTTATTTTGTTCTGACCACAGTCACGTTTTCTGCTGTATTAGAGACACTTAGAAAGCAAGAGCGTGCTTCTTGCTCTAAAGCACAGTGTGTTTCATGGATGAGAACTGTGCTGCGTGTTTCCCTTCAGAAATGGAGTTAAATTCCAGGCCCCGTGTCTTCCTACAAGCAAGAAATCATTTCAGAAAACGCAGTCACTTTTCAGCTCAAATAAATATAAATCGTTTACGAAGCTCAAACCTTTCTTGCTCTTAACTGAAAAGCATTGGATGTTAGATGTCTTGTGGTTTGTATCAGTTTCAGAAGCACAGTTGAACTAGCAGTGGTCCGTATGTGTAGGAAACACCGTTCTTTTGTTATGAGCACACTCAACTTTCCTGCTCAATTAGAGACTCTAGAAAGCAAGAGTGTGCTTCTTCCTTTACAGAGAGTGTGTTTCATTGTGAGAACTGTGCTGTGTGTTTCTTTCAGAAATGGAGTTAAATCACAGGCTCTGTATCTTCCTACAAGCAAGACTTCATTTCACGTAAACTCAGTCACCTTTCAGCTCAAAGAAGCTACATGGTTCACGAAGCTCACATGTTTCTCACTCTTAAATTGAAAGCATTGCATGTTAATGGAACTGTGCTTTGCATCAGTTGCAGAAGAAATATTGACCTACATATGGTCCGTATGTGTAAGAAACACCGTTATTTTGTTTTGACCACAGTCACTTTGCTGCTGTATTAGAGACACTTAGAAAGCAAGAGCGTGCTTCTTGCTCTAAAGCAGAGTGTGTTTCATGGATGAGAACTGTGCTGTGTGTTTCCCTTAAGAAATGGAGTTAAATCCCAGACTCTGTGTCTTCCTACAAGCAAGATATCTTTTCAAGTATACTCAGTCACTTTTCAGCTCAAAGGAAGCTACATCGTTCACGAAGCTCACAAGTTTCTCGCTCTTAATTGAAAGCATTGCATGTTAATGGAACTGTGCTTTGTATCAGTTGCACAAAAAGAGTTGACCTAGATTAGGTCCGTATGTGTAGGAAACAACGTTATTTTGTGCTGACCACAGTCACGTTTCCTGCTGTATTAGAGACACTTAGAAAACAAGAGCGTGCTTCTTGCTCTAAAGCAGAGTGTGTTTCATGGATGAGAAATGTGGTGTGTGTTTCCCTTCAGAAATGGAGTTAAATTCCAGGCTCAGTGTCTTCCTACAAGCAAGACATCATTGCAGGTAAACTCAGTCACTTCAGCTCAAATGAATATAAATCATTTACGAAGATCACACGTTTCTCGCTCTTAACTGAAAAGCATTGGATGTTAGATGACTTGTGGTTTGTATCAGTTTCAGATGCAGAGTTGAACTAGCAATGGTCCGTATATGTAGGAAACACTGTTCATTTGTTCTGAGCACACTCACGTTTCCTGTTCTATTAGAGACTCTAGAAAGCAAGAGCGTGCTTCTTCCTATACGCAGACTGTGTTTCATTGTGAGAACTGTGCTGTGTGTTTCCCTTCAGAAATGTAGTTAAATCCCAGGCTCTGTATCTTCCTACAAGCAAGACTTCGTTTCACGTAAACTCAGTCTCCTTTCAGCTCAAACAAAGCTACATCTTTCACGTAGCTCAAACGTTTCTTGCTCTTAATTCTAAAGCATTGGAGGTTAGAGTACCTGTGGTTTGTATCAATTTCAGAAGCAGAGTTGAACTAGCAATGGTCCTTATGTGTAGGAAACACGGTTCTTTTGTTCAGAGTACCCTCAAGTTTCTGGCTCTATTGGAGACTCTGGAAAGCAAGAACATGCTTCTTGCTCTAACGCAGAGTGTGTTTCATGGAAGAGAACTGTGCTGTGTGTTTCCCTTCAGTAATGGAGTTAAACCCCAGGCTCTGTGTCTTCCTACCTGCAAGACATCTTTTCCAGTAAACTCAGTCACTTTTCAGCTCAAAGGAAGCTACATCGTTCACGAAGCTAACACGTTTCTCGCTCTTAACTGGAAAGCATTGCATGTTAATGGAACTGTGCTTTGTATCAGTTTCAGAAGAAGAGTTGACCTAGATATGGTCCGTATGTGTAGGAAACACCGTTATTTTGTTCTGAGAACAGTCACGTTTCCTGGTGTATTAGAGACTCTTAGAAAGCAAGAGCGTGCTTCTTGCTCTAAAGCCGAGTGTGTTTCATGGATGAGAACTGTGCTGTGTGTTTCCATTCAGAAATGGAGTTAAATTCAAGGATCCGTGTCTTCCTACAAGCAAGACATCATTTCAGGTAAACGCAGTCACTTTTCAGCTCTAATGAATGTAAATCGATATTGAAGCTCAAATGTTTCTTGCTCTTAACTGAAAAGCATTGGATGTTAGATGACTTGTGGTTTGTATCAGTTTCAGAAGCAGAGTTGAACTAAAAGTGGTCCGTATGTGTAGGAAACACTGTTCTTTTGTTCTGGGCACACTCACGGTTCCAGCTCTATTAGAGACTCAAGAAAGCAAGAGCGTGATTCTTCCTATACGCAGAGTGTGTTTCATCGTGAGTACTATGCTGCCTGTTTCCCTTCAGAAATGGAGTTAAATTCCAGGCCCCGTGTCTTCCTACAAGCAAGACATCTTTTCAGGAAAACGCAGTCACTTTTCAGTTCAAATGAATATAAATCTTTTACGATGCTCACACGTTTCTTGCTCTTAACTGTCAAGCATTGGATGTTAGAGGACCTGTGGTTTGTATCAGTTTCAGAAGCAGAGTTGAACAAGCAATGGTCCGTATGTGTAGGAAACACTGTTATTTTGTTCTGAGTACCCTCAAGTTTCTGGTTCTATTAGAGACTCTGGAAAGCAAGAGCATGCTTCTTGCTCTAAAGCAGAGTGTGTTTCATGGATGAGAACTGTGGTGTGTGTTTCCCTTCAGAAATGGAGTTAAATTCCAGGCTCAGTGTCTTCCTACAAGCAAGACATCATTGCAGGTAAACTCAGTCACTTCAGCTCAAATGAATATAAATCATTTACGAAGATCACACGTTTCTCGCTCTTAACTGAAAAGCATTGGATGTTAGATGACTTGTGGTTTGTATCAGTTTCAGATGCAGAGTTGAACTAGCAATGGTCCGTATATGTAGGAAACACTGTTCATTTGTTCTGAGCACACTCACGTTTCCTGTTCTATTAGAGACTCTAGAAAGCAAGAGCGTGCTTCTTCCTATACGCAGACTGTGTTTCATTGTGAGAACTGTGCTGTGTGTTTCCCTTCAGAAATGTAGTTAAATCCCAGGCTCTGTATCTTCCTACAAGCAAGACTTCGTTTCACGTAAACTCAGTCTCCTTTCAGCTCAAACAAAGCTACATCTTTCACGTAGCTCAAACGTTTCTTGCTCTTAATTCTAAAGCATTGGAGGTTAGAGTACCTGTGGTTTGTATCAATTTCAGAAGCAGAGTTGAACTAGCAATGGTCCTTATGTGTAGGAAACACTGTTCTTTTGTTCAGAGTACCCTCAAGTTTCTGGCTCTATTGGAGACTCTGGAAAGCAAGAACATGCTTCTTGCTCTAACGCAGAGTGTGTTTCATGGAAGAGAACTGTGCTGTGTGTTTCCCTTCAGTAATGGAGTTAAACCCCAGGCTCTGTGTCTTCCTACCTGCAAGACATCTTTTCCAGTAAACTCAGTCACTTTTCAGCTCAAAGGAAGCTACATCGTTCACGAAGCTAACACGTTTCTCGCTCTTAACTGGAAAGCATTGCATGTTAATGGAACTGTGCTTTGTATCAGTTTCAGAAGAAGAGTTGACCTAGATATGGTCCGTATGTGTAGGAAACACCGTTATTTTGTTCTGAGAACAGTCACGTTTCCTGGTGTATTAGAGACTCTTAGAAAGCAAGAGCGTGCTTCTTGCTCTAAAGCCGAGTGTGTTTCATGGATGAGAACTGTGCTGTGTGTTTCCATTCAGAAATGGAGTTAAATTCAAGGATCCGTGTCTTCCTACAAGCAAGACATCATTTCAGGTAAACGCAGTCACTTTTCAGCTCTAATGAATGTAAATCGATATTGAAGCTCAAATGTTTCTTGCTCTTAACTGAAAAGCATTGGATGTTAGATGACTTGTGGTTTGTATCAGTTTCAGAAGCAGAGTTGAACTAAAAGTGGTCCGTATGTGTAGGAAACACTGTTCTTTTGTTCTGGGCACACTCACGGTTCCAGCTCTATTAGAGACTCAAGAAAGCAAGAGCGTGATTCTTCCTATACGCAGAGTGTGTTTCATCGTGAGTACTATGCTGCCTGTTTCCCTTCAGAAATGGAGTTAAATTCCAGGCCCCGTGTCTTCCTACAAGCAAGACATCTTTTCAGGAAAACGCAGTCACTTTTCAGTTCAAATGAATATAAATCTTTTACGATGCTCACACGTTTCTTGCTCTTAACTGTCAAGCATTGGATGTTAGAGGACCTGTGGTTTGTATCAGTTTCAGAAGCAGAGTTGAACAAGCAATGGTCCGTATGTGTAGGAAACACTGTTATTTTGTTCTGAGTACCCTCAAGTTTCTGGTTCTATTAGAGACTCTGGAAAGCAAGAGCATGCTTCTTGCTCTAAAGCAGAGTGTGTTTCATGGATGAGAACTGTGCTGTGTGTTTCCCTTCAGATATGGAGTTAAATTCCAGGCTCTGTGTCTTCCTACATAAAGACATCTTTTCAGGAAAACTCAGTCACTTTTCAGCTCAAAGGAAGCTACATCGTTCACGAAGCTCACACGTTTCTCGCTATTAACAGGAAAGCATTGCATGTTAGAAGAACTGTGGTTTGTATCAATTTCAGAAGAAGAGTTGACCTAGATATGGTCCGTATGTGTAGGAAACACCATTACTTTGTTTCTGACCACAGTCACGTTTCCTGCTGTATTAGAGACTCTTAGGGGCAAGAGCGCGAACCTTGCTCTAATGCAGAGTAAGTTTCATGGATGAGAACTGTGCTGCGTGTTTCCCTGCAGAAATGGAGTTAAATTCCAGGACCCGTGTCTTCCTACAAGCAAGACATCATTTCAGGTAAACGCAGTCACTTTTCAGCTCTAATGAATGTAAATCGTTTATGAAGCTCACACGTTTCTTACTCTTAACTGAAAAGCATTGGATGTTAGATGACTTGTGATTTGTCTCAGTTTCAGAAGCAGAGTTGAACTAAAAGTGGTCTGTATGTGTAGGAAACACCGTTCTTTTGTTCTGGACACACTCACGTTTCCAGCTCTATTAGAGACTCTAGAAAGCAAGAGCGTGCTTCTTCCTCTACGCACAGTGTGTTTCATCGTGAGTACTATGCTGTGTGTTTCCCTTCAGAAATGGAGTTAAATCACAGGCTCTGTATCTTCCTACAAGCAAGAATTCGTTTCACGTAAACTCAGTCTCCTTTCAGCTCCAACAAAGCTACATCGTACACGTAGCTCACACGTTTCTTGCTCTTAACTGAAAAGCATTGGATGTTAGATGACATGTGGTTTGTATCAGTTTCAGAAGCAGAGTTGAACTAGCAATGGTCCGTATGTGTAGGAAACACCGTTATTGTGTTCTGAGTACCCTCAATTTTCTGGCTCTAATCGAGACTCTGGAAAGCAAGAGAATGCTTCTTGCTCTAAAGCAGAGTGTGTTTCATGGATGAGAACTGTGCTGTGTGTTTCCCTTCAGAAATGGAGTTAAATTCCAGGCTCTGTGTATTCCTACAAGCAAGACATCATTTCAGGTAAACTCAGTCACTTCAGCTCAAATGAATATAAATCGTTTATGAAAATCACATGTTTCTCGCTCTTAACTGAAAAGCATTGGATGTTAGATGACTTGTGGTTTGTATCAGTTTCAGAAGCAGAGTTGAACTAGCAATGGTCTGTATGTGTAGGAAACAGTGTTCTTTTGTTCTGAGCACACTCACATTTCCTGCTCTATTAGAGACTCTGGAAAGCAAGAACATGCTTCTTGCTCTAAAGCAGAGTGTGTTTCATGGATGAGAACTGTGCTGTGTGTTTCCCTTCAGAAATGGAGTTAAATCCCAGGCTCTGTGTCTTCCTACATGCAAGACATCTTTTCCAGTAAACTCAGTCACTTTTTAGCTCAAAGGAAGCTACATCGTTCACGAAGCTCACACGTTTCTCGCTCTTAACTAGAAAACATTGCATCTTAATGGATCTGTGCTTTGTATCAGTTGCCGGAAGAAAGGTTGACCTAGATATGGTCTGTATGTGTAGGAAACACCGTTATTTTGTTCTGACCACAGTCACGTTTTCTGCTGTATTAGAGACACTTAGAAAGCAAGAGCGTGCTTCTTGCTCTAAAGCACAGTGTGTTTCATGGATGAGAACTGTGCTGCGTGTTTCCCTTCAGAAATGGAGTTAAATTCCAGGCCCCGTGTCTTCCTACAAGCAAGAAATCATTTCAGAAAACGCAGTCACTTTTCAGCTCAAATAAATATAAATCGTTTAAGAAGCTCAAACCTTTCTTGCTCTTAACTGAAAAGCATTGGATATTAGATGTCTTGTGGTTTGTATCAGTTTCAGAAGCACAGTTGAACTAGCAGTGGTCCGTATGTGTAGGAAACACCGTTCTTTTGTTATGAGCACACTCAACTTTCCTGCTCAATTAGAGACTCTAGAAAGCAAGAGTGTGCTTCTTCCTTTACAGAGAGTGTGTTTCATTGTGAGAACTGTGCTGTGTGTTTCTTTCAGAAATGGAGTTAAATCACAGGCTCTGTATCTTCCTACAAGCAAGACTTCATTTCACGTAAACTCAGTCACCTTTCAGCTCAAAGAAGCTACATGGTTCACGAAGCTCACATGTTTCTCACTCTTAAATTGAAAGCATTGCATGTTAATGGAACTGTGCTTTGTATCAGTTTCAGAAGCAGAGTTGAACTAGCAATGGTCTGTATTTGTAGGAAACACCGTTATTTTGTTCTGACCACAGTCACGTTTTCTGCTGTATTAGAGACACTTAGAAAGCAAGAGCGTGCTTCTTGCTCTAAAGCAGAGTGTGTTTCATGGATGAGAACTGTGCTGCGTGTTTCCCTTCAGAAATGGAGTTAAATTCAAGGCCCCAGGTCTTCCTACAAGCAAGAAATCATTTCAGGAAAACACAGTCACTTTTCAGCTCAAATGAATATAAATCGTTTACGAAGCTCACACCTTTCTTGCTCTTAACTGAAAAGCATTGGATGTTAGATGTCTTGTGGTTTGTATCAGTTTCAGAAGCACAGTTGAACTAGCAGTGGTCCGAATGTGTAGGAAACAACGTTCTTTTGTTATGAGCACACTCAAGTTTCCTGCTCAATTAGAGACTCTAGAAAGCAAGAGCGTGCTTCTTCCTATACGCAGAGTGTGTTTCATCGTGAGAACTGTGCTGTGTGTTTCCCTTCAGAAATGGAGTTAAATCCCAGGCTCTGTATCTTCCTACAAGCAAGACTTCGTTTCACGTAAACTCAGTCACCTTTCAGCTCAAACAAAGCTACATCTTTCACGTAGCTCACACGTTTCTTGCTCTTAATTCTAAAGCATTGGATGTTAGAGTACCTGTGGTTTGTATCAGTTTCAGTAGCAGAGTTGAACTAGCAATGGTCCTTATGTGTAGGAAACACTGTTCTTTTGTTCAGAGTACCCTCAAGTTTCTGGCTCTATTGGAGACTCTGGAAAGCAAGAACATGCTTCTTGCTCTAAAGCAGAGTGTGTTTCATGGAAGAGAACTGTGCTGTGTGTTTCCCTTCAGTAATGGAGTTAAACCCCAGGCTCTGTGTCTTCCTACCTGCAAGACATCTTTTCCAGTAAACTCAGACACTTTTCAGCTCAAAGGAAGCTACATCGTTCACGAAGCTCACACGTTTCTCACTCTTAACTGGAAAGCATTGCATGTTAATGGGACTGTGCATTGTATCAGTTTCAGAAGAAGAGTTGACCTAGATATGGTCCGTATGTGTAGGAAACACCGTTATTTTGTTCTGACCACAGTCACGTTTCCTGGTGTATTAGAGACTCTTAGAAAGCAAGAGCGTGCTTCTTGCTCTAAAGCCGAGTGTGTTTCATGGATGAGAACTGTGCTGTGTGTTTCCATTCAGAAATGGAGTTAAATTCAAGGATCCGTGTCTTCCTACAAGCAAGACATCATTTCAGGTAAACGCAGTCACTTTTCAGCTCTAATGAATGTAAATCGATATTGAAGCTCAAATGTTTCTTGCTCTTAACTGAAAAGCATTGGATGTTAGATGACTTGTGGTTTGTATCAGTTTCAGAAGCAGAGTTGAACTAAAAGTGGTCCGTATGTGTAGGAAACACTGTTCTTTTGTTCTGGGCACACTCACGGTTCCAGCTCTATTAGAGACTCAAGAAAGCAAGAGCGTGATTCTTCCTATACGCAGAGTGTGTTTCATCGTGAGTACTATGCTGCCTGTTTCCCTTCAGAAATGGAGTTAAATTCCAGGCCCCGTGTCTTCCTACAAGCAAGACATCTTTTCAGGAAAACGCAGTCACTTTTCAGTTCAAATGAATATAAATCTTTTACGATGCTCACACGTTTCTTGCTCTTAACTGTCAAGCATTGGATGTTAGAGGACCTGTGGTTTGTATCAGTTTCAGAAGCAGAGTTGAACAAGCAATGGTCCGTATGTGTAGGAAACACTGTTATTTTGTTCTGAGTACCCTCAAGTTTCTGGCTCTATTAGAGACTCTGGAAAGCAAGAGCATGCTTCTTGCTCTAAAGCAGAGTGTGTTTCATGGATGAGAACTGTGCTGTGTGTTTCCCTTCAGATATGGAGTTAAATTCCAGGCTCTGTGTCTTCCTACATAAAGACATCTTTTCAGGAAAACTCAGTCACTTTTCAGCTCAAAGGAAGCTACATCGTTCACGAAGCTCACACGTTTCTCGCTATTAACAGGAAAGCATTGCATGTTAGAAGAACTGTGGTTTGTATCAATTTCAGAAGAAGAGTTGACCTAGATATGGTCCGTATGTGTAGGAAACACCATTACTTTGTTTCTGACCACAGTCACGTTTCCTGCTGTATTAGAGACTCTTAGGGGCAAGAGCGTGAACCTTGCTCTAATGCAGAGTAAGTTTCATGGATGAGAACTGTGCTGCGTGTTTCCCTGCAGAAATGGAGTTAAATTCCAGGACCCGTGTCTTCCTACAAGCAAGACATCATTTCAGGTAAACGCAGTCACTTTTCAGCTCTAATGAATGTAAATCGTTTATGAAGCTCACACGTTTCTTACTCTTAACTGTAAAGCATTGGATGTTAGATGACTTGTGATTTGTCTCAGTTTCAGAAGCAGAGTTGAACTAAAAGTGGTCTGTATGTGTAGGAAACACCGTTCTTTTGTTCTGGACACACTCACGTTTCCAGCTCTATTAGAGACTCTAGAAAGCAAGAGCGTGCTTCTTCCTCTACGCACAGTGTGTTTCATCGTGAGTACTATGCTGTGTGTTTCCCTTCAGAAATGGAGTTAAATCACAGGCTCTGTATCTTCCTACAAGCAAGAATTCGTTTCACGTAAACTCAGTCTCCTTTCAGCTCCAACAAAGCTACATCGTTCACGTAGCTCACACGTTTCTTGCTCTTAAATGAAAAGCATTGGATGTTAGATGACATGTGGTTTGTATCAGTTTCAGAAGCAGAGTTGAACTAGCAATGGTCCGTATGTGTAGGAAACACCGTTATTGTGTTCTGAGTACCCTCAATTTTCTGGCTCTAATCGAGACTCTGGAAAGCAAGAGAATGCTTCTTGCTCTAAAGCAGAGTGTGTTTCATGGATGAGAACTGTGCTGTGTGTTTCCCTTCAGAAATGGAGTTAAATTCCAGGCTCTGTGTCTTCCTACAAGCAAGACATCATTTCAGGTAAACTCAGTCACTTCAGCTGAAATGAATATAAATCGTTTATGAAAATCACATGTTTCTCGCTCTTAACTGAAAAGCATTGGATGTTAGATGACTTGTGGTTTGTATCAGTTTCAGAAGCAGAGTTGAACTAGCAATGGTCTGTATGTGTAGGAAACAGTGTTCTTTTGTTCTGAGCACACTCACATTTCCTGCTCTATTAGAGACTCTGGAAAGCAAGAGCGTGCTTCTTGCTCTAAAGCAGAGTGTGTTTCAAGGATGAGAACTGTGCTGTGTGTTTCCCTTCAGAAATGGAGTTAAATCCCAGGCTCTGTGTCTTCCTACATGCAAGACATCTTTTCCAGTAAACTCAGTCACTTTTTAGCTCAAAGGAAGCTACATCGTTCACGAAGCTCACACGTTTCTCGCTCTTAACTAGAAAACATTGCATCTTAATGGATCTGTGCTTTGTATCAGTTGCCGGAAGAAAGGTTGACCTAGATATGGTCTGTATGTGTAGGAAACACCGTTATTTTGTTCTGACCACAGTCACGTTTTCTGCTGTATTAGAGACACTTAGAAAGCAAGAGCGTGCTTCTTGCTCTAAAGCACAGTGTGTTTCATGGATGAGAACTGTGCTGCGTGTTTCCCTTCAGAAATGGAGTTAAATTCCAGGCCCCGTGTCTTCCTACAAGCAAGAAATCATTTCAGAAAACGCAGTCACTTTTCAGCTCAAATAAATATAAATCGTTTACGAAGCTCAAACCTTTCTTGCTCTTAACTGAAAAGCATTGGATGTTAGATGTCTTGTGGTTTGTATCAGTTTCAGAAGCACAGTTGAACTAGCAGTGGTCCGTATGTGTAGGAAACACCGTTCTTTTGTTATGAGCACACTCAACTTTCCTGCTCAATTAGAGACTCTAGAAAGCAAGAGTGTGCTTCTTCCTTTACAGAGAGTGTGTTTCATTGTGAGAACTGTGCTGTGTGTTTCTTTCAGAAATGGAGTTAAATCACAGGCTCTGTATCTTCCTACAAGCAAGACTTCATTTCACGTAAACTCAGTCATCTTTCAGCTCAAAGAAGCTACATGGTTCACGAAGCTCACATGTTTCTCACTCTTAAATTGAAAGCATTGCATGTTAATGGAACTGTGCTTTGCATCAGTTGCAGAAGAAAGGTTGACCTACATATGGTCCGTATGTGTAAGAAACACCGTTATTTTGTTTTGACCACAGTCACTTTGCTGCTGTATTAGAGACACTTAGAAAGCAAGAGCGTGCTTCTTGCTCTAAAGCAGAGTGTGTTTCATGGATGAGAACTGTGCTGTGTGTTTCCCTTAAGAAATGGAGTTAAATCCCAGACTCTGTGTCTTCCTACAAGCAAGATATCTTTTCAAGTATACTCAGTCACTTTTCAGCTCAAAGGAAGCTACATCGTTCATGAAGCTCACAAGTTTCTCGCTCTTAATTGAAAGCATTGCATGTTAATGGAACTGTGCTTTGTATCAGTTGCACAAAAAGAGTTGACCTAGATTAGGTCCGTATGTGTAGGAAACAACGTTATTTTGTGCTGACCACAGTCACGTTTCCTGCTGTATTAGAGACACTTAGAAAACAAGAGCGTGCTTCTTGCTCTAAAGCAGAGTGTGTTTCATGGATGAGAAATGTGGTGTGTGTTTCCCTTCAGAAATGGAGTTAAATTCCAGGCTCTGTGTCTTCCTACAAGCAAGACATCATTTCAGGTAAACTCAGTCACTTCAGCTCAAATGAATATAAATCATTTACGAAGATCACACGTTTCTCGCTCTTAACTGAAAAGCATTGGATGTTAGATGACTTGTGGTTTGTATCAGTTTCAGAAGCAGAGTTGAACTAAAAGTGGTCCGTATGTGTAGGAAACACTGTTCTTTTGTTCTGGGCACACTCACGGTTCCAGCTCTATTAGAGACTCAAGAAAGCAAGAGCGTGCTTCTTCCTATACGCAGAGTGTGTTTCATCGTGAGTACTATGCTGCCTGTTTCCCTTCAGAAATGGAGTTAAATTCCAGGCCCCGTGTCTTCCTACAAGCAAGACATCTTTTCAGGAAAACGCAGTCACTTTTCAGTTCAAATGAATATAAATCTTTTACGATGCTCACACGTTTCTTGCTCTTAACTGTCAAGCATTGGATGTTAGAGGACCTGTGGTTTGTATCAGTTTCAGAAGCAGAGTTGAACAAGCAATGGTCCGTATGTGTAGGAAACACTGTTATTTTGTTCTGAGTACCCTCAAGTTTCTGGCTCTATTAGAGACTCTGGAAAGCAAGAGCATGCTTCTTGCTCTAAAGCAGAGTGTGTTTCATGGATGAGAACTGTGCTGTGTGTTTCCCTTCAGAAATGGAGTTAAATCCCAGGCTCTGTATCTTCCTACAAGCAAGACTTCGTTTCACGTAAACTCAGTCTCCTTTCAGCTCAAACAAAGCTACATCTTTCACGTAGCTCACACGTTTCTTGCTCTTAATTCTAAAGCATTGGAGGTTAGAGTACCTGTGGTTTGTATCAATTTCAGAAGCAGAGTTGAACTAGCAATGGTCCTTATGTGTAGGAAACACTGTTCTTTTGTTCAGAGTACCCTCAAGTTTCTGGCTCTATTAGAGACTCTGGAAAGCAAGAACATGCTTCTTGCTCTAACGCAGAGTGTGTTTCATGGAAGAGAACTGTGCTGTGTGTTTCCCTTCCTAATGGAGTTAAACCCCAGGCTCTGTGTCTTCCTACCTGCAAGACATCTTTTCCAGTAAACTCAGTCACTTTTCAGCTCAAAGGAAGCTACATCGTTCACGAAGCTAACACGTTTCTCGCTCTTAACTGGAAAGCATTGCATGTTAATGGAACTGTGCTTTGTATCAGTTTCAGAAGAAGAGTTGACCTAGATATGGTCCGTATGTGTAGGAAACACCGTTAATTTGTTCTGAGAACAGTCACGTTTCCTGGTGTATTGGAGACTCTTAGAAAGCAAGAGCGTGCTTCTTGCTCTAAAGCCGAGTGTGTTTCATGGATGAGAACTGTGCTGTGTGTTTCCATTCAGAAATGGAGTTAAATTCAAGGATCCGTGTCTTCCTACAAGCAAGACATCATTTCAGGTAAACGCAGTCACTTTTCAGCTCTAATGAATGTAAATCGATATTGAAGCTCAAATGTTTCTTTCTCTTAACTGAAAAGCATTGGATGTTAGATGACTTGTGGTTTGTATCAGTTTCAGAAGCAGAGTTGAACTAAAAGTGGTCCGTATGTGTAGGAAACACTGTTCTTTTGTTCTGGGCACACTCACGGTTCCAGCTCTATTAGAGACTCAAGAAAGCAAGAGCGTGCTTCTTCCTATACGCAGAGTGTGTTTCATCGTGAGTACTATGCTGCCTGTTTCCCTTCAGAAATGGAGTTAAATTCCAGGCCCCGTGTCTTCCTACAAGCAAGACATCTTTTCAGGAAAACGCAGTCACTTTTCAGTTCAAATGAATATAAATCTTTTACGATGCTCACACGTTTCTTGCTCTTAACTGTCAAGCATTGGATGTTAGAGGACCTGTGGTTTGTATCAGTTTCAGAAGCAGAGTTGAACAAGCAATGGTCCGTATGTGTAGGAAACACTGTTATTTTGTTCTGAGTACCCTCAAGTTTCTGGCTCTATTAGAGACTCTGGAAAGCAAGAGCATGCTTCTTGCTCTAAAGCAGAGTGTGTTTCATGGATGAGAACTGTGCTGTGTGTTTCCCTTCAGAAATGGAGTTAAATTCCAGGCTCTGTGTCTTCCTACATAAAGACATGTTTTCAGGAAAACTCAGTCACTTTTCAGCTCAAAGGAAGCTACATCGTTCACGAAGCTCACACGTTTCTCGCTATTAACAGGAAAGCATTGCATGTTAGAAGAACTGTGGTTTGTATCAATTTCAGAAGAAGAGTTGACCTAGATATGGTCCGTATGTGTAGGAAACACCATTACTTTGTTTCTGACCACAGTCACATTTCCTGCTGTATTAGAGACTCTTAGGGGCAAGAGCGTGAACCTTGCTCTAATGCAGAGTAAGTTTCATGGATGAGAACTGTGCTGCGTGTTTCCCTGCAGAAATGGAGTTAAATTCCAGGACCCGTGTCTTCCTACAAGCAAGACATCATTTCAGGTAAACGCAGTCACTTTTCAGCTCTAATGAATGTAAATCGTTTATGAAGCTCACACGTTTCTTGCTCTTAACTGAAAAGCATTGGATGTTAGATGACTTGTGATTTGTCTCAGTTTCAGAAGCAGAGTTGAACTAAAAGTGGTCTGTATGTGTAGGAAACACCGTTCTTTTGTTCTGGACACACTCACGTGTCCAGCTCTATTAGAGACTCTAGAAAGCAAGAGCGTGCTTCTTCCTCTACGCACAGTGTGTTTCATCGTGAGTACTATGCTGTGTGTTTCCCTTCAGAAATGGAGTTAAATCACAGGCTCTGTATCTTCCTACAAGCAAGAATTCGTTTCACGTAAACAAAGTCTCCTTTCAGCTCCAACAAAGCTACATCGTTCACGTAGCTCACACGTTTCTTGCTCTTAACTGAAAAGCATTGGATGTTAGATGACATGTGGTTTGTATCAGTTTCAGAAGCAGAGTTGAACTAGCAATGGTCCGTATGTGTAGGAAACACCGTTATTGTGTTCTGAGTACCCTCAATTTTCTGGCTCTATTAGAGACTCTGGAAAGCAAGAGAATGCTTCTTGCTCTAAAGCAGAGTGTGTTTCATGGATGAGAACTGTGCTGTGTGTTTCCCTTCAGAAATGGAGTTAAATTCCAGGCTCTGTGTCTTCCTACAAGCAAGACATCATTTCAGGTAAACTCAGTCACTTCAGCTCAAATGAATATAAATCGTTTATGAAAATCACATGTTTCTCGCTCTTAACTGAAAAGCATTGGATGTTAGATGACTTGTGGTTTGTATCAGTTTCAGAAGCAGAGTTGAACTAGCAATGGTCTGTATGTGTAGGAAACAGTGTTCTTTTGTTCTGAGCACACTCACATTTCCTGCTCTAGTAGAGACTCTGGAAAGCAAGAACATGCTTCTTGCTCTAAAGCAGAGTGTGTTTCATGGATGAGAACTGTGCTGAGTGTTTCCCTTCAGAAATGGAGTTAAATCCCAGGCTCTGTGTCTTCCTACATGCAAGACACCTTTTCCAGTAAACTCAGTCACTTTTTAGCTCAAAGGAAGCTACATCATTCACGAAGCTCACACGTTTCTCGCTCTTAACTAGAAAACATTGCATCTTAATGGATCTGTGCTTTGTATCAGTTTCCGAAAGAAAGGTTGACCTAGATATGGTCTGTATGTGTAGGAAACACCGTTATTTTGTTCTGACCACAGTCACGTTTTCTGCTGTATTAGAGACACTTAGAAAGCAAGAGCGTGCTTCTTGCTCTAAAGCACAGTGTGTTTCATGGATGAGAACTGTGCTGCGTGTTTCCCTTCAGAAATGGAGTTAAATTCCAGGCCCCATGTCTTCCTACAAGCAAGAAATCATTTCAGAAAACGCAGTCACTTTTCAGCTCAAATAAATATAAATCGTTTACGAAGCTCAAACCTTTCTTGCTCTTAACTGAAAAGCATTGGATGTTAGATGTCTTGTGGTTTGTATCAGTTTCAGAAGCACAGTTGAACTAGCAGTGGTCCGTATGTGTAGGAAACACCGTTCTTTTGTTATGAGCACACTCAACTTTCCTGCTCAATTAGAGACTCTAGAAAGCAAGAGTGTGCTTCTTCCTTTACAGAGAGTGTGTTTCATTGTGAGAACTGTGCTGTGTGTTTCTTTCAGAAATGGAGTTAAATCACAGGCTCTGTATCTTCCTACAAGCAAGACTTCATTTCACGTAAACTCAGTCACCTTTCAGCTCAAAGAAGCTACATGGTTCACGAAGCTCACATGTTTCTCACTCTTAAATTGAAAGCATTGCATGTTAATGGAACTTTGCTTTGTATCAGTTTCAGAAGCAGAGTTGAACTAGCAATTGTCTGTATGTGTAGGAAACACTGTTCTTTTGTTCTGAGCACACTCACATTTCCTGCTCTATTAGAGACTCTGGAAAGCAAGAACATGCTTCTTGCTCTAAAGCAGAGTGTGTTTCATGGATGAGAACTGTGCTCTGTGTTTCCCTTCAGAAATGGAGTTAAATCCCAGGCTCTGTGTCTTCCTACATGCAAGACATCTTTTCCAGTAAACTCAGTCACTTTTAAGCTCAAAGGAAGCTACATCGTTCACGAAGCTCACACGTTTCTCGCTCTTAACTTGAAAGCATTGCATGTTAATGGATCTGTGCTTTGTATCAGTTGCGGAAGAAAGGTTGACCTAGATATGGTCTGTATGTGTAGGAAACACCGTTATTTTGTTCTGACCACAGTCACGTTTTCTGCTGTATTAGAGACACTTAGAAAGCAAGAGCGTGCTTCTTGCTCTAAAGCAGAGTGTGTTTCATGGATGAGAACTGTGCTGCGTGTTTCCCTTCAGAAATGGAGTTAAATTCCAGGCCCCGGGTCTTCCTACAAGCAAGAAATCATTTCAGGAAAACGCAGTTACTTTTCAGCTCAAATGAATATAAATCGTTTACGAAGCTCACACCTTTCTTGCTCTTAACTGAAAAGCATTGGATGTTAGATGTCTTGTGGTTTGTATCAGTTTCAGAAGCACAGTTGAACTAGCAGTGGTCCATATGTGTAGGAAACACCGTTCTTTTGTTATTAGCACACTCAAGTTTCCTGCTCAATTAGAGACTCTAGAAAGCAAGAGCGTGCTTCTTCATATACGCAGAGTGTGTTTCATCGTGAGAACTGTGCTGTGTGTTTCCCTTCAGAAATCGATTTAAATCCCAGGCTCTGTATCTTCCTACAAGCAAGACTTCGTTTCACGTAAACTCAGTCACCTTTCAGCTCAAACAAAGCTACATCATTCACGTAGCTCACACGTTTCTTGCTCTTAATTCTAAAGCATTGGATGTTAGAGTACCTGTGGTTTGTATCAGTTTCAGAAGCAGAGTTGAACTAGCAATGGTCCTTATGTGTAGGAAACACTGTTCTTTTGTTCAGAGTACCCTCAAGTTTCTGGCTCTATTGGAGACTCTGGAAAGCAAGAACATGCTTCTCGCTCTAAAGCAGAGTGTGTTTCATGGAAGAGAACTGTGCTGTGTGTTTCCCTTGAGTAATTGGGTTAAACCCCAGGCTCTGTGTCTTCCTACCTGCAAGACATCTTTTCCAGTAAACTCAGTCACTTTTCAGCTCAAAGGAAGCTACATCGTTCACGAAGCTCACACGTTTCTCACTCTTAACTGGAAAGCATTGCATGTTAATGGGACTGTGCATTGTATCAGTTTCAGAAGAAGAGTTGACCTAGATATGATCCGTATGTGTAGGGAACACCGTTATTTTGTTCTGACCACAGTCACGTTTCCTGGTGTATTAGAGACTCTTAGAAAGCAAGAGCGTGCTTCTTGCTCTAAAGCCGAGTGTGTTTCATGGATGAGAACTGTGCTGTATGTTTCCATTCATAAATGGTGTTAAATTCAAGGATCCGTGTCTTCCTACAAGCAAGACATCATTTCAGGTAAACGCAGTCACTTTTCAGCTCTAATGAATGTAAATCGATATTGAAGCTCAAATGTTTCTTGCTCTTAACTGAAAAGCATTGGATGTTAGATGACTTGTGATTCGTCTCAGTTTCAGAAGCAGAGTTGAACTAAAAGTGGTCTGTATGTGTAGGAAACACCGTTCTTTTGTTCTGGACACACTCACGTGTCCAGCTCTATTAGAGACTCTAGAAAGCAAGAGCGTGCTTCTTCCTCTCCGCACAGTGTGTTTCATCGTGAGTACTATGCTGTGTGTTTCCCTTCAGAAATGGAGTTAAATCACAGGCTCTGTATCTTCCTACAAGCAAGAATTCGTTTCACGTAAACAAAGTCTCCTTTCAGCTCCAACAAAGCTACATCGTTCACGTAGCTCACACGTTTCTTGCTCTTAACTGAAAAGCATTGGATGTTAGATGACATGTGGTTTGTATCAGTTTCAGAAGCAGAGTTGAACTAGCAATGGTCCGTATGTGTAGGAAACACCGTTATTGTGTTCTGAGTACCCTCAATTTTCTGGCTCTATTAGAGACTCTGGAAAGCAAGAGAATGCTTCTTGCTCTAAAGCAGAGTGTGTTTCATGGATGAGAACTGTGCTGTGTGTTTCCCTTCAGAAATGGAGTTAAATTCCAGGCTCTGTGTCTTCCTACAAGCAAGACATCATTTCAGGTAAACTCAGTCACTTCAGCTCAAATGAATATAAATCGTTTATGAAAATCACATGTTTCTCGCTCTTAACTGAAAAGCATTGGATGTTAGATGACTTGTGGTTTGTATCAGTTTCAGAAGCAGAGTTGAACTAGCAATGGTCTGTATGTGTAGGAAACAGTGTTCTTTTGTTCTGAGCACACTCACATTTCCTGCTCTAGTAGAGACTCTGGAAAGCAAGAACATGCTTCTTGCTCTAAAGCAGAGTGTGTTTCATGGATGAGAACTGTGCTGAGTGTTTCCCTTCAGAAATGGAGTTAAATCCCAGGCTCTGTGTCTTCCTACATGCAAGACACCTTTTCCAGTAAACTCAGTCACTTTTTAGCTCAAAGGAAGCTACATCATTCACGAAGCTCACACGTTTCTCGCTCTTAACTAGAAAACATTGCATCTTAATGGATCTGTGCTTTGTATCAGTTTCCGAAAGAAAGGTTGACCTAGATATGGTCTGTATGTGTAGGAAACACCGTTATTTTGTTCTGACCACAGTCACGTTTTCTGCTGTATTAGAGACACTTAGAAAGCAAGAGCGTGCTTCTTGCTCTAAAGCACAGTGTGTTTCATGGATGAGAACTGTGCTGCGTGTTTCCCTTCAGAAATGGAGTTAAATTCCAGGCCCCATGTCTTCCTACAAGCAAGAAATCATTTCAGAAAACGCAGTCACTTTTCAGCTCAAATAAATATAAATCGTTTACGAAGCTCAAACCTTTCTTGCTCTTAACTGAAAAGCATTGGATGTTAGATGTCTTGTGGTTTGTATCAGTTTCAGAAGCACAGTTGAACTAGCAGTGGTCCGTATGTGTAGGAAACACCGTTCTTTTGTTATGAGCACACTCAACTTTCCTGCTCAATTAGAGACTCTAGAAAGCAAGAGTGTGCTTCTTCCTTTACAGAGAGTGTGTTTCATTGTGAGAACTGTGCTGTGTGTTTCTTTCAGAAATGGAGTTAAATCACAGGCTCTGTATCTTCCTACAAGCAAGACTTCATTTCACGTAAACTCAGTCACCTTTCAGCTCAAAGAAGCTACATGGTTCACGAAGCTCACATGTTTCTCACTCTTAAATTGAAAGCATTGCATGTTAATGGAACTTTGCTTTGTATCAGTTTCAGAAGCAGAGTTGAACTAGCAATTGTCTGTATGTGTAGGAAACACTGTTCTTTTGTTCTGAGCACACTCACATTTCCTGCTCTATTAGAGACTCTGGAAAGCAAGAACATGCTTCTTGCTCTAAAGCAGAGTGTGTTTCATGGATGAGAACTGTGCTCTGTGTTTCCCTTCAGAAATGGAGTTAAATCCCAGGCTCTGTGTCTTCCTACATGCAAGACATCTTTTCCAGTAAACTCAGTCACTTTTAAGCTCAAAGGAAGCTACATCGTTCACGAAGCTAACACGTTTCTCGCTCTTAACTTGAAAGCATTGCATGTTAATGGATCTGTGCTTTGTATCAGTTGCGGAAGAAAGGTTGACCTAGATATGGTCTGTATGTGTAGGAAACACCGTTATTTTGTTCTGACCACAGTCACGTTTTCTGCTGTATTAGAGACACTTAGAAAGCAAGAGCGTGCTTCTTGCTCTAAAGCACAGTGTGTTTCATGGATGAGAACTGTGCTGCGTGTTTCCCTTCAGAAATGGAGTTAAATTCCAGGCCCCGGGTCTTCCTACAAGCAAGAAATCATTTCAGGAAAACGCAGTCACTTTTCAGCTCAAATGAATATAAATCGTTTACGAAGCTCACACCTTTCTTGCTCTTAACTGAAAAGCATTGGATGTTAGATGTCTTGTGGTTTGTATCAGTTTCAGAAGCACAGTTGAACTAGCAGTGGTCCATATGTGTAGGAAACACCGTTCTTTTGTTATGAGCACACTCAACTTTCCTGCTCAATTAGAGACTCTAGAAAGCAAGAGCGTGCTTCTTCATATACGCAGAGTGTGTTTCATCGTGAGAACTGTGCTGTGTGTTTCCCTTCAGAAATCGATTTAAATCCCAGGCTCTGTATCTTCCTACAAGCAAGACTTCGTTTCACGTAAACTCAGTCACCTTTCAGCTCAAACAAAGCTACATCATTCACGTAGCTCACACGTTTCTTGCTCTTAATTCTAAAGCATTGGATGTTAGAGTACCTGTGGTTTGTATCAGTTTCAGAAGCAGAGTTGAACTAGCAATGGTCCTTATGTGTAGGAAACACTGTTCTTTTGTTCAGAGTACCCTCAAGTTTCTGGCTCTATTGGAGACTCTGGAAAGCAAGAACATGCTTCTCGCTCTAAAGCAGAGTGTGTTTCATGGAAGAGAACTGTGCTGTGTGTTTCCCTTGAGTAATTGGGTTAAACCCCAGGCTCTGTGTCTTCCTACCTGCAAGACATCTTTTCCAGTAAACTCAGTCACTGTTCAGCTCAAAGGAAGCTACATCGTTCACGAAGCTCACACGTTTCTCACTCTTAACTGGAAAGCATTGCATGTTAATGGGACTGTGCATTGTATCAGTTTCAGAAGAAGAGTTGACCTAGATATGATCCGTATGTGTAGGGAACACCGTTATTTTGTTCTGACCACAGTCACGTTTCCTGGTGTATTAGAGACTCTTAGAAAGCAAGAGCGTGCTTCTTGCTCTAAAGCCGAGTGTGTTTCATGGATGAGAACTGTGCTGTATGTTTCCATTCATAAATGGTGTTAAATTCAAGGATCCGTGTCTTCCTACAAGCAAGACATCATTTCAGGTAAACGCAGTCACTTTTCAGCTCTAATGAATGTAAATCGATATTGAAGCTCAAATGTTTCTTGCTCTTAACTGAAAAGCATTGGATGTTAGATGACTTGTGATTTGTCTCAGTTTCAGAAGCAGAGTTGAACTAAAAGTGGTCTGTATGTGTAGGAAACACCGTTCTTTTGTTCTGGACACACTCACGTGTCCAGCTCTATTAGAGACTCTAGAAAGCAAGAGCGTGCTTCTTCCTCTACGCACAGTGTGTTTCATCGTGAGTACTATGCTGTGTGTTTCCCTTCAGAAATGGAGTTAAATCACAGGCTCTGTATCTTCCTACAAGCAAGAATTCGTTTCACGTAAACAAAGTCTCCTTTCAGCTCCAACAAAGCTACATCGTTCACGTAGCTCACACGTTTCTTGCTCTTAACTGAAAAGCATTGGATGTTAGATGACATGTGGTTTGTATCAGTTTCAGAAGCAGAGTTGAACTAGCAATGGTCCGTATGTGTAGGAAACACCGTTATTGTGTTCTGAGTACCCTCAATTTTCTGGCTCTATTAGAGACTCTGGAAAGCAAGAGAATGCTTCTTGCTCTAAAGCAGAGTGTGTTTCATGGATGAGAACTGTGCTGTGTGTTTCCCTTCAGAAATGGAGTTAAATTCCAGGCTCTGTGTCTTCCTACAAGCAAGACATCATTTCAGGTAAACTCAGTCACTTCAGCTCAAATGAATATAAATCGTTTATGAAAATCACATGTTTCTCGCTCTTAACTGAAAAGCATTGGATGTTAGATGACTTGTGGTTTGTATCAGTTTCAGAAGCAGAGTTGAACTAGCAATGGTCTGTATGTGTAGGAAACAGTGTTCTTTTGTTCTGAGCACACTCACATTTCCTGCTCTAGTAGAGACTCTGGAAAGCAAGAACATGCTTCTTGCTCTAAAGCAGAGTGTGTTTCATGGATGAGAACTGTGCTGAGTGTTTCCCTTCAGAAATGGAGTTAAATCCCAGGCTCTGTGTCTTCCTACATGCAAGACACCTTTTCCAGTAAACTCAGTCACTTTTTAGCTCAAAGGAAGCTACATCATTCACGAAGCTCACACGTTTCTCGCTCTTAACTAGAAAACATTGCATCTTAATGGATCTGTGCTTTGTATCAGTTTCCGAAAGAAAGGTGGACCTAGATATGGTCTGTATGTGTAGGAAACACCGTTATTTTGTTCTGACCACAGTCACGTTTTCTGCTGTATTAGAGACACTTAGAAAGCAAGAGCGTGCTTCTTGCTCTAAAGCACAGTGTGTTTCATGGATGAGAACTGTGCTGCGTGTTTCCCTTCAGAAATGGAGTTAAATTCCAGGCCCCATGTCTTCCTACAAGCAAGAAATCATTTCAGAAAACGCAGTCACTTTTCAGCTCAAATAAATATAAATCGTTTACGAAGCTCAAACCTTTCTTGCTCTTAACTGAAAAGCATTGGATGTTAGATGTCTTGTGGTTTGTATCAGTTTCAGAAGCACAGTTGAACTAGCAGTGGTCCGTATGTGTAGGAAACACCGTTCTTTTGTCATGAGCACACTCAAGTTTCCTGCTCAATTAGAGACTCTAGAAAGCAAGAGCGTGCTTCTTCATATACGCAGAGTGTGTTTCATCGTGAGAACTGTGCTGTGTGTTTCCCTTCAGAAATCGATTTAAATCCCAGGCTCTGTATCTTCCTACAAGCAAGACTTCGTTTCACGTAAACTCAGTCACCTTTCAGCTCAAACAAAGCTACATCATTCACGTAGCTCACACGTTTCTTGCTCTTAATTCTAAAGCATTGGATGTTAGAGTACCTGTGGTTTGTATCAGTTTCAGAAGCAGAGTTGAACTAGCAATGGTCCTTATGTGTAGGAAACACTGTTCTTTTGTTCAGAGTACCCTCAAGTTTCTGGCTCTATTGGAGACTCTGGAAAGCAAGAACATGCTTCTCGCTCTAAAGCAGAGTGTGTTTCATGGAAGAGAACTGTGCTGTGTGTTTCCCTTGAGTAATTGGGTTAAACCCCAGGCTCTGTGTCTTCCTACCTGCAAGACATCTTTTCCAGTAAACTCAGTCACTTTTCAGCTCAAAGGAAGCTACAGCGTTCACGAAGCTCACACGTTTCTCACTCTTAACTGGAAAGCATTGCATGTTAATGGGACTGTGCATTGTATCAGTTTCAGAAGAAGAGTTGACCTAGATATGATCCGTATGTGTAGGGAACACCGTTATTTTGTTCTGACCACAGTCACGTTTCCTGGTGTATTAGAGACTCTTAGAAAGCAAGAGCGTGCTTCTTGCTCTAAAGCCGAGTGTGTTTCATGGATGAGAACTGTGCTGTATGTTTCCATTCATAAATGGTGTTAAATTCAAGGATCCGTGTCTTCCTACAAGCAAGACATCATTTCAGGTAAACGCAGTCACTTTTCAGCTCTAATGAATGTAAATCGATATTGAAGCTCAAATGTTTCTTGCTCTTAACTGAAAAGCATTGGATGTTAGATGACTTGTGATTTGTCTCAGTTTCAGAAGCAGAGTTGAACTAAAAGTGGTCTGTATGTGTAGGAAACACCGTTCTTTTGTTCTGGACACACTCACGTGTCCAGCTCTATTAGAGACTCTAGAAAGCAAGAGCGTGCTTCTTCCTCTACGCACAGTGTGTTTCATCGTGAGTACTATGCTGTGTGTTTCCCTTCAGAAATGGAGTTAAATCACAGGCTCTGTATCTTCCTACAAGCAAGAATTCGTTTCACGTAAACAAAGTCTCCTTTCAGCTCCAACAAAGCTACATCGTTCATGTAGCTCACACGTTTCTTGCTCTTAACTGAAAAGCATTGGATGTTAGATGACATGTGGTTTGTATCAGTTTCAGAAGCAGAGTTGAACTAGCAATGGTCCGTATGTGTAGGAAACACCGTTATTGTGTTCTGAGTACCCTCAATTTTCTGGCTCTATTAGAGACTCTGGAAAGCAAGAGAATGCTTCTTGCTCTAAAGCAGAGTGTGTTTCATGGATGAGAACTGTGCTGTGTGTTTCCCTTCAGAAATTGAGTTAAATTCCAGGCTCTGTGTCTTCCTACAAGCAAGACATCATTTCAGGTAAACTCAGTCACTTCAGCTCAAATGAATATAAATCGTTTATGAAAATCACATGTTTCTCGCTCTTAACTGAAAAGCATTGGATGTTAGATGACTTGTGGTTTTTATCAGTTTCAGAAGCAGAGTTGAACTAGCAATGGTCTGTATGTGTAGGAAACAGTGTTCTTTTGTTCTGAGCACACTCACATTTCCTGCTCTAGTAGAGACTCAGGAAAGCAAGAACATGCTTCTTGCTCTAAAGCAGAGTGTGTTTCATGGATGAGAACTGTGCTGAGTGTTTCCCTTCAGAAATGGAGTTAAATCCCAGGCTCTGTGTCTTCCTACCTGCAAGACATCTTTTCCAGTAAACTCAGACACTTTTCAGCTCAAAGGAAGCTACATCGTTCACGAAGCTCACACGTTTCTCACTCTTAACTGGAAAGCATTGCATGTTAATGGGACTGTGCATTGTAACAGTTTCAGAAGAAGAGTTGACCTAGATATGGTCCGTATGTGTAGGAAACACCGTTATTTTGTTCTGACCACAGTCACGTTTCCTGGTGTATTAGAGACTCTTAGAAAGCAAGAGCGTGCTTCTTGCTCTAAAGCCGAGTGTGTTTCATGGATGAGAACTGTGCTGTGTGTTTCCATTCAGAAATGGAGTTAAATTCAAGGATCCGTGTCTTCCTACAAGCAAGACATCATTTCAGGTAAACGCAGTCACTTTTCAGCTCTAATGAATGTAAATCGATATTGAAGCTCAAATGTTTCTTTCTCTTAACTGAAAAGCATTGGATGTTAGATGACTTGTGGTTTGTATCAGTTTCAGAAGCAGAGTTGAACTAAAAGTGGTCCGTATGTGTAGGAAACACTGTTCTTTTGTTCTGGGCACACTCACGGTTCCAGCTCTATTACAGACTCAAGAAAGCAAGAGCGTGATTCTTCCTATACGCAGAGTGTGTTTCATCGTGAGTACTATGCTGCCTGTTTCCCTTCAGAAATGGAGTTAAATTCCAGGCCCCGTGTCTTCCTACAAGCAAGACATCTTTTCAGGAAAACGCAGTCACTTTTCAGTTCAAATGAATATAAATCTTTTACGATGCTCACACGTTTCTTGCTCTTAACTGTCAAGCATTGGATGTTAGAGGACCTGTGGTTTGTATCAGTTTCAGAAGCAGAGTTGAACAAGCAATGGTCCGTATGTGTAGGAAACACTGTTATTTTGTTCTGAGTACCCTCAAGTTTCTGGCTCTATTAGAGACTCTGGAAAGCAAGAGCATGCTTCTTGCTCTAAAGCAGAGTGTGTTTCATGGATGAGAACTGTGCTGTGTGTTTCCCTTCAGATATGGAGTTAAATTCCAGGCTCTGTGTCTTCCTACATAAAGACATCTTTTCAGGAAAACTCAGTCACTTTTCAGCTCAAAGGAAGCTACATCGTTCACGAAGCTCACACGTTTCTTGCTATTAACAGGAAAGCATTGCATGTTAGAAGAACTGTGGTTTGTATCAATTTCAGAAGAAGAGTTGACCTAGATATGGTCCGTATGTGTAGGAAACACCATTACTTTGTTTCTGACCACAGTCACGTTTCCTGCTGTATTAGAGACTCTTAGGGGCAAGAGCGTGAACCTTGCTCTAATGCAGAGTAAGTTTCATGGATGAGAACTGTGCTGCGTGTTTCCCTGCAGAAATGGAGTTAAATTCCAGGACCCGTGTCTTCCTACAAGCAAGACATCATTTCAGGTAAACGCAGTCACTTTTCAGCTCTAATGAATGTAAATCGTTTATGAAGCTCACACGTTTCTTACTCTTAACTGAAAAGCATTGGATGTTAGATGACTTGTGATTTGTCTCAGTTTCAGAAGCAGAGTTGAACTAAAAGTGGTCTGTATGTGTAGGAAACACCGTTCTTTTGTTCTGGACACACTCACGTTTCCAGCTCTATTAGAGACTCTAGAAAGCAAGAGCGTGCTTCTTCCTCTACGCACAGTGTGTTTCATCGTGAGTACTATGCTGTGTGTTTCCCTTCAGAAATGGAGTTAAATCACAGGCTCTGTATCTTCCTACAAGCAAGAATTCGTTTCACGTAAACTCAGTCTCCTTTCAGCTCCAACAAAGCTACATCGTTCACGTAGCTCACACGTTTCTTGCTCTTAACTGAAAAGCATTGGATGTTAGATGACATGTGGTTTGTATCAGTTTCAGAAGCAGAGTTGAACTAGCAATGGTCCGTATGTGTAGGAAACACCGTTATTGTGTTCTGAGTACCCTCAATTTTCTGGCTCTAATCGAGACTCTGGAAAGCAAGAGAATGCTTCTTGCTCTAAAGCAGAGTGTGTTTCATGGATGAGAACTGTGCTGTGTGTTTCCCTTCAGAAATGGAGTTAAATTCCAGGCTCTGTGTCTTCCTACAAGCAAGACATCATTTCAGGTAAACTCAGTCACTTCAGCTCAAATGAATATAAATCGTTTATGAAAATCACATGTTTCTCGCTCTTAACTGAAAAGCATTGGATGTTAGATGACTTGTGGTTTGTATCAGTTTCAGAAGCAGAGTTGAACTAGCAATGGTCTGTATGTGTAGGAAACAGTGTTCTTTTGTTCTGAGCACACTCACATTTCCTGCTCTATTAGAGACTCTGGAAAGCAAGAGCGTGCTTCTTGCTCTAAAGCAGAGTGTGTTTCAAGGATGAGAACTGTGCTGTGGGTTTCCCTTCAGAAATGGAGTTAAATCCCAGGCTCTGTGTCTTCCTACATGCAAGACATCTTTTCCATTAAACTCAGTCACTTTTTAGCTCAAAGGAAGCTACATCGTTCACGAAGCTCACACGTTTCTCGCTCTTAACTAGAAAACATTGCATCTTAATGGATCTGTGCTTTGTATCAGTTGCCGGAAGAAAGGTTGACCTAGATATGGTCTGTATGTGTAGGAAACACCGTTATTTTGTTCTGACCACAGTCACGTTTTCTGCTGTATTAGAGACACTTAGAAAGCAAGAGCGTGCTTCTTGCTCTAAAGCACAGTGTGTTTCATGGATGAGAACTGTGCTGCGTGTTTCCCTTCAGAAATGGAGTTAAATTCCAGGCCCCGTGTCTTCCTACAAGCAAGAAATCATTTCAGAAAACGCAGTCACTTTTCAGCTCAAATAAATATAAATCGTTTACGAAGCTCAAACCTTTCTTGCTCTTAACTGAAAAGCATTGGATGTTAGATGTCTTGTGGTTTGTATCAGTTTCAGAAGCACAGTTGAACTAGCAGTGGTCCGTATGTGTAGGAAACACCGTTCTTTTGTTATGAGCACACTCAACTTTCCTGCTCAATTAGAGACTCTAGAAAGCAAGAGTGTGCTTCTTCCTTTACAGAGAGTGTGTTTCATTGTGAGAACTGTGCTGTGTGTTTCTTTCAGAAATGGAGTTAAATCACAGGCTCTGTATCTTCCTACAAGCAAGACTTCATTTCACGTAAACTCAGTCATCTTTCAGCTCAAAGAAGCTACATGGTTCACGAAGCTCACATGTTTCTCACTCTTAAATTGAAAGCATTGCATGTTAATGGAACTGTGCTTTGCATCAGTTGCAGAAGAAAGGTTGACCTACATATGGTCCGTATGTGTAAGAAACACCGTTATTTTGTTTTGACCACAGTCACTTTGCTGCTGTATTAGAGACACTTAGAAAGCAAGAGCGTGCTTCTTGCTCTAAAGCAGAGTGTGTTTCATGGATGAGAACTGTGCTGTGTGTTTCCCTTAAGAAATGGAGTTAAATCCCAGACTCTGTGTCTTCCTACAAGCAAGATATCTTTTCAAGTATACTCAGTCACTTTTCAGCTCAAAGGAAGCTACATCGTTCATGAAGCTCACAAGTTTCTCGCTCTTAATTGAAAGCATTGCATGTTAATGGAACTGTGCTTTGTATCAGTTGCACAAAAAGAGTTGACCTAGATTAGGTCCGTATGTGTAGGAAACAACGTTATTTTGTGCTGACCACAGTCACGTTTCCTGCTGTATTAGAGACACTTAGAAAACAAGAGCGTGCTTCTTGCTCTAAAGCAGAGTGTGTTTCATGGATGAGAAATGTGGTGTGTGTTTCCCTTCAGAAATGGAGTTAAATTCCAAGCTCTGTGTCTTCCTACAAGCAAGACATCATTTCAGGTAAACTCAGTCACTTCAGCTCAAATGAATATAAATCATTTACGAAGATCACACGTTTCTCGCTCTTAACTGAAAAGCATTGGATGTTAGATGACTTGTGGTTTGTATCAGTTTCAGATGCAGAGTTGAACTAGCAATGGTCCGTATATGTAGGAAACACTGTTCATTTGTTCTGAGGACACTCACGTTTCTTGTTCTATTAGAGACTCTAGAAAGCAAGAGCGTGCTTCTTCCTATACGCAGACTGTGTTTCATTGTGAGAACTGTGCTGTGTGTTTCCCTTCAGAAATGGAGTTAAATCCCAGGCTCTGTATCTTCCTACAAGCAAGACTTCGTTTCACGTAAACTCAGTCTCCTTTCAGCTCAAACAAAGCTACATCTTTCACGTAGCTCACACGTTTCTTGCTCTTAATTCTAAAGCATTGGAGGTTAGAGTACCTGTGGTTTGTATCAATTTCAGAAGCAGAGTTGAACTAGCAATGGTCCTTATGTGTAGGAAACACTGTTCTTTTGTTCAGAGTACCCTCAAGTTTCTGGCTCTATTAGAGACTCTGGAAAGCAAGAACATGCTTCTTGCTCTAACGCAGAGTGTGTTTCATGGAAGAGAACTGTGCTGTGTGTTTCCCTTCCTAATGGAGTTAAACCCCAGGCTCTGTGTCTTCCTACCTGCAAGACATCTTTTCCAGTAAACTCAGTCACTTTTCAGCTCAAAGGAAGCTACATCGTTCACGAAGCTAACACGTTTCTCGCTCTTAACTGGAAAGCATTGCATGTTAATGGAACTGTGCTTTGTATCAGTTTCAGAAGAAGAGTTGACCTAGATATGGTCCGTATGTGTAGGAAACACCGTTAATTTGTTCTGAGAACAGTCACGTTTCCTGGTGTATTGGAGAATCTTAGAAAGCAAGAGCGTGCTTCTTGCTCTAAAGCCGAGTGTGTTTCATGGATGAGAACTGTGCTGTGTGTTTCCATTCAGAAATGGAGTTAAATTCAAGGATCCGTGTCTTCCTACAAGCAAGACATCATTTCAGGTAAACGCAGTCACTTTTCAGCTCTAATGAATGTAAATCGATATTGAAGCTCAAATGTTTCTTGCTCTTAACTGAAAAGCATTGGATGTTAGATGACTTGTGGTTTGTATCAGTTTCAGAAGCAGAGTTGAACTAAAAGTGGTCCGTATGTGTAGGAAACACTGTTCTTTTGTTCTGGGCACACTCACGGTTCCAGCTCTATTAGAGACTCAAGAAAGCAAGAGCGTGCTTCTTCCTATACGCAGAGTGTGTTTCATCGTGAGTACTATGCTGCCTGTTTCCCTTCAGAAATGGAGTTAAATTCCAGGCCCCGTGTCTTCCTACAAGCAAGACATCTTTTCAGGAAAACGCAGTCACTTTTCAGTTCAAATGAATATAAATCTTTTACGATGCTCACACGTTTCTTGCTCTTAACTGTCAAGCATTGGATGTTAGAGGACCTGTGGTTTGTATCAGTTTCAGAAGCAGAGTTGAACAAGCAATGGTCCGTATGTGTAGGAAACACTGTTATTTTGTTCTGAGTACCCTCAAGTTTCTGGCTCTATTAGAGACTCTGGAAAGCAAGAGCATGCTTCTTGCTCTAAAGCAGAGTGTGTTTCATGGATGAGAACTGTGCTGTGTGTTTCCCTTCAGATATGGAGTTAAATTCCAGGCTCTGTGTCTTCCTACATAAAGACATCTTTTCAGGAAAACTCAGTCACTTTTCAGCTCAAAGGAAGCTACATCGTTCACGAAGCTCACACGTTTCTCGCTATTAACAGGAAAGCATTGCATGTTAGAAGAACTGTGGTTTGTATCAATTTCAGAAGAAGAGTTGACCTAGATATGGTCCGTATGTGTAGGAAACACCATTACTTTGTTTCTGACCACAGTCACGTTTCCTGCTGTATTAGAGACTCTTAGGGGCAAGAGCGTGAACCTTGCTCTAATGCAGAGTAAGTTTCATGGATGAGAACTGTGCTGCGTGTTTCCCTGCAGAAATGGAGTTAAATTCCAGGACCCGTGTCTTCCTACAAGCAAGACATCATTTCAGGTAAACGCAGTCACTTTTCAGCTCTAATGAATGTAAATCGTTTATGAAGCTCACACGTTTCTTACTCTTAACTGAAAAGCATTGGATGTTAGATGACTTGTGATTTGTCTCAGTTTCAGAAGCAGAGTTGAACTAAAAGTGGTCTGTATGTGTAGGAAACACCGTTCTTTTGTTCTGGACACACTCACGTGTCCAGCTCTATTAGAGACTCTAGAAAGCAAGAGCGTGCTTCTTCCTCTACGCACAGTGTGTTTCATCGTGAGTACTATGCTGTGTGTTTCCCTTCAGAAATGGAGTTAAATCACAGGCTCTGTATCTTCCTACAAGCAAGAATTCGTTTCACGTAAACAAAGTCTCCTTTCAGCTCCAACAAAGCTACATCGTTCACGTAGCTCACACGTTTCTTGCTCTTAACTGAAAAGCATTGGATGTTAGATGACATGTGGTTTGTATCAGTTTCAGAAGCAGAGTTGAACTAGCAATGGTCCGTATGTGTAGGAAACACCGTTATTGTGTTCTGAGTACCCTCAATTTTCTGGCTCTAATCGAGACTCTGGAAAGCAAGAGAATGCTTCTTGCTCTAAAGCAGAGTGTGTTTCATGGATGAGAACTGTGCTGTGTGTTTCCCTTCAGAAATGGAGTTAAATTCCAGGCTCTGTGTATTCCTACAAGCAAGACATCATTTCAGGTAAACTCAGTCACTTCAGCTCAAATGAATATAAATCGTTTATGAAAATCACATGTTTCTCGCTCTTAACTGAAAAGCATTGGATGTTAGATGACTTGTGGTTTGTATCAGTTTCAGAAGCAGAGTTGAACTAGCAATGGTCTGTATGTGTAGGAAACAGTGTTCTTTTGTTCTGAGCACACTCACATTTCCTGCTCTAGTAGAGACTCTGGAAAGCAAGAACATGCTTCTTGCTCTAAAGCAGAGTGTGTTTCATGGATGAGAACTGTGCTGAGTGGTTCCCTTCAGAAATGGAGTTAAATCCCAGGCTCTGTGTCTTCCTACATGCAAGACACCTTTTCCAGTAAACTCAGTCACTTTTTAGCTCAAAGGAAGCTACATCATTGACGAAGCTCACACGTATCTCGCTCTTAACTAGAAAACATTGCATCTTAATGGATCTGTGCTTTGTATCAGTTGCCGGAAGAAAGGTTGACCTAGATATGGTCTGTATGTGTAGGAAACACCGTTATTTTGTTCTGACCACAGTCACGTTTTCTGCTGTATTAGAGACACTTAGAAAGCAAGAGCGTGCTTCTTGCTCTAAAGCACAGTGTGTTTCATGGATGAGAACTGTGCTGCGTGTTTCCCTTCAGAAATGGAGTTAAATTCCAGGCCCCGTGTCTTCCTACAAGCAAGAAATCATTTCAGAAAACGCAGTCACTTTTCAGCTCAAATAAATATAAATCGTTTAAGAAGCTCAAACCTTTCTTGCTCTTAACTGAAAAGCATTGGATGTTAGATGTCTTGTGGTTTGTATCAGTTTCAGAAGCACAGTTGAACTAGCAGTGGTCCGTATGTGTAGGAAACACCGTTCTTTTGTTATGAGCACACTCAACTTTCCTGCTCAATTAGAGACTCTAGAAAGCAAGAGTGTGCTTCTTCCTTTACAGAGAGTGTGTTTCATTGTGAGAACTGTGCTGTGTGTTTCTTTCAGAAATGGAGTTAAATCACAGGCTCTGTATCTTCCTACAAGCAAGACTTCATTTCACGTAAACTCAGTCACCTTTCAGCTCAAAGAAGCTACATGGTTCACGAAGCTCACATGTTTCTCACTCTTAAATTGAAAGCATTGCATGTTAATGGAACTTTGCTTTGTATCAGTTTCAGAAGCAGAGTTGAACTAGCAATTGTCTGTATGTGTAGGAAACACTGTTCTTTTGTTCTGAGCACACTCACATTTCCTGCTCTATTAGAGACTCTGGAAAGCAAGAACATGCTTCTTGCTCTAAAGCAGAGTGTGTTTCCTGGATGAGAACTGTGCTCTGTGTTTCCCTTCAGAAATGGAGTTAAATCCCAGGCTCTGTGTCTTCCTACATGCAAGACATCTTTTCCAGTAAACTCAGTCACTTTTAAGCTCAAAGGAAGCTACATCGTTCACGAAGCTCACACGTTTCTCGCTCTTAACTTGAAAGCATTGCATGTTAATGGATCTGTGCTTTGTATCAGTTGCGGAAGAAAGGTTGACCTAGATATGGTCTGTATGTGTAGGAAACACCGTTATTTTGTTCTGACCACAGTCACGTTTTCTGCTGTATTAGAGACACTTAGAAAGCAAGAGCGTGCTTCTTGCTCTAAAGCAGAGTGTGTTTCATGGATGAGAACTGTGCTGCGTGTTTCCCTTCAGAAATGGAGTTAAATTCCAGGCCCCGGGTCTTCCTACAAGCAAGAAATCATTTCAGGAAAACGCAGTCACTTTTCAGCTCAAATGAATATAAATCGTTTACGAAGCTCACACCTTTCTTGCTCTTAACTGAAAAGCATTGGATGTTAGATGTCTTGTGGTTTGTATCAGTTTCAGAAGCACAGTTGAACTAGCAGTGGTCCATATGTGTAGGAAACACCGTTCTTTTGTTATGAGCACACTCAAGTTTCCTGCTCAATTAGAGACTCTAGGAAGCAAGAGCGTGCTTCTTCATATACGCAGAGTGTGTTTCATCGTGAGAACTGTGCTGTGTGTTTCCCTTCAGAAATCGATTTAAATCCCAGGCTCTGTATCTTCCTACAAGCAAGACTTCGTTTCACGTAAACTCAGTCACCTTTCAGCTCAAACAAAGCTACATCATTCACGTAGCTCACACGTTTCTTGCTCTTAATTCTAAAGCATTGGATGTTAGAGTACCTGTGGTTTGTATCAGTTTCAGAAGCAGAGTTGAACTAGCAATGGTCCTTATGTGTAGGAAACACTGTTCTTTTGTTCAGAGTACCCTCAAGTTTCTGGCTCTATTGGAGACTCTGGAAAGCAAGAACATGCTTCTCGCTCTAAAGCAGAGTGTGTTTCATGGAAGAGAACTGTGCTGTGTGTTTCCCTTGAGTAATTGGGTTAAACCCCAGGCTCTGTGTCTTCCTACCTGCAAGACATCTTTTCCAGTAAACTCAGTCACTTTTCAGCTCAAAGGAAGCTACATCGTTCACGAAGCTCACACGTTTCTCACTCTTAACTGGAAAGCATTGCATGTTAATGGGACTGTGCATTGTATCAGTTTCAGAAGAAGAGTTGACCTAGATATGATCCGTATGTGTAGGGAACACCGTTATTTTGTTCTGACCACAGTCACGTTTCCTGGTGTATTAGAGACTCTTAGAAAGCAAGAGCGTGCTTCTTGCTCTAAAGCCGAGTGTGTTTCATGGATGAGAACTGTGCTGTGTGTTTCCATTCAGAAATGGAGTTAAATTCAAGGATCCGTGTCTTCCTACAAGCAAGACATCATTTCAGGTAAACGCAGTCACTTTTCAGCTCTAATGAATGTAAATCGATATTGAAGCTCAAATGTTTCTTGCTCTTAACTGAAAAGCATTGGATGTTAGATGACTTGTGGTTTGTATCAGTTTCAGAAGCAGAGTTGAACTAAAAGTGGTCCGTATGTGTAGGAAACACTGTTCTTTTGTTCTGGGCACACTCACGGTTCCAGCTCTATTAGAGACTCAAGAAAGCAAGAGCGTGCTTCTTCCTATACGCAGAGTGTGTTTCATCGTGAGTACTATGCTGCCTGTTTCCCTTCAGAAATGGAGTTAAATTCCAGGCCCCGTGTCTTCCTACAAGCAAGACATCTTTTCAGGAAAACGCAGTCACTTTTCAGTTCAAATGAATATAAATCTTTTACGATGCTCACACGTTTCTTGCTCTTAACTGTCAAGCATTGGATGTTAGAGGACCTGTGGTTTGTATCAGTTTCAGAAGCAGAGCTGAACAAGCAATGGTCCGTATGTGTAGGAAACACTGTTATTTTGTTCTGAGTACCCTCAAGTTTCTGGCTCTATTAGAGACTCTGGAAAGCAAGAGCATGCTTCTTGCTCTAAAGCAGAGTGTGTTTCATGGATGAGAACTGTGCTGTGTGTTTCCCTTCAGAAATGGAGTTAAATTCCAGGCTCTGTGTCTTCCTACATAAAGACATGTTTTCAGGAAAACTCAGTCACTTTTCAGCTCAAAGGAAGCTACATCGTTCACGAAGCTCACACGTTTCTCGCTATTAACAGGAAAGCATTGCATGTTAGAAGAACTGTGGTTTGTATCAATTTCAGAAGAAGAGTTGACCTAGATATGGTCCGTATGTGTAGGAAACACCATTACTTTGTTTCTGACCACAGTCACGTTTCCTGCTGTATTAAAGACTCTTAGGGGCAAGATCGTGAACCTTGCTCTAATGCAGAGTAAGTTTCATGGATGAGAACTGTGCTGCGTGTTTCCCTGCAGAAATGGAGTTAAATTCCAGGACCCGTGTCTTCCTACAAGCAAGACATCATTTCAGGTAAACGCAGTCACTTTTCAGCTCTAATGAATGTAAATCGTTTATGAAGCTCACATGTTTCTTGCTCTTAACTGAAAAGCATTGGATGTTAGATGACTTGTGATTTGTCTCAGTTTCAGAAGCAGAGTTGAACTAAAAGTGGTCTGTATGTGTAGGAAACACCGTTCTTTTGTTCTGGACACACTCACGTTTCCAGCTCTATTAGAGACTCTAGAAAGCAAGAGCGTGCTTCTTCCTCTCCGCACAGTGTGTTTCATCGTGAGTACTATGCTGTGTGTTTCCCTTCAGAAATGGAGTTAAATCACAGGCTCTGTATCTTCCTACAAGCAAGAATTCGTTTCACGTAAACTCAGTCTCCTTTCAGCTCCAACAAAGCTAATCATTCACGTAGCTCACACGTTACTTGCTCTTAACTGAAAAGCATTGGATGTTAGATGACATGTGGTTTGTATCAGTTTCAGAAGCAGAGTTGAACTAGCAACGGTCCGTTTATGTAGGAAACACCGTTATTTTGTTCAGAGTACCCTCATGTATCTGGCTCTATTAGAGACCCTAGAATGCAAGAGCATGCTTCGTGCTCTAAAACAGAGTGTGTTTCATGGATGAGAACTGTGCTTTGTGTTTCCCTTCAGAAATGGAGTTAAATCCCAGGCTGTGTGTCTTCCTACAAGCAAGACATCTTATCAAGTAAACTCAGTCACTTTTCAGCTCAAAGGAAGCTACATCGTTCACGAAGCTCACACGTTTCTTACTCTTAACTGAAAAACATTGGATGTAGATGACTGGTGGTTTGTATCAGTTTCAGAAACGGAGTTGAACTAGCAATGGTCCGTATACGTAGGAAACACCGTTCTTTTGTTCTGAGCACACTCACGTTTCCTGCTCTATTAAAGACTCTAGAAAGCAAGAGCTTGCTTCTTCCTATACGCAGAGAGTATTTCACCGTGAGAACTGTGCTGTGTCTTTCCCTTCGGAAATGGAGGTAAATTACAGGCTCTGTGTCTTCCTACAAGCAAGACATCATTTCAGGTACATGCAGTCACTTTTCAGTTCAAATGAATATAAATCGTTTACGAAGCTCACACGTTTCTCGCTCTTAAGTGAAAAGCACTGGATGTTAGATGACTTGTGGTTTGTATCAGTTTCAGAAGCAGAGTTGAACTAGCATTGGTCTATATGTGTAGGAAAAACCGTTCTTTTGTTTTGAGTACCCTCAATTTTCTGGCTATATTAAGACTCTAGAAAGCAAGAGCATGCTTCGTGCTCTAAAGCAGAGCGTGTTTCATGGATGAGAACTGTGCTGTGGGTTTCCCTTCAGAAATGGAGTTAAATCCCAGGATCTGTGTCTTCCTACAAGCAAGACTTCATTTCACGTAAACTCATTCACCTTGCACTCAAACAAAGCTACATCGTTCATGTAGCTCACACGTTTCTTGCTCTTAATTGTAAAGCATTGGATGTTAGAAGACCTCTGGTTTGTATCAGTTTCAGAAGAATGGTTGACCTAGATATGGTCCGTATGTGTAGGAAACACCGTTATTTTGTTCTGACCACAGTCAGGTTTCCTGCTGTATTAGAGACTCTTAGAGGCAAGAGCGTGCTTCTTGCTCTAAAGCAGACTGTGTTTCATGGATGAGAACTGTGCTGTGTGTTTCCCTTCAGAAATGGAGTTAAATCCCAGGATCTGTGTCTTCCTACAAGCAAGACTTCATTTCACGTAAACTCATTCACCTTGCACTCAAACAAAGCTACATCGTTCATGTAGCTCACACGTTTCTCGCTCTTAACTGAAAAGCATTGGATGTTAGATGACTTGTGGTTTGTATCAGTTTCAGAAGCAGAGTTGAACTAGCAATGGTCTGTATGTGTAGGAAACAGTGTTCTTTCGTTCTGAGCACACTCACATTTCCTGCTGTATTAGAGACTCTGGAAAGCAAGAACATGCTTCTTGCTCTAAAGCAGAGTGTGTTTCATGGATGAGAACTGTGCTGTGTGTTTCCCTTCAGAAATGGAGTTAAATCCCAGGCTCTGTGTCTTCCTACATGCAAGACATCTTTTCCAGTAAACTCAGTCACTTTTTAGCTCAAAGGAAGCTACATCGTTCACGAAGCTCACACGTTTCTCGCTCTTAACTAGAAAACATTGCATCTTAATGGATCTGTGCTTTGTATCAGTTGCCGGAAGAAAGGTTGACCTAGATATGGTCTGTATGTGTAGGAAACACCGTTATTTTGTTCTGACCACAGTCATGTTTTCTGCTGTATTAGAGACACTTAGAAAGCAAGAGCGTGCTTCTTGCTCTAAAGCACAGTGTGTTTCATGGATGAGAACTGTGCTGCGTGTTTCCCTTCAGAAATGGAGTTAAATTCCAGGCCCCGTGTCTTCCTACAAGCAAGAAATCATTTCAGAAAACGCAATCACTTTTCAGCTCAAATAAATATAAATCGTTTACGAAGCTCAAACCTTTCTTGCTCTTAACTGAAAAGCATTGGATGTTAGATGTCTTGTGGTTTGTATCAGTTTCAGAAGCACAGTTGAACTAGCAGTGGTCCGTATGTGTAGGAAACACCGTTCTTTTGTTATGAGCACACTCAACTTTCCTGCTCAATTAGAGACTCTAGAAAGCAAGAGTGTGCTTCTTCCTTTACAGAGAGTGTGTTTCATTGTGAGAACTGTGCTGTGTGTTTCTTTCAGAAATGGAGTTAAATCACAGGCTCTGTATCTTCCTACAAGCAAGACTTCATTTCACGTAAACTCAGTCACCTTTCAGCTCAAAGAAGCTACATGGTTCACGAAGCTCACATGTTTCTCACTCTTAAATTGAAAGCATTGCATGTTAATGGAACTGTGCTTTGTATCAGTTTCAGAAGCAGAGTTGGACTAGCAATGGTCTGTATGTGTAGGAAACAGTGTTCTTTTGTTCTGAGCACACTCACATTTCCTGCTCTATTAGAGAATCTGGAAAGCAAGAACATGCTTCTTGCTCTAAAGCAGAGTGTGTTTCCTGGATGAGAACTGTGCTGTGTGTTTCCCTTCAGAAATGGAGTTAAATCCCAGGCTCTGTGTCTTCCTACATGTAAGGCATCTTTTCCAGTAAACTCAGTCACTTTTCAGCTCAAAGGAAGCTACATCGTTCACGAAGCTCACACGTTTCTCACTCTTAACTGGAAAGCATTGCATGTTAATGGGACTGTGCATTGTATCAGTTTCAGAAGAAGAGTTGACCTAGATATGATCCGTATGTGTAGGGAACACCGTTATTTTGTTCTGACCACAGTCACGTTTCCTGGTGTATTAGAGACTCTTAGAAAGCAAGAGCGTGCTTCTTGCTCTAAAGCCGAGTGTGTTTCATGGATGAGAACTGTGCTGTATGTTTCCATTCATAAATGGTGTTAAATTCAAGGATCCGTGTCTTCCTACAAGCAAGACATCATTTCAGGTAAACGCAGTCACTTTTCAGCTCTAATGAATGTAAATCGATATTGAAGCTCAAATGTTTCTTGCTCTTAACTGAAAAGCATTGGATGTTAGATGACTTGTGATTTGTCTCAGTTTCAGAAGCAGAGTTGAACTAAAAGTGGTCTGTATGTGTAGGAAACACCGTTCTTTTGTTCTGGACACACTCACGTGTCCAGCTCTATTAGAGACTCTAGAAAGCAAGAGCGTGCTTCTTCCTCTACGCACAGTGTGTTTCATCGTGAGTACTATGCTGTGTGTTTCCCTTCAGAAATGGAGTTAAATCACAGGCTCTGTATCTTCCTACAAGCAAGAATTCCTTTCACGTAAACAAAGTCTCCTTTCAGCTCCAACAAAGCTACATCGTTCACGTAGCTCACACGTTTCTTGCTCTTAACTGAAAAGCATTGGATGTTAGATGACATGTGGTTTGTATCAGTTTCAGAAGCAGAGTTGAACTAGCAATGGTCCGTATGTGTAGGAAACACCGTTATTGTGTTCTGAGTACCCTCAATTTTCTGGCTCTATTAGAGACTCTGGAAAGCAAGAGAATGCTTCTTGCTCTAAAGCAGAGTGTGTTTCATGGATGAGAACTGTGCTGTGTGTTTCCCTTCAGAAATGGAGTTAAATTCCAGGCTCTGTGTCTTCCTACAAGCAAGACATCATTTCAGGTAAACTCAGTCACTTCAGCTCAAATGAATATAAATCGTTTATGAAAATCACATGTTTCTCGCTCTTAACTGAAAAGCATTGGATGTTAGATGACTTGTGGTTTGTATCAGTTTCAGAAGCAGAGTTGAACTAGCAATGGTCTGTATGTGTAGGAAACAGTGTTCTTTTGTTCTGAGCACACTCACATTTCCTGCTCTAGTAGAGACTCTGGAAAGCAAGAACATGCTTCTTGCTCTAAAGCAGAGTGTGTTTCATGGATGAGAACTGTGCTGAGTGGTTCCCTTCAGAAATGGAGTTAAATCCCAGGCTCTGTGTCTTCCTACATGCAAGACACCTTTTCCAGTAAACTCAGTCACTTTTTAGCTCAAAGGAAGCTACATCATTGACGAAGCTCACACGTATCTCGCTCTTAACTAGAAAACATTGCATCTTAATGGATCTGTGCTTTGTATCAGTTGCCGGAAGAAAGGTTGACCTAGATATGGTCTGTATGTGTAGGAAACACCGTTATTTTGTTCTGACCACAGTCACGTTTTCTGCTGTATTAGAGACACTTAGAAAGCAAGAGCGTGCTTCTTGCTCTAAAGCACAGTGTGTTTCATGGATGAGAACTGTGCTGCGTGTTTCCCTTCAGAAATGGAGTTAAATTCCAGGCCCCGTGTCTTCCTACAAGCAAGAAATCATTTCAGAAAACGCAGTCACTTTTCAGCTCAAATAAATATAAATCGTTTAAGAAGCTCAAACCTTTCTTGCTCTTAACTGAAAAGCATTGGATGTTAGATGTCTTGTGGTTTGTATCAGTTTCAGAAGCACAGTTGAACTAGCAGTGGTCCGTATGTGTAGGAAACACCGTTCTTTTGTTATGAGCACACTCAACTTTCCTGCTCAATTAGAGACTCTAGAAAGCAAGAGTGTGCTTCTTCCTTTACAGAGAGTGTGTTTCATTGTGAGAACTGTGCTGTGTGTTTCTTTCAGAAATGGAGTTAAATCACAGGCTCTGTATCTTCCTACAAGCAAGACTTCATTTCACGTAAACTCAGTCACCTTTCAGCTCAAAGAAGCTACATGGTTCACGAAGCTCACATGTTTCTCACTCTTAAATTGAAAGCATTGCATGTTAATGGAACTTTGCTTTGTATCAGTTTCAGAAGCAGAGTTGAACTAGCAATTGTCTGTATGTGTAGGAAACACTGTTCTTTTGTTCTGAGCACACTCACATTTCCTGCTCTATTAGAGACTCTGGAAAGCAAGAACATGCTTCTTGCTCTAAAGCAGAGTGTGTTTCCTGGATGAGAACTGTGCTCTGTGTTTCCCTTCAGAAATGGAGTTAAATCCCAGGCTCTGTGTCTTCCTACATGCAAGACATCTTTTCCAGTAAACTCAGTCACTTTTAAGCTCAAAGGAAGCTACATCGTTCACGAAGCTCACACGTTTCTCGCTCTTAACTTGAAAGCATTGCATGTTAATGGATCTGTGCTTTGTATCAGTTGCGGAAGAAAGGTTGACCTAGATATGGTCTGTATGTGTAGGAAACACCGTTATTTTGTTCTGACCACAGTCACGTTTTCTGCTGTATTAGAGACACTTAGAAAGCAAGAGCGTGCTTCTTGCTCTAAAGCAGAGTGTTTTTCATGGATGAGAACTGTGCTGCGTGTTTCCCTTCAGAAATGGAGTTAAATTCCAGGCCCCGGGTCTTCCTACAAGCAAGAAATCATTTCAGGAAAACGCAGTCACTTTTCAGCTCAAATGAATATAAATCGTTTACGAAGCTCACACCTTTCTTGCTCTTAACTGAAAAGCATTGGATGTTAGATGTCTTGTGGTTTGTATCAGTTTCAGAAGCACAGTTGAACTAGCAGTGGTCCATATGTGTAGGAAACACCGTTCTTTTGTTATGAGCACACTCAAGTTTCCTGCTCAATTAGAGACTCTAGGAAGCAAGAGCGTGCTTCTTCATATACGCAGAGTGTGTTTCATCGTGAGAACTGTGCTGTGTGTTTCCCTTCAGAAATCGATTTAAATCCCAGGCTCTGTATCTTCCTACAAGCAAGACTTCGTTTCACGTAAACTCAGTCACCTTTCAGCTCAAACAAAGCTACATCATTCACGTAGCTCACACGTTTCTTGCTCTTAATTCTAAAGCATTGGATGTTAGAGTACCTGTGGTTTGTATCAGTTTCAGAAGCAGAGTTGAACTAGCAATGGTCCTTATGTGTAGGAAACACTGTTCTTTTGTTCAGAGTACCCTCAAGTTTCTGGCTCTATTGGAGACTCTGGAAAGCAAGAACATGCTTCTCGCTCTAAAGCAGAGTGTGTTTCATGGAAGAGAACTGTGCTGTGTGTTTCCCTTGAGTAATTGGGTTAAACCCCAGGCTCTGTGTCTTCCTACCTGCAAGACATCTTTTCCAGTAAACTCAGTCACTTTTCAGCTCAAAGGAAGCTACATCGTTCACGAAGCTCACACGTTTCTCACTCTTAACTGGAAAGCATTGCATGTTAATGGGACTGTGCATTGTATCAGTTTCAGAAGAAGAGTTGACCTAGATATGATCCGTATGTGTAGGGAACACCGTTATTTTGTTCTGACCACAGTCACGTTTCCTGGTGTATTAGAGACTCTTAGAAAGCAAGAGCGTGCTTCTTGCTCTAAAGCCGAGTGTGTTTCATGGATGAGAACTGTGCTGTGTGTTTCCATTCAGAAATGGAGTTAAATTCAAGGATCCGTGTCTTCCTACAAGCAAGACATCATTTCAGGTAAACGCAGTCACTTTTCAGCTCTAATGAATGTAAATCGATATTGAAGCTCAAATGTTTCTTGCTCTTAACTGAAAAGCATTGGATGTTAGATGACTTGTGGTTTGTATCAGTTTCAGAAGCAGAGTTGAACTAAAAGTGGTCCGTATGTGTAGGAAACACTGTTCTTTTGTTCTGGGCACACTCACGGTTCCAGCTCTATTAGAGACTCAAGAAAGCAAGAGCGTGCTTCTTCCTATACGCAGAGTGTGTTTCATCGTGAGTACTATGCTGCCTGTTTCCCTTCAGAAATGGAGTTAAATTCCAGGCCCCGTGTCTTCCTACAAGCAAGACATCTTTTCAGGAAAACGCAGTCACTTTTCAGTTCAAATGAATATAAATCTTTTACGATGCTCACACGTTTCTTGCTCTTAACTGTCAAGCATTGGATGTTAGAGGACCTGTGGTTTGTATCAGTTTCAGAAGCAGAGCTGAACAAGCAATGGTCCGTATGTGTAGGAAACACTGTTATTTTGTTCTGAGTACCCTCAAGTTTCTGGCTCTATTAGAGACTCTGGAAAGCAAGAGCATGCTTCTTGCTCTAAAGCAGAGTGTGTTTCATGGATGAGAACTGTGCTGTGTGTTTCCCTTCAGAAATGGAGTTAAATTCCAGGCTCTGTGTCTTCCTACATAAAGACATGTTTTCAGGAAAACTCAGTCACTTTTCAGCTCAAAGGAAGCTACATCGTTCACGAAGCTCACACGTTTCTCGCTATTAACAGGAAAGCATTGCATGTTAGAAGAACTGTGGTTTGTATCAATTTCAGAAGAAGAGTTGACCTAGATATGGTCCGTATGTGTAGGAAACACCATTACTTTGTTTCTGACCACAGTCACGTTTCCTGCTGTATTAAAGACTCTTAGGGGCAAGATCGTGAACCTTGCTCTAATGCAGAGTAAGTTTCATGGATGAGAACTGTGCTGCGTGTTTCCCTGCAGAAATGGAGTTAAATTCCAGGACCCGTGTCTTCCTACAAGCAAGACATCATTTCAGGTAAACGCAGTCACTTTTCAGCTCTAATGAATGTAAATCGTTTATGAAGCTCACATGTTTCTTGCTCTTAACTGAAAAGCATTGGATGTTAGATGACTTGTGATTTGTCTCAGTTTCAGAAGCAGAGTTGAACTAAAAGTGGTCTGTATGTGTAGGAAACACCGTTCTTTTGTTCTGGACACACTCACGTTTCCAGCTCTATTAGAGACTCTAGAAAGCAAGAGCGTGCTTCTTCCTCTCCGCACAGTGTGTTTCATCGTGAGTACTATGCTGTGTGTTTCCCTTCAGAAATGGAGTTAAATCACAGGCTCTGTATCTTCCTACAAGCAAGAATTCGTTTCACGTAAACTCAGTCTCCTTTCAGCTCCAACAAAGCTAATCATTCACGTAGCTCACACGTTACTTGCTCTTAACTGAAAAGCATTGGATGTTAGATGACATGTGGTTTGTATCAGTTTCAGAAGCAGAGTTGAACTAGCAACGGTCCGTTTATGTAGGAAACACCGTTATTTTGTTCAGAGTACCCTCATGTATCTGGCTCTATTAGAGACCCTAGAATGCAAGAGCATGCTTCGTGCTCTAAAACAGAGTGTGTTTCATGGATGAGAACTGTGCTTTGTGTTTCCCTTCAGAAATGGAGTTAAATCCCAGGCTGTGTGTCTTCCTACAAGCAAGACATCTTATCAAGTAAACTCAGTCACTTTTCAGCTCAAAGGAAGCTACATCGTTCACGAAGCTCACACGTTTCTTACTCTTAACTGAAAAACATTGGATGTAGATGACTGGTGGTTTGTATCAGTTTCAGAAACGGAGTTGAACTAGCAATGGTCCGTATACGTAGGAAACACCGTTCTTTTGTTCTGAGCACACTCACGTTTCCTGCTCTATTAAAGACTCTAGAAAGCAAGAGCTTGCTTCTTCCTATACGCAGAGAGTATTTCACCGTGAGAACTGTGCTGTGTCTTTCCCTTCGGAAATGGAGGTAAATTACAGGCTCTGTGTCTTCCTACAAGCAAGACATCATTTCAGGTACATGCAGTCACTTTTCAGTTCAAATGAATATAAATCGTTTACGAAGCTCACACGTTTCTCGCTCTTAAGTGAAAAGCACTGGATGTTAGATGACTTGTGGTTTGTATCAGTTTCAGAAGCAGAGTTGAACTAGCATTGGTCTATATGTGTAGGAAAAACCGTTCTTTTGTTTTGAGTACCCTCAATTTTCTGGCTATATTAAGACTCTAGAAAGCAAGAGCATGCTTCGTGCTCTAAAGCAGAGCGTGTTTCATGGATGAGAACTGTGCTGTGGGTTTCCCTTCAGAAATGGAGTTAAATCCCAGGATCTGTGTCTTCCTACAAGCAAGACTTCATTTCACGTAAACTCATTCACCTTGCACTCAAACAAAGCTACATCGTTCATGTAGCTCACACGTTTCTTGCTCTTAATTGTAAAGCATTGGATGTTAGAAGACCTCTGGTTTGTATCAGTTTCAGAAGAATGGTTGACCTAGATATGGTCCGTATGTGTAGGAAACACCGTTATTTTGTTCTGACCACAGTCAGGTTTCCTGCTGTATTAGAGACTCTTAGAGGCAAGAGCGTGCTTCTTGCTCTAAAGCAGACTGTGTTTCATGGATGAGAACTGTGCTGTGTGTTTCCCTTCAGAAATGGAGTTAAATCCCAGGATCTGTGTCTTCCTACAAGCAAGACTTCATTTCACGTAAACTCATTCACCTTGCACTCAAACAAAGCTACATCGTTCATGTAGCTCACACGTTTCTCGCTCTTAACTGAAAAGCATTGGATGTTAGATGACTTGTGGTTTGTATCAGTTTCAGAAGCAGAGTTGAACTAGCAATGGTCTGTATGTGTAGGAAACAGTGTTCTTTCGTTCTGAGCACACTCACATTTCCTGCTGTATTAGAGACTCTGGAAAGCAAGAACATGCTTCTTGCTCTAAAGCAGAGTGTGTTTCATGGATGAGAACTGTGCTGTGTGTTTCCCTTCAGAAATGGAGTTAAATCCCAGGCTCTGTGTCTTCCTACATGCAAGACATCTTTTCCAGTAAACTCAGTCACTTTTTAGCTCAAAGGAAGCTACATCGTTCACGAAGCTCACACGTTTCTCGCTCTTAACTAGAAAACATTGCATCTTAATGGATCTGTGCTTTGTATCAGTTGCCGGAAGAAAGGTTGACCTAGATATGGTCTGTATGTGTAGGAAACACCGTTATTTTGTTCTGACCACAGTCATGTTTTCTGCTGTATTAGAGACACTTAGAAAGCAAGAGCGTGCTTCTTGCTCTAAAGCACAGTGTGTTTCATGGATGAGAACTGTGCTGCGTGTTTCCCTTCAGAAATGGAGTTAAATTCCAGGCCCCGTGTCTTCCTACAAGCAAGAAATCATTTCAGAAAACGCAATCACTTTTCAGCTCAAATAAATATAAATCGTTTACGAAGCTCAAACCTTTCTTGCTCTTAACTGAAAAGCATTGGATGTTAGATGTCTTGTGGTTTGTATCAGTTTCAGAAGCACAGTTGAACTAGCAGTGGTCCGTATGTGTAGGAAACACCGTTCTTTTGTTATGAGCACACTCAACTTTCCTGCTCAATTAGAGACTCTAGAAAGCAAGAGTGTGCTTCTTCCTTTACAGAGAGTGTGTTTCATTGTGAGAACTGTGCTGTGTGTTTCTTTCAGAAATGGAGTTAAATCACAGGCTCTGTATCTTCCTACAAGCAAGACTTCATTTCACGTAAACTCAGTCACCTTTCAGCTCAAAGAAGCTACATGGTTCACGAAGCTCACATGTTTCTCACTCTTAAATTGAAAGCATTGCATGTTAATGGAACTGTGCTTTGTATCAGTTTCAGAAGCAGAGTTGGACTAGCAATGGTCTGTATGTGTAGGAAACAGTGTTCTTTTGTTCTGAGCACACTCACATTTCCTGCTCTATTAGAGAATCTGGAAAGCAAGAACATGCTTCTTGCTCTAAAGCAGAGTGTGTTTCCTGGATGAGAACTGTGCTGTGTGTTTCCCTTCAGAAATGGAGTTAAATCCCAGGCTCTGTGTCTTCCTACATGTAAGGCATCTTTTCCAGTAAACTCAGTCACTTTTCAGCTCAAAGGAAGCTACATCGTTCACGAAGCTCACACGTTTCTCACTCTTAACTGGAAAGCATTGCATGTTAATGGGACTGTGCATTGTATCAGTTTCAGAAGAAGAGTTGACCTAGATATGATCCGTATGTGTAGGGAACACCGTTATTTTGTTCTGACCACAGTCACGTTTCCTGGTGTATTAGAGACTCTTAGAAAGCAAGAGCGTGCTTCTTGCTCTAAAGCCGAGTGTGTTTCATGGATGAGAACTGTGCTGTATGTTTCCATTCATAAATGGTGTTAAATTCAAGGATCCGTGTCTTCCTACAAGCAAGACATCATTTCAGGTAAACGCAGTCACTTTTCAGCTCTAATGAATGTAAATCGATATTGAAGCTCAAATGTTTCTTGCTCTTAACTGAAAAGCATTGGATGTTAGATGACTTGTGATTTGTCTCAGTTTCAGAAGCAGAGTTGAACTAAAAGTGGTCTGTATGTGTAGGAAACACCGTTCTTTTGTTCTGGACACACTCACGTGTCCAGCTCTATTAGAGACTCTAGAAAGCAAGAGCGTGCTTCTTCCTCTACGCACAGTGTGTTTCATCCTGAGTACTATGCTGTGTGTTTCCCTTCAGAAATGGAGTTAAATCACAGGCTCTGTATCTTCCTACAAGCAAGAATTCCTTTCACGTAAACAAAGTCTCCTTTCAGCTCCAACAAAGCTACATCGTTCACGTAGCTCACACGTTTCTTGCTCTTAACTGAAAAGCATTGGATGTTAGATGACATGTGGTTTGTATCAGTTTCAGAAGCAGAGTTGAACTAGCAATGGTCCGTATGTGTAGGAAACACCGTTATTGTGTTCTGAGTACCCTCAATTTTCTGGCTCTATTAGAGACTCTGGAAAGCAAGAGAATGCTTCTTGCTCTAAAGCAGAGTGTGTTTCATGGATGAGAACTGTGCTGTGTGTTTACCTTCAGAAATGGAGTTAAATTCCAGGCTCTGTGTCTTCCTACAAGCAAGACATCATTTCAGGTAAACTCAGTCACTTCAGCTCAAATGAATATAAATCGTTTATGAAAATCACATGTTTCTCGCTCTTAACTGAAAAGCATTGGATGTTAGATGACTTGTGGTTTGTATCAGTTTCAGAAGCAGAGTTGAACTAGCAATGGTCTGTATGTGTAGGAAACAGTGTTCTTTTGTTCTGAGCACACTCACATTTCCTGCTCTAGTAGAGACTCTGGAAAGCAAGAAAATGCTTCTTGCTCTAAAGCAGAGTGTGTTTCATGGATGAGAACTGTGCTGAGTGGTTCCCTTCAGAAATGGAGTTAAATCCCAGGCTCTGTGTCTTCCTACATGCAAGACACCTTTTCCAGTAAACTCAGTCACTTTTTAGCTCAAAGGAAGCTACATCATTCACGAAGCTCACACGTTTCTCGCTCTTAACTAGAAAACATTGCATCTTAATGGATCTGTGCTTTGTATCAGTTTCCGAAAGAAAGGTTGACCTAGATATGGTCTGTATGTGTAGGAAACACCGTTATTTTGTTCTGACCACAGTCACGTTTTCTGCTGTATTAGAGACACTTAGAAAGCAAGAGCGTGCTTCTTGCTCTAAAGCACAGTGTGTTTCATGGATGAGAACTGTGCTGCGTGTTTCCCTTCAGAAATGGAGTTAAATTCCAGGCCCCATGTCTTCCTACAAGCAAGAAATCATTTCAGAAAACGCAGTCACTTTTCAGCTCAAATAAATATAAATCGTTTACGAAGCTCAAACCTTTCTTGCTCTTAACTGAAAAGCATTGGATGTTAGATGTCTTGTGGTTTGTATCAGTTTCAGAAGCACAGTTGAACTAGCAGTGGTCCGTATGTGTAGGAAACACCGTTCTTTTGTTATGAGCACACTCAACTTTCCTGCTCAATTAGAGACTCTAGAAAGCAAGAGTGTGCTTCTTCCTTTACAGAGAGTGTGTTTCATTGTGAGAACTGTGCTGTGTGTTTCTTTCAGAAATGGAGTTAAATCACAGGCTCTGTATCTTCCTACAAGCAAGACTTCATTTCACGTAAACTCAGTCACCTTTCAGCTCAAAGAAGCTACATGGTTCACGAAGCTCACATGTTTCTCACTCTTAAATTGAAAGCATTGCATGTTAATGGAACTTTGCTTTGTATCAGTTTCAGAAGCAGAGTTGAACTAGCAATTGTCTGTATGTGTAGGAAACACTGTTCTTTTGTTCTGAGCACACTCACATTTCCTGCTCTATTAGAGACTCTGGAAAGCAAGAACATGCTTCTTGCTCTAAAGCAGAGTGTGTTTCCTGGATGAGAACTGTGCTCTGTGTTTCCCTTCAGAAATGGAGTTAAATCCCAGGCTCTGTGTCTTCCTACATGCAAGACATCTTTTCCAGTAAACTCAGTCACTTTTAAGCTCAAAGGAAGCTACATCGTTCACGAAGCTCACACGTTTCTCGCTCTTAACTTGAAAGCATTGCATGTTAATGGATCTGTGCTTTGTATCAGTTGCGGAAGAAAGGTTACCTAGATATGGTCTGTATGTGTAGAAAACACCGTTATTTTGTTCTGACCACAGTCACGTTTCTGCTGTATTAGAGACACTTAGAAAGCAAGAGCGTGCTTCTTGCTCTAAAGCAGAGTGTGTTTCATGGATGAGAACTGTGCTGCGTGTTTCCCTTCAGAAATGGAGTTAAATTCCAGGCCCCGGGTCTTCCTACAAGCAAGAAATCATTTCAGGAAAACGCAGTCACTTTTCAGCTCAAATGAATATAAATCGTTTACGAAGCTCACACCTTTCTTGCTCTTAACTGAAAAGCATTGGATGTTAGATGTCTTGTGGTTTGTATCAGTTTCAGAAGCACAGTTGAACTAGCAGTGGTCCGTATGTGTAGGAAACACCGTTCTTTTGTTATGAGCACACTCAAGTTTCCTGCTCAATTAGAGACTCTAGGAAGCAAGAGCGTGCTTCTTCATATACGCAGAGTGTGTTTCATCGTGAGAACTGTGCTGTGTGTTTCCCTTCAGAAATCGATTTAAATCCCAGGCTCTGTATCTTCCTACAAGCAAGACTTCGTTTCACGTAAACTCAGTCACCTTTCAGCTCAAACAAAGCTACATCATTCACGTAGCTCACACGTTTCTTGCTCTTAATTCTAAAGCATTGGATGTTAGAGTACCTGTGGTTTGTATCAGTTTCAGAAGCAGAGTTGAACTAGCAATGGTCCTTATGTGTAGGAAACACTGTTCTTTTGTTCAGAGTACCCTCAAGTTTCTGGCTCTATTGGAGACTCTGGAAAGCAAGAACATGCTTCTCGCTCTAAAGCAGAGTGTGTTTCATGGAAGAGAACTGTGCTGTGTGTTTCCCTTGAGTAATTGGGTTAAACCCCAGGCTCTGTGTCTTCCTACCTGCAAGACATCTTTTCCAGTAAACTCAGTCACTTTTCAGCTCAAAGGAAGCTACATCGTTCACGAAGCTCACACGTTTCTCACTCTTAACTGGAAAGCATTGCATGTTAATGGGACTGTGCATTGTATCAGTTTCAGAAGAAGAGTTGACCTAGATATGATCCGTATGTGTAGGGAACACCGTTATTTTGTTCTGACCACAGTCACGTTTCCTGGTGTATTAGAGACTCTTAGAAAGCAAGAGCGTGCTTCATGCTCTAAAGCCGAGTGTGTTTCATGGATGAGAACTGTGCTGTGTGTTTCCATTCAGAAATGGAGTTAAATTCAAGGATCCGTGTCTTCCTACAAGCAAGACATCATTTCAGGTAAACGCAGTCACTTTTCAGCTCTAATGAATGTAAATCGATATTGAAGCTCAAATGTTTCTTGCTCTTAACTGAAAAGCATTGGATGTTAGATGACTTGTGGTTTGTATCAGTTTCAGAAGCAGAGTTGAACTAAAAGTGGTCCGTATGTGTAGGAAACACTGTTCTTTTGTTCTGGGCACACTCACGGTTCCAGCTCTATTAGAGACTCAAGAAAGCAAGAGCGTGCTTCTTCCTATACGCAGAGTGTGTTTCATCGTGAGTACTATGCTGCCTGTTTCCCTTCAGAAATGGAGTTAAATTCCAGGCCCCGTGTCTTCCTACAAGCAAGACATCTTTTCAGGAAAACGCAGTCACTTTTCAGTTCAAATGAATATAAATCTTTTACGATGCTCACACGTTTCTTGCTCTTAACTGTCAAGCATTGGATGTTAGAGGACCTGTGGTTTGTATCAGTTTCAGAAGCAGAGCTGAACAAGCAATGGTCCGTATGTGTAGGAAACACTGTTATTTTGTTCTGAGTACCCTCAAGTTTCTGGCTCTATTAGAGACTCTGGAAAGCAAGAGCATGCTTCTTGCTCTAAAGCAGAGTGTGTTTCATGGATGAGAACTGTGCTGTGTGTTTCCCTTCAGAAATGGAGTTAAATTCCAGGCTCTGTGTCTTCCTACATAAAGACATGTTTTCAGGAAAACTCAGTCACTTTTCAGCTCAAAGGAAGCTACATCGTTCACGAAGCTCACACGTTTCTCGCTATTAACAGGAAAGCATTGCATGTTAGAAGAACTGTGGTTTGTATCAATTTCAGAAGAAGAGTTGACCTAGATATGGTCCGTATGTGTAGGAAACACCATTACTTTGTTTCTGACCACAGTCACGTTTCCTGCTGTATTAAAGACTCTTAGGGGCAAGAGCGTGAACCTTGCTCTAATGCAGAGTAAGTTTCATGGATGAGAACTGTGCTGCGTGTTTCCCTGCAGAAATGGAGTTAAATTCCAGGACCCGTGTCTTCCTACAAGCAAGACATCATTTCAGGTAAACGCAGTCACTTTTCAGCTCTAATGAATGTAAATCGTTTATGAAGCTCACATGTTTCTTGCTCTTAACTGAAAAGCATTGGATGTTAGATGACTTGTGATTTGTCTCAGTTTCAGAAGCAGAGTTGAACTAAAAGTGGTCTGTATGTGTAGGAAACACCGTTCTTTTGTTCTGGACACACTCACGTTTCCAGCTCTATTAGAGACTCTAGAAAGCAAGAGCGTGCTTCTTCCTCTCCGCACAGTGTGTTTCATCGTGAGTACTATGCTGTGTGTTTCCCTTCAGAAATGGAGTTAAATCACAGGCTCTGTATCTTCCTACAAGCAAGAATTCGTTTCACGTAAACTCAGTCTCCTTTCAGCTCCAACAAAGCTAATCATTCACGTAGCTCACACGTTACTTGCTCTTAACTGAAAAGCATTGGATGTTAGATGACATGTGGTTTGTATCAGTTTCAGAAGCAGAGTTGAACTAGCAACGGTCCGTTTATGTAGGAAACACCGTTATTTTGTTCAGAGTACCCTCATGTATCTGGCTCTATTAGAGACCCTAGAATGCAAGAGCATGCTTCGTGCTCTAAAACAGAGTGTGTTTCATGGATGAGAACTGTGCTTTGTGTTTCCCTTCAGAAATGGAGTTAAATCCCAGGCTGTGTGTCTTCCTACAAGCAAGACATCTTATCAAGTAAACTCAGTCACTTTTCAGCTCAAAGGAAGCTACATCGTTCACGAAGCTCACACGTTTCTTACTCTTAACTGAAAAATATTGGATGTAGATGACTGGTGGTTTGTATCAGTTTCAGAAACGGAGTTGAACTAGCAATGGTCCGTATACGTAGGAAACACCGTTCTTTTGTTCTGAGCACACTCACGTTTCCTGCTCTATTAAAGACTCTAGAAAGCAAGAGCTTGCTTCTTCCTATACGCAGAGAGTATTTCACCGTGAGAACTGTGCTGTGTCTTTCCCTTCGGAAATGGAGGTAAATTACAGGCTCTGTGTCTTCCTACAAGCAAGACATCATTTCAGGTACATGCAGTCACTTTTCAGTTCAAATGAATATAAATCGTTTACGAAGCTCACACGTTTCTCGCTCTTAAGTGAAAAGCACTGGATGTTAGATGACTTGTGGTTTGTATCAGTTTCAGAAGCAGAGTTGAACTAGCATTGGTCTATATGTGTAGGAAAAACCGTTCTTTTGTTTTGAGTACCCTCAATTTTCTGGCTATATTAAGACTCTAGAAAGCAAGAGCATGCTTCGTGCTCTAAAGCAGAGCGTGTTTCATGGATGAGAACTGTGCTGTGGGTTTCCCTTCAGAAATGGAGTTAAATCCCAGGATCTGTGTCTTCCTACAAGCAAGACTTCATTTCACGTAAACTCATTCACCTTGCACTCAAACAAAGCTACATCGTTCATGTAGCTCACACGTTTCTTGCTCTTAATTGTAAAGCATTGGATGTTAGAAGACCTCTGGTTTGTATCAGTTTCAGAAGAATGGTTGACCTAGATATGGTCCGTATGTGTAGGAAACACCGTTATTTTGTTCTGACCACAGTCAGGTTTCCTGCTGTATTAGAGACTCTTAGAGGCAAGAGCGTGCTTCTTGCTCTAAAGCAGACTGTGTTTCATGGATGAGAACTGTGCTGTGTGTTTCCCTTCAGAAATGGAGTTAAATTCCAGGCTCTGTGTCTTCCTACAAGCAAGACATCATTTCAGGTAAACTCAGTCAATTCAGCTCAAATGAATATAAATCGTTTATGAAAATCACATGTTTCTCGCTCTTAACTGAAAAGCATTGGATGTTAGATGACTTGTGGTTTGTATCAGTTTCAGAAGCAGAGTTGAACTAGCAATGGTCTGTATGTGTAGGAAACAGTGTTCTTTCGTTCTGAGCACACTCACATTTCCTGCTGTATTAGAGACTCTGGAAAGCAAGAACATGCTTCTTGCTCTAAAGCAGAGTGTGTTTCATGGATGAGAACTGTGCTGTGTGTTTCCCTTCAGAAATGGAGTTAAATCCCAGGCTCTGTGTCTTCCTACATGCAAGACATCTTTTCCAGTAAACTCAGTCACTTTTTAGCTCAAAGGAAGCTACATCGTTCACGAAGCTCACACGTTTCTCGCTCTTAACTAGAAAACATTGCATCTTAATGGATCTGTGCTTTGTATCAGTTGCCGGAAGAAAGGTTGACCTAGATACGGTCTGTATGTGTAGGAAACACCGTTATTTTGTTCTGACCACAGTCACGTTTTCTGCTGTATTAGAGACACTTAGAAAGCAAGAGCGTGCTTCTTGCTCTAAAGCACAGTGTGTTTCATGGATGAGAACTGTGCTGCGTGTTTCCCTTCAGAAATGGAGTTAAATTCCAGGCCCCGTGTCTTCCTACAAGCAAGAAATCATTTCAGAAAACGCAGTCACTTTTCAGCTCAAATAAATATAAATCGTTTACGAAGCTCAAACCTTTCTTGCTCTTAACTGAAAAGCATTGGATGTTAGATGTCTTGTGGTTTGTATCAGTTTCAGAAGCACAGTTGAACTAGCAGTGGTCCGTATGTGTAGGAAACACCGTTCTTTTGTTATGAGCACACTCAACTTTCCTGCTCAATTAGAGACTCTAGAAAGCAAGAGTGTGCTTCTTCCTTTACAGAGAGTGTGTTTCATTGTGAGAACTGTGCTGTGTGTTTCTTTCAGAAATGGAGTTAAATCACAGGCTCTGTATCTTCCTACAAGCAAGACTTCATTTCACGTAAACTCAGTCACCTTTCAGCTCAAAGAAGCTACATGGTTCACGAAGCTCACATGTTTCTCACTCTTAAATTGAAAGCATTGCATGTTAATGGAACTGTGCTTTGTATCAGTTTCAGAAGCAGAGTTGGACTAGCAATGGTCTGTATGTGTAGGAAACAGTGTTCTTTTGTTCTGAGCACACTCACATTTCCTGCTCTATTAGAGAATCTGGAAAGCAAGAACATGCTTCTTGCTCTAAAGCAGAGTGTGTTTCCTGGATGAGAACTGTGCTGTGTGTTTCCCTTCAGAAATGGAGTTAAATCCCAGGCTCTGTGTCTTCCTACATGTAAGGCATCTTTTCCAGTAAACTCAGTCACTTTTAAGCTCAAAGGAAGCTACATCGTTCACGAAGCTCACATGTTTCTCGCTCTTAACTTGAAAGGATTGCATGTTAATGGATCTGTGCTTTGTATCAGTTGCGGAAGAAAGGTTGACCTAGATATGGGCTGTATGTGTAGGAAACACCGTTATTTTGTTCTGACCACAGTCACGTTTTCTGCTGTATTAGAGACACTTAGAAAGCAAGAGCGTGCTTCTTGCTCTAAAGCTGAGTGTGTTTCATGGATGAGAACTGTGCTGCGTGTTTCCCTTCAGAAATGGAGTTAAATTCCAGGCCCCGTGTCTTCCTACAAGCAAGAAATCATTTCAGGAAAACGCAGTCACTTTTCAGCTCAAATGAATATAAATCGTTTACGAAGCTCACACCTTTCTTGCTCTTAACTGAAAAGCATTGGATGTTAGATGTCTTGTGGTTTGTATCAGTTTCAGAAGCACAGTTGAACTAGCAGTGGTCCGTATGTGTAGGAAACACCGTTCTTTTGTTATGAGCACACTCAAGTTTCCTGCTCAATTAGAGACTCTAGAAAGCAAGAGCGTGCTTCTTCCTATACGCAGAGTGTGTTTCATCGTGAGAACTGTGCTGTGTGTTTCCCTTCAGAAATCGAGTTAAATCCCAGGCTCTGTATCTGCCTACAAGCAAGACTTCGTTTCACGTAAACTCAGTCACCTTTCAGCTCAAACAAAGCTACATCATTCACGTAGCTCACACGTTTCTTGCTCTTAATTCTAAAGCATTGGATGTTAGAGTACCTGTGGTTTGTATCAGTTTCAGAAGCAGAGTTGAACTAGCAATGGTCCTTATGTGTAGGAAACACTGTTCTTTTGTTCAGAGTACCCTCAAGTTTCTGGCTCTATTGGAGACTCTGGAAAGCAAGAACATGCTTCTTGCTCTAAAGCAGAGTGTGTTTCATGGAAGAGAACTGTGCTGTGTGTTTCCCTTCAGTAATGGAGTTAAACCCCAGGCTCTGTGTCTTCCTACCTGCAAGACATCTTTTCCAGTAAACTCAGTCACTTTTCAGCTCAAAGGAAGCTACATCGTTCACGAAGCTCACACGTTTCTCACTCTTAACTGGAAAGCATTGCATGTTAATGGGACTGTGCATTGTATCAGTTTCAGAAGAAGAGTTGACCTAGATATGGTCCGTATGTGTAGGAAACACCGTTATTTTGTTCTGACCACAGTCACGTTTCCTGGTGTATTAGAGACTCTTAGAAAGCAAGAGCGTGCTTCTTGCTCTAAAGCCGAGTGTGTTTCATGGATGAGAACTGTGCTGTGTGTTTCCATTCAGAAATGGAGTTAAATTCAAGGATCCGTGTCTTCCTACAAGCAAGACATCATTTCAGGTAAACGCAGTCACTTTTCAGCTCTAATGAATGTAAATCGATATTGAAGCTCAAATGTTTCTTGCTCTTAACTGAAAAGCATTGGATGTTAGATGACTTGTGGTTTGTATCAGTTTCAGAAGCAGAGTTGAACTAAAAGTGGTCCGTATGTGTAGGAAACACTGTTCTTTTGTTCTGGGCACACTCACGGTTCCAGCTCTATTAGAGACTCTAGAAAGCAAGAGCATGCTTCTTCCTATACGCAGAGTGTGTTTCATCGTGAGTACTATGCTGCCTGTTTCCCTTCAGAAATGGAGTTAAATTCCAGGCCCCGTGTCTTCCTACAAGCAAGACATCTTTTCAGGAAAACGCAGTCACTTTTCAGTTCAAATGAATATAAATCTTTTACGATGCTCACACGTTTCTTGCTCTTAACTGTCAAGCATTGGATGTTAGAGGACCTGTGGTTTGTATCAGTTTCAGAAGCAGAGTTGAACAAGCAATGGTCCGTATGTGTAGGAAACACTGTTATTTTGTTCTGAGTACCCTCAAGTTTCTGGCTCTATTAGAGACTCTGGAAAGCAAGAGCATGCTTCTTGCTCTAAAGCAGAGTGTGTTTCATGGATGAGAACTGTGCTGTGTGTTTCCCTTCAGAAATGGAGTTAAATTCCAGGCTCTGTGTCTTCCTACATAAAGACATGTTTTCAGGAAAACTCAGTCACTTTTCAGCTCAAAGGAAGCTACATCGTTCACGAAGCTCACACGTTTCTCGCTATTAACAGGAAAGCATTGCATGTTAGAAGAACTGTGGTTTGTATCAATTTCAGAAGAAGAGTTGACCTAGATATGGTCCGTATGTGTAGGAAACACCATTACTTTGTTTCTGACCACAGTCACGTTTCCTGCTGTATTAGAGACTCTTAGGGGCAAGAGCGTGAACCTTGCTCTAATGCAGAGTAAGTTTCATGGATGAGAACTGTGCTGCGTGTTTCCCTGCAGAAATGGAGTTAAATTCCAGGACCCGTGTCTTCCTACAAGCAAGACATCATTTCAGGTAAACGCAGTCACTTTTCAGCTCTAATGAATGTAAATCGTTTATGAAGCTCACACGTTTCTTGCTCTTAACTGAAAAGCATTGGATGTTAGATGACTTGTGATTTGTCTCAGTTTCAGAAGCAGAGTTGAACTAAAAGTGGTCTGTATGTGTAGGAAACACCGTTCTTTTGTTCTGGACACACTCACGTTTCCAGCTCTATTAGAGACTCTATTAAGCAAGAGCGTGCTTCTTCCTCTACGCACAGTGTGTTTCATCGTGAGTACTATGCTGTGTGTTTCCCTTCAGAAATGGAGTTAAATCACAGGCTCTGTATCTTCCTACAAGCAAGAATTCGTTTCACGTAAACTCAGTCTCCTTTCAGCTCCAACAAAGCTACATCGTTCACGTAGCTCACACGTTTCTTGCTCTTAACTGAAAAGCATTGGATGTTAGATGACATGTGGTTTGTATCAGTTTCAGAAGCAGAGTTGAACTAGCAATGGTCCGTATGTGTAGGAAACACCGTTATTGTGTTCTGAGTACCCTCAATTTTCTGGCTCTTTTAGAGACTCTGGAAAGCAAGAGAATGCTTCTTGCTCTAAAGCAGAGTGTGTTTCATGGATGAGAACTGTGCTTTGTGTTTCCCTTCAGAAATGGAGTTAAATTCCAGGCTCTGTGTCTTCCTACAAGCAAGACATCATTTCAGGTAAACTCAGTCACTTCAGCTCAAATGAATATAAATCGTTTATGAAAATCACATGTTTCTCGCTCTTAACTGAAAAGCATTGGATGTTAGATGACTTGTGGTTTGTATCAGTTTCAGAAGCAGAGTTGAACTAGAAATGGTCTGTATGTGTAGGAAACAGTGTTCTTTTGTTCTGAGCACACTCACATTTCCTGCTCTATTAGAGACTCTGGAAAGCAAGAGAATGCTTCTTGCTCTAAAGCAGAGTGTGTTTCCTGGATGAGAACTGTGCTGTGTGTTTCCCTTCAGAAATGGAGTTAAATCCCAGGCTCTGTGTCTTCCTACATGTAAGGCATCTTTTCCAGTAAACTCAGTCACTTTTAAGCTCAAAGGAAGCTACATCGTTCACGAAGCTCACATGTTTCTCGCTCTTAACTTGAAAGGATTGCATGTTAATGGATCTGTGCTTTGTATCAGTTGCGGAAGAAAGGTTGACCTAGATATGGGCTGTATGTGTAGGAAACACCGTTATTTTGTTCTGACCACAGTCACGTTTTCTGCTGTATTAGAGACACTTAGAAAGCAAGAGCGTGCTTCTTGCTCTAAAGCTGAGTGTGTTTCATGGATGAGAACTGTGCTGCGTGTTTCCCTTCAGAAATGGAGTTAAATTCCAGGCCCCGTGTCTTCCTACAAGCAAGAAATCATTTCAGGAAAACGCAGTCACTTTTCAGCTCAAATGAATATAAATCGTTTACGAAGCTCACACCTTTCTTGCTCTTAACTGAAAAGCATTGGATGTTAGATGTCTTGTGGTTTGTATCAGTTTCAGAAGCAGAGTTGAACTAAAAGTGGTCTGTATGTGTAGGAAACACCGTTCTTTTGTTCTGGACACACTCACGTTTCCAGCTCTATTAGAGACTCTAGAAAGCAAGAGCGTGCTTCTTCCTCTCCGCACAGTGTGTTTCATCGTGAGTACTATGCTGTGTGTTTCCCTTCAGAAATGGAGTTAAATCACAGGCTCTGTATCTTCCTACAAGCAAGAATTCGTTTCACGTAAACTCAGTCTCCTTTCAGCTCCAACAAAGCTAATCATTCACGTAGCTCACACGTTACTTGCTCTTAACTGAAAAGCATTGGATGTTAGATGACATGTGGTTTGTATCAGTTTCAGAAGCAGAGTTGAACTAGCAACGGTCCGTTTATGTAGGAAACACCGTTATTTTGTTCAGAGTACCCTCATGTATCTGGCTCTATTAGAGACCCTAGATGCAAGAGCATGCTTCGTGCTCTAAAACAGAGTGTGTTTCATGGATGAGAACTGTGCTTTGTGTTTCCCTTCAGAAATGGAGTTAAATCTCAGGCTGTGTGTCTTCCTACAAGCAAGACATCTTATCAAGTAAACTCAGTCACTTTTCAGCTCAAAGGAAGCTACATCGTTCACGAAGCTCACACGTTTCTTACTCTTAACTGAAAAACATTGGATGTAGATGACTGGTGGTTTGTATCAGTTTCAGAAACGGAGTTGAACTAGCAATGGTCCGTATACGTAGGAAACACCGTTCTTTTGTTCTGAGCACACTCACGTTTCCTGCTCTATTAAAGACTCTAGAAAGCAAGAGCTTGCTTCTTCCTATACGCAGAGAGTATTTCACCGTGAGAACTGTGCTGTGTCTTTCCCTTCGGAAATGGAGGTAAATTACAGGCTCTGTGTCTTCCTACAAGCAAGACATCATTTCAGGTACATGCAGTCACTTTTCAGTTCAAATGAATATAAATCGTTTATGAAGCTCACACGTTTCTCGCTCTTAAGTGAAAAGCACTGGATGTTAGATGACTTGTGGTTTGTATCAGTTTCAGAAGCAGAGTTGAACTAGCATTGGTCTATATGTGTAGGAAAAACCGTTCTTTTGTTTTGAGTACCCTCAATTTTCTGGCTATATTAAGACTCTAGAAAGCAAGAGCATGCTTCGTGCTCTAAAGCAGAGCGTGTTTCATGGATGAGAACTGTGCTGTGGGTTTCCCTTCAGAAATGGAGTTAAATCCCAGGATCTGTGTCTTCCTACAAGCAAGACTTCATTTCACGTAAACTCATTCACCTTGCACTCAAACAAAGCTACATCGTTCATGTAGCTCACACGTTTCTTGCTCTTAATTGTAAAGCATTGGATGTTAGAAGACCTCTGGTTTGTATCAGTTTCAGAAGAATGGTTGACCTAGATATGGTCCGTATGTGTAGGAAACACCGTTATTTTGTTCTGACCACAGTCAGGTTTCCTGCTGTATTAGAGACTCTTAGAGGCAAGAGCGTGCTTCTTGCTCTAAAGCAGACTGTGTTTCATGGATGAGAACTGTGCTGTGTGTTTCCCTTCAGAAATGGAGTTAAATTCCAGGCTCTGTGTCTTCCTACAAGCAAGACATCATTTCAGGTAAACTCAGTCAATTCAGCTCAAATGAATATAAATCGTTTATGAAAATCACATGTTTCTCGCTCTTAACTGAAAAGCATTGGATGTTAGATGACTTGTGGTTTGTATCAGTTTCAGAAGCAGAGTTGAACTAGCAATGGTCTGTATGTGTAGGAAACAGTGTTCTTTCGTTCTGAGCACACTCACATTTCCTGCTGTATTAGAGACTCTGGAAAGCAAGAACATGCTTCTTGCTCTAAAGCAGAGTGTGTTTCATGGATGAGAACTGTGCTGTGTGTTTCCCTTCAGAAATGGAGTTAAATCCCAGGCTCTGTGTCTTCCTACATGCAAGACATCTTTTCCAGTAAACTCAGTCACTTTTTAGCTCAAAGGAAGCTACATCGTTCACGAAGCTCACACGTTTCTCGCTCTTAACTAGAAAACATTGCATCTTAATGGATCTGTGCTTTGTATCAGTTGCCGGAAGAAAGGTTGACCTAGATACGGTCTGTATGTGTAGGAAACACCGTTATTTTGTTCTGACCACAGTCACGTTTTCTGCTGTATTAGAGACACTTAGAAAGCAAGAGCGTGCTTCTTGCTCTAAAGCACAGTGTGTTTCATGGATGAGAACTGTGCTGCGTGTTTCCCTTCAGAAATGGAGTTAAATTCCAGGCCCCGTGTCTTCCTACAAGCAAGAAATCATTTCAGAAAACGCAGTCACTTTTCAGCTCAAATAAATATAAATCGTTTACGAAGCTCAAACCTTTCTTGCTCTTAACTGAAAAGCATTGGATGTTAGATGTCTTGTGGTTTGTATCAGTTTCAGAAGCACAGTTGAACTAGCAGTGGTCCGTATGTGTAGGAAACACCGTTCTTTTGTTATGAGCACACTCAACTTTCCTGCTCAATTAGAGACTCTAGAAAGCAAGAGTGTGCTTCTTCCTTTACAGAGAGTGTGTTTCATTGTGAGAACTGTGCTGTGTGTTTCTTTCAGAAATGGAGTTAAATCACAGGCTCTGTATCTTCCTACAAGCAAGACTTCATTTCACGTAAACTCAGTCACCTTTCAGCTCAAAGAAGCTACATGGTTCACGAAGCTCACATGTTTCTCACTCTTAAATTGAAAGCATTGCATGTTAATGGAACTGTGCTTTGTATCAGTTTCAGAAGCAGAGTTGGACTAGCAATGGTCTGTATGTGTAGGAAACAGTGTTCTTTTGTTCTGAGCACACTCACATTTCCTGCTCTATTAGAGAATCTGGAAAGCAAGAACATGCTTCTTGCTCTAAAGCAGAGTGTGTTTCCTGGATGAGAACTGTGCTGTGTGTTTCCCTTCAGAAATGGAGTTAAATCCCAGGCTCTGTGTCTTCCTACATGTAAGGCATCTTTTCCAGTAAACTCAGTCACTTTTAAGCTCAAAGGAAGCTACATCGTTCACGAAGCTCACATGTTTCTCGCTCTTAACTTGAAAGGATTGCATGTTAATGGATCTGTGCTTTGTATCAGTTGCGGAAGAAAGGTTGACCTAGATATGGGCTGTATGTGTAGGAAACACCGTTATTTTGTTCTGACCACAGTCACGTTTTCTGCTGTATTAGAGACACTTAGAAAGCAAGAGCGTGCTTCTTGCTCTAAAGCTGAGTGTGTTTCATGGATGAGAACTGTGCTGCGTGTTTCCCTTCAGAAATGGAGTTAAATTCCAGGCCCCGTGTCTTCCTACAAGCAAGAAATCATTTCAGGAAAACGCAGTCACTTTTCAGCTCAAATGAATATAAATCGTTTACGAAGCTCACACCTTTCTTGCTCTTAACTGAAAAGCATTGGATGTTAGATGTCTTGTGGTTTGTATCAGTTTCAGAAGCACAGTTGAACTAGCAGTGGTCCGTATGTGTAGGAAACACCGTTCTTTTGTTATGAGCACACTCAAGTTTCCTGCTCAATTAGAGACTCTAGAAAGCAAGAGCGTGCTTCTTCCTATACGCAGAGTGTGTTTCATCGTGAGAACTGTGCTGTGTGTTTCCCTTCAGAAATCGAGTTAAATCCCAGGCTCTGTATCTGCCTACAAGCAAGACTTCGTTTCACGTAAACTCAGTCACCTTTCAGCTCAAACAAAGCTACATCATTCACGTAGCTCACACGTTTCTTGCTCTTAATTCTAAAGCATTGGATGTTAGAGTACCTGTGGTTTGTATCAGTTTCAGAAGCAGAGTTGAACTAGCAATGGTCCTTATGTGTAGGAAACACTGTTCTTTTGTTCAGAGTACCCTCAAGTTTCTGGCTCTATTGGAGACTCTGGAAAGCAAGAACATGCTTCTTGCTCTAAAGCAGAGTGTGTTTCATGGAAGAGAACTGTGCTGTGTGTTTCCCTTCAGTAATGGAGTTAAACCCCAGGCTCTGTGTCTTCCTACCTGCAAGACATCTTTTCCAGTAAACTCAGTCACTTTTCAGCTCAAAGGAAGCTACATCGTTCACGAAGCTCACACGTTTCTCACTCTTAACTGGAAAGCATTGCATGTTAATGGGACTGTGCATTGTATCAGTTTCAGAAGAAGAGTTGACCTAGATATGGTCCGTATGTGTAGGAAACACCGTTATTTTGTTCTGACCACAGTCACGTTTCCTGGTGTATTAGAGACTCTTAGAAAGCAAGAGCGTGCTTCTTGCTCTAAAGCCGAGTGTGTTTCATGGATGAGAACTGTGCTGTGTGTTTCCATTCAGAAATGGAGTTAAATTCAAGGATCCGTGTCTTCCTACAAGCAAGACATCATTTCAGGTAAACGCAGTCACTTTTCAGCTCTAATGAATGTAAATCGATATTGAAGCTCAAATGTTTCTTGCTCTTAACTGAAAAGCATTGGATGTTAGATGACTTGTGGTTTGTATCAGTTTCAGAAGCAGAGTTGAACTAAAAGTGGTCCGTATGTGTAGGAAACACTGTTCTTTTGTTCTGGGCACACTCACGGTTCCAGCTCTATTAGAGACTCTAGAAAGCAAGAGCATGCTTCTTCCTATACGCAGAGTGTGTTTCATCGTGAGTACTATGCTGCCTGTTTCCCTTCAGAAATGGAGTTAAATTCCAGGCCCCGTGTCTTCCTACAAGCAAGACATCTTTTCAGGAAAACGCAGTCACTTTTCAGTTCAAATGAATATAAATCTTTTACGATGCTCACACGTTTCTTGCTCTTAACTGTCAAGCATTGGATGTTAGAGGACCTGTGGTTTGTATCAGTTTCAGAAGCAGAGTTGAACAAGCAATGGTCCGTATGTGTAGGAAACACTGTTATTTTGTTCTGAGTACCCTCAAGTTTCTGGCTCTATTAGAGACTCTGGAAAGCAAGAGCATGCTTCTTGCTCTAAAGCAGAGTGTGTTTCATGGATGAGAACTGTGCTGTGTGTTTCCCTTCAGAAATGGAGTTAAATTCCAGGCTCTGTGTCTTCCTACATAAAGACATGTTTTCAGGAAAACTCAGTCACTTTTCAGCTCAAAGGAAGCTACATCGTTCACGAAGCTCACACGTTTCTCGCTATTAACAGGAAAGCATTGCATGTTAGAAGAACTGTGGTTTGTATCAATTTCAGAAGAAGAGTTGACCTAGATATGGTCCGTATGTGTAGGAAACACCATTACTTTGTTTCTGACCACAGTCACGTTTCCTGCTGTATTAGAGACTCTTAGGGGCAAGAGCGTGAACCTTGCTCTAATGCAGAGTAAGTTTCATGGATGAGAACTGTGCTGCGTGTTTCCCTGCAGAAATGGAGTTAAATTCCAGGACCCGTGTCTTCCTACAAGCAAGACATCATTTCAGGTAAACGCAGTCACTTTTCAGCTCTAATGAATGTAAATCGTTTATGAAGCTCACACGTTTCTTGCTCTTAACTGAAAAGCATTGGATGTTAGATGACTTGTGATTTGTCTCAGTTTCAGAAGCAGAGTTGAACTAAAAGTGGTCTGTATGTGTAGGAAACACCGTTCTTTTGTTCTGGACACACTCACGTTTCCAGCTCTATTAGAGACTCTATTAAGCAAGAGCGTGCTTCTTCCTCTACGCACAGTGTGTTTCATCGTGAGTACTATGCTGTGTGTTTCCCTTCAGAAATGGAGTTAAATCACAGGCTCTGTATCTTCCTACAAGCAAGAATTCGTTTCACGTAAACTCAGTCTCCTTTCAGCTCCAACAAAGCTACATCGTTCACGTAGCTCACACGTTTCTTGCTCTTAACTGAAAAGCATTGGATGTTAGATGACATGTGGTTTGTATCAGTTTCAGAAGCAGAGTTGAACTAGCAATGGTCCGTATGTGTAGGAAACACCGTTATTGTGTTCTGAGTACCCTCAATTTTCTGGCTCTTTTAGAGACTCTGGAAAGCAAGAGAATGCTTCTTGCTCTAAAGCAGAGTGTGTTTCATGGATGAGAACTGTGCTTTGTGTTTCCCTTCAGAAATGGAGTTAAATTCCAGGCTCTGTGTCTTCCTACAAGCAAGACATCATTTCAGGTAAACTCAGTCACTTCAGCTCAAATGAATATAAATCGTTTATGAAAATCACATGTTTCTCGCTCTTAACTGAAAAGCATTGGATGTTAGATGACTTGTGGTTTGTATCAGTTTCAGAAGCAGAGTTGAACTAGAAATGGTCTGTATGTGTAGGAAACAGTGTTCTTTTGTTCTGAGCACACTCACATTTCCTGCTCTATTAGAGACTCTGGAAAGCAAGAGAATGCTTCTTGCTCTAAAGCAGAGTGTGTTTCCTGGATGAGAACTGTGCTGTGTGTTTCCCTTCAGAAATGGAGTTAAATCCCAGGCTCTGTGTCTTCCTACATGTAAGGCATCTTTTCCAGTAAACTCAGTCACTTTTAAGCTCAAAGGAAGCTACATCGTTCACGAAGCTCACATGTTTCTCGCTCTTAATTGAAAGGATTGCATGTTAATGGATCTGTGCTTTGTATCAGTTGCGGAAGAAAGGTTGACCTAGATATGGGCTGTATGTGTAGGAAACACCGTTATTTTGTTCTGACCACAGTCACGTTTTCTGCTGTATTAGAGACACTTAGAAAGCAAGAGCGTGCTTCTTGCTCTAAAGCTGAGTGTGTTTCATGGATGAGAACTGTGCTGCGTGTTTCCCTTCAGAAATGGAGTTAAATTCCAGGCCCCGTGTCTTCCTACAAGCAAGAAATCATTTCAGGAAAACGCAGTCACTTTTCAGCTCAAATGAATATAAATCGTTTACGAAGCTCACACCTTTCTTGCTCTTAACTGAAAAGCATTGGATGTTAGATGTCTTGTGGTTTGTATCAGTTTCAGAAGCACAGTTGAACTAGCAGTGGTCCGTATGTGTGGGAAACACCGTTCTTTTGTTATGAGCGCACTCAAGTTTCCTGCTCAATTAGAGACTCTAGAAAGCAAGAGCGTGCTTCTTCCTATACGCAGAGTGTGTTTCATCGTGAGAACTGTGCTGTGTGTTTCCCTTCAGAAATCGAGTTAAATCCCAGGCTCTGTATCTGCCTACAAGCAAGACTTCGTTTCACGTAAACTCAGTCACCTTTCAGCTCAAACAAAGCTACATCATTCACGTAGCTCACACGTTTCTTGCTCTTAATTCTAAAGCATTGGATGTTAGAGTACCTGTGGTTTGTATCAGTTTCAGAAGCAGAGTTGAACTAGCAATGGTCCTTATGTGTAGGAAACACTGTTCTTTTGTTCAGAGTACCCTCAAGTTTCTGGCTCTATTGGAGACTCTGGAAAGCAAGAACATGCTTCTTGCTCTAAAGCAGAGTGTGTTTCATGGATGAGAACTGTGCTGTGTGTTTCCCTTCAGTAATGGAGTTAAACCCCAGGCTCTGTGTCTTCCTACCTGCAAGACATCTTTTCCAGTAAACTCAGTCACTTTTCAGCTCAAAGGAAGCTACATCGTTCACGAAGCTCACACGTTTCTCACTCTTAACTGGAAAGCATTGCATGTTAATGGGACTGTGCATTGTATCAGTTTCAGAAGAAGAGTTGACCTAGATATGGTCCGTATGTGTAGGAAACACCGTTATTTTGTTCTGACCACAGTCACGTTTCCTGGTGTATTAGAGACTCTTAGAAAGCAAGAGCGTGCTTCTTGCTCTAAAGCCGAGTGTGTTTCATGGATGAGAACTGTGCTGTGTGTTTCCATTCAGAAATGGAGTTAAATTCAAGGATCCGTGTCTTCCTACAAGCAAGACATCATTTCAGTTAAACGCAGTCACTTTTCAGCTCTAATGAATGTAAATCGATATTGAAGCTCAAATGTTTCTTGCTCTTAACTGAAAAGCATTGGATGTTAGATGACTTGTGGTTTGTATCAGTTTCAGAAGCAGAGTTGAACTAAAAGTGGTCCGTATGTGTAGGAAACACTGTTCTTTTGTTCTGGGCACACTCACGGTTCCAGCTCTATTAGAGACTCTAGAAAGCAAGAGCATGCTTCTTCCTATACGCAGAGTGTGTTTCATCGTGAGTACTATGCTGCCTGTTTCCCTTCAGAAATGGAGTTAAATTCCAGGCCCCGTGTCTTCCTACAAGCAAGACATCTTTTCAGGAAAACGCAGTCACTTTTCAGTTCAAATGAATATAAATCTTTTACGATGCTCACACGTTTCTTGCTCTTAACTGTCAAGCATTGGATGTTAGAGGACCTGTGGTTTGTATCAGTTTCAGAAGCAGAGTTGAACAAGCAATGGTCCGTATGTGTAGGAAACACTGTTATTTTGTTCTGAGTACCCTCAAGTTTCTGGCTCTATTAGAGACTCTGGAAAGCAAGAGCATGCTTCTTGCTCTAAAGCAGAGTGTGTTTCATGGATGAGAACTGTGCTGTGTGTTTCCCTTCAGAAATGGAGTTAAATTCCAGGCTCTGTGTCTTCCTACATAAAGACATGTTTTCAGGAAAACTCAGTCACTTTTCAGCTCAAAGGAAGCTACATCGTTCACGAAGCTCACACGTTTCTCGCTATTAACAGGAAAGCATTGCATGTTAGAAGAACTGTGGTTTGTATCAATTTCAGAAGAAGAGTTGACCTAGATATGGTCCGTATGTGTAGGAAACACCATTACTTTGTTTCTGACCACAGTCACGTTTCCTGCTGTATTAGAGACTCTTAGGGGCAAGAGCGTGAACCTTGCTCTAATGCAGAGTAAGTTTCATGGATGAGAACTGTGCTGCGTGTTTCCCTGCAGAAATGGAGTTAAATTCCAGGACCCGTGTCTTCCTACAAGCAAGACATCATTTCAGGTAAACGCAGTCACTTTTCAGCTCTAATGAATGTAAATCATTTATGAAGCTCACACGTTTCTTGCTCTTAACTGAAAAGCATTGGATGTTAGATGACTTGTGATTTGTCTCAGTTTCAGAAGCAGAGTTGAACTAAAAGTGGTCTGTATGTGTAGGAAACACCGTTCTTTTGTTCTGGACACACTCACGTTTCCAGCTCTATTAGAGACTCTATTAAGCAAGAGCGTGCTTCTTCCTCTACGCACAGTGTGTTTCATCGTGAGTACTATGCTGTGTGTTTCCCTTCAGAAATGGAGTTAAATCACAGGCTCTGTATCTTCCTACAAGCAAGAATTCGTTTCACGTAAACTCAGTCTCCTTTCAGCTCCAACAAAACTACATCGTTCACGTAGCTCACACGTTTCTTGCTCTTAACTGAAAAGCATTGGATGTTAGATGACATGTGGTTTGTATCAGTTTCAGAAGCAGAGTTGAACTAGCAATGGTCCGTATGTGTAGGAAACACCGTTATTGTGTTCTGAGTACCCTCAATTTTCTGGCTCTTTTAGAGACTCTGGAAAGCAAGAGAATGCTTCTTGCTCTAAAGCAGAGTGTGTTTCATGGATGAGAACTGTGCTTTGTGTTTCCCTTCAGAAATGGAGTTAAATTCCAGGCTCTGTGTCTTCCTACAAGCAAGACATCATTTCAGGTAAACTCAGTCACTTCAGCTCAAATGAATATAAATCGTTTATGAAAATCACATGTTTCTCGCTCTTAACTGAAAAGCATTGGATGTTAGATGACTTGTGGTTTGTATCAGTTTCAGAAGCAGAGTTGAACTAGAAATGGTCTGTATGTGTAGGAAACAGTGTTCTTTTGTTCTGAGCACACTCACATTTCCTGCTCTATTAGAGACTCTGGAAAGCAAGAGAATGCTTCTTGCTCTAAAGCAGAGTGTGTTTCCTGGATGAGAACTGTGCTGTGTGTTTCCCTTCAGAAATGGAGTTAAATCCCAGGCTCTGTGTCTTCCTACATGTAAGGCATCTTTTCCAGTAAACTCAGTCACTTTTAAGCTCAAAGGAAGCTACATCGTTCACGAAGCTCACATGTTTCTCGCTCTTAATTGAAAGGATTGCATGTTAATGGATCTGTGCTTTGTATCAGTTGCGGAAGAAAGGTTGACCTAGATATGGGCTGTATGTGTAGGAAACACCGTTATTTTGTTCTGACCACAGTCACGTTTTCTGCTGTATTAGAGACACTTAGAAAGCAAGAGCGTGCTTCTTGCTCTAAAGCTGAGTGTGTTTCATGGATGAGAACTGTGCTGCGTGTTTCCCTTCAGAAATGGAGTTAAATTCCAGGCCCCGTGTCTTCCTACAAGCAAGAAATCATTTCAGGAAAACGCAGTCACTTTTCAGCTCAAATGAATATAAATCGTTTACGAAGCTCACACCTTTCTTGCTCTTAACTGAAAAGCATTGGATGTTAGATGTCTTGTGGTTTGTATCAGTTTCAGAAGCACAGTTGAACTAGCAGTGGTCCGTATGTGTGGGAAACACCGTTCTTTTGTTATGAGCGCACTCAAGTTTCCTGCTCAATTAGAGACTCTAGAAAGCAAGAGCGTGCTTCTTCCTATACGCAGAGTGTGTTTCATCGTGAGAACTGTGCTGTGTGTTTCCCTTCAGAAATCGAGTTAAATCCCAGGCTCTGTATCTGCCTACAAGCAAGACTTCGTTTCACGTAAACTCAGTCACCTTTCAGCTCAAACAAAGCTACATCATTCATGTAGCTCACACGTTTCTTGCTCTTAATTCTAAAGCATTGGATGTTAGAGTACCTGTGGTTTGTATCAGTTTCAGAAGCAGAGTTGAACTAGCAATGGTCCTTATGTGTAGGAAACACTGTTCTTTTGTTCAGAGTACCCTCAAGTTTCTGGCTCTATTGGAGACTCTGGAAAGCAAGAACATGCTTCTTGCTCTAAAGCAGAGTGTGTTTCATGGATGAGAACTGTGCTGTGTGTTTCCCTTCAGTAATGGAGTTAAACCCCAGGCTCTGTGTCTTCCTACCTGCAAGACATCTTTTCCAGTAAACTCAGTCACTTTTCAGCTCAAAGGAAGCTACATCGTTCACGAAGCTCACACGTTTCTCACTCTTAACTGGAAAGCATTGCATGTTAATGGGACTGTGCATTGTATCAGTTTCAGAAGAAGAGTTGACCTAGATATGGTCCGTATGTGTAGGAAACACCGTTATTTTGTTCTGACCACAGTCACGTTTCCTGGTGTATTAGAGACTCTTAGAAAGCAAGAGCGTGCTTCTTGCTCTAAAGCCGAGTGTGTTTCATGGATGAGAACTGTGCTGTGTGTTTCCATTCAGAAATGGAGTTAAATTCAAGGATCCGTGTCTTCCTACAAGCAAGACATCATTTCAGTTAAACGCAGTCACTTTTCAGCTCTAATGAATGTAAATCGATATTGAAGCTCAAATGTTTCTTGCTCTTAACTGAAAAGCATTGGATGTTAGATGACTTGTGGTTTGTATCAGTTTCAGAAGCAGAGTTGAACTAAAAGTGGTCCGTATGTGTAGGAAACACTGTTCTTTTGTTCTGGGCACACTCACGGTTCCAGCTCTATTAGAGACTCTAGAAAGCAAGAGCATGCTTCTTCCTATACGCAGAGTGTGTTTCATCGTGAGTACTATGCTGCCTGTTTCCCTTCAGAAATGGAGTTAAATTCCAGGCCCCGTGTCTTCCTACAAGCAAGACATCTTTTCAGGAAAACGCAGTCACTTTTCAGTTCAAATGAATATAAATCTTTTACGATGCTCACACGTTTCTTGCTCTTAACTGTCAAGCATTGGATGTTAGAGGACCTGTGGTTTGTATCAGTTTCAGAAGCAGAGTTGAACAAGCAATGGTCCGTATGTGTAGGAAACACTGTTATTTTGTTCTGAGTACCCTCAAGTTTCTGGCTCTATTAGAGACTCTGGAAAGCAAGAGCATGCTTCTTGCTCTAAAGCAGAGTGTGTTTCATGGATGAGAACTGTGCTGTGTGTTTCCCTTCAGAAATGGAGTTAAATTCCAGGCTCTGTGTCTTCCTACATAAAGACATGTTTTCAGGAAAACTCAGTCACTTTTCAGCTCAAAGGAAGCTACATCGTTCACGAAGCTCACACGTTTCTCGCTATTAACAGGAAAGCATTGCATGTTAGAAGAACTGTGGTTTGTATCAATTTCAGAAGAAGAGTTGACCTAGATATGGTCCGTATGTGTAGGAAACACCATTACTTTGTTTCTGACCACAGTCACGTTTCCTGCTGTATTAGAGACTCTTAGGGGCAAGAGCGTGAACCTTGCTCTAATGCAGAGTAAGTTTCATGGATGAGAACTGTGCTGCGTGTTTCCCTGCAGAAATGGAGTTAAATTCCAGGACCCGTGTCTTCCTACAAGCAAGACATCATTTCAGGTAAACGCAGTCACTTTTCAGCTCTAATGAATGTAAATCATTTATGAAGCTCACACGTTTCTTGCTCTTAACTGAAAAGCATTGGATGTTAGATGACTTGTGATTTGTCTCAGTTTCAGAAGCAGAGTTGAACTAAAAGTGGTCTGTATGTGTAGGAAACACCGTTCTTTTGTTCTGGACACACTCACGTTTCCAGCTCTATTAGAGACTCTATTAAGCAAGAGCGTGCTTCTTCCTCTACGCACAGTGTGTTTCATCGTGAGTACTATGCTGTGTGTTTCCCTTCAGAAATGGAGTTAAATCACAGGCTCTGTATCTTCCTACAAGCAAGAATTCGTTTCACGTAAACTCAGTCTCCTTTCAGCTCCAACAAAGCTACATCGTTCACGTAGCTCACACGTTTCTTGCTCTTAACTGAAAAGCATTGGATGTTAGATGACATGTGGTTTGTATCAGTTTCAGAAGCAGAGTTGAACTAGCAATGGTCCGTATGTGTAGGAAACACCGTTATTGTGTTCTGAGTACCCTCAATTTTCTGGCTCTTTTAGAGACTCTGGAAAGCAAGAGAATGCTTCTTGCTCTAAAGCAGAGTGTGTTTCATGGATGAGAACTGTGCTTTGTGTTTCCCTTCAGAAATGGAGTTAAATTCCAGGCTCTGTGTCTTCCTACAAGCAAGACATCATTTCAGGTAAACTCAGTCACTTCAGCTCAAATGAATATAAATCGTTTATGAAAATCACATGTTTCTCGCTCTTAACTGAAAAGCATTGGATGTTAGATGACTTGTGGTTTGTATCAGTTTCAGAAGCAGAGTTGAACTAGAAATGGTCTGTATGTGTAGGAAACAGTGTTCTTTTGTTCTGAGCACACTCACATTTCCTGCTCTATTAGAGACTCTGGAAAGCAAGAGAATGCTTCTTGCTCTAAAGCAGAGTGTGTTTCCTGGATGAGAACTGTGCTGTGTGTTTCCCTTCAGAAATGGAGTTAAATCCCAGGCTCTGTGTCTTCCTACATGTAAGGCATCTTTTCCAGTAAACTCAGTCACTTTTAAGCTCAAAGGAAGCTACATCGTTCACGAAACTCACATGTTTCTCGCTCTTAATTGAAAGGATTGCATGTTAATGGATCTGTGCTTTGTATCAGTTGCGGAAGAAAGGTTGACCTAGATATGGGCTGTATGTGTAGGAAACACCGTTATTTTGTTCTGACCACAGTCACGTTTTCTGCTGTATTAGAGACACTTAGAAAGCAAGAGCGTGCTTCTTGCTCTAAAGCTGAGTGTGATTCATGGATGAGAACTGTGCTGCGTGTTTCCCTTCAGAAATGGAGTTAAATTCCAGTCCCCGTGTCTTCCTACAAGCAAGAAATCATTTCAGGAAAACGCAGTCACTTTTCAGCTCAAATGAATATAAATCGTTTACGAAGCTCACACCTTTCTTGCTCTTAACTGAAAAGCATTGGATGTTAGATGTCTTGTGGTTTGTATCAGTTTCAGAAGCACAGTTGAACTAGCAGTGGTCCGTATGTGTAGGAAACACCGTTCTTTTGTTATGAGCACACTCAAGTTTCCTGCTCAATTAGAGACTCTAGAAAGCAAGAGCGTGCTTCTTCCTATATGCAGAGTGTGTTTCATCGTGAGAACTGTGCTGTGTGTTTCCCTTCAGAAATCGAGTTAAATCCCAGGCTCTGTATCTTCCTACAAGCAAGACTTCGTTTCACGTAAACTCAGTCACCTTTCAGCTCAAACAAAGCTACATCATTCACGTAGCTCACACGTTTCTTGCTCTTAATTCTAAAGCATTGGATGTTAGAGTACCTGTGGTTTGTATCAGTTTCAGAAGCAGAGTTGAACTAGCAATGGTCCTTATGTGTAGGAAACACTGTTCTTTTGTTCAGAGTACCCTCAAGTTTCTGGCTCTATTGGAGACTCTGGAAAGCAAGAACATGCTTCTTGCTCTAAAGCAGAGTGTGTTTCATGGAAGAGAACTGTGCTGTGTGTTTCCCTTCAGTAATGGAGTTAAACCCCAGGCTCTGTGTCTTCCTACCTGCAAGACATCTTTTCCAGTAAACTCAGTCACTTTTCAGCTCAAAGGAAGCTACATCGTTCACGAAGCTCACACGTTTCTCACTCTTAACTGGAAAGCATTGCATGTTAATGGGACTGTGCATTGTATCAGTTTCAGAAGAAGAGTTGACCTAGATATGGTCCGTATGTGTAGGAAACACCGTTATTTTGTTCTGACCACAGTCACGTTTCCTGGTGTATTAGAGACTCTTAGAAAGCAAGAGCGTGCTTCTTGCTCTAAAGCCGAGTGTGTTTCATGGATGAGAACTGTGCTGTGTGTTTCCATTCAGAAATGGAGTTAAATTCAAGGATCCGTGTTTTCCTACAAGCAAGACATCATTTCAGGTAAACGCAGTCACTTTTCAGCTCTAATGAATGTAAATCGATATTGAAGCTCAAATGTTTCTTGCTCTTAACTGAAAAGCATTGGATGTTAGATGACTTGTGGTTTGTATCAGTTTCAGAAGCAGAGTTGAACTAAAAGTGGTCCGTATGTGTAGGAAACACTGTTCTTTTGTTCTGGGCACACTCACGGTTCCAGCTCTATTAGAGACTCTAGAAAGCAAGAGCATGCTTCTTCCTATACGCAGAGTGTGTTTCATCGTGAGTACTATGCTGCCTGTTTCCCTTCAGAAATGGAGTTAAATTCCAGGCCCCGTGTCTTCCTACAAGCAAGACATCTTTTCAGGAAAACGCAGTCACTTTTCAGTTCAAATGAATATAAATCTTTTACGATGCTCACACGTTTCTTGCTCTTAACTGTCAAGCATTGGATGTTAGAGGACCTGTGGTTTGTATCAGTTTCAGAAGCAGAGTTGAACAAGCAATGGTCCGTATGTGTAGGAAACACTGTTATTTTGTTCTGAGTACCCTCAAGTTTCTGGCTCTATTAGAGACTCTGGAAAGCAAGAGCATGCTTCTTGCTCTAAAGCAGAGTGTGTTTCATGGATGAGAACTGTGCTGTGTGTTTCCCTTCAGAAATGGAGTTAAATTCCAGGCTCTGTGTCTTCCTACATAAAGACATGTTTTCAGGAAAACTCAGTCACTTTTCAGCTCAAAGGAAGCTACATCGTTCACGAAGCTCACACGTTTCTCGCTATTAACAGGAAAGCATTGCATGTTAGAAGAACTGTGGTTTGTATCAATTTCAGAAGAAGAGTTGACCTAGATATGGTCCGTATGTGTAGGAAACACCATTACTTTGTTTCTGACCACAGTCACGTTTCCTGCTGTATTAGAGACTCTTAGGGGCAAGAGCGTGAACCTTGCTCTAATGCAGAGTAAGTTTCATGGATGAGAACTGTGCTGCGTGTTTCCCTGCAGAAATGGAGTTAAATTCCAGGACCCGTGTCTTCCTACAAGCAAGACATCATTTCAGGTAAACGCAGTCACTTTTCAGCTCTAATGAATGTAAATCGTTTATGAAGCTCACACGTTTCTTGCTCTTAACTGAAAAGCATTGGATGTTAGATGACTTGTGATTTGTCTCAGTTTCAGAAGCAGAGTTGAACTAGCAATGGTCTGTATGTGTAGGAAACAGTGTTCTTTTGTTCTGAGCACACTCACATTTCCTGCTCTATTAGAGAATCTGGAAAGCAAGAACATGCTTCTTGCTCTAAAGCAGAGTGTGTTTCCTGGATGAGAACTGTGCTGTGTGTTTCCCTTCAGAAATGGAGTTAAATCCCAGGCTCTGTGTCTTCCTACATGTAAGGCATCTTTTCCAGTAAACTCAGTCACTTTTAAGCTCAAAGGAAGCTACATCGTTCACGAAGCTCACATGTTTCTCGCTCTTAACTTGAAAGGATTGCATGTTAATGGAACTGTGCTTTGTATCAGTTGCGGAAGAAAGGTTGACCTAGATATGGGCTGTATGTGTAGGAAACACCGTTATTTTGTTCTGACCACAGTCACGTTTTCTGCTGTATTAGAGACACTTAGAAAGCAAGAGCGTGCTTCTTGCTCTAAAGCTGAGTGTGTTTCATGGATGAGAACTGTGCTGCGTGTTTCCCTTAAGAAATGGAGTTAAATTCCAGGCCCCGTGTCTTCCTACAAGCAAGAAATCATTTCAGGAAAACGCAGTCACTTTTCAGCTCAAATGAATATAAATCGTTTACGAAGCTCACACCTTTCTTGCTCTTAACTGAAAAGCATTGGATGTTAGATGTCTTGTGGTTTGTATCAGTTTCAGAAGCACAGTTGAACTAGCAGTGGTCCGTATGTGTAGGAAACACCGTTCTTTTGTTCTGACCACAGTCACGTTTTCTGCTGTATTAGAGACACTTAGAAAGCAAGAGCGTGCTTCTTGCTCTAAAGCACAGTGTGTTTCATGGATGAGAACTGTGCTGCGTGTTTCCCTTCAGAAATGGAGTTAAATTCCAGGCTCCGTGTCTTCCTACAAGCAAGAAATGATTTCAGAAAACGCAGTCACTTTTCAGCTCAAATAAATATAAATCGTTTACGAAGCTCAAACCTTTCTTGCTCTTAACTGAAAAGCATTGGATGTTAGATGTCTTGTGGTTTGTATCAGTTTCAGAAGCACAGTTGAACTAGCAGTGGTCCGTATGTGTAGGAAACACCGTTCTTTTGTTATGAGCACACTCAACTTTCCTGCTCAATTAGAGACTCTAGAAAGCAAGAGTGTGCTTCTTCCTTTACAGAGAGTGTGTTTCATTGTGAGAACTGTGCTGTGTGTTTCTTTCAGAAATGGAGTTAAATCACAGGCTCTGTATCTTCCTACAAGCAAGACTTCATTTCACGTAAACTCAGTCACCTTTCAGCTCAAAGAAGCTACATGGTTCACAAAGCTCACATGTTTCTCAATCTTAAATTGAAAGCATTGCATGTCAATGGAACTGTGCTTTGTATCAGTTGCAGAAGAAAGGTTGACCTACATATGGTCCGTATGTGTAAGAAACACCGTTAATTGTTTTGACCACAGTCACTTTGCTGCTGTATTAGAGACACTTAGAAAGCAAGAGCGTGCTTCTTGCTCTAAAGCAGAGTGTGTTTCATGGATGAGAACTGTGCTGTGTGTTTCCCTTAAGAAATGGAGTTAAATCCCAGACTCTGTGTCTTCCTACAAGCAAGATATCTTTTCAAGTATACTCAGTCACTTTTCAGCTCAAAGGAAGCTACATCGTTCACGAAGCTCACAAGTTTCTCGCTCTTAATTGAAAGCATTGCATGTTAATGGAACTGTGCTTTGTATCAGTTGCACAAAAAGAGTTGACCTAGATTAGGTCCGTATGTGTAGGAAACAACGTTATTTTGTGCTGACCACAGTCACGTTTCCTGCTGTATTAGAGACACTTAGAAAACAAGAGCGTGCTTCTTGCTCTAAAGCAGAGTGTGTTTCATGGATGAGAAATGTGGTGTGTGTTTCCCTTCAGAAATGGAGTTAAATTCCAGGCTCTGTGTCTTCCTACAAGCAAGACATCATTTCAGGTAAACTCAGTCACTTCAGCTCAAATGAATATAAATCATTTACGAAGATCACACGTTTCTCGCTCTTAACTGAAAAGCATTGGATGATAGATGACTTGTGGTTTGTATCAGTTTCAGAAGCAGAGTTGAACTAGCAATGGTCCGTATATGTAGGAAACACCGTTCATTTGTTCTGAGCACACTCACGTTTCCTTTTCTATTAGAGACTCTAGAAAGCAAGAGCGTGCTTCTTCCTATACGCAGACTGTGTTTCATTGTGAGAACTGTGCTGTGTGTTTCCCTTCAGAAATGGAGTTAAATCCCAGGCTCTGTATCTTCCTACAAGTAAGACTTCGTTTTACGTAAACTCAGTCACCTTTCAGCTCAAACAATGCTACATCTTTCACGTAGCTCACACGTTTCTTGCTCTTAATTCTAAAGCATTGGAGGTTAGAGTACCTGTGGTTTGTATCAGTTTCAGAAGCAGAGTTGAACAAGCAATGGTCCGTATGTGTAGGAAACACTGTTATTTTGTTCTGAATACGCTCAACTTTCTGGCTCTATTAGAGACTCTGGGAAGCAAGAGAATGCTTCTTGCTCTATAGCAGAGTGTGTTTCATGGATGAGAACTGTGCTGTGTGTTTCCCTTCAGAAATGGAGTTAAATTCCAGGCTCTGTGTCTTCCTACAAGCAAGACATCATTTCAGGTAAACTCAGTCACTTCAGCTCAAATGAATATAAATCGTTTACGAAGATCACATGTTTCTCGCTCTTAACTGAAAAGCATTGGATGTTAGATGACTTGTGGTTTGTATCAGTTTCAGAAGCAGAGTTGAACTAGCAATGGTCTGTTTGTGTAGGAAACAGTGTTCTTTTGTTCTGAGCACACTCACATTTCCTGCACTATTAGAGACTCTGGAAAGCAAGAACATGCTTCTTGCTCTAAAGCAGAGTCTGTTTCATGGATGAGAACTGTGCTGTGTGTTTCCCTTCAGTAATGGAGTTAAATCCCAGGCTCTGTGTCTTCCTACATGCAAGACATCTTTTCCAGTAAACTCAGTCACTTTTAAGCTCAAAGGAAGCTACATCGTTCACGAAGCTCACACGTTTCTCGCTCTTAACTTGAAAGCATTGCATGTTAATGGAGCTGTGCTTTGTATCAGTTTCAGAAGAAGAGTTGTCCTAGATATGGTCCGTATGTGTAGGAAACACCGTTATTTTGTTCTGAGAACAGTCACGTTTCCTGGTGTATTAGAGACTCTTAGAAACCAAGAGCGTGCTTCTTGCTCTAAAGCCGAGTGTGTTTCATGGATGAGAACTGTGCTGTGTGTTTCCATTCAGAAATGGAGTTAAATTCAAGGATACGTGTCTTCCTAGAAGCAAGACATCATTTCAGGTAAACGCAGTCACTTTTCAGCTCTAATGAATGTAAATCGATATTGAAGCTCACATGTTTCTTGCTCTTAACTGAAAAGCATTGGATGTTAGATGACTTGTGGTTTGTATCAGTTTCAGAAGCAGAGTTGAACTAAAAGTGGTCCGTATGTGTAGGAAACACTGTTCTTTTGTTCTGGGTACACTCACGTTTCCAGCTCTTTTAGAGAATTTAGAAAGCAAGAGCATGCTTCTTCCTATACGCAGAGTGTGTTTCATCGTGAGTAGTATGCTGCGTGTTTCCCTTCAGAAATGGAGTTAAATTCCAGGCCCCGTGTCTTCCTACAAGCAAGACATCATTTCAGGAAAACACAGTCACTTTTCAGTTCAAATGAATATAAATCGTTTACGAAGCTCACACGTTTCTTGCTCTTAACTGTCAAGCATTGGATGTTAGAGGACCTGTGGTTTGTATCAGTTTCAGAAGCAGAGTTGAACAAGCAATGGTCCGTATGTGTAGGAAACACTGTTATTTTGTTCTGAATACGCTCAACTTTCTGGCTCTATTAGAGACTCTGGGAAGCAAGAGAATGCTTCTTGCTCTATAGCAGAGTGTGTTTCATGGATGAGAACTGTGCTGTGTGTTTCCCTTCAGAAATGGAGTTAAATTCCAGGCTCTGTGTCTTCCTACAAGCAAGACATCATTTCAGGTAAACTCAGTCACTTCAGCTCAAATGAATATAAATCGTTTACGAAGATCACATGTTTCTCGCTCTTAACTGAAAAGCATTGGATGTTAGATGACTTGTGGTTTGTATCAGTTTCAGAAGCAGAGTTGAACTAGCAATGGTCTGTATGTGTAGGAAACAGTGTTCTTTTGTTCTGAGCACACTCACATTTCCTGCACTATTAGAGACTCTGGAAAGCAAGAACATGCTTCTTGCTCTAAAGCAGAGTCTGTTTCATGGATGAGAACTGTGCTGTGTGTTTCCCTTCAGTAATGGAGTTAAATCCCAGGCTCTGTGTCTTCCTACATGCAAGACATCTTTTCCAGTAAACTCAGTCACTTTTAAGCTCAAAGGAAGCTACATCGTTCACGAAGCTCACACGTTTCTCGCTCTTAACTTGAAAGCATTGCATGTTAATGGAACTGTGCTTTGTATCAGTTTCAGAAGAAGAGTTGTCCTAGATATGGTCCGTATGTGTAGGAAACACCGTTATTTTGTTCTGAGAACAGTCACGTTTCCTGGTGTATTAGAGACTCTTAGAAAGCAAGAGCGTGCTTCTTGCTCTAAAGCCGAGTGTGTTTCATGGATGAGAACTGTGCTGTGTGTTTCCCTTCAGAAATGGAGTTAAATTCCAGGCTCTGTGTCTTCCTACAAGCAAGACATCATTTCAGGTAAATGCAGTCACTTTTCAGCTCAAATGAATATAATCATTTACGAAGCTCACACGCTTCTCGCTCATAACTGTAAAGCACTGGATGTTAGAGGACCTGTGGTTTCTATCAGTTTCAGAAGCAGAGTTGAAAGAGCAATGGTCGGTATGTGTAGGAAACACCGTTCTTTTGTTCTGAGTACCCTCAAGTTTCTGGCTCTTTTAGAGACTGTAGAAAGCAAGAGCATGCTTCGTGTTCTAAAGCAGAGTGTGTTTCATGGATTAGAACTGTGCTTTGTGTTTCCCTTCAGAAATGGAGTTAAATTCCAGGCCCCGTGTCTTCCTACAAGCAAGACATCATTTCAGGTAAACGCAGTCACTTTTCAGCTGAAATGAATATAAATCGTTTACGAAGCTCACACGTTTCTAGCTCTTAACTGAAAAGTATTGGATGTAGATGACTTGTGGTTTGTATCAGTTTCAGAAACGGAGTTGAACTAGCAATGATCCGTATATGTAGGAAACACTGTTCTTTTGTTCCGCGCGCACTCACGTTTCCTGCTCTATTAGAGACTCTAGAAAGCCAGAGCATGTCTCTTCCTATACGCAGTGTGTTTCATCGAGAGAACTGTGCTGTGTGTTTCCCTTCAGAAATGGAGTTAAATTCCAGGATCTGTGTCTTCCCACAAGCAAGACATCATTTCAGGTAAACGCAGTCAGTTTTCAGGTCAAATGAATATAAATCGTTTACAAAGATCACACGTTTCACGCTCTTCACTGAAAAGCATTGGATGTTAGATGACTTGGGGTTTGGTCAGTTTCAGAAGAAGAGTTGAACTAGCAATGGTCCGTTTATGTAGGAAACACCGTTATTTTGTTCAGAGTACCCTGATGTATCTGGCTCTATTAGAGACTCTAGAATGCAAGAGCATGCTTCGTGCTCTAAACCAGAGTGTGTTTCATGGATGAGAACTGTGCTTTGTGTTTCCCTTCAGAAATGGAGTTAAATTCCAGGCTCTGTGTCTTCCTACAAGCAAGACATCTTTTCAAGTAAACTCAGTCACTTTTCAGCTCAAAGGAAGCTACATCATTCACGAAGCTCACACGTTTCTTGCTCTTAACAGGAAAGCAATGCATGTTACAGGAACTGTGGTTTGTATCAGTTTCAGAAGCAGAGTTGTACTAGCAATGCTCCGAATGTGTAGGAAACACCATTCTTTTGCTCTGAGCACACTTTCAAGTTTCTGGCACTATTATAGACTCTAGAAAGCAAGAGCATGCTTCTTGCTCTAAAGCATAGTGTGTTTCATGCATGAGAACTGTGCTGTGTGTTTCTCTTCAGAAATGGAGTTAAATCCCAGACTCTGTGTCTTCCTACAAGCAAGACATCTTTTCACGTAAACTCAGTCACTTTTCAGCTCAAAGGATGCTACATCGTTCACGAAGCTCACACGTTTCTCGCTCTAAAGTGGAAAGCATTGCATGTTAATGGAACTGTGCTTTGTTTCAGTTTCAGATGAAGAGTTGACCTAGATATGGTCCGTATGTGTAGGAAACACCATTATTTTCTTCTGACCACAGTCACGTTTCCTTCTGTATTAGAGATTCTTAGAAAGCAAGAGCGTGCTTCTTGCTCTAAAGCAGAGTGTGCATCGTGGATGAGAACTGTGCTGTGTGTTTCTCTTCAGAAATGGAGTTAAATCCCAGGCTCTGTGTCTTCCTACAAGCAAGATATCTTTTCAGGTAAACTCAGTGACTTTTCAGCTCAAAGGAAGCTACATCGTTCACGTAGCTCACACGTTACTTGCTCTTAACTGAAAAGCATTGGATGTTAGATGACATGTGGTTTGTATCAGTTTCAGAAGCAGAGTGGTACTAGCAATGGTCCGAATGTGTAGGAAACACCGTTCTTTTTTTCCGGGCACACTCACGTTTCAACCTCTATTAGAGACTCTAGAAAGCAAGAGCGTGTTTCTTCCTATACGCACAGTGTGTTTCATCGTGAGTGCTATGCTGTGTGTTTCCCTTCAGAAATGGAGTTAAATCACAGGCTCTGTATCTTCCTACAAGCAAGACTTCGTTTCAAGTAAACTCAGTCTCCTTTGAGCTCAAACAAAGCTACATCGTTCACGTAGCTCACACGTTTCTTGCTCTTAACTGAAAAGCATTGGATGTTAGATGACATGTAGTTTGTATCATTTTCAGAAGCAGAGTTGAACTAGCAATGGTCCCTATATGTAGGAAACACCGTTATGTTGTTCTGACCACAGTCACATTTCCTGCTGTATTAGAGACTTTTAGAAAGCAAGAGCGTTCTTCTTGCTCTAAAGCAGAGTGTGTTTCATGGATGAGAACTGTGCTTTGTGTTTCCCTTCAGAAATGGAGTTAAATCCCAGGCTCTGTGTCTTCCTACAAGCAAGACATCATTTCAGGTAAACTCAGTCACTTTTCAGCTCAAAGGAAGCTACATCGTTCATGAAGCTCACACGTTTCTTGCTCTTAACTGGAAAGCATTGCATGTTAGAGGAACTGTGGTTTGTATCAGTTTCAGAAGAAGGGTTGACCTAGATTTGGTCCGTATGTGTAGGAAACTCAGTTATTTTGTTCAGACCACAGTCACGTTTCCTGCTGTATTAGAGAGTCTTAGAAAGAAAGAGCGTGCTTCTTGATCTAAAGCAGAGTGTGTTTCATGGATGAGAAATGTGCTGTGTGTTTCGCTTCAGAAATGGAGTTAAATCACAGGCTCAGTATCTTCCTACAAGCAAGAATTCGTTTCACGTAAACTCAGTCACATTTCAGCTCAAACAAAGCTACATCGTTCACGTAGCTCACACGTTTCTTGCTCTTAACTGTAAAGCATTGGATGTTAGAGGACCGGTGGTTTGTATTAGTTTCAGAAGCAGAGTTGAACTAGCAATGGTCCGTATGTGTAGGAAACACCGTTCTTTGTTCAGAGTACCCTCAATTTCTGGCTCTATTAGAGACTCTAGAAAGCAAGAGCATGCTTCGTGTTCTAAAGCAGAGTGTGTTTCATGGATGAGAACTCTTTTTTGTGTTTCCCTTATGAAATGGAGTTAAATTCCAGGCTCTGTGTCTTCCTACAAGCAAGACATCTTTTCAGGTAAACTCAGTCACATTTCAGCTCAAAGGAAGCTACATCGTTCACTAAGCTCAAGCGTTTTTCGCTCTTAACGGGAAAGCATTGCATGTTAGAGGAACTGTGGTTTGTATCAGTTTCAGAAGAAGAGTTGAACTAGCTAAGGTCCGTATGTGTAGGAAACACCGTTCTTTTGTTCTGAGCACACTCACGTTTCCTGCTCTATTAGAGAGTCTAGAAATCAAGAGCGTGCTTCTTCCTATAGGCAGCGTGTGTTTCATCGTGAGAACTGTGCTGTGTGTTTCCCTTCAGAAATGGAGTTAAATCCCAGGCTCTGTGTCTTCCTACAAGCAAGACATCATTTCAGGTAAACTCAGTCACTTTTCAGCTCAAAGGAAGCCACATCGTTCATGAAGCTCACACGTTTCTCGCTCTTAACTGGAAAGCATTGCATGTTAATGGAACTGTGCTTTGTATCAGTTTCAGAAGAAGAGTTGTCCTAGATATGGTCCGTATGTGTAGGAAACACCGTTATTTTGTTCTGAGAACAGTCACGTTTCCTGGTGTATTAGAGACTCTTAGAAAGCAAGAGCGTGCTTCTTGCTCTAAAGCCGAGTGTGTTTCATGGATGAGAACTGTGCTGTGTGTTTCCCTTCAGAAATGGAGTTAAATTCCAGGCCCCGTGTCTTCCTACAAGCAAGACATCATTTCAGGTAAACGCAGTCACTTTTCAGCTGAAATGAATATAAATCGTTTACGAAGCTCACACGTCTCTAGCTCTTAACTGAAAAGTATTGGATGTAGATGACTTGTGGTTTGTATCAGTTTCAGAAACGGAGTTGAACTAGCAATGATCCGTATATGTAGGAAACACTGTTCTTTTGTTCTGCGCGCACTCACGTTTCCTGCTCTATTAGAGACTCTAGAAAGCAAGAGCATGCCTCTTCCTATACGCAGTGTGTTTCATCGTGAGAACTGTGCTGTGTGTTTCCCTTCAGAAATGGAGTTCAATCACAGGCTCTGTATCTTCCTACAAGCAAGAGTTCATTTCATGTAAACTCATTCACGTTGCACTCAAACAATGCTACATCGTACACGTAACTCACAAGTTTCTTGCTCCTAACTGTAAAGCATTGGGTGTTAGAGGACGTGTGGTTTGTATCAGTTTCAGAAGCAGAGTTGATCTAGCAATGATCCCTATGTGTAGGAAACACCGTTCTTTTGTTCTGAGTACACTCAAGTTTCTGGCTCTATTAGAGACTCTGGAAAGCAAGAGCATGCTCCTTGCTCCAAAGCAGAGTGTGTTTCATGGATGAGAACTGTGCTGTGTGTTTCCCTTCAGAAATGGAGTTAAATTCCAGGATCTGTGTCTTCCCACAAGCAAGACATCATTTCAGGTAAACGCAGTCAGTTTTCAGGTCAAATGAATATAAATCGTTTACAAAGATCACACGTTTCACGCTCTTCACTGAAAAGCATTGGATGTTAGATGACTTGGGGTTTGTATCAGTTTCAGAAGAAGAGTTGAACTAGCAATGGTCCGTTTATGTAGGAAACACCGTTATTTTGTTCAGAGTACCCTGATGTATCTGGCTCTATTAGAGACTCTAGAATGCAAGAGCATGCTTCGTGCTCTAAACCAGAGTGTGTTTCATGGATGAGAACTGTGCTTTGTGTTTCCCTTCAGAAATGGAGTTAAATTCCAGGCTCTGTGTCTCCCTACAAGCAAGACATCTTTTCAAGTAAACTCAGTCACTTTTCAGCTCAAAGGAAGCTACATCGTTCACGAAGCTCACACGTTTCTTGCTCTTAACTGGAAAGCAATGCATGTTACAGGAACTGTGGATTGTATCAGTTTCAGAAGCAGAGTTGTACTAGCAATGCTCCGAATGTGTAGGAAACACCGTTCTTTTGCTCTGAGCACACTTTCAAGTTTCTGGCACTATTATAGACTCTAGAAAGCAAGAGCATGCTTCTTGCTCTAAAGCATAGTGTGTTTCATGCATGAGAACTGTGCTGTGTGTTTCTCTTCAGAAATGGAGTTAAATCCCAGACTCTGTGTCTTCCTACAAGCAAGACATCTTTTCACGTAAACTCAGTCACTTTTCAGCTCAAAGGATGCTACATCGTTCACGAAGCTCACACGTTTCTCGCTCTAAAGTGGAAAGCATTGCATGTTAATGGAACTGTGCTTTGTTTCAGTTTCAGATGAAGAGTTGACATAGATATGGTCCGTATGTGTAGGAAACACCGTTATTTTCTTCTGACCACAGTCACGTTTCCTTCTGTATTAGAGATTCTTAGAAAGCAAGAGCGTGCATCTTGCTCTAAAGCAGAGGGTGTTTCATGGAGGACAACTGTGCTGTGTGTTTCCCTTCAGAAACGGAGTTAAATCCTAGGCTCTGTGTCTTCCTACAAGCAAGACTTCGTTTAAGGTAAACTAACTCACATTTCAGATCAAACAAAGCTACATCTTTTACGTAGCTCACCCGTTTCTTGCTCTAACTGAAAAGCATTGGATATTAGAGGGACAGTGGTTTGTATCAGTTTCAGAAGCAGAGTTGGACTAGATATGGTCTGTATGAGTAGGAAAATACGTTATTTTGTTCTGAGCACACTCATGTTTCCTACTCTATTAGAGACTCTAGAAAGCAAGAGCGTGCTTCCTCCTATAAGCAGAGTGTGTTTCATCGTGAGATCTGTGCTGTGTGTTTCCCTTCAGAAATGGAGTTAAATCACAGGCTCTGTATCTTCCTACAAGCAATACTTCGTTTCACATAAACTCAGTCACCTTTCAGCTCAAACAAATATACATCGTTCACGTAGCTCACACGTTTCTTGCTCTTAACTGTAAAACATTGGATGTTAGAGGACCTGTCGTTTGTATCAGGTTCAGAAGTAGAGTTGAACTAGCAATGGTCCGTGTGTGTAAGAAACACAGTTCTTTTGTTCAGAGTACCCTCAACTTTCTGGTTCTATTAGAGACTCTAGAAAGCAAGAGCATGGTTCGTGTTCTAAAGCAGAGTGTGTTTCATGGATGAGAACTCTTTTTTGTGTTTCCCTTATGAAATGGAGTTAAATTCCAGGCTCTGTGTCTTCCTACAAGCAAGACATCTTTTCAGGTAAACTCAGTCACATTTCAGCTCAAAGGAAGCTACATCGTTCACGAAGCTCACAGGTTTTTCGCTCTTAACGGGAAAGCATTGCATGTTAGAGGAACTGTGATTTGTGTCAGATTCAGAAGAAGAGTTGAACTAGCTAAGGTCCGTATGTGTAGGAAACACCGTTCTTTTGTTCTGAGCACACTCACGTTTCCTGCTCTATTAGAGAGTCTAGAAAGCAAGAGCGTGCTTCTTCCTATATGCAGCGTGTGTTTCATCGTGAGAACTGTGCTGTGTGTTTCCCTTCAGAAATGGAGTTAAATCCCAGGCTCTGTGTCTTCCTACAAGCAAGACATCATTTCAGGTAAACTCAGTCACTTTTCAGCTCAAAGGAAGCTACATCGTTCATGAAGCTCACACGTTTCTCGCTCTTAACTGGAAAGCATTGCATGTTAATGGAACTGTGCTTTGTATCAGTTTCAGAAGAAGAGTTGAACTAGCAATGGTCCATATGTGTAGGAAACACCGTTCTTTTGTTCTGAGCACACTAATGTTTCTTGCTTTATTAGAGCCTCTAGAAAGCAAGAGAATGCTTCGTGTTCTAAAGCAGAGTGTGTTTCATGGATGAGAACTGTGCTATGTGTTTCCCTTCAGAAATGCATTTAAATCCCAGACTCTGTGTCTTCCTACAAGCAATACATCTTTTCAGGGAAGCTCAGTCACTTTTCAGCTCAAAGGAAGCTACATCGTTCACGAAGCTCACAGGTTTCTTGCTCTTAACTGGAAAGCATTGCATGTTAGTGGAACTGTGGTTTGTATCAGTTTCAGAAGAAGAGTTGTCCGAGATATGGTCAGTATGGGTAGGAATCACCGTTATTTTGTTCTGACCACAGTCAATTTTTCGGCTGTATAGAGACTCTTAGAAAGAGAGCGTTCTTCTTGCTCTAAAGCAGAGTGTGTTTCATGGATGAGAACTGTGCTGTGTGTTTCCCTTCAGAAATGGAGTTAAATTCCAGGCTCTGTGTCTTCCTAAAAGCAAGACATCTTTTCAGGTAAACTCAGTGACTTTTCAGCTCAAAGGAAGCTACATCGTTCACGTAGCTCACCCTTTCTTGCTCTTAACTGTAAAGCATTGGATATTAGAGGACCTGGGGTTTGTATCAGTTTCAGAAGCAGAGTTGAACTAGCAATGGTGCGTATGTGTAGGAAACCCCGTTGTTTTGTTCGGCGTACACTAAATTTCTGGCTCTATTAGAGTCTCTAGAAAGCAAGAGCATGCTTCTTGCTCTAAAGCAGAGTGTGTTTCATGGATGGGAACTGTGCTGTGTGTTTCCCTTCAGAAACGGATTTAAATCCCAGGCTCTGTGTCTTCCTAGAAGCAAGACATCATTTCAGGTAAACTCAGTCACTTTTCAGCTCAAAGGAAGCTACATCGTTCACGAAGCTCACACATTTCTCACTCTTAACTGGAAAGCATTGCATGTTAATGGAACTGTGCTTTGTATCGGTTTCAGAAGAAGAGTTGACCTAGATATGGTCCGTATATGTAGGAAACACCGTTATTTTGTTCTGACCACAGTCACGTTTATTGGTGAATTAGAGACTCTTAGAAAGCAAGAGCGTGCTTCTTGCTCTAAAGCAGAGTGTGTTTCATGGATGAGCACTGTGCTGTGTGTCACCCTTTAGAAGTGGAGTTAAATTCCAGGCTCTGTGTCTTGCTACAAGCAAGACATCATTTCAGGTAAACTCAATCACTTTTCAGCTCAAATGAAATAAATCGTTTACAAAGCTCACAGGTTTCTCGCACTTAACTGAAAAGCATAGGATGTTAGATAATATGTGGTTTGTATCAGTTTCAGAAGCAGAGTCGAACTAGCTAAGGTCCGTATGCGTAGGAAACACCGTTCTTTTGCTCTGAGCACACTCACGTTTCCTGGTGTATTACAGAGTGTCGAAAGCAAGAGCGTGCTTCTTCCTATATGCAGCGTGTGTTTCATCGTGAGAACTGCGCTGTGTGTTTCCCTCAGAAATGGAGTTAAATCCCAGGCTCTGTGTCTTCCTACAAGCAAGACATCATTTCAGGTAAACTCAGTCACTTTTCAGCTCAAAGGAAGCTACATCGTTCATGAAGCTCACACGTTTCTCGCTCTTAACTGGAAAGCATTGCATGTTAATGGAACTGTGCTTTGTATCAGTTTCAGAAGAAGAGTTGAACTAGCAATGGTCCATATGTGTAGGAAACACCGTTCTTTTGTTCTGAGCACACTAATGTTTCTTGCTTTATTAGAGCCTCTAGAAAGCAAGAGAATGCTTCGTGTACTAAAGCCGAGTGTGTTTCATGGATGAGAACTGTGCTGTGTGTTTCCTTTCAGAATTGGATTTAAATCCCAGACTCTGTGTCTTCCTACAAGCAAGACATCTTTTCAGGTAAACTCAGTCACTTTTCAGCTCAAAGGAAGCTACATCGTTCACGAAGCTCACATGTTTCTCACTCTTAACTGGAAAGCATTGCATGTTAGTGGAACTGTGGTTTGTATCAGTTTCAGAAGAAGAGTTGTCCTAGATATGGTCAGTATGGGTAGGAATCACCGTTATTTTGTTCTGACCACAGTCAATTTTTCTGCTGTATAGAGACTCTTAGAAAGAAAGAGCGTGCTTCTTGCTCTAAAGCAGAGTGTGTTTCATGGATGAGAACTGTGCTGTGTGTTTCCCTTCAGAAATGGAGTTAAATTCCAGGCTCTGTGTCTTCCTACAAGCAAGACATCATTTCAGGTAAACGCAGCCACTTTTCAGCTCAAATGAATATAAATCGTTTACGAAGTTCACACGTTTCTCGCTCTTAATTGTAAAGCATTGGATGTTAAAGGACCTGTGGTTTGTATCAGTTTAAGAAGCAGAATTGAACTAGCTATGGTCCGTATGAGTTGGAAACACCGTTCTTTTGTTCTGAGCACACTTTCAAGTTTCTGGCTCTATTAGAGTCTCTAGAAAGCAAGAGCGTGCTTCTTGCTCTAAAGCAGAGTGTGTTTCACAGAGGACAACTGTGCTGTGTGTTTCCCTTCAGAAACGGAGTTAAATCGCAGGCTCTGTGTCTTCCTACAAGCAAGACTTCATTTCAGGTAAACTAACTCACGTTTCAGATAAAACAATGCTACATCTTTTATGTAGCTCACCCGTTTCTTGCTCTAACTGAAAAGCATTGGATATTAAAGGAACTGTGGTTTGGATCAGTTTCAGAAGCAGAGTTGAACTAGCAATGGTCTGTATGTGTAGGAAACACCGTGCTTTTGTTCTGAGCTCACTTTCAAGTTTCTGGCTCTATTAGAAACTCTAGAAAGCAAGAGCATGCTTCTTGCTCTAAAGCAGAGTGTGTTACACGGAGGACAACTGTGCTGTGTATTTCCCTTCAGAAATGGAGTTAAATCCCAGGCTCTGTGTCTTCCTACAAGCAAGACATCATTTCAGGTAAACACAGTCACTATACAGCTCAAATGAATATAAATCATTTACTAAGCTCACACGTTTCTTGCTCTTAAATGAAAAGCATTGTATGTTAGATGACTTGTGGTTTGTATCAGTTTCAGAAGCAGAGTAGAACTAGCAATGGTCTGTATGTGTAGGAAACACCGTTCTTTTGTTCTGAGCTCACTTTCAAGTTTCTGGCTCTATTAGAGACTCTAGAAAGCAAGAGCGTGCTTCTTGCTCTAAAGCAGAGTGTGTTTCACAGAGGACAACTGTGCTGTGTGTTTCCCTTCAGAAACGGAGTTAAATCGCAGGCTCTGTGTCTTCCTACAAGCAAGACTTCATTTCAGGTAAACTAACTCACGTTTCAGATAAAACAATGCTACATCTTTTATGTAGCTCACCCGTTTCTTGCTCTAACTGAAAAGCATTGGATATTAAAGGAACTGTGGTTTGGATCAGTTTCAGAAGCAGAGTTGAACTAGCAATGGTCTGTATGTGTAGGAAACACCGTGCTTTTGTTCTGAGCTCACTTTCAAGTTTCTGGCTCTATTAGAAACTCTAGAAAGCAAGAGCATGCTTCTTGCTCTAAAGCAGAGTGTGTTACACGGAGGACAACTGTGCTGTGTATTTCCCTTCAGAAATGGAGTTAAATCCCAGGCTCTGTGTCTTCCTACAAGCAAGACATCATTTCAGGTAAACACAGTCACTATACAGCTCAAATGAATATAAATCATTTACTAAGCTCACACGTTTCTTGCTCTTAAATGAAAAGCATTGTATGTTAGATGACTTGTGGTTTGTATCAGTTTCAGAAGCAGAGTAGAACTAGCAATGGTCTGTATGTGTAGGAAACACCGTTCTTTTGTTCTGAGCTCACTTTCAAGTTTCTGGCTCTATTAGAGACTCTAGAAAGCAAGAGCGTGCTTCTTGCTCTAAAGCAGAGTATGTTACACGGAGGACAACTGTGCTGTGTTTTTCCCTTCAGAAATGGAGTTATATCCCAGGCTCTGTGTCTTCCTACAAGCAAGACTTCGTTTCAGGTAAACTCACTCACCTTTCAGCTCAAACAAAGCTGCATCGTTTATTTAGCCCACACGTTTCTTGCTCTAAATGAAAAGCATTGGATATTAGAGGAACTGTGGTTTGGATCAGTTTCAGAAGCAGAGTTGGACTAGATATGGTCTGTATGTGTAGGAAACTCCGTTCTTTTGTTCTGAGCACACTCACGTTTCCTGCAATATTAGAGACTCTTGAAAGCAAGAGCGTTCTTCTTCAGATACACAAAATGTTTTTCATTGTGAGAAATGTGCTGTGTGTTTCCCTTCACAAATGGAGTTAAATCACAGGCTCTGTATCTTCCTACAAGCAAGACTTCGTTTCACGTTAACTCAGTCACCGTTCAGCTCAAACAAAGCTACATCGTTTCTTGTAGCTCACACGTTTCTTGCTCTTAACTGGAAAGCATTGGATGTTAGAGGAACTGTGATTTGTATCAGTTTAAGTAGCAGAGTTGAACTAGCAATGATCCATATGTGTAGGAAACACCGTTCTTTTGTTCAGAGTGCCCTCAATTTCTGGCTCTATTAGGGACTCTAGAAAGCAAGAGCATGCTTCGTGTTCTAAAGCAGAGTGTGTTTCATGGATGAGAACTGTGCTGTGTGTTTCCCTTCAGAAATGGAGTTAAATCCCAGGCTCTGTGTCTTCCTACAAGCAAGACATCATTTCAGGTAAACTCAGTCACATTTCAGCTCAAAGGAAGCTACATCGTTCACGAAACTCACACGTTTCTCGCTCTTAACTGGAAAGCATTGCATGTCAATGGAACTGTGGTTTGTATCAGTTTTAGAAGAAGAGTTGACCTAGATATGGTCCATATGTGTAGGAAACACCGTTATTTTGTTCTGACCACAGTCACGTTTTGGCAGTATTAGAGACTCTTAGAAAGCAAGAGCGTGCTTCTTGCTCTAAAGCAGAGTGTGTTACACGGAGGACAACTGTGCTGTGTTTTTCCCTTCAGAAATGGAGTTATATCCCAGGCTCTGTGTCTTCCTACAAGCAAGACTTCGTTTCAGGTAAACTCACTCACCTTTCAGCTCAAACAAAGCTGCATCGTTTATTTAGCCCACACGTTTCTTGCTCTAAATGAAAAGCATTGGATATTAGAGGAACTGTGGTTTGGATCAGTTTCAGAAGCAGAGTTGGACTAGATATGGTCTGTATGTGTAGGAAACTCTGTTCTTTTTTTCTGAGCACACTCACGTTTCCTGCAATATTAGAGACTCTTGAAAGCAAGAGCGTTCTTCTTCAGATACACAAAATGTTTTTCATTGTGAGAAATGTGCTGTGTGTTTCCCTTCACAAATGGAGTTAAATCACAGGCTCTGTATCTTCCTACAAGCAAGACTTCGTTTCACGTTAACTCAGTCACCTTTCAGCTCAAACAAAGCTACATCGTTTCTTGTAGCTCACACGTTTCTTGCTCTTAACTGGAAAGCATTGGATGTTAGAGGAACTGTGATTTGTATCAGTTTAAGTAGCAGAGTTGAACTAGCAATGATCCATATGTGTAGGAAACACCGTTCTTTTGTTCAGAGTGCCCTCAATTTCTGGCTCTATTAGGGACTCTAGAAAGCAAGAGCATGCTTCGTGTTCTAAAGCAGAGTGTGTTTCATGGATGAGAACTGTGCTGTGTGTTTCCCTTCAGAAATGGAGTTAAATCCCAGGCTCTGTGTCTTCCTACAAGCAAGACATCATTTCAGGTAAACTCAGTCACATTTCAGCTCAAAGGAAGCTACATCGTTCACGAAACTCACACGTTTCTCGCTCTTAACTGGAAAGCATTGCATGTCAATGGAACTGTGGTTTGTATCAGTTTTAGAAGAAGAGTTGACCTAGATATGGTCCGTATGTGTAGGAAACACCGTTATTTTGTTCTGACCACAGTCACGTTTTGGCAGTATTAGAGACTCTTAGAAAGCAAGAGCGTGCTTCTTGCTCTAAAGCAGAGTGTGTTTCATGGATGGAACTGTGCTGTGTGTTTCTCTTCAGAAATGGAGTTTAATTCCAGGCTCTGTGTCTTCCTGCAAGCAAGACATCATTTCAGGTAAACGCAGTCACTTTTCAGCTCAAATGAATATAAATCGTTTAGGAAGCTCACACGTTTCTCGCTCTTAACTGAAAAGCATTGGATGTTAGATAACTTGTGGTTTGTATCAGTTTCAGAAGCAGAGTTCAACTAGCAATGGTCCGTATGTGTTGGAAACACCGTTCTTTTGTTCTGAGCACACTTTCAAGTTTCTGGCTCTATTATAGACTCTAGAAAGCAAGAGCGTGCTTCTTGCTCTAAAGCAGAGTGTGTTACATGGAAGACAACTGTGCTGTGTGTTTCCCTTCAGAAATGGAGTTAAATCCCCGGCTCTGTGTCTTTCTACAAGCAAGACTTCGTTTCAGGTAAACTAACTCACGTTTCAGCTCAAACAAATCTACATCTTTTACGTAGCTCACACGTTTCTGGCTGTATCTGAAAAGCATTGGATATTAGAGGAACTTTGGTTTGTATCAGTTTCAGAAGAAGAGTTGTCCTAGATATGGTCTGTATGTGTAGGAAACTCCGTTCTTTTGTTCTGAGCACACTCACGTTTCCTGCTGTATTAGAGAATCTAGAAAGCAAGAGCGTGCTTCTTCCTATACACAGAATGTGTTTCATCGTCAGAACTGTGCTGTGTGTTTCCCTTCAGAAATGGAGTTAAATCCCAGGCTCTTTATCTTCCTACAAGCAAGACTTCGATTCACGTAAACTCAGTCACTTTTCAGCTCAAAAAAAGCTACATTGTTCACGTAGCTCACATGTTTCTTGCTCTTATCTGTAAATCATTGGATGATAGAGGACATGTGGTTTGTATAAGTTTCAGAAGCAGAGTAGAACTAGATATGGTCCGTATGTGTAGGAAACACCGTTCTTTTGTTCTGAGTACCCTCAATTTTCTGGATCTATTAGAGATTCTTGAAAGCAAGACAATGCTTCTTGCTCTAAAGCAGATTGTGTTTCATGGATGAGAACTGTGCTGTCTGTTTCCCTTGAGAAATGGAGTTAAATCCCAGGCTCTGTGTCTTCCTACAAGCAAGACATATTTTCTGGTAAACTCAGTCACTTTTCAGCTCAAAGGAAGCTACATATTTCACCACGCTCACACGTTTTTCACTCTACACTAGATAGCATTGCATGTTAGAGGATCTGTGGTTTGTATCAGTTTCAGAAGAAGAGTTGACCTAGATATGGTCAGTATGTGTAGGAAACCCCGTTAATTTGTTCTGACCAGAGTCACGTTTCCTGCTGTATTAGAGACCCTTAAAAAGCAAGAGCATGCTTCTTGCACTAAAGCAGAGTGTGATTCGTGGATGAGAACTGTGCTGTGTGTTTCCCTTCAGAAATGGAGTTAAATTCCAGGCTCTGTGTCTTCCTGCAAGCAAGACATCATTTCAGGTAAACGCAGTCACTTTTCAGCTCAAATGAATATAAATCGTTTAGGAAGCTCACACGTTTCTCGCTCTTAACTGAAAAGCATTGGATGTTAGATAACTTGTGGTTTGTATCAGTTTCAGAAGGAGAGTTCAACTAGCAATGGTCCGTATGTGTTGGAAACACCGTTCTTTTGTTCTGAGCACACTTTCAAGTTTCTGGCTCTATTATAGATTCTAGAAAGCAAGAGCGTGCTTCTTGCTCTAAAGCAGAGTGTGTTACAGGGAAGACAACTGTCCTGTGTGATTCCCTTCAGAAATGGAGTTAAATCCCAGGCTCTTGGTCTTCCTACAAGCAAGACATATTTTCAGGTAAACTCAGTCACTTTTCAGCTCAAAGGAAGCTACATCATTCACGAAGCTCACACGTTTCGCGCTCTTAACTTCAAAGCATTACATGTTAATGGAACTGTGCTTTGTTTCAGTTTCAAAAGAAGAGTTGACCTAGATATGGTACGTATGTGTAGGAAACACCGTTATTTTGTTCTGACCACAGTCACGTTTCCTGCTGTATTATAGACTCTTAGAAAGCAAGAGCATGCTTCGTGTTCTAAAGCAGAGTGTGTTTCATGGATGAGAACTGTGCTGAGTGTTTCCCTTCAGAAATGGAGTTAAATTCCCGGCTCTGTGTCTTCCTACAAGCAAGACATCATTTCTGGTAAACGCAGTCACTTTTCAGCTCAATGATTATAAATCGTTTACGAAGCTCACATGTTTCTCACTCTTAACTGAAAAGCATTGGATGTTAGATGACTTGTGCTTGGTATCAGTTTCAGAAGCAGAGTTGGACTTGCAATGGTCCGTATGTGTTGGAAACACTGTTATTTGATCTTAGCACACTTTCAAGTTTCTGGCTCTATTATAGAATCTAGAAAGCAAGAGCATGCTTTTTGCTCTAAAGCAGAGTGTGTTTCATGGATGAGAACCGAGCTGTGTGTTTCCCTTCAGAAATGGAGTTAAATCCCAGGCTCTGTGTCTTCCTACAAGCAAGACTTCATTTCAGGTAAACTCACTCACGTTTCAGCTCAAACAAATCTACATCTTTTACGTAGCTCACACGTTTCTTGCTGTAACTGAAAAGAATTGGATATTAGAGGAACTGTGGTTTGTATCAGTTTCAGAAGAAGAGTTGACCTAGATATGGTCCGTATGTGTAGGAAACACCATTCTTTTGTTCTGAGTACCCTCAATTTTCTGGATCTATTAGAGTCTCTAGAAAGCAAGACCATGCTTCTTGCTCTAAAGCAGATTGTGTTTCATGGATGAGAACTGTGCTGTGTGTTTCCCTTCAGAAATGGTGTTAAATCCCAGGCTCTTTGTCTTCCTTCAGCAAGACATATTTTCAGGTAAACTCAGTCACTTTTCAGCTCAAAGGAAGCTACATTGTTCACCAAGCTCACACGATTTTCACTCTACACTGGAAAGCATTGCATGTTAGAGGAACTGTGGTTTGTATCAGTTTCAGAAGAAGAGTTGACCTAGATATGGTCAGTATGTGTTGGAAACACCGTTATTTTGTTCTGACCAGAGTCACGTTTCCTGCTGTATTAGAGACCCTTAAAAAGCAAGAGCGTGCTTCTTGCTCTAAAGCATAGTGTGATTCGTGGATGAGAACTGTGCTGTGTGATTCCCTTCAGAAATGGAGTTAAATTCCAGGCTCTGTGTCTTCCTGCAAGCAAGACATCATTTCAGGTAAACTCAGTCACTTTTCAGCTCAAATGAATATAAATCGTTTAGGAAGCTCACACGTTTCTCGCTCTTAACTGAAAAGCATTGGATGTTAGATAACTTGTGGTTTGTTTCAGTTTCAGAAGCAGAGTTCAACTAGCAATGGTCCGTGTGTGTTGGAAACACCGTTCTTTTGTTCTGAGCACACTTTCAAGTTTCTGGCTCTATTATAGACTTGAGAAAGCAAGAGCGTGCTTCTTCCTGTACACAGAGTGTCTTTCATCATGAGAACTGTGCTGTGTGTTTCCCTTTAGAAATGGGGTTCAATCACAGGCTCTGTATCTTCCTACAAGCAAGACTTCGTTTCACGTAAACTCAGTCAACTTTCAGCTCAAACAAAGCTACATCGTTCACGTAGCTCACACGTATCTTGCTCTTAACTGAAAAGCAGTGGATGTGAGATGACTTGTGGTTGTATCAGTTTCAGAAGCAGAGTTGAACTAGCAATGGTCCGTATGTGAAGGAAACAACGTTCTTTTATTCTGAGCACACTTTCAAGTTTCTGGCTCTATTGGAGACTCTAGAAAGCAAGTGCGTGCTTCTTGCTCTAAAGCAGAGTGTGTTTCATGGATGACAACTGTGCTGTGTTTTTCCCATCAGAAATGGAGTTAAATTCCAGGCTCTGTGTCTTCCTACAGGCAAGACATCATTTCAGGTAAACGCAGTCACTTTTCAACTCAAATTAATATAAATCGTTTACAAAGCTCACACGTTTCTCGCTCTTAACTGAAAAGCAATGGATGTTAGATGACTTGTGGTTTTATCAGTTTCAGAAGCAGAGTTGAACTAGCAATGGTCCCTATGTGTAGGAAACACCGTTCTTTTGTTCTGAGCACATTTTCAAGTTTCTGGCTCTATTATAGACTCTAGAAAGCAAGAGCGTGCTTCTTGCTCTAAAGCAGAGTGTGTTTCATGGATAAGAACTGTGCTGTGTGTTTCCCTTCAGAAATGGAGTTAAATCCCAGGCTCTTGGTCTTCCTACAAGCAAGACATCATTTCAGGTAAACTCAGTCACTTTTCAGCTCAAAGGAAGCTACTTCATTCACGAAGCTCACACGTTTCGCGCCTTTAACTTCAAAGCATTGCATGTTAATGGAACTGTGCTTTTTATCAATTTCAGAAGAAGAGTTGACCTAGATATAGTCCGTATGTGTAGGACACACCGTTATTTTCTTCTGACCACAGTCACATTTCTTGCTGTTTTAGAGACACTTATAAAGCAAGAGCGAGCTTCTTAATCTAAAGCAGAGTGTGTTTCATGGTTGAGAACTGTGCTGGCTGTTTCCCTTCAGAAGTGGAGTTAAATTCCAGGCTCTGTGTCTTCCTACAGGCAAGACATCATTTCAGGTAAACGCAGTCACTTTTCAGCTCAAATTAATATAAATCGTTTACAAAGCTCACACGTTTCTCGCTCTTAACTGAAAAGCAATGGATGTTAGATGACTTGTGGTTTTATCAGTTTCAGAAGCAGAGTTGAACTAGCAATGGTCCCTATGTGTAGGAAACACCGTTCTTTTGTTCTGAGCACACTTTCAAGTTTCTGGCTCTATTAGAGAATCTAGAAAGCAAGAGCGTGCTTCTTGCTCTAAAGCAGAGTGTGTTACAGGGAGGACAACAGTGCTGTCTGTTTCCCTTCAGAAATGGAGTTAAATCCCCGGCTCTGTGTCTTCCCACAAGCAAGACTTCGTTTCACGTAAACACACTCACATTTCAGCTCAAACAATTCTACATCTTTTACGTAGCTCATACGTTTCTTGCTGTAACTGAAAAGCATTGGATATTAGAGGTACTGTGGTTTGTATCAGTTTCAGAAGAAGAGTTGACCTAGATATGGTCTGTATGTATAGGAAACACCGTTCTTTTCTTCTGAGCACACTCACGTTTCCTGCTCTATTAGAGACTCTAGAAAGCAATAGCGTGCTTCTTCCTATATGCAGAGTGTGTTTCAAGGATGAGAACTGTGCTGTGTTTTTCCCTTCAGAAATGGAGTTAAATTCCAGGCTCTGTACTTCCTACAAGCATGAATTCGTTTCAGGTCTATTCACTCACCTTTCAGCTCAAACAAAGCTACATCGTTTACTTAGCCCACACGTTTCTTGCTCTAACTGAAAAGCAATGGATATTAGAGGAACTGTGGTTTGTATCAGTTTCAGAAGCAGAGTTGGACTAGATATGGTCTGTATGTGTAGGAAACTCCGTTCTCTTGTTCTGAGCACACTCACGTTTCCTGCACTATTAGAGACTCTAGAAAGCAAGAGCGTGCTTCTTCCTATACGCAGAATGTGTTTCATCGTGAGAACTGTGCTGTGTGTTTCCCTTCAGAAATGGAGTTAAATCACAGGCTCTGTATCTTCCTACAAGCAAGACTTCGTTTCACTTAAACTCAGTCACCTTTCAGCTCAAACAAAGCTACATTGTTCCCGTAGCTCACAAGTTTTATGCTCTTAACTGTAAAGCATTGGATGTTAGAGGACCTGTGGTTTGTATCAGTTTCAGAAGTAGAGTTGAACTAGCAATGGTCCGTATGTGTAGGAAACACCGTTCGTTTGTTCTGAGTACTCTCAATTTTTGGCTCTATTAGAGACTCTAGAAAGCAAGAACATGCTTCTTGCTCTAAAGCAGAGTGTGTTTCATGGATGAGAACTGTGCTGTTTGATTTCCTTCAGAAATGGAGTTAAATCCCAGGCTCTTGGTCTTCCTACAAGCAAGACATGTTTCAGGTAAACTCAGTCACTTTTCAGCTCAAAGGAAGCTACATCATTCACGAAGCTCACACGTTTCGCGCTCTTAACTTCAAAGCATTGCATGTTAATGGAACTGTGCTTTGTTTCAGTTTCAAAAGAAGAGTTGACCTAGATATGGTACGTATGTGTAGGAAGCACCGTTATTTTGTTCTGACCACAGTCACGTTTCCTGCAGTATTATAGACTCTTAGAAAGCAAGAGCATGCTTCGTGTTCTAAAGCAGATTGTGTTTCATGGATGAGAACTGTGCTGTGTGTTTCCCTTCAGAAATGGAGTTAAATTCCCGTCTCTGTGTCTTCCTACAAGCAAGACATCATTTCTGGTTAACGCAGTCACTTTTCAGCTCAAATGATTATAAATTGTTTCCGAAGCTCACACGTTTCTCGCTCTTAACTGAAAAGCATTGGATGTTAGATGACTTGTGCTTTGTATCAGTTTCAGAAGCAGAGTTGGACTTGCAATGGTCTGTATGTGTTGGAAACACCGTTCTTTTGTTCTGAGCACATTTTCAAGTTTCTGGCTCTATTATAAACTCGAGAAAGCAAGAGCGTGCTTCTTGCTCTAAAGCAGAGTGTGTCACGGAGGACAACTGTGCTGTGTGTTTCACTTCCGAAATGGAGTTAAATCCCAGGTTCTGTGTCTTCATACAAGCAAGACTTCGTTTCAAGTAAACTCAATCACGTTTCAGCTCAAACAAAGCTGCATCTTTTACGTCGCTCCCATGTTTCTTGCTCTAAATGAAAAGCATTGGATATTAGAGGAACTGTGGTTTGTATCAGTTTGAGAAGCAGAGTTGGACTAGATATCGTCTGTATGTTTAGGAAACACCGTTCTTTTGTGCTGAGCACACTCACGTTTCCTGCAGTATTAGAGACGCTAGAAAGCAAGAGTGTCCTTATTGCTCTAAAGCAGACTGTGTTTCATTGATGAGAACTGTGCTATGTGTTTCCCTTCAGAAATGGAGTTAAATCCCAGGCTCTGTGTCTTCCTACAAGCAAGACTTCGGTTCAGGTAAACTCACTCACGTTTCAGCTCAAACAAAGCTACATCTCTTATGTAGCTCACACGTTTCTTGCTCTAACTGAAAAGCATTGGGTATTACAGGAACTGTGGTTTGTATCAGTTTCAGAAGCAGAGTTGAACTAGCAATGGTCCGTATGTGTAGGAAACACCGTTCTTTTGTTCTGAGCACACTTTCAAGTTTCTGGCTCTATTATAGACTCGAGAATGCAAGAGCGTGCTTCTCGCTCTAAAGCAGAGTGTGTTACATGGATGAGAACTGTGCTGTGTTTTTCCCATCAGAAATGGAGTTAAATCCCAGGCTCTGTGTCTTCCTACAAGCAAGACATCTTTTCAGGTAAACTCAGTCAATTTCAGCTCAAAGGAAGCTACATTGTTCACGAAGCTCACATGTTTCTCGCTCTTAACTGGAAAGCATTGCATGTTAGAGGAATTGTGGTTTGCATCAGTTTTAGAAGAAGAGTTGACCTAGATATGGTTAGTATGTGTAGGAAACACAATTTTTTTATTCTGACCACAGTAACGTTTCCTGCTGTATTAGAGACTGATAGAAAGCAAGAGCATGCTTCTTGCTCTAAAGCAGAGTGTGTTTCATGGATGACAACTGTGCTTTGTGTTTCCCTTCAGAAATGGAGTTAAATTCCAGGCTCTGTGTCTTCCTACAAGCAAGACTTCGTTTCAGGTAAACACACTCACCTTTCAGCTCAAACAAAGCTACATCGTTTACTTAGCTCAAACGTTTCTTGCTCTAACTAAAATGCATTGGATATTAGAGGACCTGTGGTTTGTATCAGTTTCAGAAGCAGAGTTGGACTAGATATGGTCTGTATGTGTAGGAAACTCCGTTCTCTTGTTCTGAGCACACTACGTTTCCTGCACTATTAGAGACTCTAGAAAGCAAGAGCGTGCCTCTTCCTATACGCAGAATGTGTTTCATCGTGAGAACTGTGCTGTGTGTTTCCCTTCAGAAATGGAGTTAAATCACAGGCTCTGTATCTTCCTACAAGCAAGACTTCGTTTCACTTAAACTCAGTCACCTTTCAGCTCAAACAAAGCTACATCGTTCACGTAGCTTACACGTTTTTTGCTCTTAACTGTAAAGATTGGATGTTAGAGGACCTGTGGTTTGTATCAGTTTCAGAAGCAGACGTGAACTAGCAATGGTCCGTATGTGAAGGAAACAACGTTCTTTTATTCTGAGCACACTTTCAAGTTTCCGGCTCTATTGGAGACTCTAGAAAGCAAGTGCGTGCTTTTTGCTCTAAAGCAGAGTGTGTTTCATGGATGACAACTGTGCTGTGTTTTTCCCATCAGAAATGGAGTTAAATTCCAGGCTCTGTGTCTTCCTACAGGCAAGACATCATTTCAGGTAAACGCAGTCACTTTTCAACTCAAATTAATATAAAACGTTTACAAAGCTCACACGTTTCTCGCTCTTAACTGAAAAGCAATGGATGTTAGATGACTTGTGGTTTTATCAGTTTCAGAAGCAGAGTTGAACTAGCAATGGTCCCTATGTGTAGGAAACACCGTTCTTTTGTTCTGAGCACACTTTCAAGTTTCTGGCTCTATTATAGACTCTAGTAAGCAAGAGCGTGCTTCTTGCTCTAAAGCAGAGTGTGTTTCATGGATGAGAACTGTGCTGTGTGTTTCCCTTCAGAAATGGAGTTAAATCCCAGGCTCTTGGTCTTCATACAAGCAAGACATCATTTCAGGTAAACTCAGTCACTTTTCAGCTCAAAGGAAGCTACATCATTCACGAAGCTCACACGTTTCGCGCCTTTAACTTCAAAGCATTGCATGTTAATGGAACTGTGCTTTTTATCAATTTCAGAAGAAGAGTTGACCTAGATATAGTCTGTATGTGTAGGAAACACCGTTATTTTCTTCTGACCACAGTCACATTTCTTGCTGTTTTAGAGACACTTATAAAGCAAGAGCGAGCTTCTTAATCTAAAGCAGAGTGTGTTTCATGGTTGAGAACTGTGCTGGCTGTTTCCCTTCAGAAGTGGAGTTAAATTCCAGGCTCTGTGTCTTCCTACAGGCAAGACATCATTTCAGGTAAACGCAGTCACTTTTCAGCTCAAATTAATATAAATCGTTTACAAAGCTCACACGTTTCTCGCTCTTAACTGAAAAGCAATGGATGTTAGATGACTTGTGGTTTTATCAGTTTCAGAAGCAGAGTTGAACTAGCAATGGTCCCTATGTGTAGGAAACACCGTTCTTTTGTTCTGAGCACACTTTCAAGTTTCTGGCTCTATTAGAGAATCTAGAAAGCAAGAGCGTGCTTCTTGCTCTAAAGCAGAGTGTGTTACAGGGAGGACAACAGTGCTGTCTGTTTCCCTTCAGAAATGGAGTTAAATCCCCGGCTCTGTGTCTTCCCACAAGCAAGACTTCGTTTCACGTAAACACACTCACATTTCAACTCAAACAATTCTACATCTTTTACGTAGCTCATACGTTTCTTGCTGTAACTGAAAAGCATTGGATATTAGAGGTACTGTGGTTTGTATCAGTTTCAGAAGAAGAGTTGACCTAGATATGGTCTGTATGTATAGGAAACACCGTTCTTTTCTTCTGAGCACACTCACGTTTCCTGCTCTATTAGAGACTCTAGAAAGCAATAGCGTGCTTCTTCCTATATGCAGAGTGTGTTTCAAGGATGAGAACTGTGCTGTGTTTTTCCCTTCAGAAATGGAGTTAAATTCCAGGCTCTGTACTTCCTACAAGCATGAATTCGTTTCAGGTCTACTCACTCACCTTTCAGCTCAAACAAAGCTACATCGTTTACTTAGCCCACACGTTTCTTGCTCTAACTGAAAAGCAATGGATATTAGAGGAACTGTGGTTTGTATCAGTTTCAGAAGCAGAGTTGGACTAGATATGGTCTGTATGTGTAGGAAACTCCGTTCTCTTGTTCTGAGCACACTCACGTTTCCTGCACTATTAGAGACTCTAGAAAGCAAGAGCGTGCTTCTTCCTATACGCAGAATGTGTTTCATCGTGAGAACTGTGCTGTGTGTTTCCCTTCAGAAATGGAGTTAAATCACAGGCTCTGTATCTTCCTACAAGCAAGACTTCGTTTCACTTAAACTCAGTCACCTTTCAGCTCAAACAAAGCTACATCGTTCACGTAGCTCACACGTTTTTTGCTCTTAACTGTAAAGATTGGATGTTAGAGGACCTGTGGTTTGTATCAGTTTCAGAAGCAGATGTGAACTAGCAATGGTCCGTATGTGTGGGAAACACCGTTCGTTTGTTTGAGTACTCTCAATTTTTGGCTCTATTAGAGACTCTAGAAAGCAAGAACATGCTTCTTGCTCTAAAGCCAAGTGTGTTTCATGGATGACAACTGTGCTGTGTGATTCCCTTCAGAAATGGTGTTAAATCCCAGGCTCTTGGTCTTCCTACAAGCAAGACATATTTTCAGGTATATGCAGTCACTTTTCAGCACAAAGGAAGCTACATCATTCACGAAGCTCACACGTTTCGCGCCTTTAACTTCAAAGCATTGCATGTTAATGGAACTGTTCTTTGTTTCAGTTTCAAAAGAAGAGTTGACCTAGATATGGTATGTATGTGTAGGAAACCCCGTTATTTTGTTCTGACCACAGTCACGTTTCCTGCTGTGTTATAGACTCTTAGAAAGCAAGAGCATGCTTCGTGTTCTAAAGCAGAGTGTGTTTCATGGATGAGAACTGTGCTGTGTGTTTCCCTTCAGAAATGGAGTTAAATTCCAGGCTCTGTGTCTTCCTACAAGCAAGACATCATTTCTGGTAAACGCAGTCACTTTTCAGCTCAATGATTATAAATCGTTTACGAAGCTCACACGTTTCTCGCTCTTAACTGAAAAGCATTGGATGTTAGATGACTTGTGCTTTGTATCAGTTTCAAAGCAGAGTTGGAGTTGCAATGGTCCGTATGTGTTGGAAACACCGTTATTTGATCTTAGCACACTTTCAGGTTTCTGGCTCTATTATAGAATCTAGAAAGCAAGAGCATGCTTCTTCCTCTAAAGCAGAGTGTGTTTCATGGATGAGAACCGCACTGTGTGTTTCCCTTCAGATAAGGAGTTAAATCACAGACTCTGTGTCTTCCTACAAGCAAGACATCATTTCAGGTAATCTCAGTCACTTTCAGCTCAAAGTAAGCTACATCGTTCACGATGCTCACACGTTTCTCACTCTTAACTGAAAATCATTGGATGATAGAGGACCTGTGGTTTGTATCAGTTTCAGAAGTAGAGTTGAACTAGCTATGGTCCGTATGTATAGGAAACACCGTTCTTTTCTTCTGTGCACACTCACGTTTCCTGCTCTATTAGAGACTCTAGAAACCAATATCGTGCTTCTTCCTATACGCAGAGTGTGTTTCAAGGATGAGAACTGTGCTGTGTGTTTCCCTTCAGAAGTGGAGTTAAATTCCAGGCTCTGTGTCTTGCTACAAGCAAGACATCATTTCAGGTAAATGCAGTCACTATTCAGCTCAAATGAATATAAATCGTTTACGAAGCTCACACGTTTCTCGCTCTTAACTGAAAAGCAATGGATGTTAGATGACTTGTGGTTTGTATCAGTTTCAGAAGCAGAGTTGAACTAGCAATGGTCCGTATGTGTAGGAAACACCATTCTTTTGTTCTGAGCACACTTTCAAGTTTCTGGCTCTTGTTCTGAGCACACTTTCAAGTTTCTGGCTCTATTAGAGACTCTAGAAACCAAGAGCGTGCTTCTTGCTCTAAAGCATAGTGTGTTACACGGAGGACAAGTGTGCTGTGTGTTTCCCTTCAGAAATGGAGTTAAATCCCAGGCTCTGTGTCTTCCTACAAGCAAGACTTCGTTTCAGGTAAAGTCACTCACGTTTCAGCTCAAACAAATCTACATCTTTTACGTAGCTCACACGTTTCTTGCTGTAACTGAAAAGCATTGGATATTAGAGGAACTGTGGTTTGTATCAGTTTCAGAAGAAGAGTTGACCTAGATATGGACTGTATGTGTAGGAAACTCCGTTCTTTTGTTCTGAGCACACTCACTTTTCCTGCTGTTTTAGAGATTCTAGAAAGCAAGAGTGTGCTTCTTCCTATACACAGAATGTGTTTCATCGTGAGAACTGTGCTGTGTGTTTCCCTTCAGAAATGGAGTTAAATCACATGCTCTGTATCTTCCTACAAGCAAAACTTCGTTTCAGTTAAACTCACTCACGTTTAAGCTCAAAAAAAGCTACATCGTTCACTTTGCTCACACGTTTCTTGCTCTTAACTGTAAAGCATTGGATATTAGAGGAACTGTGGTTTGTATCAGTTTCAGAAGAAGAGTTGACCTAGATATGGTCTGTATGTATAGGAAACACCGTTCTTTTGTTCTGAGTACCCTCAAGTTTCTGGATCTATTAGAGACTCTATAAAGCAAGAGCATGCTTCTTGCTCTAAAACAGATTCTGTTTCATGGATGAGAACTGTGGTGTGTTTTTCCCTTCTGAAAGGGAGTTAAATCCCAGGCTCTGTGTCTTCCTACAAGCAAGACATCTTTTCAGGTAAACTCAGACACTTTTCAGCTCAAAGGAAGCTACATCGTTCACGAAGCTCACACGTTTCTCGCTCTTAACTGGAAAGCATTGCATGTTAGAGGAACTGTGGTTTGTATCAGTTTCAGAAGTAGAGTTGACCTAGATATGGTCAGTATGTGTAGGAAACACCCTTATTTTTTTCGGACCACAGTCACGTTTCCTGCTTTATTAGAGACTGTTAAATAGCAAGAGCGTGCTTCTTGCTCTAAAGCATAGTGTGTTTCGTGGATGAGAACTGTGCTGTGTGTTTCTCTTCAGAAATGGAGTTAAATTCCAGGCTCTGTGTCCTCCTGCAAGCGAGACATCATTTCAGGTAAACGCAGTCACTTTTCAGCTCAAAAGAATATAAATCGTTTACGAAGCTCACAAGTTTCTCGGTCTTAACTTAAAAGCATTTGAGGTTAGATAACTTGTGGTTTGTATCAGTTTCAGAAGCAGAGTTTAACTAGCAATTGTCTGTATGTGTTGGAAACACCGTTCTTTTGTTCTGAGCACACTTTCAAGTTTCTGGCTCTATTATAAACTCGAGAAAGCAAGAGCGTGCTTCTTGCTCTAAAGCAGAGTGTGTCACGGAGGACAACTGTGCTGTGTGTTTCCCTTCCGAAATGGAGTTAAATCCCAGGTTCTGTGTCTTCATACAAGCAATACTTCGTTTCAGGTAAACTCAATAACGTTTCAGCTCAAACAATGCTACATCTTTTACGTCGCTCACATGTTTCTTGCTCTAACTGAAAAGCATTGGATATTAGAGGAACTGTTGTTTGTATCAGTTTCAGAAGCAGAGTTGAACTAGCAATGGTCTGTATGTGTAGGAAACACCGTTCTTTTGTGCTGAGGCCACTCACGTTTCCTGCAGTATTAGAGAATCTAGAAAGCAAGAGTGTCCTTATTGCTCTAAAGCAGACTGTGTTTCATCGATGATAACTGTGCTATGTGTTTCCCTTCAGAAATAAGTTAAATCCCAGGCTCTGTATCTTCCTACAAGCAAGATTTCTTTTCACGTAAACTCAGTCACCTTTCAGCTCAATCAATGCTACATCGTTCACGTAGCTCACACGTTTCTTGCTCTTAACTGTAAAGAATTGGATATTAGAGGACCTGTGGTTGGTATCAGTTTCCTAGCAGAGTTGAACTAGCAATGGTCCGTATGTGTGGGAAACACCGTTCTTTTGTTCGGAGAACCCTCAAGTTTCTGGCTCTATTAGAGACTCTAGAAAGCAAGAGCATGCTTCTCGGTCTAAAGCAGAGTGTGTTTCATGGATGAGAACTGTGCTGTGTGTTTCCCTTCAAAAATGGAGTTAAATCCCAGGCTCTGTGTCTTCCTACAAGCAAGACATCTTTTCAGGTAAACTCAGTCACTTTTCAGCTCAAAGGAAGCTACATCGTTCACGAAGCTCACATGTTTCTCGCTCTTAAATGGAAAGCATTGCATGTTAGAGGAATTGTGGTTTGTATTAGTTTCAGAAGCAGAGTTGGACTAGATTTGATCTGTATGTGTAGGAAACACCGTTCTTTTGTTCTGAGTACACTAACGTTTCCTGCTGTATTAGAGACTCTAGAAAGCAAGAGCGTCCTTCTTTCTCTACAGCAGAATGTGTTTCATCGATGAGAACTGTGCTGTGTGTTTCCCTTCAGAAATTGAATTAAATCACAGGCTCTGTATCTTCCTACAAGCAAGACTTCGGTTCAGGTAACCTCACTCACGTTTCAGCTCAAACAAAGCTACATCTTTTATGTAGCTCACACGTTTCTTGCTCTAACTGAAAAGCATTGGGTATTAGAGGAACTGTGGTTTGTATCAGTTTCAGAAGCAGAGTTGAACTAGCAATGGTCCGTATGTGTAGGAAACACCGTTCTTTTGTTCTAAGCACACTTTCAAGTTTCTGGCTCTATTATAGACTCGAGAAAGCAAGAGCGTGCTTCTTGCTCTAAAGCAGAGTGTGTTACACAGAGGACAACTGTGCTGTGTGTTTCCCTTCAGAAATGGTGTTAAATCTCAGGCTCTGTGTCTACGTACAAGGAAGACTTCGTTTCAGGTAAACTCACTCACGTTTCAGCTCAAACAAAGCTACATGTTTTTCGTCGCTCACAAGTTTCTTGCTCTAAATGAAAAGCATTGGATATTAGAGGAACTGGGGTTTATATCAGTTTGAGAAGCAGAGTTGGACTAGATATGGTCTGTATGTTTTAGAAACACCATTCTTTTGTGCTGAGCACACTCACGTTTCCTGCTGTATTAGAGAGTCTAGAAAGCAAGAGCGTCATCATTGCTCTAAAGCAGACTGTGTTTCATCGATGAGAACTGTGCTATGTGTTTCCCTTCAGAAATGGAGTTAAATCCCAGGCTCTGTATCTTCCTACAAGCAAGATTTCGTTTCACGTAAACTCAGTCACCTTTCAGCTCAATCAAAGCTACATCGTTCACGTACTCACACGTTACTTGCTATTAAGTGTAAATCATTGGATATTAGAGGACCTGTGGTTGGTATCAGTTTCCTAAGCAGAGTTGAACTAGTAATAGTCCGTATGTGTGGGAAACACCATTCTTTTTTTCGGGAACCCTCAAGTTTCTGGCTCTATTAGAGACTCTAGAATGTGAGAGCATGCTTCCTGCTCTAAAGCAGAGTGTGTTTCATGGATGAGAACTGTGCTGTGTTTTTCCCTTCAGAAATGGAGTTAAATCCCAGGCTCTGTGTCTTCCTACAAGCAAGACATCTTTTCAGGTAAACTCAGTCACTTTCAGCTCAAAGGAAGCTACATTGTTCACGAAGCTCACATGTTTCTCACTCTTAAATGGAAAGCATTGCATGTTAGAGGAACTGTGGTTTGCATCAGTTTTAGAAGAAGAGTTGACCTAGATATGGTCAGTATGTGTAGGAAACACAATTATTTTATTCTGACCACAGTAACGTTTCCTGCTGTATTAGAGACTGATAGAAAGCAAGAGCAAGCTTCTTGCTCTAAAGCAGAGTGTGTTTCATGGATGAGAACAGTGCTGTGTGTTTCCCTTCAGAAATTGAGTTAAATTCCTGGCTCTGTGTCTTCCTACAAGCAAGACATCATTTCAGGTAAACAGAGTGACTTTTCAGCTCAAATGAATATAAATCGTTTTCAAAGCTCAAAAGGACTCGCTCTTAACTGAAAAGCTTTGGATGTTAGATGACTTGTGGTTTGTATCAGTTTCAGAAGCAGAGTAGAACTAGCCATGATCCGTATATGTAGGAAACTACGTTCTCTTGTTCTGAGCACACTTTCAAGTTTTGTTCTATATTAGAGACTCTAGAAAATAAGAGCTTGCTTCTTGCTCTAAAGCAGAGTGTGTTTAATGGATGACAATGGTGCTTTGTGTTTCCCTTCATAAATGGAGTTAAATCCCAGGCTCTGTGTCTTCCTACAAGCAAGAATTCGTTTCAGGTAAACTCACTCACGTTTAAGCTCTAAAATAGCTACATCGTTTACTTAGTTCACACGTTGCTTGCGCTAACTGAAAAGCATTGGATATTAGAGGAACTGTGGTTTGTATCAGTTTTTTTGAAGCAGAGTTGAACTAGATATGGTTGGTATGTGTAGGAAACACCGTTCTTTTGTTCTGACCACACTCTCTTTACCTGCAGTATTAGAGACTCTAGAAAGCAAGAGCGTCCTTTTTGCTCTAAAGCAGACTGTGTTTAATTGATGAGAACTGTGCTGTGTGTTTCCCCTCAGAAATGGAGTTAAATCACAGGCTCTGTATCTTCCTACAGGCAAGACTTATTTTCGTGTAAACTCAGTAACTTTGCAGCTCAAACATAACTACATCGTTCATGTAGCTCACACGTTTCTGGCTCTTAACTGAAAAGCATTGGATGTTAGAGGACCTGTGGTTTGTATCAGTTTCAGAAGCAGAGGTGAACTAGATATGGTCCGTATGTGTACAAAACACCGTTCTTTTGTTCTCAGCACACTCACATTTCCTGCTTTTTTAGAGACTCTAGAAGGCAAGAGCATGCTTCTTGCTCTAAAGCAGAGTGTGTTTCACGGATGACAACTGTGCTGTGTGTTTTCCTTCAGAAATGGAGTTACATTCCAGGCTCTGTATCTTCCTACAAGCAAGACTTCGTTTCACATAAACTCAGTCACTTTTCAGCTCAAACAAAGCTACATCGTTCACCTAGCTCACACGTTTCTGGCTCTTAACTGTAAAGCATTGGATATTAAAGGAACTGTGGTTTGTATCAATTTCAGAATCAGAGTTGAACTAGCAATGGTCCATATGTGGAGGAAACACCGTTCTTTTGTTCTGAGTACCCTCACGTTTCTGGCTCTAATAGAGACTCTAGAAAGCAAGAGCATGCTTCTTGCTCTAAAGCAGAGTGTGTTTCATGGATGAGAACAGTGCTGTTTGTGTCCCGTCAGAAATTGAGTTAAATTCCTGGCTCTCTGTCTTACTACAAGCAAGACTTCGTTTCAGGTAAACTCAATCACCTTTCAGCTCAAAGAATGCTACATCGTTGACGAAGCTCACACGTTTCTCGCTCTTAACTGAAAAGCATTGGATGTTAGAGGACCTGTGGTTTGTATCAGTTTCAGAAGCAGAGTTGAACTAGATATGGTCCGTATGTGTAGGAAAAACCGTTCTTTTTTTTTCTGACCACACTCCCTTTACCTGCTCTTTTAGAGACTCTAGAAAGCAAGAGAGTCCTTATTGCTCTAAAGCAGACTGTGTTTAATTGATGAGAACTGTGCTGAGTGTTTCATTTCCAAAATGGTGTTAAATCACAGGCTCTGTATCTTCCTACAAGCAAGATTATTTTCATGTAAACTCAGTAACTTTTCAGCTCCAAAAAAGCTACATTGTTTACGTAGCTCACATGTTTCTTGCTCTAACTGAAAAGCATTGTATGTTAGAGGAACTTGCTTTGTATCAGTTTCAGAAGAGTTGGACTAGATATGGTCTGTATGTGTAGGAAACACCGTTCTTTTGTTCTGATCACTCTCACGTTTCCTGTGTAATAGAGACTCTAGAAAGCAAGACCGTTCTTCTTGCTCGAAAGCAGACTGTGTTTCATCGACGAGAACTGAGCCTTGTGTTTCCCTTCAGAAATTGAGTTAAATTCCTGGCTCTGTGTCTTCATACAAGCAAGACATTTTCTCAGGTATAATCAGTCACTTTTCAGCTCAAAGGAGGCTACATCGCTCCCAAAGCTCACATGTTTCTTGTTCGTAACTGGAAAGCATTGCATGTTAGAGGAACTGTGGTTTGTATCAGTTTCAGAAGCAGAGTTGAACTAGCAAAGGTCCATATGTGGAGGAAACTACATTCTCTTGTTCTGAGCACACTTTCAAGTTTCGGTCTCTATTGGAGACTCTAGAAAGCAAGAGCGTGCTTCTTGCTCTAAAGCGGAGTGTGTTTCATGGATGAGAACTGTGCTGTGTGTTTCCCTTCAGAAATGGAGTTAAATCCCAGGCTCTGTGTCTTCCTACAAGCAAGACATCTTTTCAGGTAAACTCAGTCACTTTTCAGCTCAAAGGAAGCTACATCGTTCACGAAGCTCACATGTTTCTCGCTCTTAACTGGAAAGCATTGCATGTTAGAGGAACTGTGGTTTGTATTAGTTTCAGAAGCAGAGTTGGACTAGATTTGATTTGTATGTGTAGGAAACACCGTTCTTTTGTTCTGAGTACACTAACGTTTCCTGCTGTATTAGAGACTCTAGAAAGCAAGAGCGTCCTTCTTTCTCTACAGCAGAATGTGTTTCATCGATGAGAACTGTGCTGTGTGTTTCCCTTCAGAAATTGAATTAAATCACAGGCTCTGTATCTTCCTACAAGCAAGACTTCGGTTCAGGTAACCTCACTCACGTTTCAGCTCAAACAAAGCTACATCTTTTATGTAGCTCACACGTTTCTTGCTCTAACTGAAAAGCATTGGGTATTAGAGGAACTGTGGTTTGTATCAGTTTCAGAAGCAGAGTTGAACTAGCAATGGTCCGTATGTGTAGGAAACACCGTTCTTTTGTTCTAAGCACACTTTCAAGTTTCTGGCTCTATTATAGACTCGAGAAAGCAAGAGCGTGCTTCTTGCTCTAAAGCAGAGTGTGTTACACAGAGGACAACTGTGCTGTTTGTTTCCCTTCAGAAATGGTGTTAAATCTCAGGCTCTGTGTCTTCCTACAAGCAAGACATCTTTTCAGGTAAACTCAGTCACTTTCAGCTCAAAGGAAGCTACATTGTTCACGAAGCTCACATGTTTCTCACTCTTAAATGGAAAGCATTGCATGTTAGAGGAACTGTGGTTTGCATCAGTTTTAGAAGAAGAGTTGACCTAGATATGGTCAGTATGTGTAGGAAACACAATTATTTTATTCTGACCACAGTAACGTTTCCTGCTGTATTAGAGACTGATAGAAAGCAAGAGCAAGCTTCTTACTCTAAAGCAGAGTGTGTTTCATGGATGAGAACAGTGTTGTGTGTTTCCCTTCAGAAATTGAGTTAAATTCCTGGCTCTGTGTCTTCCTACAAGCAAGACATCATTTCAGGTAAACAGAGTGACTTTTCAGCTCAAATGAATATAAATCGTTTTCAAAGCTCAAAAGGACTCGCTCTTAACTGAAAAGCTTTGGATGTTAGATGACTTGTGGTTTGTATCAGTTTCAGAAGCAGAGTAGAACTAGCCATGATCCGTATATGTAGGAAACTACGTTCTCTTGTTCTGAGCACACTTTCAAGTTTTGTTCTATATTAGAGACTCTAGAAAATAAGAGCTTGCTTCTTGCTCTAAAGCAGAGTATGTTTAATGGATGACAATGGTGCTTTGTGTTTCCCTTCATAAATGGAGTTAAATCCCAGGCTCTGTGTCTTCCTACAAGCAAGAATTCGTTTCAGGTAAACTCACTCACGTTTAAGCTCTAAAATAGCTACATCGTTTACATAGTTCACACGTTGCTTGCGCTAACTGAAAAGCATTGGATATTAGAGGAACTGTGGTTTGTATCAGTTTTTTTGAAGCAGAGTTGAACTAGATATGGTCGGTATGTGTAGGAAACACCGTTCTTTTGTTCTGACCACACTCTCTTTACCTGCAGTATTAGAGACTCTAGAAAGCAAGAGCGTCCTTTTTGCTCTAAAGCAGACTGTGTTTAATTGATGAGAACTGTGCTGTGTGTTTCCCTTCAGAAATGGAGTTAAATCACAGGCTCTGTATCTTCCTACAGGCAAGACATATTTTCATGTAAACTCAGTAACTTTGCAGCTCAAACATAACTACATCGTTCATGTAGCTCACACGTTTCTGGCTCTTAACTGAAAAGCATTGGATGTTAGAGGACCTGTGGTTTGTATCAGTTTCAGAAGCAGAGGTGAACTAGATATGGTCCGTATGTGGAGGAAACTACATTCTCTTGTTCTGAACACACTTTCAAGTATTGGTCTCTATTGGAGACTCTAGAAAATAAGAGCGTGCTACTTGCTCTAAAGCGGAGTGTGTTTCATGGATGAGAACTGTGCTGTGTGTTTCCCTTCAGACATGGAGTGAAATCCCACGTTCTGTGTCTACATACAAGCAAGACATCTTTTCAGTTATACTCAGTTACTTTTCAGCTCAAAGGACGGGACATCGTTCCCGAAGCTCACTTTTCTTGTTTGTAAATGCAAAGCATTGCATGTTAGAGGAAGTGTGGTTTTTATCAGTTTCAGAAGCAGAGTTGAACTAGCAATGATCCATATGAGTAGGAAACACCGTTCTTTTGTTCTGAGCCACTCACGTTTCCTGCTTTTTTAGACACTCTAGAACGCAATCGCGCTTCTTGCTCTAAAGCAGAGTGTGTTTCATGGATGACAACTGTGCTGCATGTTTCCCTTCAGAAATGGAGTTAAATCCCAGGCTCTGTGTCTTACTACAAGCAAGACTTCGTTTCAGGTAAACTCAGTCAACTTTCAGCTCAAAGAATGCTACATCGTTGACGAAGCTCACACGTTTCTTGCTCTTAACTGAAAAGCATTGGATGTTAGAGGACCTGTGGTTTGTATCATTTCAGAATATGAGTTGAACTAGATATGGTCCGTATGTGTAGGAAACACCGTTCTTTTGTTTTGAGCACACTCATGTTTCTTGCTTTATTAGATCCTCTAGAGAGCAAGAGCGTGCTTCTTGCTCTAAGGCAGAGTGTGTTTCATGGATGGCAACTGTGCTGTGTGTTTCCCTTCATAAATGGAGTTAAATCCCAGGCTCTGTGTCTTCCACAAAAAGACATCATTTCAGGTAAACGCAGTCACTTTTAGCTCAAACAAATATAAATTATTCACAAAGCTCACACGTTTCTCGCTCTTAACTGAAAAGCACTGGATATAAGATGACCTGTGGTTTGTATCAGTTTCAGAAGCAGAGTTGAACTAGCAATGGTCCGTATGTGTAGGAAACAACGTTCTTTTGTTCTGAGCACACTCACGTTTCCTGCTTTATTATAGACTATAGAAAGCAAGAGCGTGCTTCTTCCTATACGCAGGGTGTGTTTCATGGATGAGAACTGTGGTGTGTGCTTCCCTTCAGAAATGGAGTTAAATCACAGGCTCTGTATCTTCCTACAGGCAAGACTTATTTTCATGTAAACTCAGTAACTTTGCAGCTCAAACATAACTACATCTTTCATGTAGCTGACACGTTTCTGGCTCTTAACTGAAAAGCATTGGATGTTAGAGGACCTGTGGTTTGTATCAGTTTCAGAAGCAGAGGTGAACTAGATATGGTCCGTATGTGTACAAAACACTGTTCTTTTGTTCTCAGCACACTCACATTTCCTGCTTTTTTAGAGACTCTAGAAGGCAAGAGCATGCTTCTTGCTCTAAAGCAGAGTGTGTTTCACGGATGACAACTGTGCTGTGTGTTTTCCTTCAGAAATGGAGTTACATTCCAGGCTCTGTATCTTCCTACAAGCAAGACTTCGTTGCACATAAACTCAGTCACTTTTCAGCTCAAACAAAGCTACATCGTTCACCTAGCTCACACGTTTCTGGCTCTTAACTGTAAAGCATTGGATATTAAAGGACCTGTGGTTTGTATCAATTTCAGAATCAGAGTTGAACTAGCAATGGTCCATATGTGGAGGAAACACCGTTCTTTTGTTCTGAGTACCCTCAAGTTTCTGGCTCCAATAGAGACTCTAGAAAGCAAGAGCATGCTTCTTGCTCTTAAGCAGAGTGTGTTTCATGGATGAGAACAGTGCTGTGTGTGTCCCATCAGAAATTGAGTTAAATTCCTGGCTCTGTGTCTTCCTACAAGCAAGACATCATTTCAGGTAAACGGAGTCACTTTTCAGCTCAAAGGAAGCAACATCGTTCCCGAAGCTCACACGTTTCTTCTTCGTAAATGCAAAGCATTGCATGTTAGAGGAAGTGTGGTTTTTATCAGTTTCAGAAGCAGAGTTGAACTAGCAATGATCCATATGTGTAGGATACACCGTTCTTTTGTTCTGAGCACAATCACGTTTCCTGCTTTTTTAGAGACTCTAGAAGGTAAGGGCATGCTTCTTGCTCTAAAGCAGGGTGTGTTTCATGGATGACAACTGTGCTGTGTGTTTCCCTTCAGAAATGGAGTTAAATCCCAGGCTCTGTGTCTTACTACAAGCAAGACTTCGTTTCAGGTAAACTCAGTCACCATTCAGCTCAAAGAATGCTACATCGTTGACGAAGCTCACACGTTTCTCGCTCTTAACTGAAAAGCATTGGATGTTAGAGGACCTGTAGTTTGTATCAGTTTCAGAAGCAGAGGTGAACTAGATATGGTCCGTATGTGTAGGAAAAACCGTTCTTTTTTTTCTGACCACACTCTCTTTACCTACTCTATTAAAGACTCTAGAAAGCAAGAGCGTCCTTATTGCTCTAAAGCAGACTGTGTTTAATTGATGAGAACTGTGCTGACTGTTTCATTTCCAAAATGGAGTTAAATCACAGGCTCTATATCTTCCTACAAGCAAGACTTATTTTCATGTAAACTCATTAACTTTTCAGCTCAAACAAAGCTACATTGTTTACGTAGCTCACATGTTTCTTGCTCTAACTGAAAAGCATTATATGTTAGAGGAACTGTGGTTTGTATCAGTTTCAGAAGCAGAGGTGAACTAGATATGGTCCGTATGTGTACGAAACACCGTTCTTTTGTTCTCAGCACACTCACATTTCCTGCTTTTTTAGAGACTCTAGAAGGCAAGAGCATGCTCCTTGCTCTAAAGCAGAGAGTGATTCACGGATGGCAACTGTGCTGTGTGTTTTCCTTCAGAAATGGAGTAAAATTCCTGGCTCTGTGTCTTCCTACAAGCAAGACATCATTTCAGTTAAACGGAGTCACTTTTCAGCTCAAATGAATATAAATCGTTTACGAAGCTCAAACGTTTCTCGCTCTTAACTGAAAAGCATTGGATATTAAAGGACCTGTGGTTTGTATCAATTTCAGAAGCAGAGTTCAACTAGCAATGGTCCATATGTGTAGGAAACTATGTTCTCTTATTCTGAGCACACTTTCAAATTTCGGTCTCTATTGGAGACTCTAGAAAATAATACCGTGCTACTTGCTCTAAAGAGGAGTGTATTTCATGGAGGAGAACTGTGCTGTGTGTTTCCCTTCAGAAATGGAGTTAAATCCCAGGCTCTGTGTCTTACTACAAGCAAGACTTCGTTTCAGGTAAACTCAGTCACCTATCAGCTCAAAGAATGCTACATCGTTCATGAAGCTCACACGTTTCTCGCTCTTAACTGAAAAGCATTTGATGTTAGAGGACCTGTGGTTTGTATCAGTTTCAGAATCGGAGTTGAACTAGATATGGTCCGTATGTGTAGGAAACACCGTTCTTTTGTTCTGACCACACTCTCTTTACCTGCTCTATTAGAGACTCTAGAAAGCAAGAGCGTCCATATTGCTCTAAAGCAGACTGTGTTTAATTGATGAGAACTGTGCTGAGTGTTTCCCTTCCGAAATGGAGTTAAATCACAGGCTCTGTATCTTCCTACAAGCAAGACTTATTTTCATGTAAACTCAGTAACTTTGCAGCTCAAACATAACTACATCGTTCACGTGGCTCACAAGTTTCTGGCTCTTAACTGAAAAGCATTGGATGTTAGAGGACCGGTGGTTTGTATGAGTTTCAGAAGCAGAGTTGAAATAGATATGGTCCGTATGTGTAGGAAACACCGTTCTTTTGTTCTGAGCACACTCACATTTCCTGCTTTTTTAGAGACTCCAGAAGGCAGGAGCATGCTTCTTGCTCTATAGCAGACTGTGTTTCACGGATGACAACTGTGCTGTGTGTTTTCCTTCAGAAATGAAGTGTAATTCCAGGCTCTGTATCTTCCTACAAGCAAGACTTCGTTTCACGTAAACTCAGTCACCTTTCAGCTCAAACAAAGCTTCATCGTTCATTTAGCTCACACATTTCTGGCTCTTAACTGTAAAGCATTGGATATTAGTGGACCTGTGGTTTTTATCAGTTTCAGAAGCAGAGTTGAACTAGCAATGGTCCATATTGTAGGAAACACCGTTCTTTTGCTCTTGGTACCCTCAAGTTTCTGGTTCTAATAGAGACTCCAGAAAGCACGAGCATGCTTCTTGCTCTAATGCAGAGTGTGTTTCATGGATGAGAAATGTGCTGTGTGTTTTCCTTCAGAAATGGTGTTAAATCCCAGGCTCTGTGTCTTCCTACAAAAAGACATCATTTCAGGTAAACGCAGTCACTTTTAGCTCAAACGAATATAAATCATTCACAAAGCTCACACGTTTCTTGTTCTTAACTGAAAAGCATTGGATGTAAAATGACCTGTGTTTTGTATCAGTTTCAGAAGCAGAGTTGAACTGGCAATGGTCCCTATGTGTAGGAAACACCGTTCTTTTGTTCTGAGCACACTCACATTTCCTGTTTTATTAGAGACTGTAGAAAGCAAGAGCGTGATACTTCCTATACACTGAGTGTGTTTCATGGATGAGAACTGTGCTGTGTGTTTCCCTTCAGAAATGGAGTTAAATCCTAGGCTCTGTGTCTTACTACAAGCAAGACTTCGTTTCAGGTAAACTCAGTCACCTATCAGCTCAAAAAATGCTACACCGTTCAGGAAGCTCACACGTTTCTCGCTCTTAACTGAAAAGCATTGGATGTTAGAGGACCTGTAGTTTGTATCAGTTTCAGAAGCAGAGTTGAACAAGATATGGTCCGTAAGTGTAGGAAACACCGTTCTTTGTTCTGACCACACTCTCATTACCTGCTCTATTAGAGACTCTAGAAAGCAAGAGCGTCCTTATTGCTCTAAAGCAGACTGTGTTTAATTGATGAGAACTGTGCTGAGTGTTTCCCTTCAAAAATGGAGTTAAATCACAGGCTTTGTATCTTCCTACAAGCAAGACTTATTTTCATGTAAACTTAGTAACTTTTCAGCTCAAACAAAGCTACATTGTTTACGTAGCACACATTTCTTGCTATAACTGAAAAGCATTGTATGATAGATGAACTGTGGTTTGTATCAGTTTCAGAAGCAGAGTTGGACTAGATATGGTCTGTATGTGTAGGAAACTCCGTTCTTTTGTTCTGATCACACTCACGTTTCCTGCTGTATTAGAGACTCTAGAAAGCAAGACTGTCCTTCTTGCTCAAAAGCAGACTGTGTTTCATCGATGAGAACTGAGCTGTGTGTTTCCCTTCAGAAATTGAGTTAAATTCCTGGCTCTGTGTATTCATACAAGCAAGACATCTTTTCAGGTATACTCAGTCACTTTTCAGCTCAAAGGAGCCTACATAGTTCCCGAAGCTCACATGTTTCTTGTTCGTAACTGGAAAGCATTGCATGTTAGAGGAACTGTGGTTTGTATCAGTTTCAATAGGAGAGTTGAACTAGATATGGTCCTTAGGTGTAGGAAACAACGTTCTTTTGTTCTGAGCACACTAATGTTTCTTGTTTTATTAGAGCCTCTAGAGGGCATGCGCGTGCTCCTTGCTCTAAGGCAGAGTGTGTTTCATGGATGACAACTGCGCTGTGTGTTTCCCTTCAGAAATGGAGGTAAATCCCAGGCTCTGTGTCTTCCTATAAAAGACATCATTTCAGGTAAACGCAGTAACTTTTAGCTCAAACGAATATAAATCATTCACAAAGCTCACACATTTCTCGCTCTTAACTGAAAAGCATTGTATGTAAGATGACCTGTGGTTTGTATCAGTTTCAGAAGCAGATTTGAACTAGCAATGGTCCGTATGTGTAGGAAACAACATTCTTTTGTTCTGAGCACACTCAGGTTTCTTGCTTTATTAGAGACTCTAGAAAGCAAGAGCGTGCTTCTTTCTATATGCAGGGTGTATTTCATGGATGAGAACTGTGCTGTGTGTTTCCCTTCAGAAATGGAGTTAAATCACAGGCTCTGTGTCTTCCTACAAGAAAGACTTCGTTTCACTTAAACTCACTCACCTTTCACCTCACACAAAGCTACATCTTTCACGTACCTCACACGTTTCTGGCTCTTAACTGTAAAGCATAGGATATTAGAGGACCTGTGGTTTGTATCAATTTCAGAAGCAGATTTGAACTAGCAAACGTCTGTATGTGTAGAAAACACCGTTCTTTTGTTCTGAGTACCCTCAAGTTTCTGGCTCTATTAGAGACTCTATGAAACAAAAGCATGCTTCTTGCTCTAAAGCAGAGTGTGTTTCAGGATGAGAACTGCACTGTGTGTTTCCCGTCAGAAATGGAGTTAATTCCCAATCTCTGTGTCTTCCTACAAGCAAGACATCTTTTCAGGTAAACTCAGACACTTTTCAGCTCAAAGGAGGCTACTTCGTTACCAAAGCTCACATGTTTCTTTTTCGTAACTGGAAAGCATTGCATGTTAGAGGAACTGTGGTTTGTATTAGTTTCAGAAGAAGAGTTGAACTAGATATGGTCCGTATGTGTAGGAAACACCGTTCTTTTGTTCTGAGCACACTCATATTTCTTGCTTTATTAGAGCGTCTAGAGAGCAAGAGCGTGCTTCTTGCTCTAAGGCAGAGTGTGTTTCATGGATGAGAACTGTGCTGTGTGTTTCCCTTTAGAAATGGAGTTAAATTCAACGCTCTGTATCTTCATGCAAGTAAGACATCTTTTGGTATGTATTAAAGGAAATTCCGTTCCATTGTTCTGAGCACACTCATGTTTCTCGCTTTATTAGAGCCTCTAGAAAACAAGAGCATGCTTCTTGCTCTAAGAAGAGTGTGGTTCATGGATGACAACTGTGCTTTGTGTTTCGTCCTTCTTTCTCTAAAGAAGTGTGTTTCATGGATGAGAACTGTGCTGTGTGTTTCCCTTCAGAAATTGAGTGAAATCCCACGCTCTGTGTCTTCCTACAAAAAGACATCTTTTCAGGTAAACGCAGTCACTTTTTGCTCAAATGAATATAAAATATTCACAAAGCTCACACGTTTCTCGCTCTTAACTGAAAAGCATTGGATGTAAGATGACCTGTGGTTTGTATCAATTTCAGAAGCAGAGTTGAACTGGCAATGGTCCCTATGTTTAGGTAACACCATTCTTTTGTTCTTAGCACACTCACATTTCCAGTTTTATTAGAGACTGTAGAAAGCAAGAATGTGATTCTTCCTATACACACAGTGTGTTTCATGGATGAGAACTGTGCTGTGTGCTTCCCTTCAGAAATGGAGTTAACCTAGATATGGTCCGTATGTGTAGGAAACACCGTTCGTTTGTTCTGAGCACACTCACGTTTCCTGATTTTTTAGAGACTCTAGATGGCAAGAGCGTGCTTCTTGCTCTAAAGCAGAGTGTGTTTCACGTAAACTCACTCACCTTTTAGCTCAAACAAAGCTACATTGTTCACATAGCTAACACGTTTCTGGGTCTTAACTGTAAAGTATTGGATATTAGAGGACCTGTGGTTTGTATCAGTTTCAGAAACAGATTTGAACTAGCAATGGTCCATATATGTAGGAATCACCTTATTTTTGTTCTGAGTACCCTCACTTTTCTGGCTCTATTAGAGACTCTAGAAAGCAAGATCGTGCTTCTTGCTCTAAAGCAGTGTGTTTCATGGATGACAACTGTGCTGTGTTTTTCCCTTCAGAAATGGAGTTAAATCCCAGGCTCTGTGTCTTCCTACAAAAAGACATCATTTCAGGTAAACGCAGTCACTTTTAGCTCAAATGAATATAAATCATTCACAAAGCTCACACGTCTCCCACTCTTAACTGAAAAGCATTGGATGTAATATGACCTGTGGTTTGTATCAGTTTCAGAAGCAGAGTTGAACTGGATATGGTCCGTATGTGTAGGAACACCATTCTTTGTTCTGTGTACACTCACGGTTCCTGCTTTATTAGAGACTCTAGAAGGCAAGAGCGTGTTTCTTGCTCTATAGCAGTGTGTTTCATGGATGAGAACTCTGCTGTGTGTTTCCCTTCAGAAATGGAGTTTAATCACAGGATCTGTGTCTTCCTACAAGCAGGACAACTTTTCAGGTATACTCAGTCACTTTTCAGCTCAAAGTAAGCTACATCGTTCACGAAGGTCACACATTTCTCGCTCTTAACTGGAAAGCATTGCATGTTAGAGGAACTTTGGTTTGTATCAGTTTCTGAAGAAGAGTTGACCTAGATATGGTCCGTATGTGTAGGAAACACCGTTCTATTGTTCTGAGCACACTCATGTTTCTAGCTTTATTGGAGCCTCTAGAAAGCAAGAGCATGCTTCTTGCTCTAAGGCACAGTGTGTTTCATGGATGACAACTGTGCTGTGTTTTTCGCTGCAGAAATGGAGTTAAATCCCAGGCTCTGTGTCTTCCTATAAAAAGACATCATTTCAGGTAAACTCAGTCACTTTTAGCTCAAATGAATATAAATCATTCACAAAGCTCACACGTCTCCCACTCTTAACTGATAAGCATTGGATTTAATATGACCTTTGGTTTGTATCAGTTTCAGAAGCAGAGTTGAACTGGATATGGTCCGTATATGTAGGAACACCGTTCTTTTGTTCTGAGTACACTCACGTTTCCTGCTTTATTAGAGACTCTAGAAGGCAAGAGGGTGCTTCTTGCTCTAAAGCAGATTGTGTTTCACGGAGGACAACTGAGCTGTGTGTTTCCCTTCAGAAATTGAGTTAAGTTCCAGGCTCTGCTTCTTCCTTCAAGCAAGACATCATTTCAGGTAAACGGAGTCACTTTTCAGCTGAAATGAATATAAATCGTTTACCAAGCTCACACGTTTCTCGCTCTTAACTGAAAAGCATTGGATACTAGATGACTTGTGGCTTGCATCAGTTTCAGAAGCAGAGTTGTAGTAGCAATGGTCCGTATGTGTAGGAAACAACGTTTTTTTTTTTTTTTCTGAGCACACATTCAAGTTTCTGGCTCTATTGGAGACACTAGAAAGCAAGAGCGTGATTCTTTCTCTAAAGCAGAGTGTGTTTCATGGATGAGAACTATGCTGTGTGCCTCCCTTCAGAAATGGAGTTAAATCACAAGTTCTGTGTCTTCTTAAAAGCAAGAATTCTTTTCATGTAAACTCAGTAACTTTTCAGCTCAAACGAACCTACATCGTTCACGTAGCTCACACGTTTCTGTCTCTTAACTGAAAAGCATTGGATGTTAGAGGACCTGTGGTTTGTATCAGTTTCAGAAGCAGAGATGAACTAGCAATAGTCCGTATATGTAGGAAATGACGTTCTTTTGTTCTGAGCACACTTTCAAGTTTCTGGGTCTCTTAGAGACTCTAGAAAGGAAGAGCGTGCTTCTTGCTCTAAAGCAGTGTGTTTCATGGATGAGAACTGTCCTGTGTGTTTCCCTTCAGAAATGGAGTTATATCCCAGGTTCTGTGTCTTCCTACAAGCAAGACATCTTTTCAGGTATACTTAGTCACTGTTCAGCTCAAAGTAAGCTACATCGTGCACGAAGCTCACACATTTGTGGCTCTTAACTGCATTGGATGTTAGAGGAACTGTGTTTTTTATCAGTTTTCGAAGTAGAGTTGACCTAGAAATGGTCCTTATGTGTAGTAAACACCGTTATTTTGTTCTGATCACAGTCACGTTTCCTGCTGTATTAGATACTCTTAGAAAGCAAGAACGTGCTTCTTGCTCTAAAGCAGTGTGTGTTTCATGGATGAGAACTGTTCTGTGTGTTTCCCTTCAGAAATTGAGTTAATTTCCAGGCTCTGCTTCTTCCTTCAAGCAAGACATCATTTCAGGTAAACGGAGTCACTTTTCAGCTGAAATGAATATAAATCGTTTACGAAGCTCACACGTTTCTCGCTCTTAACTGAAAAGCATTGGATACTAGATGACTTGTGGTTTGCATCAGTTTCAGAAGCAGAGTTGAAGTAGCAATGGTCCGTATGTGTAGGAAACAACGTTTTTTTTTTTTTTCTGAGCATACTTTCAAGTTTCTGGGTCTATTAGAGACTCTAGAAAGGAAGAGCGTGCTTCTTGCTCTAAAGCAGTGTGTTTCATGAATGAGAACTGTGCTGTGTGTTTCCCTTCAGAAATGGAGTTAAATCACAGGATTTCTTTCTTCCTACAAGCAAGACATCTTTTCAGGTATACTTAGTCACTTTTCAGCTCAAAGTAAGCTACATGGTTCACGAAGGTCACACATTTCTCGCTCTTAACTGGAAAGCATTGCATGTTAGAGGAACTGTGGTTTGTATCAGTCTGAATAAGAGTTGACCTAGATATGGTCCGTATGTGTAGGAAACACCGTTATTTTGTTCTGATCACAGTCACGTTTCCTCCTGAATTAGATACTCTTAGAAAGCAATAGCGTGCTTCTTGCTCTAAAGCAGAGGGTGTTTCATGGATTAGAACTGTGCTGTGTGTTTCCCTTCAGAAATTGATTTAAATTCCAGGCTCTGTGTCTTCCTACAAGCAAGACATCATTTCAGGTAACATGAGTCACTTTTCAGCTCAAACGAATATAAATCATTCACAAAGCTCACACGTTTCTCGCTCTTAACTGAAAAGCATTGGATGTAAGATGACCTGTGGTTTGTATCAGTTTCAGAAGCAGAGTTGAACTAGCAATGGTCTGTATGTGTAGGAAACACCGTTCTTTTGTTCTGAGAACACTCACGTTTCCTGCTTTATTAGAGACTTTAGAAAGCAAGAGCGTGCTTTTTCCTATATGCAGAGTATGTTTCATGGATGATAACTGTGCTGTGTGCTTCCCTTCAGAAATGGAGTTAAATCCCTGGCTATGTGTCTTCCTACAAAATGACATCATTTCAGGTAAACGCAGTCACTTTTAGCTCAAACGAATATAAATCATTCACAAAGCTCACACGTTTCTCGCTCTTAACTGAAAAGCATTGGAGGTAAGATGACCTGTGGTTTTTATCAGTTTCAGAAGCAGAGTTGAACTAGCAATGGTCCGTATGTGTAGGAAACACCGTTCTTTTGTTCAGAGCACACTCACGTTTCCTGCATTGTTAGAGATTCTAGAAGGCAAGAGCGTGCTTCTTGCTCTAAAGCAGAGTGTGTTTAACGGATGACAACTGTGCTGTTTGTTTCCCTTCAGAAATGGAGTTAAATCCCAGGCTCTGTATCTTCCTACAAGCAAGACTTCGTTTCACGTAAACTCACTCACCTTTCAGCTCAAACAAAGCTACATCGTTCAGGTAGCTCACATGTTTCTGGCTCTGAACTGTAAAGTATTGGATATTAGAGGACCTGTGGTTTATATCAGTTTCAGTAGCAGAGTTGAACTAGCAAATGTCTATATGTGTAGGAAACACTGTTCTTTTTCTGAGTACCCTCAAGTTTCCTGCTTAATTAGAGACTCTAGAAAGCAGGAGCATGCTTCTTGCACTAAAGCAGAGTGTGTTTCATGGATGAACTGTACTGTGTGTTTCCCTTCAGAAATGGAGTTAAATCACAGGCTCTGTGTCTTCGTACATGCATGACTTCTTTTCATGTAAACTCAGTAACTTTACAGCTCAAACAGAGCTTTATCATTCACGTAGCTCACACATTTCTCGCTCTTAACTGAAAAGCATTGGATGTTAGATGACTTGTAGTTTGCATCAGTTTCAGAAGCAGAGTTGAACTAGCAATGGTCCGTATGTGTGGGAAACACCGTTATTTTGTTCTGACCACAGTCACGTTTCCTGCTGTATTAGATACTCTTAGAAAGCAAGAGAGTGCTTCTTGATCTAAAGCAGAGTGTGTTTCATGGATGAGAACTGTGCTGTGTGTTTCCCTTCAGAAATTGAGTTAAATTCAAGGCTCTGTGTCTTCCTACATGCAAGACATCATTTCAGGTAAACGGAGTCACTTTTCAGCTCAAATGAATATAAATCATTCACAAAGCTCACATGTTTCTCGCTCTTAACTGAATAGCATTGGATGTAAAATGACCTGTGGTTTGTATCAGTTTCAGGAGCAGAGTTGAACTAGATATGGTCCGTATGTGTAGGAAACAACGTTATTTGTTCTGTGCACACTCAAGTTTCCTGCTTTTTTAGAGGTTCTAGAAGGAAAGAGTGTGCTTCTTGTTCTAAAGCATAGTGTGTTTCACGGATGACAACTGTGCTGTGTTTTTCCCTTCAGAAAGTGAGTTAAATCCCAGGCTCTGTATCGTCCTACAAGCAGTACTTCTTTTCTTGTAAACTCAGTAACTTTTCCGCTCAAACAAAGCTACATCATTCAAGTAGCTCACACATTTCTGGCTCTTAAATGAAAAGCATTGGATGTTAGAGGACCTGTGGTTTGTATCAGTTTCAGAAGCAGAGTTAAACTAGAAATGGTCCGTATGTGTAGGAAACACCGTTCTTTTGTTCCAACCACCCTAACTTTTCCTGCTCTATTAGAGACTCTAGAAAGCAAGAGCGTACTTCTTGATATAAGCAGAGTGTGTTTCTTGGATGAGAACTGTGCTGTGTGTTTCCATTCAGAATGGAGTTAAATCTCAGGTTCTGTGTCTTTATACAAGCAAGACATCTTTTCAGGTAAACTCAGTCACATTTCAGCTCAAAGGAAGCTACATGGTTCACGAAGCTCACACGTTTCTTCTTTGTAACTGGAAAGCATTTGATGTTAGAGGAACTATGGTTTCTATCAGTTTCAGAAGAAGAGTTGAACTAGATATGGTCCCTATGTGTAGGAAACACCGTTCTTTTGTTCTGAGCACACTAGTTTTTGGCTCTATTAGAGACTCTAGAAAACAAGAGCGTGCTTCTTGCTCCTATACGCAGAGTGTGTTTCATGGATGACAACTGTGCTGTGAATTTCCCTTCAGAAATGGAGTTAAATCACAGGCTCTGTGTCTTCCTACCACCAAGAATTCGTTTCAGGTAGACTCACTCACGTTTCATCTCAAACAAAGCTACATCGTTTATGTTGCTCACACGTTTCTCGCTCTTAACTGAAAAGCATTGCATGTTAGAGGAATTGTGGTTTGTATCATTTTCAGAAGAAGAGTTGAACTAGATATGGTCCGTATGTGTAGGAAACACCGTTCTTGTGTTCTGAGCACACTCACGTTTCCTGCTGTATTAGAGACTCTAGAAAGCAAAAGCGTGCTTTTTGCTCTAAAGCAGAGTGTGTTTCATGCATGAGAACTGGGCTGTGTGTTTCCCTTCAGAAATGGAGTTAAATCCCAGGCTCTCTGTCTTCCTAAAAGCAAGACTTCGTTTAAGGTAAACTCAGTCACCTTTCAGCTCAAACAAAGATACATAGCTCTCGGAGCTCACACGTTTCTCGCTCTTATCTGAAAAGCATTGGATGTTAGATGACCTGTGGTTTGTATCAGTTTCAGAAGCAGAGTTGAACTAGCAATGGTCCATATGTGTAGGAAACACCGTTCTTTTGTTCTGAGCACACTAGTTTTTGGCTCTATTAGAGACTCTAGAAAACAAGAGCGTGCTTCTTGCTCTAAAGCAGAGTGTGTTTCATGCAAGAGAACTGGGCTGTGTGTTTCCCTTCAGAGTTAAATCCCATGCTCTGTGTCTTCCTACAAGCAAGTCATCTTTTCAGGTAAACTCAGTCACTTTTCAGCTCAAAGGAAGCGACATCGTCCACGAAGCTCACACAATTCTCATTTGTAACTGAAAAGCATTGGATGTTAGAAGACCTTTGGTTTGTATCAGTTTCAGAAGCAGTGTTGAACTAGATATGGTCCGTATGTGTAGGAAACACCGTTCTTTTGTTCTGAGCACAATCACGTTTCCTGCTGTATTAGAGAATCTAGAAAGCAAGAGCATGCTTCTTGCTCTAAAGCAGAGTGTGTTTCACGGATGAGAACCGTGCTGTGTTTTTCACTTAAGAATTGGAGTTATATCACAGGCTCTTTGTCTTCCTACAAGCATAACTTCGTTTCATGTAAACTCAGTCACTGTTCAGCTCAAACAAAACTACATCGTACACGAGGCTCACACGTTTCTCAGTCCTATATGGAAAGCATTGGATGTTAGAGGATCCTTGGTTTGTATCAGTTTCAGAAGCAGAGTTTTACTAGATATGGAACATATGTGTAGGAAACACCGTTCTGTTGTTCTGACCACACTCACTTTCCTTCTGTATTAGAGACCCTAGAAATCAAGAGCGTGCTTCTTGCTCTAAAGCAGAGTGTGTTTCATGGATGGGAACTGTGCTGTGTGTTTCCCTTCAGAAATGGAGTTAAATTCCAGGGTCTGTGTCTTCCTACACGCAAGACTTTGTTTCAGGTAAAGTCACACACGTTTCAGCTCATACAAACTATATTGTTTAATTAGCTCACATGTTTCTCGCTCTTAACTGAAAAGCATTGGATTTTAGAAGACCTGTGGTTTGTATCAGTTTCAGAAGCAGAGTTGAACTAGCAATGGTCCATATGTGTAGGAAACACAGTTCTTTTGTTCTGAGCACACTAGTTTTTGGCTCTATTAGAGACTCTAGAAAGCAAGAGCGTGCTTCTTGCTCTAAAGCAGAGTGTGTTTGATGCATGAGAACTGGGCTGTGTGTTTCCCTTCAGAAATGTAGTTATATCCCAGGCTCTGTGTCTTCCTAAAAGCAAGACATCTTTTCAGGTAATCTCAGTCACTTTTCAGCTCAAAGGTAGCGACATCGTTCACGAAGCTCACACTTTTCTCATTCGTAACTGGAAAGCATTGCATGTTAGACAAATTTTGGTTTGTATCTTTTTCAGAAGAAGAGTTGAACTAGATATGGTCTGGATGTGTAGGAAACACTGTTCTTTTGTTCTGAGCACACTCAAGTTTCCTGCTTTTTTAGAGACTCTAGAAAGCAAGAGCATGCTTCTTGCTCTAAAGCAGAGTGTGTTTCTGGGATGACAATTCGGGTGTTTGTATCCAATCAGAAATGGAGTTAAATCCCAGGCTCTGTGTTTCCTACAAGCATGACATCTTTTCATGTAAACTCAGTAACTTTTCAGCTCAAACAAAACTACAACGTTCAAGTAGCTCACACGTTTCTGGCTCTTAACTGAAAAGCATTGGATGTTAGAGGACCTGTGATTTGTATCAGTTTCAGAAGTAGTGTTGAACTAGATATGGTCCGTAAGTGTAGGAAACACCGTTCTTTTCTTCTGAGCACACTCACGTTTCCTGCTTTATTAGAGACTCTAGAAGGCATGATCGTGCTTCTTGCTCTAAAGCAGAGTGTGTTTCATGGATGACAACGGTGCTGTATGTTTCCCTTCAGAAATGGAGTTAAATCCCAGGCCCTGTGTCTTCCTACAACAAGACATCTTTTCATGTAAACTTAGTTACTTTTCAGCTCAAAAGAATCTAAATCGTTCACAAAGCTCACATATTTCTCGTTCTTAACTGGAAACCATTGCAAGTTAGAGCATATGTCGTTTTTATCAATTTCAGAAGCAGAGTTGAACTAGATATGGTCCGTATGTGTCGGAAACACTGTTCTTTTGTTGTGAGCACACTCATGTTTCCTGCCTTTTAGAGGCTCTAGAAAGCAAGAGCGTGCTTCTTGCTCTAAAATAGAGTGTGTTCATGGATGACAACTGTGCTGTGGGTTTCTCTTCAGAAATGGAGTTAAATCCCAGCCTCTGTGTCTTCCTACAAAAAGACATCATTTCAGGTAAACGCAGTCACTTTTAGCTCAAACGAAAATAAATCATACACAAAGCTCACACGTTTCTCGCTCTTAACTGAAAAGCATTGGATGTTAGAGGACCTGTGGTTTCTATCACTTTCAGAAGCAGAGTTGAACTTGATATGGTCCCTATGTGTAGGAAACACCGTTCTTTTGTTCTGAGTACACTCATGTCTCCTGCTTTATTAGAGACTCTAGAAAGGAAGAGCATGTTTCTTGCTCTAAAGCCGAGTGTGTATCATGGATGACAACTGTGCTGTGGGTTTCTCTTCAGAAATGGAGTTACATCCCAGGCTCTGTGTCTTCCTACAACTATATATCATTTCAGGTAAACGCAGTCACTTTTAGCTCAAACGAATATAAATCTTTCAAGACTCACAGGTTTCTTGCTCTTAACTGAAAAGCATTGGATGTTAGATGAACTGTAGTTTATATGATTTTATAAAGTTCAGAAACCAATCCCGATTCTCACTATTAACTAAAGAGCATTTAAGTGAGAGGAGTTGTGGTTTGTATCAGTTTCATAAGCAGAGTTCATTCACATATGGTCCGTATGAGAAGGACACACAGTTCTTTTATTCTGGGCATTCTCATTGTTCTTACTGTATTGGAGACGCTATAAAGAAGAGCTTGTTTCTTGCCCTAAAACAGAGAGTGTTCCATGGATGAGTACCCTGGTCTGAATTTACTTTCAGATACGGAGTTAAAACCCAGGATCTGTGTCTTCCTATAAGCAAGAGTTCATTTCTGGTAAACCAAGTGACTTTTGGGCTCAAGTGATTTTACACACTTCAAAAACCCATTGCGATTCTCACTATGAACTAAAGAGCATTTATGTCAGATGAGCTGTGGTTTGTATGAATTTCATAAGCAGAGTTGAACTATGTATGGTGCGTATGAGTAGGAAACACAGTTCTTTTTTTCTGGGCATGCTCATGGTTCTTGCTGTATTGGAGACACTGGAAATTTGAGCTTGCTTCTTGTGTAACAAGAGAGTGTGTTTCAAGGATGACAACACTGGTCTTAATTTACCTTCAGAAACGGAGTTAAACAACAGGATCTGTGTCTTCCTACAAGCAAGAGGTCATTACTGGTAAACCAAGTGAATTTTGGTCTCAAATGATTTTACACAGTTCAAGAACCCAACGTGATTCTCACTATTTTCTAAAGAGCATTTATGTAAGTGGAGCTGTGGTTTGTATCAGTTTCATAAGCAGAGTGGATTTACATATGGTCTGTATGAGTAGGAAACCCAGTTCTTTTTTTCTGGGCATGTTCATGGTTCTTGCTCTATTGGAGATGCTGGAAAGTAGAGCTTGCTTCTTGCGTTAAAACAGAGTGGTTTCCATGGTTGTGAACCCTGGTCTGAATATCCCTTCAGAAATGGCATTAAACCACAGGATCGGTTTCTTCCTACAAGCAAGAGATCATTTCTATTAAACCAAGTCAATTATGGGCTCAAATGATTTACACAGTTAAAGAACCCAAGGCTATTCTCACTATTAACTAAAGAGCATTTTTGTAAGTGGAGCACTGGTTTATATCAGTTGCATATGCAGACTTGAATTACATATGCTCAGTATGAGTAGGAAACACAGTTTTTTTTTTCAGGGCATGCTCATGGTACTTGCTGTATTGGAGATGATAGAACGAAGAGCTTGCTTCTTGTGTTAAATCAGAGTGTGTTAGATGGATGAGAACACTGGTCTGAATTTCTCTTCAGAAACAGAGTTAAACCGCAGGTTCTTTGTCTTTCTACAAGCCAGAGTTCATTTCGGGTAAATTAAGAGAATTTTGGGCCCAAATGATTTTACACAGTTGAGAAACCTATCGCAATTCTCACTATTTGCTAAAGAGCATTTATGTAACAGAAGCTCTGGTTTGTATCAGTTTCATAAGTAGAGTTGATTTACATATGTTCCCTATGAGTAGGAAACTCAGTTCTTTTTTTTCAGGGCATGCTCATGGAACTTGCTGTATTGCAGATGCTGGAAAGAAGACCTTGCTTCTTGCGTTAAAACAGAGTGTGTTCCATGGATGAGAGCCCTGGTCTGAATTTACCTTCAGAAACGGAGTTAAACCACAGGAATTGTGTCTTCCTACAATCAAGAGTTCATTTCTGGTAAACCAAGTGATTTTTGGGCTCAAATGATTTTACACAGTTCAAGAACCCAACGTGATTCTCAATATTTTCTAAAGAGCATTTATGTAAGTGGAGCTGTGGTTTGTATCAGTTTCATAAGCAGAGTGGATTTACATATGGTCCGTATGAGTAGGAAGCACAGTTCTTTTTTTCAGGACATGCTCATGGTACTTACTGTATTGGAGACGCGAAAAAGTAGAGCATGCTTCTTGCGTAAAAAGGGAATGGGTTCCATGGGTGAGAACACTGGTCTGAATTTCCCTTCAGACACGGAGTTAATCCACAGGATCTGTGTCTTCATACAAGCAAGAGTTCATTTCTGGTAAAGCAAGTCAATTTTGTGCTCAAATGATTTTACAAAGTTCAAGACCCAATGCTATTCTCACTGTTAACTAAAGAGCATTTATGTAAGTGGAGCTGTGCTTTGTATCAGTTATATAAGCAGATTTGAAATACGTATGGTCCGTATGAGTAGGAAGCACAGTTTTTTTTTTTTCAGGGCATGCTCATGGTACTTGCTGTATTGGAGACACGGGAAAGTAGAGCTTGCTTCTTGCGTTGAAACAGAGTGGGTTCCATGGATGAGAACACTGGTCTGATTTTCCCTTCAGACACAGAGTTAAACCACAGGATCTGTGTCTTCATACAAGCAAGAGTTCATTTCTGGTAAACCAAGTCAATTTTGGGCTCAAATGATTTAAACAGTTCAAGTGCCAACGCTATTCTCACTGTTAACTAAAGAGCATTTATGTAAGTGGAGCTGTGGTTTGTATCAGTTGCACATGCAGACTTGAATTACATATGGTCAGTATGAGTAGGAAACACAGTTCTTTTTTTCAGGGCATACTCGTGGTACTTGCTGTATTGGAGATGCTAGATAGAAGAGCTTGCTTCTTGCGTTAAATCACAGTGTGTTACATGGATGAGAACACTGGTCTGAATTTCCCTTCAGAAACGGAGTTAAACCCCAGTTTCTGTGTCTTCACCCAAGCCAGAGTCCATTTCTGGTAAACAAAGAGAATTTTGGGCTCAAATGATTTTACACAGTTCAGGAACCCAACTAGATTCTCACTATTTGCTAAAGAGCATTTATGTAAGATGAGCTCTTGTTTGTATCAGTTTCATAAGTAGAGTTGTTTTACATATGGTCCGTATGAGTGGGAAACACAGTTCTTTTTTTAGGGCATGTTCATGGAACTTGCTGTATTGGAGATGCTTGAAAGAAGAGCTTGCTTCTTGCGTTAAAACAGAGTGTTTTTCATGGACGAGAACACTGTTCTGAATTTCCCTTCAGAAATGGCATTAAAAAACAGGATCTGTGTCTCCCTACAAGCAACAGTTCATTTCTATTAAACCAAGTCAATTTTGGGCTCAAATGATTTTACAGAGTTGAAGAACCCAAGGCAACTCTCACTTTTAACTAAAGAGCATTTATGTAAGGGGAGCTGTGGTTTGTATCAGTTTCATAAGTAGAGTGGATTTACTTATGGTCCTTGTGAGTAGGAAGCACAGTTCTTTTTTTCAGGCATGCTAGTGGGACTTGCTGTATTGGAGACGCTGGAAAGAAGAGCTTGCTTCTTGCGTTAAATCAGAGTGTGTTTCATGGATGAGAACACTGGTCTGAATTTCCCTTCAGAAACGGTGTTAAACCACAGGATCTGTGTCTTCCTACAAGCAGGAGTTCATTTCTAATAAACAATGTGAAATTTGCGCTCAAATGATTTTACACTGTTCAAGAACCCATCTCGATTCTCACTATTAACTAAAGAGCATTTATGTAAGTGGAGCTGTGGTTTGTATCAGTTGCATATGCAGACTTGAACTACATATGGTCTGTATATGTAGGAAACACATTTCTTTTTTTCAGGCATGCTAGTGGTACTTGCTGTATTGTTGATGCTGGAAAGAAGAGCTTGCTTCTTGCGTTAAATCAGAGTGTGTTCCATGTATGAGAAACCTGGTCTGAATTTCCCATTAGAAACGGAGTTAAACCAGATGATCTGTGTCTTCCTACAAGCAAGAGTTCATTTCTGGTAAACCAAGTAAATTTTGGGCTCAAATGATTTTACACAGTTCAAGAACACATCTCAATTCTCACTGTTAACTAAAGAGTATTAATGTAAGAGGAGCTGTGGTTTGTATCAGTTTCATAAGCTGAGTTGATTTATATATGGTCTGTATGAGGAGGAAACACAGTTCTTTTTTTGAGCGTATGCTCATGGTTCTTTCTGTACTAGAGACGCTGGAAATAAGAGCTTGCTTCTTGCGTTAAAACAGAGCGTGCTTCATGGATGAGAACACTGGTCTGAATTTCCCTTCATAAATGGAGTTAAACTCCAGGATCTTTTCTTCCTACAAGCAAGAGTTCATCTGGAAAACCCAGTGAATTTTAGGCTCAAGTGATTTTGCACAGTTCAAAAACCCATCGCGATTCTCACTATTAACTAAAGAGCATTTATGTAAGAGGAGCTGTGGTTTGTATCAGTTTCATAACCAGAGTTTCACTATGTGTGGTACGTATGAGTAGGAAACACAGTTCTTTTTTTCTGGGCATGCTCATGTTTATTGCTGTATTGGAGACGCTGGAAAGACGAGCTTGCTTCTTGTGTTAATAGAGAGTGTGTTTCATGGATGAGAATACTGGTCTTAATTTCCCTTCAGAAACGGAGTTAAACCACAGGATCTGTGTCTTCCTACAAGCAAGAGTTCATTTCTGGTAAACCATGTGAATTTTGGGCTCAAATGATTTTACACAGTTCAAGAACCCAACGCGATTCTCACTATTTACTAAAGAGCATTTATGTAAGTGCAGCTGTGATTTGTATCAGTTTCATAAGCAGAGTGGATTTACATATGGTCCTTATGAGTAGGGAGCACAGTTCTTTTTTTCTGGGCATGTTCTGGTTCTTGCTATATTGGAGATGCTGGAAAGTAGAGCTTTCTTCTTGCGTTAAAACAGAGTGGGTTCCATGGATGAGACCACTGGTCTGAATTTCCCTTTAGACAAGGAGTTAAACCACAGGATCTGTGTCTTCATACAAGCAAGAGTTCATTTCTGGTAGACCACATCAATTTTAGCCTCAAATGATTTTACACAGTTCAAGACCCAACGCTACTCACACTGTTAACTAAAGAGCATTTATGTAGGTGGAGGTGTGGTTTGTATCAGTTTCATAAGCTGAGTTGATTTACAAATGGTCCTTATGAGTAGGAAACACAGATTTTTTTTAAGGGCATGATCTTGGAACTTGCTGTATTGGAGATGATGGACAGAACAGCTTGCCTCTTGCGTTAAAACAGAGTGTGTTCCATGGATGAGAACCCTGGTCTGACTTTACCTTCCGAAACGGAGTTAAACCACAGGATCTGTGTCTTCCTACAAGCAAGAGTTCATTTCTGGTAAACCAAGTGAATTTTGGGCTCAAATGATTTTACACAGTTCCAGAACCCAACACAAAACTCACTATTAACTAAAGAGCATTTATGTAAGTGGAGCTGTGGTTTGTGTCATTTTCATAATCAGAGTTGACCTGCATATGATCTGTATGAATAGGAAACACAGTTCTTTTTTTCTGGGCAGTCTCATGGTTCTTTCTGTATTGGAGACGCTGGAAAGAAGAGCTTGCTTCTTGCGTTAAAACAGAGTGTGTTTCATGGATGAGAATACCGGTCTGAATTTCCCTTCAGAAACGGAGTAAAACCCCAGGATCTGTATCTTCCTACAAGCAAGAGTTCATTTCTGGTAAACCCAGTGAATTTTGGGCTCAAATGATTTTACACAGTTCAGAAACCCAACTAGATTCTCACTATTTATTAAAGAGCATTTATGTAAGATGAGCTCTGGTTTGTATCAGTTTCATAAGTAGAGTTGTTTTACATATGGTCCGTATGAGTAGGAAACACAGTTCTTTTTTTCAGGACATGCTCATGGAACTTGCTGTATTGGAGATGCTGGAAAGAAGAGCTTGCTTCTTGCGTTAAAACAGAGGGTGTTTCATGGATGAAAACACTGGTCTGAATTTCCCTTCAGAAACGGCATTAAAACACAGGATCCTGTCTTCCTACAAGCAAGAGTTCATTTATATTAAACCAAGTAAATTTTGGGCTCAAATGATTTTACACAGTTCAAGAACCCAAGGCTATTCTCACTTTTAACTAAAGAGCATTTATGTAAGTGGAGCTGTGGTTTGTATCAGTTTCATAAGCAGAGTGGATTTACATATGGTCAGTATGAGTAGTAAGCACAGTTCTTTTTTTCAGGACAAGCTCATGGTACTTGCTGTATTGGAGACGCGAAAAAGTAGAGCATGCTTCTTGAAGAAAAAGAGAGTGGGTTCCAGGGATGAGAACACTGATCTGAATTTCCCTTCAGATACGGAGTCAATCCACAGGATCTGTGTCTTCATACAAGCAAGAGTTCATTTCTGGTAAACCAAGTCAATTTTGGGCTAAATGATTTTACACAGTTCAAGAACCCAACACAATTCTCACTATTTACTAAAAAGCAATTATGTAAGAGGAGCTCAGATTTGTATCAGTTTCATAAGCTGAGTTGATTTATATATGGTCCGTATGAGGAGGAAACACAGTTCTTTTTTTGAGGGCATGCTCATGGTCCTTGCTTTATTGGAGACTTTGGAAAGAAGAGCTTGCTTCTTGCCTTAAAACACAGTGTGTTCCATGGATGAGAACCCTGGTCTGAATTTACCTTCAGAAACGGTGTTAAACCACAGGATCTGTGTCTTCCTACAAGCAGGAGTTCATTTCTAATAAGCAATGTGAAATTTGCGCTCAAATGATTTTACACTGTTCAAGAACCCATCTCGATTCTCACTATTAACTAAAGAGCATTTATGTAAGTGGAGCTGTGGTTTGTATCAGTTACATATGCAGTCTTGAACTACATATGGTCTGTATGTGTAGGAAACACATTTCTTTTTTTTCAGGCATGCTAGTGGTACTTGCTGTATTGTTGATGCTGGAAAGAAGAGCTTGCTTCTTGCGTTAAATCAGAGTGTGTTCCATGTATGAGAAACCTGGTCTGAATTTCCCATTAGAAACGGAGTTAAACCACAGGATCTGTGTCTTCATACAAGCAAGAGTTCATTTCTGGTAGACCACATCAATTTTGGCCTCAAATGATTTTACACAGTTCAGAAACCCAACTAGATTCTCACTATTTATTAAAGAGCATTTATGTTAGAGGAGCTCTGGTTTGTATCAGTTTCATAAGCTGAGTTGATTTACATATGGTCCGTATGAGGAGGAAACACAGTTCCTTTTTTGAGGGCATGCACATTGTTCTTGCTGTATTGGAGACGCTGGAAAGAAGAGCTTGCTTCTTGCTTTAAAACAGAGTGTGTTCCAAGGTTGAGATCCCTGGTCTGAATTTCCCATAGAATCGGAGTTAAACCACAGGATCTGTGTCTTCCTACAAGCAAGAGTTCATTTCTGGTAAACCCAGTGAATTTCGGGCTCAAATGATTTTACACAGTTCAAGAACCCAACGAGATTCTCACTATTAACTAAAGAGCCTTTATGAAAGTGGAGCTGTGGTTTCTATCAGTTTCATAAGCAGAGTTGAAATACGTATGGTCCGTATGACTAGGAAGCACAGTTCTTTTTTTCAGGGCATGCTCATGGTACTTGCTGTATTGGAGACACGGGAAAGTAGAGCTTCCTTCTTGCGTTGAAACAGAGTGGGTACCAAGGATGAGAACACTGGTCTGATTTTCCCTTCAGACACAGAGTTAAACCACATGATCTGTGTCTTCATACAAGCAAGAGTTCATTTCTGGTAAACCAAGTCAATTTTGGGCTCAAATGATTTAAACAGTTCAAGTGCCAACGCTATTCTCACTGTTAACTAAAAGCATTTATGTAAGTGGAGCTGTGGTTTGTATCAGTTGCTTATGCAGACTTGAATTACATATGGTCAGTATGAGTAGGAAAAATAGTACTTTTTTTCAGGGCATACACGTGGTACTTGCTGTATTGGAGACGCTAGATAGAAGTGCTTGCTTCTTGCGTTAAATCACAGTGTGTTACATGGGTGAGAACACTGGTCTGAATTTCCCTTCAGAAACGGAGTTAAGCCCCATGTTCTGTGTCTTCACACAAGCCAGAGTTCATTTCTGGTTAACAAAGAGAATTTTGGGCTCAAATGATTTTACACAGTTCAGAAACCCAACTAGATTCTCACTATTTACTAAAGAGCACTTATGTAAGATGAGCTCTTGTTTGTATCAGTTTCATAAGTAGAGTTGTTTTACATATGGTCCTTATGAGTGGGAAACACAGTTCTTTTTTTCAGGGCATGTTCATGGTTCTTGCTGTATAGGAGACGCTTGAAAGAAGAGCTTGCCTCTTGCTTGAAAACAGAGTGTGTTTCATGGATGAGAACACTGGTCTTAATTTCCCTTCAAAAACGGAGTTAAACCACAGGATCTGTGTCTTCCTAAAAGCAAGAGTTTATTTCTGGTAAACCAAGTGATTTTTGTGCTCCAATGATTTTACACAGTTCAAGAACCCAACTCGATTCTCACTACTTACTAAAGAGCATTTATGTAAGTGGAGCTGTGGTTTGTATCAGTTGCATATGCAGACTTGAATTACATATGGTCAGTATGAGTAGGAAACACAGTTCTTTCATTCAGGGCATGCTTGTGGTACTTGCTGTATTGGACATGCTGGAAATAAGAGCTTGCTTCTTGCGTTAAAATAGAGAGTGTTCCATGGATGAGAACCCTGGTCTGAATTTACCTTCAGAAACGGACTTAAACCGCAGAATCTGTGTCTTCCTAAAAGCAAGAGTTCATTTCTGGTAAACAAAGCGAATTTGGGTTCAAGTGATTTTACACAATTCAGAAACCCATCGTGATTCTCACTATTAACTAAAGAGCATTTATGTAACAGGACTTTTGGTTTGTATCAGTTTCATAAGTAGAGTTGTTTTACATATGGTCTGCATGAGTAGTAAACACAGTTCTTTTTTTCAGGGCATGCTCATGACACTTGCTGTATTGGAGATGCTGGAAAGAAGAGCTTGCTTCTTGCGTTAAAACAGAGTGTGTTTCATGGATGAGAACACTGGTCTGAATTTCCCTTCAGAAACGGCAATAAACACAGGATCCTGTCTTCCTACAAGCAAGAATTCATTTATATTGAACCAAGTCAATTTTGGGCTCAAATGATTTTACACAGTTCGGGAACCCAAGGCTATTCTCACTTTTAACTAAAGAGCATTTATGAAAGTGGAGCTGTGGTTTGTATCAGTTTCATAAGCAGAGTGGATTTACATATGGTCCGTATGAGTAGAAAGCACAGTTCATTTTTTCAGGCATGCTAGTGGGACTTGATGTATTGGAGACACTGGAAAGAAGAGCTTGCTTCTTGCGTTAAATCAGAGTGTGTTTCATGGATGAGAACACTGGTCTTAATTCCCCTTCAGAAACGGAGTTAAACCACAGGATCTGTGTCTTCCTATAAGCAAGAGTTCATTTCTGGTAAGCCAAGTGAATTTTGGCTCAAATGATTTTACACAGTTCAAGAACCCAACGCGATTCTCACTATTTACTAAAGAGCATTTATGTAAGTGGAGCTGTGGTTTGTATCATTTTCATAATCAGAGTTGAACTGCATATGGTCAGTATGATTAGGAAACACAGTTCTTTTTTTCAGGGCATGCTCATGATACTTGCTGTATTGGACGCTAGAAAGAAGAGCATGCTTCTTGCGTTAAATCACAGTGTATTACATGGATGAGAACACTGGTCTGAATTTCCCTTCAGAAACGGAGTTAAACCCCAGGTTCTGTGTCTTCCTAGAAGCCACAGTTCATTTCTGGTAAACAAAGAGAATTTTGGGCTCAAAAGATTTTACACAGTTCAGAAACCCAACTATTCTCACTATTTACAAAAAGCATATACGTAAGATGAGCTCTGGTTTGTATCAGTTTCATAAGTAGAGTTGATTTACATATGGTCCTTATGAGTAGGAAACACTGTTCTTTTTTTCAGGGCATGCTTTTGGAACTTGCTGTATTGGAGATGTTTGAAAGAAGAGCTTGCTTCTTGCGTTGAAACAGAGTGTGTTCCATGGATGAGAACCCTGATCTGAATTTACCTTCAGAAACAGAGTTAAACCATAGGATCTGTGCCTTCCTACAAGCAAGAGTTCATTTCTGGTAAACAAAGTGAATATTGGGCTCCAATGATTTTACACAGTTCAAGAAGCCAACGTGATTCTCACTATTTACTAAAGAGCATTTATGTAAGTGGATCTGTGGTTTGTATCAGTTTCATAAGCAGAGTGAATTTACATATGGTCCCTATGAGAAGAAAACACAGTTCTCTTTTTGAGGGCATGCTCTTGGTTCTTGCTGTATTGGAGACACTGGAAAGAAGAGCTTGGTTCTTGCCTTAAAAGAGTGTGTGTTCCAGGGTTGAGATCCCTGGTCTGAATTTCCCACAGAACCGGTGTTAAACCACAGGATCTGTGTCTTCCTACAAGCAAGAGTTCATTTCTGGAAAAACCCAGTGTATTTTGGGCTCAAATGATTTTACACAGTTCAAGAACCCAACGCGATTCTCACTATTAACTAAAGAGCCTTTATGAAAGTGGAGCTGTGGTTTGTATCAATTTCATAAGCAGAGAGAACTACGTATGGTCCATATGAGTAGGAAGCACAGTTCTTTTTTTCAGGGCATGCTCATGGTACTTGCTGTATTGGAGACGTGGGAAAGTAGAGCTTGCTTTGTGCGTTAAAACAGAGTGGGTTCCATGGATGAGAACACTGGTCTGAATTTCCCTTCAGACACGGAGTTAAACCACAGGATCTGTGTCTTCATACAAGCAAGAGTTCATTACAGGTAAACCAAGTCAATTTTTGGCTCAAATGATTTTACACAGTTCAAGACCCAACGCTATTCTCATTGTTAAGTAAAGAGCATTTATGTAAGTGGAGCTGTGGTTTGTATCAGTGGCATATGCAGACTTGAATTACATATGTTCAGTATGAGTAGTAAATACAGTTCTTTTGAACACGGCATGCTCATGGTACTTGCTGTATTGGAGACCGGGAAAGTAGAGCTTGCTTCTTGCGTTTAAACAGAGTGTGTTTCATGGATGAGAACACCGGTCTGAATTTCCCTTCAGAAACGGAGTTATACCCCAGGATCTGTGTCTTCCTAAAAGCAAGTGTTCATTTCTGGTAAACCCATTGAATTTTGGGCTCAAATGACTTTACACAGTTCAGAAACCCAACTAGATTCTCACTATTTACTAAAGAGCATTTATGTAAGAGGAGCTCTGGTTTGTATCAGTTTCATAAGCTGAGTTGATTTACATATGGTCCGTATGAGGAGGAAACACAGTTCTTTTTTTCTGGGCATGCACATTGTTCTTGCTGTATTGGAGACGCTTGAAAGAAGAGCTTGCCTCTTGCTTGAAAACAGAGTGTGTTTCATGGATGAGAACACTGGTCTTAATTTCCCTTCAAAAACGGAGTTAAACCACAGGATCTGTGTCTTCCTAAAAGCAAGAGTTCATTTCTGGTAAACCAAGTGATTTTTGTGCTCCAATGATTTTACACAGTTCAAGAACCCAACTCGATTCTCACTACTTACTAAAGAGCATTTATGTAAGTGGAGCTGTGGTTTGTATCAGTTGCATATGCAGACTTGAATTACATATGGTCAGTATGAGTAGGAAACACAGTTCTTTTATTCAGGGCATGCTTGTGGTACTTGCTGTATTGGACATGCTGGAAATAAGAGCTTGCTTCTTGCGTTAAAATAGAGAGTGTTCCATGGATGAGAACCCTGGTCTGAATTTACCTTCAGAAACGGACTTAAACCGCAGAATCTGTGTCTTCCTAAAAGCAAGAGTTCATTTCTGGTAAACAAAGCGAATTTGGGTTCAAGTGATTTTACACAATTCAGAAACCCATCGTGATTCTCACTATTAACTAAAGAGCATTTATGTAACAGGACTTTTGGTTTGTATCAGTTTCATAAGTAGAGTTGTTTTACATATGGTCCGTATGAGTAGTAAACACAGTTCTTTTTTTCAGGGCATGCTCATGACACGTGCTGTATTGGAGATGCTGGAAAGAAGAGCTTGCTTCTTGCGTTAAAACAGAGTGTGTTTCATGGATGAGAACACTGGTCTGAATTTCCCTTCAGAAACGGCAATAAACACAGGATCCTGTCTTCCTACAAGCAAGAATTCATTTATATTGAACCAAGTCAATTTTGGGCTCAAATGATTTTACACAGTTCGAGAACCCAAGGCTATTCTCACTTTTAACTAAGGAGCATTTATGAAAGTGGAGCTGTGGTTTGTATCAGTTTCATAAGCAGAGTGGATTTACATATGGTCCGTATGAGTAGAAAGCACAGTTCATTTTTTCAGGCATGCTAGTGGGACTTGATGTATTGGAGACGCTGGAAAGAAGAGCTTGCTTCTTGCGTTAAATCAGAGTGTGTTTCATGGATGAGAACACTGGTCTTAATTCCCCTTCAGAAACGGAGTTAAACCACAGGATCTGTGTCTTCCTATAAGCAAGTGTTCATTTCTGGTAAGCCAAGTGAATTTTGGCTCAAATGATTTTACACAGTTCAAGAACCCAACACGATTCTCACTATTTACTAAAGAGCATTTATGTAAGTGGAGCTGTGGTTTGTATCATTTTCATAATCAGAGTTGAACTGCATATGGTCAGTATGATTAGGAAACACAGTTCTTTTTTTCAGGGCATGCTCATGATACTTGCTGTATTGGACGCTAGAAAGAAGAGCATGCTTCTTGCGTTAAATCACAGTGTATTACATGGATGAGAACACTGGTCTGAATTTCCCTTCAGAAACGGAGTTAAACCCCAGGTTCTGTGTCTTCCTAGAAGCCACAGTTCATTTCTGGTAAACAAAGAGAATTTTGGGCTCAAAAGATTTTACACAGTTCAGAAACCCAACTATTCTCACTATTTACAAAAAGCATATACATAAGATGAGCTCTGGTTTGTATCAGTTTCATAAGTAGAGTTGATTTACATATGGTCCTTATGAGTAGGAAACACTGTTCTTTTTTTCAGGGCATGCTTTTGGAACTTGCTGTATTGGAGATGTTTGAAAGAAGAGCTTGCTTCTTGCGTTGAAACAGAGTGTGTTCCATGGATGAGAACCCTGATCTGAATTTACCTTCAGAAACAGAGTTAAACCATAGGATCTGTGCCTTCCTACAAGCAAGAGTTCATTTCTGGTAAACAAAGTGAATATTGGGCTCCAATGATTTTACACAGTTCAAGAAGCCAACGTGATTCTCACTATTTACTAAAGAGCATTTATGTAAGTGGATCTGTGGTTTGTATCAGTTTCATAAGCAGAGTGAATTTACATATGGTCCCTATGAGAAGAAAACACAGTTCTCTTTTTGAGGGCATGCTCTTGGTTCTTGCTGTATTGGAGACACTGGAAAGAAGAGCTTGGTTCTTGCCTTAAAAGAGTGTGTGTTCCAGGGTTGAGATCCCTGGTCTGAATTTCCCACAGAACCGGAGTTAAACCACAGGATCTGTGTCTTCCTACAAGCAAGAGTTCATTTCTGGAAAAACCCAGTGAATTTTGGGCTCAAATGATTTTACACAGTTCAAGAACCCAACGCGATTCTCACTATTAACTAAAGAGCCTTTATGAAAGTGGAGCTGTGGTTTGTATCAATTTCATAAGCAGAGAGAACTACGTATGGTCCGTATGAGTAGGAAGCACAGTTCTTTATTTCAGGGCATGCTCATGGTACTTGCTGTATTGGAGACGTGGGAAAGTAGAGCTTGCTTTGTGCGTTAAAACAGAGTGGGTTCCATGGATGAGAACACTGGTCTGAATTTCCCTTCAGACACGGAGTTAAACCACAGGATCTGTGTCTTCATACAAGCAAGAGTTCATTACAGGTAAACCAAGTCAATTTTGGGCTCAAATGATTTTACACAGTTTAAGACCCAACGCTATTCTCATTGTTAAGTAAAGAGCATTTATGTAAGTGGAGCTGTGGTTTGTATCAGTGGCATATGCAGACTTGAATTACATATGTTCAGTATGAGTAGTAAATACAGTTCTTTTGAACACGGCATGCTCATGGTACTTGCTGTATTGGAGACCGGGAAAGTAGAGCTTGCTTCTTGCGTTTAAACAGAGTGTGTTTCATGGATGAGAACACCGGTCTGAATTTCCCTTCAGAAACGGAGTTATACCCCAGGATCTGTGTCTTCCTAAAAGCAAGTGTTCATTTCTGGTAAACCCATTGAATTTTGGGCTCAAATGATTTTACACAGTTCAGAAACCCAACTAGATTCTCACTATTTACTAAAGAGCATTTATGTAAGAGGAGCTCTGGTTTGTATCAGTTTCATAAGCTGAGTTGATTTACATATGGTCCGTATGAGGAGGAAACACAGTTCTTTTTTTCTGGGCATGCACATTGTTCTTGCTGTATAGGAGACGCTTGAAAGAAGAGCTTGCCTCTTGCTTGAAAACAGAGTGTGTTTCATGGATGAGAACACTGGTCTTAATTTCCCTTCAAAAACGGAGTTAAACCACAGGATCTGTGTCTTCCTAAAAGCAAGAGTTCATTTCTGGTAAACCAAGTGATTTTTGTGCTCCAATGATTTTACACAGTTCAAGAACCCAACTCGATTCTCACTACTTACTAAAGAGCATTTATGTAAGTGGAGCTGTGGTTTGTATCAGTTGCATATGCAGACTTGAATTACATATGGTCAGTATGAGTAGGAAACACAGTTCTTTTATTCAGGGCATGCTTGTGGTACTTGCTGTATTGGACATGCTGGAAATAAGAGCTTGCTTCTTGCGTTAAAATAGAGAGTGTTCCATGGATGAGAACCCTGGTCTGAATTTACCTTCAGAAACGGACTTAAACCGCAGAATCTCTGTCTTCCTAAAAGCAAGAGTTCATTTCTGGTAAACAAAGCGAATTTGGGTTCAAGTGATTTTACACAATTCAGAAACCCATCGTGATTCTCACTATTAACTAAAGAGCATTTATGTAACAGGACTTTTGGTTTGTATCAGTTTCATAAGTAGAGTTGTTTTACATATGGTCCGCATGAGTAGTAAACACAGTTCTTTTTTTCAGGGCATGCTCATGACACGTGCTGTATTGGAGATGCTGGAAAGAAGAGCTTGCTTCTTGCGTTAAAACAGAGTGTGTTTCATGGATGAGAACACTGGTCTGAATTTCCCTTCAGAAACGGCAATAAACACAGGATCCTGTCTTCCTACAAGCAAGAATTCATTTATATTGAACCAAGTCAATTTTGGGCTCAAATGATTTTACACAGTTCGAGAACCCAAGGCTATTCTCACTTTTAACTAAGGAGCATTTATGAAAGTGGAGCTGTGGTTTGTATCAGTTTCATAAGCAGAGTGGATTTACATATGGTCCGTATGAGTAGAAAGCACAGTTCATTTTTTCAGGCATGCTAGTGGGACTTGATGTATTGGAGACGCTGGAAAGAAGAGCTTGCTTCTTGCGTTAAATCAGAGTGTGTTTCATGGATGAGAACACTGGTCTTAATTCCCCTTCAGAAACGGAGTTAAACCACAGGATCTGTGTCTTCCTATAAGCAAGAGTTCATTTCTGGTAAGCCAAGTGAATTTTGGCTCAAATGATTTTACACAGTTCAAGAACCCAACGCGATTCTCACTATTTACTAAAGAGCATTTATGTAAGTGGAGCTGTGGTTTGTATCATTTTCATAATCAGAGTTGAACTGCATATGGTCAGTATGATTAGGAAACACAGTTCTTTTTTTCAGGGCATGCTCATGATACTTGCTGTATTGGACGCTAGAAAGAAGAGCATGCTTCTTGCGTTAAATCACAGTGTATTACATGGATGAGAACACTGGTCTGAATTTCCCTTCAGAAACGGAGTTAAACCCCAGGTTCTGTGTCTTCCTAGAAGCCACAGTTCATTTCTGGTAAACAAAGAGAATTTTGGGCTCAAAAGATTTTACACAGTTCAGAAACCCAACTATTCTCACTATTTACAAAAAGCATATACGTAAGATGAGCTCTGGTTTGTATCAGTTTCATAAGTAGAGTTGATTTACATATGGTCCTTATGAGTAGGAAACACTGTTCTTTTTTTCAGGGCATGCTTTTGGAACTTGCTGTATTGGAGATGTTTGAAAGAAGAGCTTGCTTCTTGCGTTAAATCAGAGTGTGTTCCATGTATGAGAAACCTGGTTTGAATTTCCCATTAGAAACGGAGTTAAACCAGATGATCTGTGTCTTCCTACAAGCAAGAGTTCATTTCTGGTAAACCAAGTAAATTTTGGGCTCAAATGATTTTACACAGTTCAAGAACACATCTCAATTCTCACTGTTAACTAAAGAGTATTAATGTAAGAGGAGCTGTGGTTTGTATCAGTTTCATAAGCTGAGTTGATTTATATATGGTCTGTATGAGGAGGAAACACAGTTCTTTTTTTGAGCGTATGCTCATGGTTCTTTCTGTACTGGAGACGCTGGAAATAAGAGCTTGCTTCTTGCGTTAAAACAGAGCGTGTTTCATGGATGAGAACACTGGTCTGAATTTCCCTTCATAAATGGAGTTAAACTCCAGGATCTTTTCTTCCTACAAGCAAGAGTTCATCTGGAAAACCCAGTGAATTTTAGGCTCAAGTGATTTTGCACAGTTCAAAAACCCATCGCGATTCTCACTATTAAATAAAGAGCATTTATGTAAGAGGAGCTGTGGTTTGTATCAGTTTCATAACCAGAGTTTCACTATGTGTGGTACGTATGAGTAGGAAACACAGTTCTTTTTTTCTGGGCATGCTCATGTTTATTGCTGTATTGGAGACGCTGGAAAGACGAGGTTGCTTCTTGTGTTAATAGAGAGTGTGTTTCATGGATGAGAATACTGGTCTTAATTTCCCTTCAGAAACGGAGTTAAACCACAGGATCTGTGTCTTCCTACAAGCAAGAGTTCATTTCTGGTAAACCATGTGAATTTTGGGCTCAAATGATTTTACACAGTTCAAGAACCCAACGCGATTCTCACTATTTACTAAAGAGCATTTATGTAAGTGCAGCTGTGGTTTGTATCAGTTTCATAAGCAGAGTGGATTTACATATGGTCCTTATGAGTAGGGAGCACAGTTCTTTTTTTCTGGGCATGTTCTGGTTCTTGCTATATTGGAGATGCTGGAAAGTAGAGCTTTCTTCTTGCGTTAAAACAGAGTGGGTTCCATGGATGAGACCACTGGTCTGAATTTCCCTTTAGACAAGGAGTAAACCACAGGATCTGTGTCTTCATACAAGCAAGAGTTCATTTCTGGTAGACCACATCAATTTTAGCCTCAAATGATTTTACACAGTTCAAGACCCAACGCTACTCACACTGTTAACTAAAGAGCATTTATGTAGGTGGAGGTGTGGTTTGTATCAGTTTCATAAGCTGAGTTGATTTACAAATGGTCCTTATGTGTAGGAAACACAGATTTTTTTAAGGGCATGATCTTGGAACTTGCTGTATTGGAGATGATGGACAGAACAGCTTGCCTCTTGCGTTAAAACAGAGTGTGTTCCATGGATGAGAACCCTGGTCTGACTTTACCTTCCGAAACGGAGTTAAACCACAGGATCTGTGTCTTCCTACAAGCAAGAGTTCATTTCTGGTAAACCAAGTGAATTTTGGGCTCAAATGATTTTACACAGTTCCAGAACCCAACACAAAACTCACTATTAACTAAAGAGCATTTATGTAAGTGGAGCTGTGGTTTGTGTCATTTTCATAATCAGAGTTGACCTGCATATGATCTGTATGAATAGGAAACACAGTTCTTTTTTTCTGGGCAGTCTCATGGTTCTTTCTGTATTGGAGACGCTGGAAAGAAGAGCTTGCTTCTTGCGTTAAAACAGAGTGTGTTTCATGGATGAGAATACCGGTCTGAATTTCCCTTCAGAAACGGAGTTAAACCCCAGGATCTGTGTCTTCCTACAAGCAAGAGTTCATTTCTGGTAAACCCAGTGAATTTTGGGCTCAAATGATTTTACACAGTTCAGAAACCCAACTAGATTCTCACTATTTATTAAAGAGCATTTATGTAAGATGAGCTCTGGTTTGTATCAGTTTCATAAGTAGAGTTGTTTTACATATGGTCCGTATGAGTAGGAAACACAGTTCTTTTTTTCAGGACATGCTCATGGAACTTGCTGTATTGGAGATGCTGGAAAGAAGAGCTTGCTTCTTGCGTTAAAACAGAGGGTGTTTCATGGATGAGAACACTGGTCTGAATTTCCCTTCAGAAACGGCATTAAAACACAGGATCCTGTCTTCCTACAAGCAAGAGTTCATTTATATTAAACCAAGTAAATTTTGGGCTCAAATGATTTTACACAGTTCAAGAACCCAAGGCTATTCTCACTTTTAACTAAAGAGCATTTATGTAAGTGGAGCTGTGGTTTGTATCAGTTTCATAAGCAGAGTGGATTTACATATGGTCAGTATGAGTAGTAAGCACAGTTCTTTTTTTCAGGACAAGCTCATGGTACTTGCTGTATTGGAGACGCGAAAAAGTAGAGCATGCTTCTTGAAGAAAAAGAGAGTGGGTTCCAGGGATGAGAACACTGATCTGAATTTCCCTTCAGATACGGAGTCAATCCACAGGATCTGTGTCTTCATACAAGCAAGAGTTCATTTCTGGTAAACCAAGTCAATTTTGGGCTAAATGCTTTTACACAGTTCAAGAACCCAACACAATTCTCACTATTTACTAAAAAGCATTTATGTAAGAGGAGCTCATATTTGTATCAGTTTCATAAGCTGAGTTGATTTATATATGGTCCGTATGAGGAGGAAACACAGTTCTTTTTTTGAGGGCATGCTCATGGTCCTTGCTTTATTGGAGACTTTGGAAAGAAGAGCTTGCTTCTTGCCTTAAAACACAGTGTGTTCCATGGATGAGAACCCTGGTCTGAATTTACCTTCAGAAACGGTGTTAAACCACAGGATCTGTGTCTTCCTACAAGCAGGAGTTCATTTCTAATAAGCAATGTGAAATTTGCGCTCAAATGATTTTACACTGTTTAAGAACCCATCTCGATTCTCACTATTAACTAAAGAGCATTTATGTAAGTGGAGCTGTGGTTTGGATCAGTTACATATGCAGTCTTGAACTACATATGGTCTGTATGTGTAGGAAACACATTTCTTTTTTTTCAGGCATGCTAGTGGTACTTGCTGTATTGTTGATGCTGGAAAGAAGAGCTTGCTTCTTGCGTTAAATCAGAGTGTGTTCCATGTATGAGAAACCTGGTCTGAATTTCCCATTAGAAACGGAGTTAAACCACAGGATCTGTGTCTTCATACAAGCAAGAGTTCATTTCTGGTAGACCACATCAATTTTGGCCTCAAATGATTTTACACAGTTCAGAAACCCAACTAGATTCTCACTATTTATTAAAGAGCATTTATGTTATAGGAGCTCTGGTTTGTATCAGTTTCATAAGCTGAGTTGATTTACATATGGTCCGTATGAGGAGGAAACACAGTTCCTTTTTTGAGGGCATGCACATTGTTCTTGCTGTATTGGAGACGCTTGAAAGAAGAGCTTGCTTCTTGCTTTAAAACAGAGTGTGTTCCATGGTTGAGAACCCTGGTCTGAATTTCCCATAGAATCGGAGTTAAACCACAGGATCTGTGTCTTCCTACAAGCAAGAGTTCATTTCTGGTAAACCCAGTGAATTTCGGGCTCAAATGATTTTACACAGTTCAAGAACCCAACGAGATTCTCACTATTAACTAAAGAGCCTTTATGAAAGTGGAGCTGTGGTTTCTATCAGTTTCATAAGCAGAGTTGAAATACGTATGGTCCGTATGAGTAGGAAGCACAGTTCTTTTTTTCAGGGCATGCTCATGGTACTTGCTGTATTGGAGACACGGGAAAGTAGAGCTTGCTTCTTGCGTTGAAACAGAGTGGGTACCAAGGATGAGAACACTGGTCTGATTTTCCCTTCAGACACAGAGTTAAACCACATGATCTGTGTCTTCATACAAGCAAGAGTTCATTTCTGGTAAACCAAGTCAATTTTGGGCTCAAATGATTTAAACAGTTCAAGTGCCAACGCTATTCTCACTGTTAACTAAAAGCATTTATGTAAGTGGAGCTGTGGTTTGTATCAGTTGCTTATGCAGACTTGAATTACATATGGTCAGTATGAGTAGGAAAAATAGTACTTTTTTTCAGGGTATACACGTGGTACTTGCTGTATTGGAGACGCTAGATAGAAGAGCTTGCTTCTTGCGTTAAATCACAGTGTGTTACATGGGTGAGAACACTGGTCTGAATTTCCCTTCAGAAACGGAGTTAAGCCCCATGTTCTGTGTCTTCACACAAGCCAGAGCTCATTTCTGGTTAACAAAGAGAATTTTGGGCTCAAATGATTTTACACAGTTCAGAAACCCAACTAGATTCTCACTATTTACTAAAGAGCACTTATGTAAGATGAGCTCTTGTTTGTATCTGTTTCATAAGTAGAGTTGTTTTACATATGGTCCTTATGAGTGGGAAACACAGTTCTTTTTTTCAGGGCATGTTCATGGTTCTTGCTGTATAGGAGACGCTTGAAAGAAGAGCTTGCCTCTTGCTTGAAAACAGAGTGTGTTTCATGGATGAGAACACTGGTCTTAATTTCCCTTCAAAAACGGAGTTAAACCACAGGATCTGTGTCTTCCTAAAAGCAAGAGTTCATTTCTGGTAAACCAAGTGATTTTTGTGCTCCAATGATTTTACACAGTTCAAGAACCCAACTCGATTCTCACTACTTACTAAAGAGCATTTATGTAAGTGGAGCTGTGGTTTGTATCAGTTGCATATGCAGACTTGAATTACATATGGTCAGTATGAGTAGGAAACACAGTTCTTTTATTCAGGGCATGCTTGTGGTACTTGCTGTATTGGACATGCTGGAAATAAGAGCTTGCTTCTTGCGTTAAAATAGAGAGTGTTCCATGGATGAGAACCCTGGTCTGAATTTACCTTCAGAAACGGACTTAAACCGCAGAATCTCTGTCTTCCTAAAAGCAAGAGTTCATTTCTGGTAAACAAAGCGAATTTGGGTTCAAGTGATTTTACACAATTCAGAAACCCATCGTGATTCTCACTATTAACTAAAGAGCATTTATGTAACAGGACTTTTGGTTTGTATCAGTTTCATAAGTAGAGTTGTTTTACATATGGTCCGCATGAGTAGTAAACACAGTTCTTTTTTTCAGGGCATGCTCATGACACTTGCTGTATTGGAGATGCTGGAAAGAAGAGCTTGCTTCTTGCGTTAAAACAGAGTGTGTTTCATGGATGAGAACACTGGTCTGAATTTCCCTTCAGAAACGGCAATAAACACAGGATCCTGTCTTCCTACAAGCAAGAATTCATTTATATTGAACCAAGTCAATTTTGGGCTCAAATGATTTTACACAGTTCGAGAACCCAAGGCTATTCTCACTTTTAACTAAAGAGCATTTATGAAAGTGGAGCTGTGGTTTGTATCAGTTTCATAAGCAGAGTGGATTTACATGTGGTCCGTATGAGTAGAAAGCACAGTTCATTTTTTCAGGCATGCTAGTGGGACTTGATGTATTGGAGACACTGGAAAGAAGAGCTTGCTTCTTGCGTTAAATCAGAGTGTGTTTCATGGATGAGAACACTGGTCTTAATTCCCCTTCAGAAACGGAGTTAAACCACAGGATCTGTGTCTTCCTATAAGCAAGAGTTCATTTCTGGTAAGCCAAGTGAATTTTGGCTCAAATGATTTTACACAGTTCAAGAACCCAACACGATTCTCACTATTTACTAAAGAGCATTTATGTAAGTGGAGCTGTGGTTTGTATCATTTTCATAATCAGAGTTGAACTGCATATGGTCAGTATGATTAGGAAACACAGTTCTTTTTTTCAGGGCATGCTCATGATACTTGCTGTATTGGACGCTAGAAAGAAGAGCATGCTTCTTGCGTTAAATCACAGTGTATTACATGGATCTGAACACTGGTCTGAATTTCCCTTCAGAAACGGAGTTAAACCCCAGGTTCTGTGTCTTCCTAGAAGCCACAGTTCATTTCTGGTAAACAAAGAGAATTTTGGGCTCAAACGATTTTACACAGTTCAGAAACCCAACTATTCTCACTATTTACAAAAAGCATATACATAAGATGAGCTCTGGTTTGTATCAGTTTCATAAGTAGAGTTGATTTACATATGGTCCTTATGAGTAGGAAACACTGTTCTTTTTTTCAGGGCATGATTTGGAACTTGCTGTATTGGAGATGTTTGAAAGAAGAGCTTGCTTCTTGCGTTGAAACAGAGTGTGTTCCATGGATGAGAACCCTGATCTGAATTTACCTTGAGAAACAGAGTTAAATCATAGGATCTGTGCCTTCCTACAAGCAAGAGTTCATTTCTGGTAAACAAAGTGAATATTGGGCTCCAATGATTTTACACAGTTCAAGAAGCCAACGTGATTCTCACTATTTACTAAAGAGCATTTATGTAAGTGGATCTGTGGTTTGTATCAGTTTCATAAGCAGAGTGAATTTACATATGGTCCCTATGAGAAGAAAACACAGTTCTCTTTTTGAGGGCATGCTCTTGGTTCTTGCTGTATTGGAGACACTGGAAAGAAGAGCTTGGTTCTTGCCTTAAAAGAGTGTGTGTTCCAGGGTTGAGATCCCTGGTCTGAATTTCCCACAGAACCGGAGTTAAACCACAGGATCTGTGTCTTCCTACAAGCAAGAGTTCATTTCTGGAAAAACCCAGTGAATTTTGGGCTCAAATGATTTTACACAGTTCAAGAACCCAACGCGATTCTCACTATTAACTAAAGAGCCTTTATGAAAGTGGAGCTGTGGTTTGTATCAATTTCATAAGCAGAGAGAACTACGTATGGTCCGTATGAGTAGGAAGCACAGTTCTTTATTTCAGGGCATGCTCATGGTACTTGCTGTATTGGAGACGTGGGAAAGTAGAGCTGGCTTTGTGCGTTAAAACAGAGTGGGTTCCATGGATGAGAACACTGGTCTGAATTTCCCTTCAGACACGGAGTTAAACCACAGGATCTGTGTCTTCATACAAGCAAGAGTTCATTACAGGTAAACCAAGTCAATTTTGGGCTCAAATGATTTTACACAGTTTAAGACCCAACGCTATTCTCATTGTTAAGTAAAGAGCATTTATGTAAGTGGAGCTATGGTTTGTATCAGTGGCATATGCAGACTTGAATTACATATGTTCAGTATGAGTAGTAAATACAGTTCTTTTGAACACGGCATGCTCATGGTACTTGCTGTATTGGAGACCGGGAAAGTAGAGCTTGCTTCTTGCGTTTAAACAGAGTGTGTTTCATGGATGAGAACACCGGTCTGAATTTCCCTTCAGAAACGGAGTTATACCCCAGGATCTGTGTCTTCCTAAAAGCAAGTGTTCATTTCTGGTAAACCCATTGAATTTTGGGCTCAAATGATTTTACACAGTTGAGAAACCCAACTAGATTCTCACTATTTACTAAAGAGCATTTATGTAAGAGGAGCTCTGGTTTGTATCAGTTTCATAAGCTGAGTTGATTTACATATGGTCCGTATGAGGAGGAAACACAGTTCTTTTTTTCTGGGCATGCACATTGTTCTTGCTGTATAGGAGACGCTTGAAAGAAGAGCTTGCCTCTTGCTTGAAAACAGAGTGTGTTTCATGGATGAGAACACTGGTCTTAATTTAACTTCAAAAACGGAGTTAAAACAAAGGATCTGTGTCTTCCTAAAAGCAAGAGTTCATTTCTGGTAAACCAATTGATTTTTGTGCTCCAATGATTTTACACAGTTCAAGAACCCAACTCGATTCTCACTACTTACTAAAGAGCATTTATGTAAGTGGAGCTGTGGTTTGTATCAGTTGCATATGCAGACTTGAATTACATATGGTCAGTATGAGTAGGAAACACAGTTCTTTTATTCAGGGCATGCTTGTGGTACTTGCTGTATTGGACATGCTGGAAATAAGAGCTTGCTTCTTGCGTTAAAATAGAGAGTGTTCCATGGATGAGAACCCTGGTCTGAATTTACCTTCAGAAACGGACTTAAACCGCAGAATCTCTGTCTTCCTAAAAGCAAGAGTTCATTTCTGGTAAACAAAGCGAATTTGGGTTCAAGTGATTTTACACAATTCAGAAACCCATCGTGATTCTCACTATTAACTAAAGAGCATTTATGTAACAGGACTTTTGGTTTGTATCAGTTTCATAAGTAGAGTTGTTTTACATATGGTCCGCATGAGTAGTAAACACAGTTCTTTTTTTCAGGGCATGCTCATGACACTTGCTGTATTGGAGATGCTGGAAAGAAGAGCTTGCTTCTTGCGTTAAAACAGAGTGTGTTTCATGGATGAGAACACTGGTCTGAATTTCCCTTCAGAAACGGCAATAAACACAGGATCCTGTCTTCCTACAAGCAAGAATTCATTTATATTGAACCAAGTCAATTTTGGGCTCAAATGATTTTACACAGTTCGAGAACCCAAGGCTATTCTCACTTTTAACTAAAGAGCATTTATGAAAGTGGAGCTGTGGTTTGTATCAGTTTCATAAGCAGAGTGGATTTACATATGGTCCGTATGAGTAGAAAGCACAGTTCATTTTTTCAGGCATGCTAGTGGGACTTGATGTATTGGAGACGCTGGAAAGAAGAGCTTGCTTCTTGCGTTAAAACAGAGTGTGTTTCATGGATGAGAACACTGGTCTTAATTCCCCTTCAGAAACGGAGTTAAACCACAGGATCTGTGTCTTCCTATAAGCAAGAGTTCATTTCTGGTAAGCCAAGTGAATTTTGGCTCAAATGATTTTACACAGTTCAAGAACCCAACACGATTCTCACTATTTACTAAAGAGCATTTATGTAAGTGGAGCTGTGGTTTGTATCATTTTCATAATCAGAGTTGAACTGCATATGGTCAGTATGATTAGGAAACACAGTTCTTTTTTTCAGGGCATGCTCATGATACTTGCTGTATTGGACGCTAGAAAGAAGAGCATGCTTCTTGCGTTAAATCACAGTGTATTACATGGATGAGAACACTGGTCTGAATTTCCCTTCAGAAACGGAGTTAAACCCCAGGTTCTGTGTCTTCCTAGAAGCCACAGTTCATTTCTGGAAAACAAAGAGAATTTTGGGCTCAAAAGATTTTACACAGTTCAGAAACCCAACTATTCTCACTATTTACAAAAAGCATATACATAAGATGAGCTCTGGTTTGTATCAGTTTCATAAGTAGAGTTGATTTACATATGGTCCTTATGAGTAGGAAACACTGTTCTTTTTTTCAGGGCATGCTTTTGGAACTTGCTGTATTGGAGATGTTTGAAAGAAGAGCTTGCTTCTTGCGTTGAAACAGAGTGTGTTCCATGGATGAGAACCCTGATCTGAATTTACCTTCAGAATCAGAGTTAAACCATAGGATCTGTGCCTTCCTACAAGCAAGAGTTCATTTCTGGTAAACAAAGTGAATATTGGGCTCCAATGATTTTACACAGTTCAAGAAGCCAACGTGATTCTCACTATTTACTAAAGAGCATTTATGTAAGTGGATCTGTGGTTTGTATCAGTTTCATAAGCAGAGTGAATTTACATATGGTCCCTATGAGAAGAAAAAACAGTTCTCTTTTTGAGGGCATGCTCTTGGTTCTTGCTGTATTGGAGACACTGGAAAGAAGAGCTTGGTTCTTGCGTTAAAAGAGTGTGTGTTCCAGGGTTGAGATCCCTGGTCTGAATTTCCCACAGAACCGGAGTTAAACCACAGGATCTGTGTCTTCCTACAAGCAAGAGTTCATTTCTGGAAAAACCCAGTGAATTTTGGGCTCAAATGATTTTACACAGTTCAAGAACCCAACGCGATTCTCACTATTAACTAAAGAGCCTTTATGAAAGTGGAGCTGTGGTTTGTATCAATTTCATAAGCAGAGAGAACTACGTATGGTCCGTATGAGTAGGAAGCACAGTTCTTTATTTCAGGGCATGCTCATGGTACTTGCTGTATTGGAGACGTGGGAAAGTAGAGCTTGCTTTGTGCGTTAAAACAGAGTGGGTTCCATGGATGAGAACACTGGTCTGAATTTCCCTTCAGACACGGAGTTAAACCACAGGATCTGTGTCTTCATACAAGCAAGAGTTCATTACAGGTAAACCAAGTCAATTTTGGGCTCAAATGATTTTACACAGTTTAAGACCCAACGCTATTCTCATTGTTAAGTAAAGAGCATTTATGTAAGTGGAGCTATGGTTTGTATCAGTGGCATATGCAGACTTGAATTACATATGTTCAGTATGAGTAGTAAATACAGTTCTTTTGAACACGGCATGCTCATGGTCCTTGCTGTATTGGAGACCGGGAAAGTAGAGCTTGCTTCTTGCGTTTAAACAGAGTGTGTTTCATGGATGAGAACACCGGTCTGAATTTCCCTTCTGAAACGGAGTTATACCCCAGGATCTGTGTCTTCCTAAAAGCAAGTGTTCATTTCTGGTAAACCCATTGAATTTTGGGCTCAAATGATTTTACACAGTTCAGAAACCCAACTAGATTCTCACTATTTACTAAAGAGCATTTATGTAAGAGGAGCTCTGGTTTGTATCAGTTTCATAAGCTGAGTTGATTTACATATGGTCCGTATGAGGAGGAAACACAGTTCTTTTTTTCTGGGCATGCACATTGTTCTTGCTGTATAGGAGACGCTTGAAAGAAGAGCTTGCCTCTTGCTTGAAAACAGAGTGTGTTTCATGGATGAGAACACTGGTCTTAATTTAACTTCAAAAACAGAGTTAAAACAAAGGATCTGTGTCTTCCTAAAAGCAAGAGTTCATTTCTGGTAAACCAATTGATTTTTGTGCTCCAATGATTTTACACAGTTCAAGAACCCAACTCGATTCTCACTACTTACTAAAGAGCATTTATGTAAGTGGAGCTGTGGTTTGTATCAGTTGCATATGCAGACTTGAATTACATATGGTCAGTATGAGTAGGAAACACAGTTCTTTTATTCAGGGCATGCTTGTGGTACTTGCTGTATTGGACATGCTGGAAATAAGAGCTTGCTTCTTGCGTTAAAATAGAGAGTGTTCCATGGATGAGAACCCTGGTCTGAATTTACCTTCAGAAACGGACTTAAACCGCAGAATCTCTGTCTTCCTAAAACCAAGAGTTCATTTCTGGTAAACAAAGCGAATTTGGGTTCAAGTGATTTTACACAATTCAGAAACCCATCGTGATTCTCACTATTAACTAAAGAGCATTTATGTAACAGGACTTTTGGTTTGTATCAGTTTCATAAGTAGAGTTGTTTTACATATGGTCCGCATGAGTAGTAAACACAGTTCTTTTTTTCAGGGCATGCTCATGACACTTGCTGTATTGGAGACGCTGGAAAGAAGAGCTTGCTTCTTGCGTTAAAACAGAGTGTGTTTCATGGATGAGAACACTGGTCTTAATTCCCCTTCAGAAACGGAGTTAAACCACAGGATCTGTGTCTTCCTATAAGCAAGAGTTCATTTCTGGTAAGCCAAGTGAATTTTGGCTCAAATGATTTTACACAGTTCAAGAACCCAACACGATTCTCACTATTTACTAAAGAGCATTTATGTAAGTGGAGCTGTGGTTTGTATCATTTTCATAATCAGAGTTGAACTGCATATGGTCAGTATGATTAGGAAACACAGTTCTTTTTTTCAGGGCATGCTCATGATACTTGCTGTATTGGACGCTAGAAAGAAGAGCATGCTTCTTGCGTTAAATCACAGTGTATTACATGGATCTGAACACTGGTCTGAATTTCCCTTCAGAAACGGAGTTAAACCCCAGGTTCTGTGTCTTCCTAGAAGCCACAGTTCATTTCTGGTAAACAAAGAGAATTTTGGGCTCAAACGATTTTACACAGTTCAGAAACCCAACTATTCTCACTATTTACAAAAAGCATATACATAAGATGAGCTCGGGTTTGTATCAGTTTCATAAGTAGAGTTGATTTACATATGGTCCTTATGAGTAGGAAACACTGTTCTTTTTTTCAGGGCATGATTTGGAACTTGCTGTATTGGAGATGTTTGAAAGAAGAGCTTGCTTCTTGCGTTAAATCACAGTGTATTACATGGATGAGAACACTGGTCTGAATTTCCCTTCAGAAACGGAGTTAAACCCCAGGTTCTGTGTCTTGCTAGAAGCCACAGTTCATTTCTGGTAAACAAAGTGAATATTGGGCTCCAATGATTTTACACAGTTCAAGAAGCCAACGTGATTCTCACTATTTACTAAAGAGCATTTATGTAAGTGGATCTGTGGTTTGTATCAGTTTCATAAGCAGAGTGAATTTACATATGGTCCCTATGAGAAGAAAACACAGTTCTCTTTTTGAGGGCATGCTCTTGGTTCTTGCTGTATTGGAGACACTGGAAAGAAGAGCTTGGTTCTTGCCTTAAAAGAGTGTGTGTTCCAGGGTTGAGATCCCTGGTCTGAATTTCCCACAGAACCGGTGTTAAACCACAGGATCTGTGTCTTCCTACAAGCAAGAGTTCATTTCTGGAAAAACCCAGTGTATTTTGGGCTCAAATGATTTTACACAGTTCAAGAACCCAACGCGATTCTCACTATTAACTAAAGAGCCTTTATGAAAGTGGAGCTGTGGTTTGTATCAATTTCATAAGCAGAGAGAACTATGTATGGTCCGTATGAGTAGGAAGCACAGTTCTTTTTTTCAGGGCATGCTCATGGTACTTGCTGTATTGGAGACGTGGGAAAGTAGAGCTTGCTTTGTGCGTTAAAACAGAGTGGGTTCCATGGATGAGAACACTGGTCTGAATTTCCCTTCAGACACGGAGTTAAACCACAGGATCTGTGTCTTCATACAAGCAAGAGTTCATTACAGGTAAACCAAGTCAATTTTGGGCTCAAATGATTTTACACAGTTCAAGACCCAACGCTATTCTCATTGTTAAGTAAAGAGCATTTATGTAAGTGGAGCTGTGGTTTGTATCAGTGGCATATGCAGACTTGAATTACATATGTTCAGTATGAGTAGTAAATACAGTTCTTTTGAACACGGCATGCTCATGGTACTTGCTGTATTGGAGACCGGGAAAGTAGAGCTTGCTTCTTGCGTTTAAACAGAGTGTGTTTCATGGATGAGAACACCGGTCTGAATTTCCCTTCAGAAACGGAGTTATACCCCAGGATCTGTGTCTTCCTAAAAGCAAGTGTTCATTTCTGGTAAACCCATTGAATTTTGGGCTCAAATGATTTTACACAGTTGAGAAACCCAACTAGATTCTCACTATTTACTAAAGAGCATTTATGTAAGAGGAGCTCTGGTTTGTATCAGTTTCATAAGCTGAGTTGATTTACATATGGTCCGTATGAGGAGGAAACACAGTTCTTTTTTTCTGGGCATGCACATTGTTCTTGCTGTATTGGAGACGCTTGAAAGAAGAGCTTGCCTCTTGCTTGAAAACAGAGTGTGTTTCATGGATGAGAACACTGGTCTTAATTTCCCTTCAAAAACGGAGTTAAACCACAGGATCTGTGTCTTCCTAAAAGCAAGAGTTCATTTCTGGTAAACCAAGTGATTTTTGTGCTCCAATGATTTTACACAGTTCAAGAACCCAACTCGATTCTCACTACTTACTAAAGAGCATTTATGTAAGTGGAGCTGTGGTTTGTATCAGTTGCATATGCAGACTTGAATTACATATGGTCAGTATGAGTAGGAAACACAGTTCTTTTATTCAGGGCATGCTTGTGGTACTTGCTGTATTGGACATGCTGGAAATAAGAGCTTGCTTCTTGCGTTAAAATAGAGAGTGTTCCATGGATGAGAACCCTGGTCTGAATTTACCTTCAGAAACGGACTTAAACTGCAGAATCTCTGTCTTCCTAAAAGCAAGAGTTCATTTCTGGTAAACAAAGCGAATTTGGGTTCAAGTGATTTTACACAATTCAGAAACCCATCGTGATTCTCACTATTAACTAAAGAGCATTTATGTAACAGGACTTTTGGTTTGTATCAGTTTCATAAGTAGAGTTGTTTTACATATGGTCCGTATGAGTAGTAAACACAGTTCTTTTTTTCAGGGCATGCTCATGACACTTGCTGTATTGGAGATGCTGGAAAGAAGAGCTTGCTTCTTGCGTTAAAACAGAGTGTGTTTCATGGATGAGAACACTGGTCTGAATTTCCCTTCAGAAACGGCAATAAACACAGGATCCTGTCTTCCTACAAGCAAGAATTCATTTATATTGAACCAAGTCAATTTTGGGCTCAAATGATTTTACACAGTTCGAGAACCCAAGGCTATTCTCACTTTTAACTAAAGAGCATTTATGAAAGTGGAGCTGTGGTTTGTATCAGTTTCATAAGCAGAGTGGATTTACATATGGTCCGTATGAGTAGAAAGCACAGTTCATTTTTTCAGGCATGCTAGTGGGACTTGATGTATTGGAGACGCTGGAAAGAAGAGCTTGCTTCTTGCGTTAAATCAGAGTGTGTTTCATGGATGAGAACACTGGTCTTAATTCCCCTTCAGAAACGGAGTTAAACCACAGGATCTGTGTCTTCCTATAAGCAAGAGTTCATTTCTGGTAAGCCAAGTGAATTTTGGCTCAAATGATTTTACACAGTTCAAGAACCCAACACGATTCTCACTATTTACTAAAGAGCATTTATGTAAGTGGAGCTGTGGTTTGTATCATTTTCATAATCAGAGTTGAACTGCATATGGTCAGTATGATTAGGAAACACAGTTCTTTTTTTCAGGGCATGCTCATGATACTTGCTGTATTGGACGCTAGAAAGAAGAGCATGCTTCTTGCGTTAAATCACAGTGTATTACATGGATCTGAACACTGGTCTGAATTTCCCTTCAGAAACGGAGTTAAACCCCAGGTTCTGTGTCTTCCTAGAAGCCACAGTTCATTTCTGGTAAACAAAGAGAATTTTGGGCTCAAAAGATTTTACACAGTTCAGAAACCCAACTATTCTCACTATTTACAAAAAGCATATACATAAGATGAGCTCTGGTTTGTATCAGTTTCATAAGTAGAGTTGATTTACATATGGTCCTTATGAGTAGGAAACACTGTTCTTTTTTTCAGGGCATGCTTTTGGAACTTGCTGTATTGGAGATGTTTGAAAGAAGAGCTTGCTTCTTGCGTTGAAACAGAGTGTGTTCCATGGATGAGAACCCTGATCTGAATTTACCTTCAGAAACAGAGTTAAACCATAGGATCTGTGCCTTCCTACAAGCAAGAGTTCATTTCTGGTAAACAAAGTGAATATTGGGCTCCAATGATTTTACACAGTTCAAGAAGCCAACGTGATTCTCACTATTTACTAAAGAGCATTTATGTAAGTGGATCTGTGGTTTGTATCAGTTTCATAAGCAGAGTGAATTTACATATGGTCCCTATGAGAAGAAAACACAGTTCTCTTTTTGAGGGCATGCTCTTGGTTCTTGCTGTATTGGAGACACTGGAAAGAAGAGCTTGGTTCTTGCGTTAAAAGAGTGTGTGTTCCAGGGTTGAGATCCCTGGTCTGAATTTCCCACAGAACCGGAGTTAAACCACAGGATCTGTGTCTTCCTACAAGCAAGAGTTCATTTCTGGAAAAACCCAGTGAATTTTGGGCTCAAATGATTTTACACAGTTCAAGAACCCAACGCGATTCTCACTATTAACTAAAGAGCCTTTATGAAAGTGGAGCTGTGGTTTGTATCAATTTCATAAGCAGAGAGAACTACGTATGGTCCGTATGAGTAGGAAGCACAGTTCTTTATTTCAGGGCATGCTCATGGTACTTGCTGTATTGGAGACGTGGGAAAGTAGAGCTTGCTTTGTGCGTTAAAACAGAGTGGGTTCCATGGATGAGAACACTGGTCTGAATTTCCCTTCAGACACGGAGTTAAACCACAGGATCTGTGTCTTCATACAAGCAAGAGTTCATTACAGGTAAACCAAGTCAATTTTGGGCTCAAATGATTTTACACAGTTTAAGACCCAACGCTATTCTCATTGTTAAGTAAAGAGCATTTATGTAAGTGGAGCTATGGTTTGTATCAGTGGCATATGCAGACTTGAATTACATATGTTCAGTATGAGTAGTAAATACAGTTCTTTTGAACACGGCATGCTCATGGTCCTTGCTGTATTGGAGACCGGGAAAGTAGAGCTTGCTTCTTGCGTTTAAACAGAGTGTGTTTCATGGATGAGAACACCGGTCTGAATTTCCCTTCTGAAACGGAGTTATACCCCAGGATCTGTGTCTTCCTAAAAGCAAGTGTTCATTTCTGGTAAACCCATTGAATTTTGGGCTCAAATGATTTTACACAGTTCAGAAACCCAACTAGATTCTCACTATTTACTAAAGAGCATTTATGTAAGAGGAGCTCTGGTTTGTATCAGTTTCATAAGCTGAGTTGATTTACATATGGTCCGTATGAGGAGGAAACACAGTTCTTTTTTTCTGGGCATGCACATTGTTCTTGCTGTATAGGAGACGCTTGAAAGAAGAGCTTGCCTCTTGCTTGAAAACAGAGTGTGTTTCATGGATGAGAACACTGGTCTTAATTTAACTTCAAAAACAGAGTTAAAACAAAGGATCTGTGTCTTCCTAAAAGCAAGAGTTCATTTCTGGTAAACCAAGTGATTTTTGTGCTCCAATGATTTTACACAGTTCAAGAACCCAACTCGATTCTCACTACTTACTAAAGAGCATTTATGTAAGTGGAGCTGTGGTTTGTATCAGTTGCATATGCAGACTTGAATTACATATGGTCAGTATGAGTAGGAAACACAGTTCTTTTATTCAGGGCATGCTTGTGGTACTTGCTGTATTGGACATGCTGGAAATAAGAGCTTGCTTCTTGCGTTAAAATAGAGAGTGTTCCATGGATGAGAACCCTGGTCTGAATTTACCTTCAGAAACGGACTTAAACCGCAGAATCTCTGTCTTCCTAAAACCAAGAGTTCATTTCTGGTAAACAAAGCGAATTTGGGTTCAAGTGATTTTACACAATTCAGAAACCCATCGTGATTCTCACTATTAACTAAAGAGCATTTATGTAACAGGACTTTTGGTTTGTATCAGTTTCATAAGTAGAGTTGTTTTACATATGGTCCGCATGAGTAGTAAACACAGTTCTTTTTTTCAGGGCATGCTCATGACACTTGCTGTATTGGAGACGCTGGAAAGAAGAGCTTGCTTCTTGCGTTAAAACAGAGTGTGTTTCATGGATGAGAACACTGGTCTTAATTCCCCTTCAGAAACGGAGTTAAACCACAGGATCTGTGTCTTCCTATAAGCAAGAGTTCATTTCTGGTAAGCCAAGTGAATTTTGGCTCAAATGATTTTACACAGTTCAAGAACCCAACACGATTCTCACTATTTACTAAAGAGCATTTATGTAAGTGGAGCTGTGGTTTGTATCATTTTCATAATCAGAGTTGAACTGCATATGGTCAGTATGATTAGGAAACACAGTTCTTTTTTTCAGGGCATGCTCATGATACTTGCTGTATTGGACGCTAGAAAGAAGAGCATGCTTCTTGCGTTAAATCACAGTGTATTACATGGATCTGAACACTGGTCTGAATTTCCCTTCAGAAACGGAGTTAAACCCCAGGTTCTGTGTCTTCCTAGAAGCCACAGTTCATTTCTGGTAAACAAAGAGAATTTTGGGCTCAAACGATTTTACACAGTTCAGAAACCCAACTATTCTCACTATTTACAAAAAGCATATACATAAGATGAGCTCGGGTTTGTATCAGTTTCATAAGTAGAGTTGATTTACATATGGTCCTTATGAGTAGGAAACACTGTTCTTTTTTTCAGGGCATGATTTGGAACTTGCTGTATTGGAGATGTTTGAAAGAAGAGCTTGCTTCTTGCGTTGAAACAGAGTGTGTTCCATGGATGAGAACCCTGATCTGAATTTACCTTCAGAAACAGAGTTAAACCATAGGATCTGTGCCTTCCTACAAGCAAGAGTTCATTTCTGGTAAACAAAGTGAATATTGGGCTCCAATGATTTTACACAGTTCAAGAAGCCAACGTGATTCTCACTATTTACTAAAGAGCATTTATGTAAGTGGATCTGTGGTTTGTATCAGTTTCATAAGCAGAGTGAATTTACATATGGTCCCTATGAGAAGAAAACACAGTTCTCTTTTTGAGGGCATGCTCTTGGTTCTTGCTGTATTGGAGACACTGGAAAGAAGAGCTTGGTTCTTGCGTTAAAAGAGTGTGTGTTCCAGGGTTGAGATCCCTGGTCTGAATTTCCCACAGAACCGGAGTTAAACCACAGGATCTGTGTCTTCCTACAAGCAAGAGTTCATTTCTGGAAAAACCCAGTGAATTTTGGGCTCAAATGATTTTACACAGTTCAAGAACCCAACGCGATTCTCACTATTAACTAAAGAGCCTTTATGAAAGTGGAGCTGTGGTTTGTATCAATTTCATAAGCAGAGAGAACTACGTATGGTCCGTATGAGTAGGAAGCACAGTTCTTTATTTCAGGGCATGCTCATGGTACTTGCTGTATTGGAGACGTGGGAAAATAGAGCTTGCTTTGTGCGTTAAAAAAGAGTGGGTTCCATGGATGAGAACACTGGTCTGAATTTCCCTTCAGACACGGAGTTAAACCACAGGATCTGTGTCTTCATACAAGCAAGAGTTCATTACAGGTAAACCAAGTCAATTTTGGGCTCAAATGATTTTACACAGTTTAAGACCCAACGCTATTCTCATTGTTAAGTAAAGAGCATTTATGTAAGTGGAGCTATGGTTTGTATCAGTGGCATATGCAGACTTGAATTACATATGTTCAGTATGAGTAGTAAATACAGTTCTTTTGAACACGGCATGCTCATGGTACTTGCTGTATTGGAGACCGGGAAAGTAGAGCTTGCTTCTTGCGTTTAAACAGAGTGTGTTTCATGGATGAGAACACCGGTCTGAATTTCCCATCAGAAACGGAGTTATACCCCAGGATCTGTGTCTTCCTAAAAGCAAGTGTTCATTTCTGGTAAACCCATTGAATTTTGGGCTCAAATGATTTTACACAGTTGAGAAACCCAACTAGATTCTCACTATTTACTAAAGAGCATTTATGTAAGAGGAGCTCTGGTTTGTATCAGTTTCATAAGCTGAGTTGATTTACATATGGTCCGTATGAGGAGGAAACACAGTTCTTTTTTTCTGGGCATGCACATTGTTCTTGCTGTATAGGAGACGCTTGAAAGAAGAGCTTGCCTCTTGCTTGAAAACAGAGTGTGTTTCATGGATGAGAACACTGGTCTTAATTTCCCTTCAAAAACGGAGTTAAACCACAGGATCTGTGTCTTCCTAAAAGCAAGAGTTCATTTCTGGTAAACCAAGTGATTTTTGTGCTCCAATGATTTTACACAGTTCAAGAACCCAACTCGATTCTCACTACTTACTAAAGAGCATTTATGTAAGTGGAGCTGTGGTTTGTATCAGTTGCATATGCAGACTAGAATTACATATGGTCAGTATGAGTAGGAAACACAGTTCTTTTATTCAGGGCATGCTTGTGGTACTTGCTGTATTGGACATGCTGGAAATAAGAGCTTGCTTCTTGCGTTAAAATAGAGAGTGTTCCATGGATGAGAACCCTGGTCTGAATTTACCTTCAGAAACGGACTTAAACCGCAGAATCTCTGTCTTCCTAAAAGCAAGAGTTCATTTCTGGTAAACAAAGCGAATTTGGGTTCAAGTGATTTTACACAATTCAGAAACCCATCGTGATTCTCACTATTAACTAAAGAGCATTTATGTAACAGGACTTTTGGTTTGTATCAGTTTCATAAGTAGAGTTGTTTTACATATGGTCCGTATGAGTAGTAAACACAGTTCTTTTTTTCAGGGCATGCTCATGACACTTGCTGTATTGGAGATGCTGGAAAGAAGAGCTTGCTTCTTGCGTTAAAACAGAGTGTGTTTCATGGATGAGAACACTGGTCTGAATTTCCCTTCAGAAACGGCAATAAACACAGGATCCTGTCTTCCTACAAGCAAGAATTCATTTATATAGAACCAAGTAAATTTTGGGCTCAAATGATTTTACACAGTTCGAGAACCCAAGGCTATTCTCACTTTTAACTAAAGAGCATTTATGAAAGTGGAGCTGTGGTTTGTATCAGTTTCATAAGCAGAGTGGATTTACATATGGTCCGTATGAGTAGAAAGCACAGTTCATTTTTTCAGGCATGCTAGTGGGACTTGATGTATTGGAGACGCTGGAAAGAAGAGCTTGCTTCTTGCGTTAAATCAGAGTGTGTTTCATGGATGAGAACACTGGTCTTAATTCCCCTTCAGAAACGGAGTTAAACCACAGGATCTGTGTCTTCCTATAAGCAAGAGTTCATTTCTGGTAAGCCAAGTGAATTTTGGCTCAAATGATTTTACACAGTTCAAGAACCCAACTCGATTCTCACTATTTACTAAAGAGCATTTATGTAAGTAGAGCTGTGGTTTGTATCATTTTCATAATCAGAGTTGAACTGCATATGGTCAGTATGATTAGGAAACACAGTTCTTTTTTTCAGGGCATGCTCATGATACTTGCTGTATTGGACGCTAGAAAGAAGAGCATGCTTCTTGCGTTAAATCACAGTGTATTACATGGATGAGAACACTGGTCTGAATTTCCCTTCAGAAACGGAGTTAAACCCCAGGTTCTGTGTCTTGCTAGAAGCCACAGTTCATTTCTGGTAAACAAAGTGAATATTGGGCTCCAATGATTTTACACAGTTCAAGAAGCCAACGTGATTCTCACTATTTACTAAAGAGCATTTATGTAAGTGGATCTGTGGTTTGTATCAGTTTCATAAGCAGAGTGAATTTACATATGGTCCCTATGAGAAGAAAACACAGTTCTCTTTTTGAGGGCATGCTCTTGGTTCTTGCTGTATTGGAGACACTGGAAAGAAGAGCTTGGTTCTTGCCTTAAAAGAGTGTGTGTTCCAGGGTTGAGATCCCTGGTCTGAATTTCCCACAGAACCGGAGTTAAACCACAGGATCTGTGTCTTCCTACAAGCAAGAGTTCATTTCTGGAAAAACCCAGTGAATTTTGGGCTCAAATGATTTTACACAGTTCAAGAACCCAACGCGATTCTCACTATTAACTAAAGAGCCTTTATGAAAGTGGAGCTGTGGTTTGTATCGATTTCATAAGCAGAGAGAACTACGTATGGTCCGTATGAGTAGGAAGCACAGTTCTTTTTTTCAGGGCATGCTCATGGTACTTGCTGTATTGGAGACGTGGGAAAGTAGAGCTTGCTTTGTGCGTTAAAACAGAGTGGGTTCCATGGATGAGAACACTGGTCTGAATTTCCCTTCAGACACGGAGTTAAACCACAGGATCTGTGTCTTCATACAAGCAAGAGTTCATTACAGGTAAACCAAGTCAATTTTGGGCTCAAATGATTTTACACAGTTCAAGACCCAACGCTATTCTCATTGTTAAGTAAAGAGCATTTATGTAAGTGGAGCTGTGGTTTGTATCAGTGGCATATGCAGACTTGAATTACATATGTTCAGTATGAGTAGTAAACACAGTTCTTTTGAACACGGCATGCTCATGGTACTTGCTGTATTGGAGACCGGGAAAGTAGAGCTTGCTTCTTGCGTTTAAACAGAGTGTGTTTCATGGATGAGAACACCGGTCTGAATTTCCCTTCAGAAACGGAGTTATACCCCAGGATCTGTGTCTTCCTACAAGCCAGAGTTCATTTCTGGTAAACAGAGAGAATTTTGGGCTCAAATGATTATACACAGTTCAAAAACGCATCGCGATTCTCACTATTAACTAAAGAGCATTTATGTAAGAGGAGCTGTGGTTTGTATCAGTTTCATAACCAGTGTTGAACTATGTATGGTCCATATGAGTAGGAAACACAGTTCTTTTTTTCGAGGCATGCTCATGGTTATTGCTGTATTGGAGATGCTGGAAAGAAGAGCTCGCTTCTTGCCTGAAAACAGAGTGGGTTCCATGGATGAGAATACTGGTCTGAATTTCCCTTCAGAAACGGAGTTAAACCCCAGGTTCTGTGTCTTCCTAGAAGCCACAGTTCATTTCTGGTAAACAAAGAGAATTTTGGTCTCAAATGATTTTACACAGTTCAAGACCCAACGCTATTCTCACTGTTAATTAAAGAGCATTTATGTAAGTGGAGCTGTGGTTTGTATCAGTTGCATATGCAGACTTGAATTACATATTGTCAGTATGAGTAGGAAACAGAGTTCTTTTTTTCAGGGCATGCTCATGGTATTTGCTGTATTAGAGATGCTAGAAAGAAGAGCTTGCTTCTTGCGTTAAATCACAGTGTATTACATGAATGAGAACACTGGTCTGAATTTCCCTTCAGAAATGGAGTTAAATCCTAGGTTCTGTGTCTTCCTAGAAGCCACAGTTAAATTCTGGTAAACAAAGAGAATTTTGGGCTCAAAAGATTTTACACAGTTCAGAAACCCAACTAGATTCTCACTATTTACTAAAAAGCATTTACGTAAGATGAGCTCTGGTTTGTATCAGTTTCATAAGCAGAGTGGATTTACATATGGTCCCTATGAGAAGGAAACACAGTTCTTTTTTTGAGGGCATGCTTATGGTTCTTGATGTATTGGAGAACCTGGAAATAAGAGCTTGGTTCTTGCCTTAAAACAGAGTGTGTTACATGGATAAGATCCCTGGTCTGAATTTCCCTCAGAAACGGAGTTAAACCACAGGATCTGTGTCTTCCTACAAGCAAGAGTTCATTTCTGGTAAACCCAGTGAATTTTGGGCTCTAATGATTTTACACAGTTCAAGAACCCAACGCGATTCTCACTATTAACTAAAGAGCCTTTATGAAAGTGGAGCTGTGGTTTGTATCAGTATCATAAGCAGAGATCAACTACGTATGGTCCGTATGAGTAGGAAGCACAGTTCTTTTATTCAGGGCATGCTCATGGTACTTGCTGTATTGGAGACGCGGGAAAGTAGAGCTAGCTTCTTGCGTTAAAACAGAGTGGGTTCCATGGATGAGAACCCTAGTCTGAATTTACCTCCAGAAACAGAGTTAAACCATAGGATCTGTGCCTTCCTACAAGCAAGAGTTCATTTCTGGTAAACAAAGTGAATTTTGGGCTCTAATAAATTTACACAGTTCAAGAACCGAACACAATTCTCACTATTTACTAAAAAGCATTGATGTAAGAGGATCTCTGGTTTGTATCAGTTTCATAAGCTTAGTTGATTTACATATGGTCCGTATGAGGAGGAAACACAGTTCCTTTTTTGATGGCATGCTCATTGTTCTTGCTGTATTGGAGACGCTGGAAAGAAGAACTTGCTTCTTGCTTTAAAACAGAGTGTGTTCCATGGTTGAGATCCCTGGTCTGAATTTCCCACAGAAACGTAGTTAAACCACAGGATCTGTGTCTTCCTACAAGCAAGAGTCATTTCTGGTAAACCCAGTGAATTTTGGGCTCAAGTGATAATACACAGTTCAAAAACCCATCACGATTCTCACTATTAACTAAAGAGGATTTATGTAAGAGAAGCTGCGGTTTGTATCAGTTTCATAACCAGAGGTGAACTATGTATGGTCCGTATGAGTAGGAAACACAGTTCTGTTTTTCTGGGCATGCTTATGGTTATTGCTGCATTGGAGACACTGGAAAGAAGAGCTTGCTTCTTGCCTGAAAACAGAGTGTGTTTCATGGATGAGAACACTGGTCATAATTTCCCTTCAGAAACGGAGTCAAACCACAGAATCTGTGTCTTCCTACAAGCAAGAGTTCATTTCTGGTAAACAAAGTGAATTTTGGGCTCAACAGATTTTATACAGTTTAAGAACACAACGCTATTCTCACTATTAATTAAAGAGCCTTTATGAAAGTGTAGCTGTGGTTTCTATCAGTTTCATAAGCAGAGATGAACTATATATGGTCAGTATGAGTAGGAAGCACAATTCTTTTTTTTAAGGCATGCTCATCGTACTTGCTGAATTGGAGACCGGGAAAGTAGAGCTTGCTTCGTGCGTTAAAACAGAGTTGGTTTCATGGATGAGAACACTGGTCTGAATTTCCCTTCAGACATGGAGTTAAACCGCAGGATCTGTGTCATCATACAAGCAAGAGTTCATTTCTGGTAAACCAAGTCAATTTTGGGATCAAATGATTTTACACAGTGCAAGACCCAACGCTATTCTCACTGTTAAGTAAAGAGCATTTATGTAAGTGGACCTGTGGATTGTATCAGTTGCATATGCAAACTTGAATTACATATGGTCAGTATGAGTAGGAAACCCAGTTCTTTTTAACATGGCATGCTCATGGTACTTGCTGTATTGGAGAAACTAGAAAGAAGAGCTTCCTTCTTGCATTAAATCACAGTGTGTTACTTGGATGAGAACACTGGTCTTATTTTCCCTTCAGAAACGGAGTTAAAGCCCAGGTTCTGTGTCTTCCTACAAGCCAGAGTTCATTGCTGGTAAACAAAGAAAATTTTGGGCTCAAATGATTTTATACAGGTCAGAAACCCAATTAGATTCTCACTATTTACTAAGAAGCATTTATGTAAGTGGAGCTGAGTTTTGTATCAGTTTCATATGCAGAGTGGATTTACATATGGTCCGTATGAGCAGGAAGCACAGTTCTTTTTTTCAGGATATGTTCATGGTACTTGCTGTATTGGAGACAAGAAAAAGTAGAGCATGCTTCTTGCGTAAAAAGTGAGTGGGTTCCATGGATGAGAACACTGGCCTTAATTTCCCTTCAGAAATGGAGTTAAACCACAGGATCTGTGTATTCCTACATCAAGAGTTCATTTCTGGTAAACCCAGTGAATTTTGGGCTCAAATGATTTTACACAGTTCAAGAACCCAACGCGATTCTCACTATTAACTAAAGATCCTTTATGAAAGTGGAGCTGTGGTTTCTATCAGTTTCATAAGCAGAGATGAACTACGTATGGTCCGTATGAGTAGGAAGCCCAGTTCTTTTTTTCAGGGCATGCTCATGGTACTTGCTGTATTGGAGACGCTGGAAAGACGAGCTTGCTTCTTGCGTTAAAACAGAGTGGGTTCCATGGATGAGAACACTGGTCTGAATTTCCCTTCAGAAATGGAGTTAAACCCCAGGAATTGTGTCTAACTACAAGCAAGAGTTCATTTCTTGAAAACCCAGTGAATTTTGGACTCAAGTGATTTTACACAGTTCAGAAACCAAAAATAGATTCTCACTGTTAACTAAAGAGCATTTATGTAAGAGGAGCTCTGGTTTGTATCAGTTTCATAAGCTGAGTTGATTTACATATGGTCCGTATGACGAGGAAACACAGTTCTTTTTTTGAGGGCATGCTTATGGTTCTTGCTGTATTGGAGACGCGGAAAAATAGAGCTTGCTTCTTGCGTTAAAACAGAGTGGGTTCCATGGATGAGAACACTGGCCTTAATTTCCCTTAAGAAACGGAGTTAAACCATAGGATCTGTATCTTCCTACAAGGAAGAGTTCATTTATGGTAAACCAAGTGAATTTTGGTCTCAAATGACTTTACAAGTTCAAGAACCCAACGCGATTCTCACTATTTACTAAAGAGCATTTTTGTAAGTGGAGCTGTGGCTTGTATCAGTTTCATAAGCAGAGTGGATTTACATATGGTCTGTATGAGTAGGAAACACAGTTCATTTTTGGGGGGCATGTTCATGGTTCCTGCTATATTGGAGATGCTGGAAAGTAGAGCTTGCTTCTTGCGATAAAACAGAGTGTGTTTCATGGATGAGAACACTGGTCTGAATTTCCCTTCAGAAACGGTGTTAAACCACAGGATCTGTGTCTTCCTACAAGCAAGAGTTCATTTCTGGTAAACCAAGTCAATTTTGGGCTCAAATGATTTTACACTGTTCAAGACCCAACGCTATTCTCACTCTTAACTAAAGAGCATTTACGTAAGTGGAGCTGTGGTTTGTATCAGTTTCATAAGCATAGTTGAAATATGTATGGTCCTTATGAGTAGGAAACAAAGTTCTTTTTTTCAGGGCATGTTTGTGGTACTTGCTGTATTGGAGACGCAAGAAAGAAGAACTTGCATCTTGCTTTAAATCACAGTGTGTTACATGGATGAGAACACTGGTCTGAATTTCCCTTCAGAAACGGAGTTAAACCCCAGGTTCTGTGTCTTCCTACAAGCCAGAGTTCATTTCTGGTAAACAAGGAGAATTTTGGGCTCAAATGATTTTACACAGTTTGAAACCCAACTAGATTCTCACTATTTATTAAACAGCATTTATGTAAGAGGAGCTCTGGTTTGTATCAGTTTCATAAGCTGAGTTGATTTACATATGGTCCGTATGAGGAGGAAACACAGTTCTTTTTTTGAGGGCATGCTTATGGTTCTTGCTGTATTGGAGATGCTGGAAAGAAGAGCTTGCTTCTTGCGTAAAAACAGAGTGTGTTTCATGGATGAGAACACTGGTCTGAATTTCCCTACAGAAATGGAGTTAAACCACAGGATCTGTGTATTCCTACAAGCAAGAGTTCATTTCTGGTAAACCCAGTGAATTTTGGGCTCAAATGATTTTACACAGTTCAAGAACCCAACGCGATTCTCACTATTAACTAAAGATCCTTTATGAAAGTGGAGCTGTGGTTTCTATCAGTTTCATAAGCAGAGATGAACTACGTATGGTCCGTATGAGAAGGAAGCCCAGTTCTTTTTTTCAGGGCATGCTCATAGTTCTTGCTGTATTGCAGACGCGGGAAAGTAGAGCTTGCTTCTTGCGTTAAAACAGAGTGGGTTTCATGGATGAGAACACTGGTCTGAATTTCCCTTCAGAAACGGAGTTAATCCCCACGAATTGTGTCTAACTACAAGCAAGAGTTCATTTCTGGAAAACCCAGTGAATTTTGGGCTCAAGTGATTTTACACAGTTCAGAATCCAAAAATAGATTCTCACTATTTACTAAAGAGCATTTATGTAAGAGGAGCTCTGGTTTGTATCAGTTTCATAAGCTGAGTTGATTTACATATGGTCCGTATGACGAGGAAACACAGTTCTTTTTTTGAGGGCATGCTTATGGTTCTTGCTGTATTGGAGACGCGGGAGAGTAGAGCTTGCTTCTTGCGTTAAAACAGAGTGGGTTCCATGGATGAGAACACTGGTCTGAAGTTCCCTTCAGAAACGGAGTTTAACCCCAGGAATTGTGTCTAACTACAAGCAAGAGTTCATTTCTGGAAAACCCAGTGAATTTTGGGCTCAAGTGATTTTACACAGTTCAAGAACCCAACGCGATTCTCACTATTTACTAAAGAGCATTTTTGTAAGTGGAGCTGTGGCTTGTATCAGTTTCATAAGTAGAGTGGATTTACATATGGTCTGTATGAGTAGGAAACACAGTTCATTTTTGGGGGGCATGTTCATGGTTCCTGCTCTATTGGAGATGCTGGAAAGTAGAGCTTGCTTCTTGCGTTAAAACAGAGTGTGTTTCATGGATGAGAACACTGGTCTGAATTTCCCTTCAGAAACGTTGTTAAACCACAGGATCTGTGTCTTCCTACAAGCAAGAGTTCATTTCTGGTAAACCAAGTGAATTATGGGCTCAAATGATTTTACACAGTCCAAGAACCCAATGCGATTCTCACTATTTACTAAAGAGCATTTATGTAAGTGGAGCTGTGGTTTGTATCAGTTTCATATGCAGAGTGGTTTTACATATGGTCCGTATGAGTAGGAAGCACAGGTCTTTTTTTCAGGATATGTTCATGGTACTTGCTGTATTGGAGACGCGGGAAAGTCGAGCTTGCTTCTTGCGTTAAATCACAGTAAGTTAAATGGAGGAGAACACTGGGCTGTATTTCTCTTCAGAAACGGAGTTAAACCCCAGGATCTGTGTCTTTCTACAAGCCAGAGATCATTTCTTCTAAACAAAGAGAATTTTGGGCTCAAATGATTTTACACAGTTCAGAAACCCAACTAGATTCTTACTATTTACTAAAGAGCATTTATGTAAGATGAGCTCTGGTTTGTATCAGTTTCATAAGCTGAGTTTATTTATATATGGTCTGTATGAGGAGGAAACACAGTTCTTTTTTTCTGGGCATGCTCATGGTTATTGCTGTATTGGAGACACTGGAAAGAAGAGCTTGCTTCTTGCGTTAAAACAGAGTGTGTTTCATGGATGAGAACACTGGTCTGAATTTCCCATCAGAAACAGTGTTAAACCCCAGGATCTGTGTCTTCCTACAAGCAAGAGTTCATTTCTGGAAAACCCAGTGAATTTTGGGCTCAAGTGATTTTGCCCAGTTCAAAAACCCATCGCGATTCTCACTATTAACTAAAGAGCATTTATGTAAGAAGAGCTGTAGTTTGAATCAGTTTCAAAACCAGAGTTGAACTATGTATGATCCGTATGAGTAGGAAACCAAGTTATTTTTTTCTGGGCATGCTCATGGTTATTGCTGTATTGGAGACGCTGGAAAGACGAGCTTGCTTCTTGCGTTAAAACAGAGTGTGTTTCATGGATGAAAACAATGGTCTTAATTTCCCTTCAGAAACAGAGTCAAACCACAGGATCTGTGTCTTCCTAAAAGCAAGAGTTCATTTCTGGTAAATAAAGTGAATTTTGGTCTCAAATGATTTTACACAGTTCAAGAACCCAACGCGATTCTCACTATTTACTAAAGTGCATTTATGTAAGTGGATCTGTGGTTTGTATCAGTTTCATAAGCAGAGTTGATTTAAATATGGTCCATATGAGCATGAAACACAGATCTTTTTGGATGGCATGCTCATGGTTCTTGCTGTATTGGAGACACTAGAAAGAAGAGCTTGATTCTTGCCTTTAAACAGAGTGTGTTCCATGGAATAGATCCCTGGTCTGAATTTCCCACAGAAACGGAGTTAAACCACAGTATCTGTGTCTTCTTACAAGGAAGAGTTCATTTCTGGTAAAACAAATCAATTTTTTGCTCAAATGATTTTACACAGTTCAAGACCCAACACTATTCTCACTGTTAACTAAAGAGCATTTATGTAAGAGGAGCTGTGGTTTGTATCAGTTTCATAACCAGAGTGGATTTACAAATGGTCCCTATGAGAAGGAAACACATTTCTTTTTTTGAGGGCATGCCCATGGTTCTTGCTGTATTGGAGATGCTGGAAAGAAGAACTTGGTTCTTGCCTTAAAACAGAGTGTGTTCCATGGATGAGATCCCAGGTATTAATTTCCCACAGAAATGGAGTTATACCACAGGATCTGTGTATTCCTACAAGCAAGAGTTCATTTCTGGTAAATCAAGTGAATATTGGGCTCAAATGATTTTACACAGTTCAAGAACCCAACGCGATTCTCACTATTTACTAAAGAGCATTTATGTAAGTTCAGCTGTGATTTGTATCAGTTTCATAAGCAGAGTGGATTTACATATGGTCCGTATGAGTAGGAAGCACAGTTCTTTTTTTCTGGGCATGTTCATGGTACTTGCTGTATTGGAGACGCGAAAAAGTAGAGCATGCTTCTTGCGTAAAAAGGGAGTGGGTTCCATGGATGAGAACACTGGTCTGTATTTGCCTTCAGACACGGAGTTAATCCACAGGATCTGTGTCTTCATACAAGCAAGAGTTCATTTCTGGTAAACCAAGTCAATTTTGGGCTCAAATGATTTTACACTGTTCAAGACCCAACGCTATTCTCACTCTTAACTAAAGAGCATTTACGTAAGTGGAGCTGTGGTTTGTATCAGTTTCATAAGCAGAGTTGAAATACGTATGGTCCGTATGAGTAGGAAACACAGTTCTTTTTTTCAGGGTATGCTCGGGGTACTTGCTGTATTGGAGACGCTAGAAAGAAGAGCTTGCATCTTGCGTTAAATCACAGTGTGTTACATGGATGTGAACACTGCTCTGAATTTCCCTTCAGAAACGGAGTTAAATCCCAGGTTCTGTGTTTTCCTACAAGCCAGAGTTCATTTCTGGTAAACAAAGAGAATTTTGGGCTCAAATGATTTTACACAGTTTGAAACCCAACTAGATTCTCACTATTTACTAAAGAGCATTTATGTAAGAGGAGCTCTGGTTTGTATCAGTTTCATAAGCTGAGTTGATTTACATATGGTCCGTATGAGGAGGAAACACAGTTCTTTTTTTGAGGGCATGCTTATGGTTCTTGCTGTATTGGAGATGCTGGAAAGAAGAGCTTGCTTCTTGCGTAAAAACAGAGTGTGTTGCATGGATGAGAACACTGGTCTGAATTTCCCTTCAGAAATGGAGTTAAACCACAGGATCTGTGTATTCCTACAAGCAAGAGTTCATTTCTGGTAAACCCAGTGAATTTTGGGCTCAAATGATTTTACACAGTTCAAGAACCCAACACGATTCTCACTATTAACTAAAGATCCTTTATGAATGTGGAGCTGTGGTTTCTATCAGTTTCATAAGCAGAGATCAACTACGTATGGTCCGTATAAGTAGGAAGCCCAGTTCTTTTTTTCAGGGCATGCTCATGGTACTTGCTGTATTGGAGACACGGGAAAGTAGAGCTTGCTTCTTGCGTTAAAACAGAGTGGGTTCCATGGATGAGAACACTGGTCTGAATTTTCCTTCAGAATCGGAGTTAAACCCCAGGAATTGAGTCTAACTACAAGCAAGAGTTCATTTCTGGAAAACCCAGTGAATTTTGGGCTCAAGTGATTTTACACAGTTCAGAAACCAAAAATAGACTCTCACTATTTACTAAAGAGCATTTATGTAAGAGGAGCTCTGGTTTGTATCAGTTTCATAAGCTGAGTTGATTTACATATGGTCCGTATGACGATGAAACACAGTTCTTTTTTTGAGGGCATGCTTATGGTTCTTGCTGTATTGGAGATCCTGGAAAGAAGAGCTTGCTTCTTGAGTAAAAACAGAGTGTATTTCATGGATGAGAACACTGGTCTGAATTTCCCTACAGAAATGGAGTTAAACCCCAGGAATTGTGTGTAACTACAAGCAAGAGTTCCTTTCTGGAAATCCCAGTGAATTTTGGGCTCAATGATTTTACACAGTTCAAGAACCCAACGCGATTCTCACTATTTACTAAAGAGCATTTATGTAAGAGGAGCTCTGGTTTGTATCAGTTTCATAAGCTGAGTTGATTTACATATGGTCCATATGACGAGGAAACACAGTTCTTTTTTTGAGGGCATGCTTATGGTTCTTGCTGTATTGGAGATGCTGGAAAGAAGAGCTTGCTTCTTGCGTAAAAACAGAGTGTGTTTCATGTATGAGAACACTGGTCTGAATTTCCCTTCAGAAATGGAGTTAAACCCCAGGAATTGTGTGTAACTACAAGTAAGAGTTCCTTTCTGGAAAACCCAGTGAATTTTGGGCTCAAGTGATTTTACACAGTTCAAGAACCCAACGCGATTCTCACTATTTACTAAAGAGCATTTATGTAAGTGGATCTGTGTTTTGTATCAGTTTCATAAGCAGAGTTGATTTAAATATGGTCCATATGAGCATGAAAGACAGATCTTTTTTTGATGGCATGCTCATGGTTCTTGCTGTATTGGAGACACTGGAAAGAAGAGCTTGATTCTTGCCTTAAAACAGAGTGTGTTCCATGGAATAGATCCCTGGTCTGAATTTCCCACAGAAACGGAGTTAAACCACAGTATCTGTGTCTTCATACAAGCAAGAGTTCATTTCTGGTAAAACAAGTCAATTTTTTGCTCAAATGATTTTACACAGTTCAAGACCCAACACTATTCTCACTGTTAAGTAAAGAGCATTTATGTAAGAGGAGCTGTGGTTTGTATCAGTTTCATAACCAGAGTGGATTTACATATGGTCCCTATGAGAAGGAAACACAATTCTTTTTTTGAGGGCATGCCCATGGTTCTTGCTGTATTGGAGATGCTGGAAAGAAGAACTTGGTTCTTGCATTAAAACAGAGTGGGTTCCATGGATGAGAACACTGGTCTGAATTTCCCTTCAGAAACGGAGTTAAACCCCAGGAATTGTGTCTAACTACAAGCAAGAGTTCATTTCTTTAAAACCCAGTGAATTTTGGGCTCAAGTGATTTTACACAGTTCAGAAACCAAAAATAGATTCTCACTATTTACTAAAGAGCATTTATGTAAGAGGAGCTCTGGTTTGTATCAGTTTCATAAGCTGAGTTGATTTACATATGGTCCGTATGACGAGGAAACACAGTTCTTTTTTTGAGGGCATGCTTAAGGTTCTTGTTGTATTGGAGACGCGGGAGAGTAGAGCTTGCTTCTTGCGTTAAAACAGAGTGGGTTCCATGGATGAGAACACTGATCTTAATTTCCCTTCAGAATCGGAGTTAAACCATAGGATCTGTGTCTTCCTACAAGGAAGAGTTCATTTCTGGTAAACCAAGTGAATTTTGGTCTCAAATGATTTTACACAGTTCAAGAACCCAACGCGATTCTCACTATTTACTAAAGAGCAGTTTTGTAAGTGGAGCTGTGGCTTGTATCAGTTTCATAAGCAGAGTGGATTTACATATGGTCTGTATGAGTAGGAAACACAGTTCATTTTGGGGGGGCATGTTCATGGTTCCTGCTCTATTGGAGATGCTGGAAAGTAGAGCTTGCTTCTTGCGTTAAAACAGAGTGTGTTTCATGGATGAGAACACTGGTCTGAATTTCCCTTCAGAAACGTTGTTAAACCACAGGATCTGTGTCTTCCTACAAGCAAGAGTTCATTTCTGGTAAACCAAGTGAATTATGGGCTCAAATGATTTTACACAGTCCAAGAACCCAATGCGATTCTCACTATTTACTAAAGAGCATTTATGTAAGTGGAGCTGTGGTTTGTATCAGTTTCATATGCAGAGTGGTTTTACATATGGTCCGTATGAGTAGGAAGCACAGGTCTTTTTTTCAGGATATGTTCATGGTACTTGCTGTATTGGAGACGCGGGAAAGTCGAGCTTGCTTCTTGCGTTAAATCACAGTAAGTTAAGTGGAGGAGAACACTGGGCTGTATTTCTCTTCAGAAACGGAGTTAAACCCCAGGATCTGTGTCTTCCTACAAGCCAGAGATCATTTCTGGTAAACAAAGAGAATTTTGGACTCAAATGATTTTACACAGTTCAGAAACCCAACTAGATTCTCACTATTTACTAAAGAGCATTTATGTAAGATGAGCTCTGGTTTGTATCAGTTTCATAAGCTGAGTTTATTTATATATGGTCCGTATGAGGAGGAAACACAGTTCTTTTTTTCTGGGCATGCTCATGGTTATTGCTGTATTGGAGACACTGGAAAGAAGAGCTTGCTTCTTGCGTAAAACAGAGTGTGTTTCATGGATGAGAACACTGGTCTGAATTTCCCATCAGAAACAGAGTTAAACCCCAGGATCTGTGTCTTCCTACAAGCAAAAGTTCATTTCTGGAAAACCCAGTGAATTTTGGGCTCTAGTGATTTTGCACAGTTCAAAAACCCATCGCGATTCTCACTATTAACTAAAGAGCATTTATGTAAGAAGAGCTGTAGTTTGAATCAGTTTCCAAACCAGAGTTGAACTATGAATGATCCGTATGAGTAGGAAACCAAGTTATTTTTTTCTCGGCATGCTCATGGTTATTGCTGTATTGGAGACGCTGGAAAGACGAGATTGCTTCTTGCGTTAAAACAGAGTGTGTTCCATGGATGAGATCCCAGGTCTGAATTTCCAACAGAAATGGAGTTAAACCCCAGGATCTGTGTCTTCCTACAAGCCAGAGATCATTTCTGGTAAACAAAGAGAATTTTGGACTCAAATGATTTTACACAGTTCAGAAACCCAACTAGATTCTCACTATTTACTAAAGAGCATTTACGTAAGTGGAGCTGTGGTTTGTATCAGTTTCATAAGCTGAGTTGATTTACATATGGTCCGTATGACGAGGAAACACAGTTCTTTTTTTGAGGGCATGCTTATGGTTCTTGCTGTATTGGAGATGCTGGAAAGAAGAGCTTGCTTCTTGCGTAAAAACAGAGTGTGTTTCATGGATGAGAACACTGGTCTGAATTTCCCTTCAGAAATGGAGTTAAACCCCAGGAATTGTGTGTAACTACAAGTAAGAGTTCCTTTCTGGAAAACCCAGTGAATTTTGGGCTCAAGTGATTTTACACAGTTCAAGAACCCAACGCGATTCTCACTATTTACTAAAGAGCATTTATGTAAGTGGATCTGTGTTTTGTATCAGTTTCATAAGCAGAGTTGATTTAAATATGGTCCATATGAGCATGAAAGACAGATATTTTTTTTGATGGCATGCTCATGGTTCTTGCTGTATTGGAGACACTGGAAAGAAGAGCTTGATTCTTGCCTTAAAACAGAGTGTGTTCCATGGAATAGATCCCTGGTCTGAATTTCCCACAGAAACGGAGTTAAACCACAGTATCTGTGTCTTCATACAAGCAAGAGTTCATTTCTGGTAAAACAAGTCAATTTTTTGCACAAATGATTTTACACAGTTCAAGACCCAACACTATTCTCACTGTTAACTAAAGAGCATTTATGTAAGAGGAGCTGTGGTTTGTATCAGTTTCATAACCAGAGTGGATTTACATATGGTCCCTATGAGAAGGAAACACAATTCTTTTTTTGAGGGCATGCCCATGGTTCTTGCTGTATTGGAGATGCTGGAAAGAAGAACTTGGTTCTTGCCTTAAAACAGAGTGTGTTCCATGGATGAGATCCCAGGTCTGAATTTCCCACAGAAATGGAGTTAAACCACAGGATCTGTGTATTCCTACAAGCAAGAGTTCATTTCTGGTAAGCCAAGTGAATTATGGGCTCAAATGATTTTACACAGTTCAAGAACCCAACGCGATTCTCACTATTTACTAAAGAGCATTTATGTAAGTGCAGCTGTGATTTGTATCAGTTTCATAAGCAGAGTGGATTTACATATGGTCCGTATGAGTAGGAAGCACAGTTCTTTTTTTCTGGGCATGTTCATGGTACTTGCTGTATTGGAGACGCGAAAAAGTAGAGCATGCTTCTTGCGTAAAAAGATAGTGGGTTCCATGGATGAGAACACTGGTCTGTATTTGCCTTCAGACACGGAGTTAATCCACAGGATCTGTGTCTTCATACAAGCAAGAGTTCATTTCTGGTAAACCAAGTCAATTTTGGGCTCAAATGATTTTACACTGTTCAAGACCCAACGCTATTCTCACTCTTAACTAAAGAGCATTTACGTAAGTGGAGCTGTGGTTTGTATCAGTTTCATAAGCAGAGTTGAAATACGTATGGTCCGTATGAGTAGGAAACACAGTTCTTTTTTTCAGGGTATGCTCGGGGTACTTGCTGTATTGGAGACGCTAGAAAGAAGAGCTTGCATCTTGCGTTAAATCACAGTGTGTTACATGGATGTGAACACTGCTCTGAATTTCCCTTCAGAAACGGAGTTAAATCCCAGGTTCTGTGTTTTCCTACAAGCCAGAGTTCATTTCTGGTAAACAAAGAGAATTTTGGGCTCAAATGATTTTACACAGTTTGAAACCCAACTAGATTCTCACTATTTACTAAAGAGCATTTATGTAAGAGGAGCTCTGGTTTGTATCAGTTTCATAAGCTGAGTTGATTTACATATGGTCCGTATGAGGAGGAAACACAGTTCTTTTTTTGAGGGCATGCTTATGGTTCTTGCTGTATTGGAGATGCTGGAAAGAAGAACTTGGTTCTTGCCTTAAAACAGGGTGTGTTCCATGGATGAGATCCCAGGTCTGAATTTCCCACAGAAATGGAGTTAAACCACAGGATCTGTGTATTCCTACAAGCAAGAGTTCATTTCTGGTAAACCAAGTGAATTATGGGCTCAAATGATTTTACACAGTTCAAGAACCCAACACGATTCTCACTATTAACTAAAGATCCTTTATGAATGTGGAGCTGTGGTTTCTATCAGTTTCATTAGCAGAGATCAACTACGTATGGTCCGTATAAGTAGGAAGCCCAGTTCTTTTTTTCAGGGCATGCTCATGGTACTTGCTGTATTGGAGACGCGGGAAAGTAGAGCTTGCTTCTTGCGTTAAAACAGAGTGGGTTCCATGGATGAGAACACTGGTCTGAATTTCCCTTCAGAAATGGAGTTAAACCCCAGGAATTGAGTCTAACTACAAGCAAGAGTTCATTTCTGGAAAACCCAGTGAATTTTGGGCTCAAGTGATTTTACACAGTTCAGAAACCAAAAATAGACTCTCACTATTTACTAAAGAGCATTTATGTAAGAGGAGCTCTGGTTTGTATCAGTTTCATAAGCTGAGTTGATTTACATATGGTCCGTATGACGAGGAAACACAGTTCTTTTTTTGAGGGCATGCTTATGGTTCTTGCTGTATTGGAGATCCTGGAAAGAAGAGCTTGCTTCTTGAGTAAAAACAGAGTGTATTTCATGGATGAGAACACTGGTCTGAATTTCCCTACAGAAATGGAGTTAAACCCCAGGAATTGTGTGTAACTACAAGCAAGAGTTCCTTTCTGGAAATCCCAGTGAATTTTGGGCTCAATGATTTTACACAGTTCAAGAACCCAACGCGATTCTCACTATTTACTAAAGAGCATTTATGTAAGAGGAGCTCTGGTTTGTATCAGTTTCATAAGCTGAGTTGATTTACATATGGTCCGTATGACGAGGAAACACAGTTCTTTTTTTGAGGGCATGCTTATGGTTCTTGCTGTATTGGAGATGCTGGAAAGAAGAGCTTGCTTCTTGCGTAAAAACAGAGTGTGTTTCATGTATGAGAACACTGGTCTGAATTTCCCTTCAGAAATGGAGTTAAACCCCAGGAATTGTGTGTAACTACAAGTAAGAGTTCCTTTCTGGAAAACCCAGTGAATTTTGGGCTCAAGTGATTTTACACAGTTCAAGAACCCAACGCGATTCTCACTATTTACTAAAGAGCATTTATGTAAGTGGATCTGTGTTTTGTATCAGTTTCATAAGCAGAGTTGATTTAAATATGGTCCATATGAGCATGAAAGACAGATCTTTTTTTGATGGCATGCTCATGGTTCTTGCTGTATTGGAGACACTGGAAAGAAGAGCTTGATTCTTGCCTTAAAACAGAGTGTGTTCCATGGAATAGATCCCTGGTCTGAATTTCCCACAGAAACGGAGTTAAACCACAGTATCTTTGTCTTCATACAAACAAGAGTTCATTTCTGGTAAAACAAGTCAATTTTTTGCTCAAATGATTTTACACAGTTCAAGACCCAACACTATTCTCACTGTTAACTAAAGAGCATTTATGTAAGGGGAGCTGTGGTTTGTATCAGTTTCATAACCAGAGTGGATTTACATATGGTCCCTATGAGAAGGAAACACAATTCTTTTTTTGAGGGCATGCCCATGGTTCTTGCTGTATTGGAGATGCTGGAAAGAAGAACTTGGTTCTTGCATTAAAACAGAGTGGGTTCCATGGATGAGAACACTGGTCTGAATTTCCCTTCAGAAACGGAGTTAAACCCCAAGAATTGTGTCTAACTACAAGCAAGAGTTCATTTCTTTAAAACCCAGTGAATTTTGGGCTCAAGTGATTTTACACAGTTCAGAAACCAAAAATAGATTCTCACTATTTACTAAAGAGCATTTATGTAAGAGGAGCTCTGGTTTGTATCAGTTTCATAAGCTGAGTTGATTTACATATGGTCCGTATGACGAGGAAACACAGTTCTTTTTTTGAGGGCATGCTTAAGGTTCTTGTTGTATTGGAGACGCGGGAGAGTAGAGCTTGCTTCTTGCGTTAAAACAGAGTGGGTTCCATGGATGAGAACACTGATCTTAATTTCCCTTCAGAATCGGAGTTAAACCATAGGATCTGTGTCTTCCTACAAGGAAGAGTTCATTTCTGGTAAACCAAGTGAATTTTGGTCTCAAATGATTTTACACAGTTCAAGAACCCAACGCGATTCTCACTATTTACTAAAGAGCAGTTTTGTAAGTGGAGCTGTGGCTTGTATCAGTTTCATAAGCAGAGTGGATTTACATATGGTCTGTATGAGTAGGAAACACAGTTCATTTTTGGGGGGCATGTTCATGGTTCCTGCTCTATTGGAGATGCTGGAAAGTAGAGCTTGCTTCTTGCGTTAAAACAGAGTGTGTTTCATGGATGAGAACACTGGTCTGAATTTCCCTTCAGAAACGTTGTTAAACCACAGGATCTGTGTCTTCCTACAAGCAAGAGTTCATTTCTGGTAAACCAAGTGAATTATGGGCTCAAATGATTTTACACAGTCCAAGAACCCAATGCGATTCTCACTATTTACTAAAGAGCATTTATGTAAGTGGAGCTGTGGTTTGTATCAGTTTCATATGCAGAGTGGTTTTACATATGGTCCATATGAGTAGGAAGCACAGGTCTTTTTTTCAGGATATGTTCATGGTACTTGCTGTATTGGAGACGCGGGAAAGTCGAGCTTGCTTCTTGCGTTAAATCACAGTAAGTTAATTGGAGGAGAACACTGGGCTGTATTTCTCTTCAGAAACGGAGTTAATCCCCAGGATCTGTGTCTTCCTACAAGCCAGAGATCATTTCTGGTAAACAAAGAGAATTTTGGACTCAAATGATTTTACACAGTTCAGAAACCCAACTAGATTCTCACTATTTACTAAAGAGCATTTATGTAAGATGAGCTCTGGTTTGTATCAGTTTCATAAGCTGAGTTTATTTATATATGGTCCGTATGAGGAGGAAACACAGTTCTTTTTTTCTGGGCATGCTCATGGTTATTGCTGTATTGGAGACACTGGAAAGAAGAGCTTGCTTCTTGCGTAAAACAGAGTGTGTTTCATGGATGAGAACACTGGTCTGAATTTCCCATCAGAAACAGAGTTAAACCCCAGGATCTGTGTCTTCCTACAAGCAAAAGTTCATTTCTGGAAAACCCAGTGAATTTTGGGCTCTAGTGATTTTGCACAGTTCAAAAACCCATCGCGATTCTCACTATTAACTAAAGAGCATTTATGTAAGAAGAGCTGTAGTTTGAATCAGTTTCCAAACCAGAGTTGAACTATGAATGATCTGTATGAGTAGGAAACCAAGTTATTTTTTTCTCGGCATGCTCATGGTTATTGCTGTATTGGAGACGCTGGAAAGACGAGATTGCTTCTTGCGTTAAAACAGAGTGTGTTCCATGGATGAGAACACTGGTCTGAATTTCCAACAGAAATGGAGTTAAACCCCAGGATCTGTGTCTTCCTACAAGCCAGAGATCATTTCTGGTAAACAAAGAGAATTTTGGACTCAAATGATTTTACACAGTTCAGAAACCCAACTAGATTCTCACTATTTACTAAAGAGCATTTACGTAAGTGGAGCTGTGGTTTGTATCAGTTTCATAAGCTGAGTTGATTTACATATGGTCCGTATGACGAGGAAACACAGTTCTTTTTTTGAGGGCATGCTTATGGTTCTTGCTGTATTGGAGATGCTGGAAAGAAGAGCTTGCTTCTTGCGTAAAAACAGAGTGTGTTTCATGGATGAGAACACTGGTCTGAATTTCCCTTCAGAAATGGAGTTAAACCCCAGGAATTGTGTGTAACTACAAGTAAGAGTTCCTTTCTGGAAAACCCAGTGAATTTTGGGCTCAAGTGATTTTACACAGTTCAAGAACCCAACGCGATTCTCACTATTTACTAAAGAGCATTTATGTAAGTGGATCTGTGTTTTGTATCAGTTTCATAAGCAGAGTTGATTTAAATATGGTCCATATGAGCATGAAAGACAGATATTTTTTTTGATGGCATGCTCATGGTTCTTGCTGTATTGGAGACACTGGAAAGAAGAGCTTGATTCTTGCCTTAAAACAGAGTGTGTTCCATGGAATAGATCCCTGGTCTGAATTTCCCACAGAAACGGAGTTAAACCACAGTATCTGTGTCTTCATACAAGCAAGAGTTCATTTCTGGTAAAACAAGTCAATTTTTTGCACAAATGATTTTACACAGTTCAAGACCCAACACTATTCTCACTGTTAACTAAAGAGCATTTATGTAAGAGGAGCTGTGGTTTGTATCAGTTTCATAACCAGAGTGGATTTACATATGGTCCCTATGAGAAGGAAACACAATTCTTTTTTTGAGGGCATGCCCATGGTTCTTGCTGTATTGGAGATGCTGGAAAGAAGAACTTGGTTCTTGCCTTAAAACAGAGTGTGTTCCATGGATGAGATCCCAGGTCTGAATTTCCCACAGAAATGGAGTTAAACCACAGGATCTGTGTATTCCTACAAGCAAGAGTTCATTTCTGGTAAGCCAAGTGAATTATGGGCTCAAATGATTTTACACAGTTCAAGAACCCAACGCGATTCTCACTATTTACTAAAGAGCATTTATGTAAGTGCAGCTGTGATTTGTATCAGTTTCATAAGCAGAGTGGATTTACATATGGTCCGTATGAGTAGGAAGCACAGTTCTTTTTTTCTGGGCATGTTCATGGTACTTGCTGTATTGGAGACGCGAAAAAGTAGAGCATGCTTCTTGCGTAAAAAGATAGTGGGTTCCATGGATGAGAACACTGGTCTGTATTTGCCTTCAGACACGGAGTTAATCCACAGGTTCTGTGTCTTCATACAAGCAAGAGTTCATTTCTGGTAAACCAAGTCAATTTTGGGCTCAAATGATTTTACACTGTTCAAGACCCAACGCTATTCTCACTCTTAACTAAAGAGCATTTACGTAAGTGGAGCTGTGGTTTGTATCAGTTTCATAAGCAGAGTTGAAATACGTATGGTCCGTATGAGTAGGAAACACAGTTCTTTTTTTCAGGGTATGCTCGGGGTACTTGCTGTATTGGAGACGCTAGAAAGAAGAGCTTGCATCTTGCGTTAAATCACAGTGTGTTACATGGATGTGAACACTGCTCTGAATTTCCCTTCAGAAACGGAGTTAAATCCCAGGTTCTGTGTTTTCCTACAAGCCAGAGTTCATTTCTGGTAAACAAAGAGAATTTTGGGCTCAAATGATTTTACACAGTTTGAAACCCAACTAGATTCTCACTATTTACTAAAGAGCATTTATGTAAGAGGAGCTCTGGTTTGTATCAGTTTCATAAGCTGAGTTGATTTACATATGGTCCGTATGAGGAGGAAACACAGTTCTTTTTTTGAGGGCATGCTTATGGTTCTTGCTGTATTGGAGATGCTGGAAAGAAGAACTTGGTTCTTGCCTTAAAACAGGGTGTGTTCCATGGATGAGATCCCAGGTCTGAATTTCCCACAGAAATGGAGTTAAACCACAGGATCTGTGTATTCCTACAAGCAAGAGTTCATTTCTGGTAAACCAAGTGAATTATGGGCTCAAATGATTATACACAGTTCAAGAACCCAACGCGATTCTCACTATTTACTAAAGAGCATTTATGTAAGTGCAGCTGTGATTTGTATCAGTTTCATAAGCAGAGTGGATTTACATATGGTCCGTATGAGTAGGAAGCACAGTTCTTTTTTTCTGGGCATGTTCATGGTACTTGCTGTATTGGAGACGCAAAAAAGTAGAGCATGCTTCTTGCGTAAAAAGGGAGTGGGTTCCATGGATGAGAACACTGGTCTGTATTTGCCTTCAGACACGGAGTTAATCCACAGGATCTGTGTCTTCATACAAGCAAGAGTTCATTTCTGGTAAACCAAGTCAATTTTGGGCTCAAATGATTTTACACTCTTCAAGACCCAACGCTATTCTCACTCTTAACTAAAGAGCATTTACGTAAGTGGAGCTGTGGTTTGTATCAGTTTCATAAGAAGAGTTGAAATACGTATGGTCCGTATGAGTAGGAAACACAGTTCTTTTTTTCAGGGTATGCTCGGGGTACTTGCTGTATTGGAGACGCTAGAAAGAAGAGCTTGCATCTTGCGTTAAATCACAGTGTGTTACATGGATGTGAACACTGCTCTGAATTTCCCTTCAGAAACGGAGTTAAATCCCAGGTTCTTGTTTTCCTACAAGCCAGAGTTCATTTCTGGTAAACAAAGAGAATTTTGGGCTCAAATGATTTTACACAGTTTGAAACCCAACTAGATTCTCACTATTTACTAAAGAGCATTTATGTAAGAGGAGCTCTGGTTTGTATCAGTTTCATAAGCTGAGTTGATTTACATATGGTCCTTATGAGGAGGAAACACAGTTCTTTTTTTGAGGGCATGCTTATGGTTCTTGCTGTATTGGAGATGCTGGAAAGAAGAGCTTGCTTCTTGCGTAAAAACAGAGTGTGTTTCATGGATGAGAACACTGGTCTGAATTTCCCTTCAGAAAAGGAGTTAAACCACAGGATCTGTGTATTCCTACAAGCAAGAGTTCATTTCTGGTAAACCCAGTGAATTTTGGGCTCAAATGATTTTACACAGTTCAAGAACCCAACACGATTCTCACTATTAACTAAAGATCCTTTATGAATGTGGAGCTGTGGTTTCTATCAGTTTCATTAGCAGAGATCAACTACGTATGGTCCGTATAAGTAGGAAGCCCAGTTCTTTTTTTCAGGGCATGCTCATGGTACTTGCTGTATTGGAGACGCGGGAAAGTAGAGCTTGCTTCTTGCGTTAAAACAGAGTGGGTTCCATGGATGAGAACACTGGTCTGAATTTCCCTTCAGAAATGGAGTTAAACCCCAGGAATTGAGTCTAACTACAAGCAAGAGTTCATTTCTGGAAAACCCAGTGAATTTTGGGCTCAAGTGATTTTACACAGTTCAGAAACCAAAAATAGACTCTCACTATTTACTAAAGAGCATTTATGTAAGAGGAGCTCTGGTTTGTATCAGTTTCATAAGCTGAGTTGATTTATATATGGTCCGTATGACGAGGAAACACAGTTCTTTTTCTGAGGGCATGCTTATGGTTCTTGCTGTATTGGAGATCCTGGAAAGAAGAGCTTGCTTCTTGAGTAAAAACAGAGTGTATTTCATGGATGAGAACACTGGTCTGAATTTCCCTTCTGAATCGGTGTTAAACCCCATGATCTGTGTGTTCCTACAAGCAAGAGTTCATTTCTGGATACCCCAGTGAATTTTGGGCTCAAATGATTTCATACAGTTCAAGAACCCCACGCGATTCTCACTATTAACTAAAGAGCCTTTATGTAAGAGGAGCTGTGTTTTGTATCAGTTTCATAAGCAGAGTTGAACTATATATAGTCTGTATGATTAGGAAACACAGTTCCTTTTTTCTGGGCATGCTCATGGTTCTTGCTGTATTGGAGACACTGTAAAGAAGAGGCAGCTTCTTGCCTTACAACATAGTGTTTTTCAGGGATGAGAACTCTGGTCTGAATTTCCCTTCAGAAACGGAGTTATACCCCAGGATCTGTGTCTTCCTACAAGCATGAGTTCATTTCTAGTAAACCCAGTGAATTTTGATCTCAACTGAGTTTTCAGATTTCATGAACCCAACGTGATTCTCACTATTAACTAGAGAGCATTTATGTAAGAGGAGCTGTGGTTTGTATCAGTTTCATAAGAAGAGTTGAACTACATATGGTCCGTATGGGTAGATAACTTAGTATTTTTTTTCAGGGCATGCTCATGTTTCGTGCTGTTTTGGAGATGCTGCAAAGAAGAGCTTGCTTCTTGCGTAAAAACAGAGTGTGTTTCATGAATGAGAACCCTTGTCTGAATTTCCTTTTAGAAAAGGAGTGAAACCCCAGCATCTGTGTCTTCCTACAAGCAAGGGTTCATTTCTGGTAAACACACGGAATTTGGGCCTCAAGTGATTTTACACAATTCAAAAACCCATAGCGATTCTCCCTATTAACTAAAGAGCATTTATATAAGTGGAGCTTTAGTTTGTTTAAGATTCATAAGCAGAGTTGAGACACATGTGGTCCGTATGAGTAGGAAACACAATTCTTTTTTTCAGGGCATGAATATGGTTCTTGCTGTATTGGACTCGCTGAAAAGAAGAGCTTGCTTCTTACATTAAAACAGAGTGTGTTCCATGGATGAGAACATTGGTCTGAATTTCCCTTTAGAAACCTAGTTAAACCCCAGGATCTTTGTCTTCGTACAAGCAAGAGTTCATTTCTGGTAAACCAAGTGAATTTTGGTCTCAAATGGTTTTACATAGTTCACAAACCCATCGCGATTCTAACTATTAATTAAAGAGCATTTATGTAAGAGGAGCTGTGGTTTGTATCAGTTTCATAAGCAGAGTTGAACTGCATATGGTCTGTATGAGTAGGAAACACAGTTCTTTTTTTCTGGGCATTCTCATGGTTCCTGCGGCATTGGAGACGCTGGAAAGAAGAGCTTGCTTCTTGCGTTAAAACAGCATGTGTTTCCTGGATGAGAACACTGGTCTGAATTTCCCTTCGGAATCCGAGTTAAAGCACAGGATCTGTGTGTTTCTACAAGCAGGAGTTCATTTCTGGTATACCAATTGAATATTGGGCGCAAATGATTTTACCTAGTACACCAACATAACATGATTCTCACTATTAACTAAAGAGCCTTTAAGTAGGAGGAGCTGTGGTTTGTTTCAGTTTCATAAACAGAGTTGACCTACAAATGCTCTGTATGAGTAGGAAACACAGTTCTTTTATCCTGGGCATGCTCATGGTTCTTGCTGTTTTGGAGACGCTGGAAAGAAGAGGATGCTTCTTGACATAAAACAGAGTGTTTTTCAGGAATGAGTACTCTGGATTGAATTTCCCTTCAGAAACGAAGTTATAGCCCAGGATCTATTTCTTCCTACAATCAAGAGTTCATTTCTAGTAAACTCAGTGAATTTTTGGTTCAAATGAGTTTTCGAAGTTCAAGAACCCAATGCCATTCTCACTATTAACTAAAGAGCATTTATGTAAGAGGAGTTACGGTTTGTATCCGTTTCATAAGCAGAGATGAACGACATACGGTCAGTATGAATAGGAAACACAGTTCTTTTTTTCTGGGCATTCTCTTGGTTCTTGCTGTATTGGAGACGCTGGAAAGAAGAGGATGCTTCTTGCATGAAAACAGCATGTGTTTCATGAATGAGAACACTGTTCTGAATTTCCCTTCAGAATCCGAGTTAAACCACAGGATCTGTATGTTCCTATAAGCAGGAATTCATTTCTGGTAAACCTAGTGAATATTGGGCTCAAATGATAATACAATGTACACCAATAAAACACGATTCTCACTATTAACTAAAGAGCAATTATGTAAGAGGACCTGTGCTTTGTATCAGTTTCATAAGCAGAGTTGGAGTACATATGGTCCATATGAGTAGGAAACACAGTTCTTTTTCTCAAGTCATGAATATGATTCTTGCTGTATTGGACACGCTGGGAAGAAGAGCTTGCATCTTGCGTTAAAACAGAGTGTGTTTCAGGGATGGGAACTCTGTTCGGAATTTCCCTTCAGAAACAGAGTGATACCCCAGGATCTGTGTCTTCCTACAGGAAAGAGTTCATTTCTGATAAAACCAGTAAATTTTGGGCTCAAATGATATTTTGCAGTTCACGAACCCAAGGCGATTCTTACTAATAACTAAAGAGCATTTATGTAAGTGGAGCTGAGGTTTGTATCAGTTTCAAAAGCAGAGTTGAAGTACATATGGTCCATATGAGTAGGAAACACAGTTGTTTTTTTCTGGGCGTGCTCATGGTTCTTGCTGTATTGGAGATGCTGGAAAGAAGAGCTTACTTCCTGCGTTAAAACAGAGTGTGTTTCAGGGTTTGGAACTCTGTTCTGAATTTCTCTTCAGAAACGGAGTTATACCCCAGGATCTGTGTCTTCCTAAAAGCAAGAGTTCATTTCTGATAAAACCATTAAATTTTGGGCTCAAATGATATTTTGCAGTTCACGAACCCAAGGTGATTCTCACTATTAACTAAAGAGCATTTATGTAAGTGGAGCTGTGGTTTGTGTCAGTTTCATAAGCAGAGTTGAAGTACATATGGTCCATAAGAGTAGGAAACACAGTTCTTTTCTTCTGGGCCTGCTCATGGTTCTTGCTCTATTGGACACACTGGAATGAAGAGCTTGCTTCTTGCATTAAAACAGAGTGTGTTCCATGGATGAGAACTCTGATCCTAATTTCCCTTCTGAATCAGTGTTCAACCCCACGATCTGTGTGTTCCTACATTCAAGAGTTCATTTCTGGTAAACCCAGTGAATTTTGGGCTCAAATGAGTTTATACAGTTCAAAGTCCTATGCGATTCTCACTATTAACTAAGGAGCCTTTATGTAAGAGGAGCTTTGGTTTGTATCAGTTTCATGAGAAGAGTTGAACTACATATAGTCCGCATGGGCAGATAACACAATTCTTTTTTTCAGGGCATGCTCATCGTTCTTGCTGTATTGGAGACGCTGGAAAGAAGAGATTGCTTCTTGCGTTAAAACAGAGTGTGTTTCATGGATGAGAACACTTGTCTGAATTTCCCCTCAGAAACGAAGTTATACCCAGGTTCTGTGTCTTCCTACAAGCACGAGTTCATTTCTAGTAAACCCAGTGAATTTGGGGTTCAAATGATTTTTCGCAGTTCAAGAACCCCACGCGATTCTCACTATTAACTAAATAGCATTTATGTAAGAGGAGCTGTGGCTTGTATCAGTTTCATAAGCAGAGTTGAACTACACATGGTCTGTATGAGTAGGAAACACAGTTCTTTTTTTCTGGGCATTGTCATGGTTCCTGTTGTATTGGAGATGCTGGAAAGAATAGCTTGCTTCTTGCGTTAAAACAGCATGTGTTTCATGGATGAGAACACTGGTCTGAATTTCCCTTCAGATTCTGAGTTAAAGCACAGGTTCTGTGTGTTCCTACAAGCAGGAGTTCATTTCTGGTAAACCAATTGAATATGGCACAAAAGAATTTACATAGTACACCAGCAAAACATGATTCTCACTATTAACTAAAGAGCATTTATCTAAGATTAGCTGTGGTTTGTATCAGTTTCATAGGTAGAGATGAACTACATATGGTTGGTATTCGTGGGAAACACAGTTCTTTTTTTCAGGGCATGAATATGGTTCTTGCTGTATTGGACACGCTGGAAAGAAGAGCTTGCTTCTTGCATTAAAACAGAGTGTGTTTCAGGGATGAGAACTCTGGTCTGAATTTCCCTTCAGAAACGGAGTTATAACCCAGGATCTGTGTCTCCCTACAACCAAGAGTTCATTTCTGTTAAACCCAACGAATTTTGGGCTCAAATGATTTTTCCAAGTTCACAAACCCAACGTGATTCTCACTATTAACTAAAGAGCATTCATGTAAATGGAGCTGTGGTTTGTATCAGTTTCATAAGCAGAGTTGAAGAACATATGGTCCATATGAGTAGGAAACAAAGTTCTTTTTTTCAGGGCATGAATACGGTTCTTGCTGTATTGGACACGCTAGAAGGAAGAGCTTGCTTCTTACATTAAAACAGAGTGTGTTCCTTCGATGAGAACACTGGTCTGAATTTCCCTTCTGAATCGGTGTTAAACCCCATGATCTGTGTGTTCCTACAAGCAAGAGTTCATTTCTGGAAACCCCAGTGAATTTTGGGCTCAAATGATTTCATACAGTTCAAGAACCCCACGCAATTCTTACTATTAACTAAAGAGCCTTTATGTAAGAGGAGCTGTGTTTTGTATCAGTTTCATAAGCAAAGTTGAACTATATATAGTCTGTATGATTAGCAAACACAGTTCCTTTTTTCTGGGCATGCTCATAGTTCTTGCTGAATTGGAGACACTGGAAAGAAGAGGCAGCTTCTTGCCTTAAAACAGAGCATTTTTCAGGGATGAGAATTCTGGTCTGAATTTCCCTTCAGAAACGGAGTTATAACCCAGGATCTGTGTCTTCCTACAAGCATGAGTTCATTTCTAGTAAACCCAGTGAATTTTGATCGCAACTGAGTTTTCAGATTTCACGAACCCAACGCGATTCTCACTATTAACTAGAGAGCATTTATGTAAGAGGAGCTGTGGTTTGTATGAGTTTCATAAGAAGAGTTGAACTACATATGGTCCATGTGGGTAGATAACTTAGTATTTTTTTTCAGGGCATGCTCATGTTTCTTGCTGTATTGGAGACGCTGCAAAGAAGAGCTTTCTTCTTGCGTAAAAACAGAGTGTGTTTCATGGATGAGAACCCTTGTCTGAATTTCCTTTTAGAAAAGGAGTGAAACCCCAGCATCTGTGTCTTCCTACAAGCAAGAGTTCATTTCTGGTAAACCCACAGAATTTTGGGCTCAAGTGATTTTACACAATTCAACAACCCATAGCGATTCTCCCTATTAACTAAAGAGCATTTATATAAGTGGAGCTGTAGTTTGTTTAAGATTCATAAGCAGAGTTGAGACACATATGGTCCGTATGAGTAGGAAACACAATTCTTTTTTTCAGGGCATGAATATGGTTCTTGCTGTATTGGACTCGCTGAAAAGAAGAGCTTGCTTCTTACATTAAAACAGAGTGTGTTCCATGGATGAGAACATTGGTCTGAATTTCCCTTTAGAAACCTAGTTAAACCCCAGGATCTTTGTCTTCGTACAAGCAAGAGTTCATTTCTGGTAAACCAAGTGAATTTTGGTCTCAAATGGTTTTACATATTTCACAAACCCATCGTGATTCTAACTATTAACTAAAGAGCATTTATGTAAGAGGAGCTATGGTTTGTATCAGTTTCATAAGCAGAGTTGAACTGCATATGGTCTGTATGAGTAGGAAACACAGTTCTTTTTTTCTGGGCATTCTCATGGTTCCTGCTGCATTGGAGACGCTGGAAAGAAGAGCTTGCTTCTTGCGTTAAAACAGCATGTGTTTCGTGGATGAGAACACTGGTCTGAATTTCCCTTCGGAATCCGAGTTAAAGCACAGGATCTGTGTGTTTCTACAAGCAGGAGTTCATTTCTGGTATACCAATTGAATATTGGGCACAAATGATTTTACCTAGTACACCAACATAACATGATTCTCACTATTAACTAAAGAGCCTTTAAGTAGGAGGAGCTGTGGTTTGTTTCAGTTTCATAAACAGAGTTGACCTACAAATGCTCTGTATGAGTAGGAAACACAGTTCTTTTATCCTGGGCATGCTCATGGTTCTTGCTGTTTTGGAGACGCTGGAAAGAAGAGGATGCTTCTTGCCATAAAACAGAGTGTTTTTCAGGAATGAGTACTGTGGTTTGAATTTCCCTTCAGAAACGAAGTTATAGCCCAGGATCTATTTCTTCCTACAATCAAGAGTTCATTTCTAGTAAACCCAGTGAATTTTTGGTTCAAATGAGTTTTTGAAGTTCAAGAACCCAAAGCCATTCTCACTATTAACTAAAGAGCATTTATGTAAGAGGAGTTACGGTTTGTATCCGTTTCATATTCAGAGATGAACGACATACGGTCAGTATGAATAGGAAACACAGTTCTTTTTTTCTGGGCATTCTCTTGGTTCTTGCTGTATTGGAGACGCTGGAAAGAAGAGGATGCTTCTTGCATGAAAACAGCATGTGTTTCATGGATGAGAACACTGTTCTGAATTTCCCTTCAGAATCCGAGTTAAACCCCAGGATCTGTATGTTCCAATAAGCAGGAATTCATTTCTGGTAAACCTAGTGAATATTGGGCTCAAATGATAATACACTGTACACCAATAAAACACAATTCTCACTATTAACTAAAGAGCAATTATGTAAGAGGACCTGTGCTTTGTATCAGTTTCATAAGCAGAGTTGGAGTACATATGGTCCATATGAGGAGGAAACACAGTTCTTTTTCTCAAGTCTTGAATATGATTCTTGCTGTATTGGACACGCTGGAAAGAAGAGCTTGCATCTTGCGTTAAAACAGAATGTGTTTCAGGGATGGGAACTCTGTTCGAAATTTCCCTTCAGAAACGGAGTGATACCCCAGGATCTGTGTCTTCCTACAGGCAAGAGTTCATTTCAAATAAAACCAGTAAATTTTGGGCTCAAATGATATTTTGCAGTTCACGAACCCAAGGCGATTCTTACGAATAACTAAAGAGCATTTATGTAAGTGGAGCTGTGTTTGTATCAGTTCCATAAGCAGAGTTGAAGTACATATGGTCCATATGAGTAGGTAACACAGTTGTTTTTTTCTGGGCGTGCTCATGGTTCTTGCTGTATTGGAGACGCTGGAAAGAAGAGCTTACTTCCAGCGTTAAAACAGAGTGTGTTTCAGGGATTGGAACTCTGGTCTGAATTTCCCTTCAGAAACGGAGTTATACCCTAGGATCTGTGTCTTCCTAAAAGCAAGAGTTCATTTCTGATAAAACCATTAAATTTTGGGCTCAAATGATATTTCGCAGTTCACGAACCCAAGGCGATTCTCACTATTAACTAAAGAGCATTTATGTAAGTGGAGCTGTGGTTTGTGTCAGTTTCATAAGCAGAGTTGAAGTACATATGGTCCATAAGAGTAGGAAACACGGTTCTTTTTTTCTAGGCCTGCTCATGGTTCTTGCTCTATTGGACACACTGGATTGAAGAGCTTGCTTCTTGCGTTAAAACAGAGTGTGTTCCATGGATGAGAACTCTGGTCCTAATTTCTCTTCTGAATCAGTGTTCAACCCCATGATCTGTGTGTTCCTACATTCAAGAGTTCATTTCTGGTAAACCCAGTGAATTTTGGGCTCAAATGAGTTTATACAGTTCAAAGTCCTATGCGATTCTCACTATTAACTAAGGAGCCTTTATGTAAGAGGAGCTTTGGTTTGTATCAGTTTCATGAGAAGAGTTGAACTACATATGGTCCGCATGGGCAGATAACACAATTCTTTTTTTCAGGGCATGCTCATCGTTCTTGCTGTATTGGAGACGCTGGAAAGAAGAGATTGCTTCTTGCGTTAAAACAGAGTGTGTTTCATGGATGAGAACACCTGTCTGAATTTCCCCTCAGAAACGAAGTTATACCCAGGTTCTGTGTCTTCCTACAAGCACGAGTTCATTTCTAGTAAACCCAGTGAATTTGGGGTTCAAATGATTTTTCGCAGTTCAAGAACCCCACGCGATTCTCACTATTAACTAAATAGCATTTATGTAAGAGGAGCTGTGGCTTGTATCAGTTTCATAAGCAGAGTTGAACTACACATGGTCTGTATGAGTAGGAAACACAGTTCTTTTTTTCTGGGCATTGTCATGGTTCCTGTTGTATTGGAGACGCTGGAAAGAATAGCTTGCTTCTTGCGTTAAAACAGCATGTGTTTCATGGATGAGAACACTGGTCTGAATTTCCCTTCAGATTCTGAGTTAAAGCACAGGTTCTGTGTGTTCCTACAAGCAGGAGTTCATTTCTGGTAAACCAATTGAATATGGCACAAAAGATTTTACACAGTACACCCACAAAACATGATTCTCACTATTAACTAAAGAGCATTTATCTAAGATTAGCTGTGGTTTGTATCAGTTTCATAGGTAGAGATGAACTACATATGGTTGGTATGAGTGGGAAACACAGTTCTTTTTTTCAGGGCATGAATATGGTTCTTGCTGTATTGGACAAGCTGGAAAGAAGAGCTTGCTTCTTGCATTAAAACAGAGTCTGTTTCATGGATGAGAACTCTGGTCTGAATTTCCCTTCAGAAACAGAGATATACCCCAGGATCTTCGTCTTCCTACAAGCAAGAGTTCATTTCTGGTAAACGAAATTAATTTTGGGCTCAAATGATTTCTCACAGTTCAAGAACCCTACGCGATTCTCACTATTAACTAAAGAGCATTTATGTAACTGGAGCTGTGGTTTTTTTAAGTTTCATAAGCAGAGTTGAGCGGCATATGGTCCTCATGAGTAGGAAACACAATTATTTTTTTCAGGGCATGAATATCGTTCTTGCTGTATTGGACTCGCTATAAAGAAGAGCTTGCTTCTTACGTTAAAACAGAGTGTGTTCCATGGATGAGAACACTTGTCTGAATTTCCCTTCAGAAACGGAGTTAAACCCCTGGATCTTTTTCTTCCTACAAGCAAGAGTTCATTTCTGTTAAACCAAGTGAAATTTGGGCTCAAATGATTCAACACAGTTCACCAACACATCGCGATTCTAACTATTAACTAAAGAGCATTTATGTAATAGGTGCTGTGGTTTGTTTCAGTTTCATGAGCAGAGTTGAACTGCATAAGGTCTGTATGAGTAGGAAACACAGTTCTTTTTTGGGGTCGTGAATATGATTCTTGCTGTATTGGACACGCAAGAAAGAAAAGCTTGCTTCTTGCTTTAAAACAGAGTGTGTTTCAGGGATGAGAACACTGGTCTGAATTTCCCTTCAGAAACAGAGTTATACCCCATGATCTGTGTCTTCCTAAAAGCAAGAGATCATTTCTGGTAAACAAAGAGAATTTTGGGCTCAAATGATTTTTCGCTGTTAAAGAATCAAACGCGATTCTCACTATTAACTAAAGAACATTTATGTAAGTGGAGCTGTGGTTTGTATCAGTTTCATAAGCAGAGTTGAAGTACATATGTTCCATATGAGTAGGAAACACAGTTCTTTTTTTTTGGGGGGCATTCTCATAGTACTTACTGTATTGGAGACGCAGGAAAGAAGAGCTTGCTTCTTGCATAAAACGGCATGAGTTTCATGGATGAGAACACTGGTCTGAATTTCCCTTCAGAACCTGAGTTAAACCACAATATCTCTGTCTTCCTAGAAGCAGGAGTTCATTTCTGTTAAACCAAGTGAATATTGGGCTCAAATGATTTTACACAGTACACCAACAAAATATGATTCTCACTATTAACTAAAGAGCCTTTTTGTAAGAGGAGCTGTGTTTTGTATCAGTTTCATAAGCAGAGTTGAACTACATACAGTCCGTATGAGTAGGAAACACAGTTCTTTTGGGGGGCCATTCTCATAGTACTTACTGTATTGGAGACGCTGGAAAGAAGAGCTTGCTTCTTGCATTAAAATGGCATGTATTTCAAGGATGAGAACAGTGGTCTGAATTTCCCTTCAGAAACTGAGTTAAACAACAATATCTCTGTGTTCCTAGAAGCAGGAGTTCATTTCTGGTAAACCAAGTGAATATTGGGCTCAAATGATTTTACACAGTACACTAACAAATCATGATTCTCACTATTAACTAAAGAGCCTTTATCTACGAGGAGCTGTGGTTTGTTTCAGTTTCATAAGCAAATTTGAACTATATATAGTCTGTATGAGTAGGAAACACAGTTCCTTTTTTTTGGGGCATGCCCATGGTTCTTGCTGTATTGGAGACACTGGATAGAAGAGGCAGCTTCTTGCCTTACAACAGAGTGTTTTTCAGGGATGAGAACTCTGGTCTGAATTTCCCTTCAGAAACGGAGTTATACCCCAAGATCTGTGTCTTCCTACAAGCATGAGTTCATTTCTAGTAAACCCAGTGAATTTTGATCTCAACTGAGTTTTCATATTTCACGAACCCAAGGCGATCCTCACTATTAAGTAGAGAGCATTTATGTAAGAGGAGCTTTGGTTTGTATCACTTTCATAAGCAGAGATGAACTACATATGGTCCTTATGAGTAGAAAACACAAATCTTTTTTGGGGGCATCCTCATGGTTCTTGCTGTATTGGAGACTCTGGAAAGAAGAGCTTGCTTCTTGCGTTAAAAAGGAGTGTGTTTCATGGATGAGAACACTGGTCTGAATTTTATTTCAGAAACAGAGTTAAACAACAGGATCTGTGTCTTCCTACAAGCAATAGTTCATTTCTGGTAAACAAAGTGAATTTTCGTCTCAAATGATTTTACACAGTTCTTGAACCCAACGCGATTATCATTATTAACTAAGGAGCATTTATGTAAGAGGAGCTGTGGTCTGTATCAGTTTCATAAGCAGAGTTGAACTACAAATTGTCCCTATGAGTAGGAAACACAGTTCTTTTTCTCAGGGCATGAATATGGTTCTTGCTGTATTGGACACGCTGGAAAGAAGAGCTTGCTTCTTGCGTTAAAACAAAGTGTGTTTCAGGGAGGAGAACTCTCGTCTGAATTTCCCATCATAAACGGAATTAAACCCAAGGATCTGTGTCTTCCTACAAACGAGAGTTCATTTCTGATAAAACCAGTAAATTTTGGGATCAAATGATTTTTCGCTGTTCACGAATCAAACGCTATTCTCACTATTAACTAAAGAGCATTTATGTAAGTGGAGCTGTGGTTTGTATCAGTATCTTAAGCAGAATTGAAGTACATATTGTACATATGAGTAGGAAACACAGGTCTTTTTTTCAGGGCATGAATATGGTTCTTGCTGTATTGGACTCGCTGGAAACAAGTGATTGCTTCTTGCCTTAAACAGAGTGTGTTTCAGGGTTGAGAACTCTGGTCTGAATTTCCTTTCAGGAACGGAGTTATACGGCAGGATCTGTGTCTTCCTACAAGCAAGAGTCATTTCTGATAAAACCAGTAACTTTTGGGCTCAAATGATATTTCGCAGTTCACGAACCCAACGCGATTCTCACTATTAACTAAAGAGCATTCATGTAAGTCGAGCTGAGGTTTGTATAAGTTTCATGAGCAGAGTAGAATGCATATGATCTGTATGAGTAGGAAACACAGTTCTCTTTTTCAGGGCATGAATATTGTTCTTGCTGTATTGGACACGCTGGAAAGAAGAGTTTGCTTCTTGTGTTAAAACAGATTGTGTTCCATGGATGAGAAAACTGTTCTAAAATTCCCTTCAGAATCGGTGTTAAACCACAGGATCTGTGTGTTCCTACAAGTGATAGTTCATTTCTGGTAAACCAAGTGAATTTTGGGCAAAAATGATTTACACAGCTCAAGAACCCTGCACGATTCTCACTATTAACTAAAGAGCCTTTTTGTAAGAGGAGCTGTGGTTTGTATCAGTTTCATGTGCAGAGTTGAACTATATATGGTCCGTATGAGTAGGAAACACAGTTCTTTTTTTCTGGGCATTCTCATGGTTCTTGCTGTATTGGAGACGCTGGAAAGAAGAGGATGTTTCTTGCGTTAAAACAGTGTGTGCCCTGGATGAGACCACTGGTCTTAATTTCCCTTCAGAAACAGAGTTAAACCCCAGTATCTGTGTCTTCCTATAGCAAGAGTACATTTCCAGTAAACAAAGAGAATTTTGGGCTCAAATGATTTTACACAGTTCAGAAACCCATCCCGATTCTCACTATTAAGTAAAGAGCATTCATGTAAGAGGAGCTGTGGTTTGTATCAGTTTCATAAGCAGAGTTGAACTACATATGGTCCGTATGAGTAGTAAACACAGTTCTTTTTTTCTGGGCATGCTCATGGTTCTTGCTCTATTGGAGATGCTAGAAAGAAGAGGATGCTTCTTGCGTGAAAAAAGAGTGTGCTTCATGGATGAGAGCACTGGTCTGAATATCCCTTCAGAAACGGAGTTAAACCCCATGATCTGTGTCTTCCTACAAGGAAGAGTTCATTTCTAGTAAACAACGTGAATTTTGAGATCAAATGATTTTACACAGTTCACAAACCCAACGTGATTCTCACTCTTAAGTAAAGAGGATTTATGTAAGAGCAGCTGTGGTTTGTATCACTTTCATAAGCAGAGTTGAACTGTATATGGTCTGTATGAGTTCTTTTTTTCTGGGCATTCTCATGGTTCTTGCCGTATAGGAGACGCTGGAAAGAAGAGCTTGCTTCTTGCGTAAAATAGAGTGTGTTTCATGGATGACAACACTGGTCTAAATTTCCCATCATAAATGGAGTTAAACCCCAAGATCTGTTTCTTCCTACAAGCAAGAGTTCATTTCTGGTAAACCAAATGAATTTTGGGCTCAAATGATTTTACACAGTTCTGGAACCCAACCCGATTCTCACTATTAACGCAAGAGCATTTATGTAAGAGGAGCTGTGGTTTGTATCAGTTTCATAAGCAGAGTTGAACTGCATATGGTCTGTATGAGTAGGAAACACAGTTCTTTTTTTCTGGGCATTCTCATGGTTCTTGCTGTATTGGAGACGCTAGAAAGAAGAGCTTGCTTCTTGTTTTAAAACAGCATGTGTTTCATGGCTGAGAATAGTGGTCTGAATTTCCCTTCAGAATCTGAGTTAAACCACAATATCTCTGTGTTCCTAGAAGCAGGAGTTCATTTCTGGTAAACCAAGTGAATATTGGGCTCAAATGATTTTACACAGTACACAAACAAAACATGATTCTCACTATTAACTAAAGAGCCTTTATCTATGAGGAGCGGTGGTTTGTTTCAGTTTCATAAGCAAGGTTGAACTACATATGGTCTGTATGAGTAGGAAACACAGTTCTTTTTTCTGGGCATGCTCATAGTTCCTGCTGTAATGGAGACGCTGGAAAGAAGAGCTTGCTTCTTCGGTTAAGACAGAGTGTGTTCCATTGATGAGAACACTGGTCTGAATTTCCCTTCAGAAACGGAGTTAAACCCCATGATCTGTGTCTTCCTACAAACAAGAGCTCATTTCTGGTAAACAAAGAGAATTTTGGGCTCAAGTGATTTTACTCAGTTCAGAAACCCATCGCGATTCTCCCCATTAACTAAAGGGCATTCTCATTGTTCTTGTTGTATTGGAGATGCTGGAAAGAAGAGGATGATTATTGCGTTAAAACAGCATGTGTTTCATGGATGAGAACACTGGTCTGAATTTCCCTTCTGAAACGGAGTTAAACCCCAGGATCTGTGTCTTCCTACAAGCAAGAGTCATTTCTGACAAAAGCAGTAAATTTTGGGCTCAAATGATTTTTCGCAGTTCTCGAAACCAACACGATTCTCACTATTAACTAAAGAGCATTTATTAAAGTGGAGCTGTGGTTTATTTCAGTTTCATATGCAGAGTTAAATTACATATGGTCCGTATGAGTAGGAAACACAGTTCTTTTTTTTCAGGACATGCTCATGGTACTTACTGTATTAGACGCTGGAAAGAGGAGTTTGCTTCTTGCGTTAAAACGTAGTGGGTTCCCTGGCTGAGAACACTGGTCCGAATTTCCCTTCAGAAACAGAGTTAAACCACAGGATCCGTTTCTTTCTACAAGCAAGAGTTCATTTTTGGTAAACCAAGTCAATTTTGGCCTCAAATGACTTTACACAGTTCAAGAACCCAATGCTATTCTCACTATTAACTAAAGAGCATTTATGTAATTGGAGCTGTGGTTTGTATCAGTTTCATATGCAGACTTGAACCACTTATGGTCCGTATGAGTAGGAAACACAGTTCTTTTTTTCAGGGCATGAATATGGTTCTTGCTGTATTGGACACGATGGAAAGAAGAGGATGATTAATGCGTTAAAACAGCATGTGTTTCATGGATGAGAACACTGGTCTGAATTTGCCTTCAGAAACAGAGTTAAACCACAGTTTCTGTGTGTTCCTACGAACAAGAGTTCATTTCTCGTAAACCCAGTGAATTTTGGGCACAAATGATTTATACAGTTCAAGAACCCTACGTGATTCTCACTATTAACTAAAGAGCATTTATGTAAGAGGAGCTGTGGTTTGTATCAGTTTCATAAGCAGAGATGAACTACATATGGTCTGTATGAGTAGGAAACACAGTTATTTTATTCAGGGCATGAATTTTGTTCTTGCTGTTTTTACAAGCTGGAGAGAAGAGCTTGCTTCTTGCCTTATAACAGAGTTTGTTTCAGGGATGAGAACTCTGGTCTGAATTTCCCTTCAGAAATGGAGTATACCCCAGGATCTGTGTCTTCCTCCAAGCAAGAGTTCATTTCTGGTAAACCTAGTGAATTTTGGGCTGAAATGATTTTTCGCCGTTCACGGACCCAACGCGATTCTCACTATTAAGTAATGAGCATTTATGTAAGTGGAGCTGTGGTTTGTATCTGTTTCATAACCAGAGTTGAACTACATATGGTCCGTATGAGAAGGAAACACAGTTCTTTTATTCAGGGCATGAATATTGTTCTTGCTGTATTAGAAACGCTGGAAAGAGGAGCTTGCTTCTTGCGTTAACACAGAGTGTTTTTCAGGGATGATAACTCTGGTCTGAATTTCCCTTCAGAAATGGAGTTATACCCCAGGATCTGTGTCTTCCTACAAGCAAGAGTTCAATTCCGTTAAATGAAGTGAATTTTGGTCTCAAATATTTTTCACACTTCAAGAACCCTACGCGAATCTCACTATTATATAAAGAGCATTTATGTTAGAGGAGCGGTGGCCTGTATCAGTTTCATGTGCAGAGTTGAACTACATATGGTCCGTAGGAGTAGGAAACACAGCTCTTTTATTCAGGGCATATGTTTGGTTCTTCTTGTATTGGACACGCTGGAAAGAAGAGCTTGCTTCTTGCTTTAAAACAGCATGTGTTTCATGGCTGAGAACTCTGGTCTGAATTCCCCTTCAGAAACGGAGTTATACCCCAGGATCTATGTCTTCCTACATGCAACAGTTAATTTCTAGTAAAACCTGTAAATTTTGGACTCAAATGATTTTTCGCAGTTCACGAACCCAACGCAATTCTCACTATTAACTAAAGAGCATTTACGTAAGTGGAGCTGTGGTTTGTATCAGTTTCATGAGCAGAGTTCAACTACATATGGTCCGTATGGGTAGATAACACAGTTCTTTTTTTCTGGGCATGCTCATGGTTCTTGCTGTATTGGAGACGCTGGAAAGAAGAGCTTGCTTCTTGCCTTAAAACAGAGTGTGTTTCTGGGATGAGAACTCTGGTCTGACTTTCCCTTCAGAAACGGAGTTATACCCTAGGATCTGTGTCTTCCTCCAAGCAAGAGTTCATTTCTGGTAAACCTAGTTAATTTTGGGCTCAAATGATTTTTCGCAGATCACGAACCCAACGCGATTCTCACTATTAACTAAGGAGCACTTATGTAAGAGGAGCTGTGCTTTTTATCACTTTCAAAAACAGACTGGAAGTACATATGGTCCATATGAGAAGGAAACACAGTTTTTTTTCTGGGCATTCTCATGGTTCTTGCTGTATTGGAGACGCTGGAAAGAAGAGCTTGTTTCTTGTGTTAAAACAGTGTGTTCCATGCATGAGAACACTGGTCTGAATTTCCCTTCAGATACAGAGTTAAACCCCAGTATCTGTGTTTTCCTATAAGCAAGAGTTCATTTCCGGTAAACAAAGAGAATTTTGGGCTCAAATGATTTTACACAGTTCAGAAACCCATCCCGATTCTCACTATTAAGTAAAGAGCATTCATGTAAGAGGAGCTGTGGTTTGTATCAGTTTCATAAGGAGAGTTGAACTATATACGGTCCGTATGAGTAGTAAACACAGTTCTTTTTTTCTGGGCATGCTCATTGTTCTTGCTCTATTGGAGACGCTAGAAAGAAGAGGATGCTTCTTGCGTGATAAAAGAGTGTGTTTCATGGATTAGAGCACTGGTCTGAATATCCCTTCAGAAACGGAGTTAAACCCCATGATCTGTGTCTTCCTACAAGGAAGAGTTCATTTCTAGTAAACAACGTGAATTTGGGGATCAAATGATTTTACACAGTTCACAAACCCAACGCGATTCTCACTCTTAAGTAAAGAGCATTTATGTAAGAGCAGCTGTGGTTTGTATCACTTTCATAAGCAGAGTTGAACTGTATATGGTCTGTATGAGTTCTTTTTTTCTGGGCATTCTCATGGTTCTTGCCGTATAGGAGACGCTGGAAAGAAGAGCTTGCTTCTTGCGTAAAATAGAGTGTGTTTCATGGATGAGAACACTGGTCTAAATTTCCCATCAGAAACGGAGTTAAACCCCAGGATCTGTTTCTTCCTACAAGCAAGAGTTCATTTCTGGTAAGCCAAATGAATTTTGGGCTCAAATGATTTTACACAGTTCTGGAACCCAACCCGATTCTCACTATTAACTCAAGAGCATTTATGTAAGAGGAGCTGTGGTTTGTATCAGTTTCATAAGCAGAGTTGAACTGCATATGGTCTGTATGAGTAGGAAACACAGTTCTTTTTTTCTGGGCATTCTCATGGTTCTTGCTGTATTGGAGACGCTAGAAGAAGAGCTTGCTTCTTGCGTTAAAACAGCATGTGTTTCATGGATGAGAATAGTGGTCTGAATTTCCCTTCAGAATCTGAGTTAAACCACAATATCTCTGTGTTCCTAGAAGCAGGAGTTCATTTCTGGTAAACCAAGTGAATATTGGGCTCAAATGATTTTACACAGTACTCAAACAAAACATGATTCTCACTATTAACTAAAGAGCCTTTATGTATGAGGAGCTGTGGTTTGTTTCAGTTTCATAAGCAAGGTTGAACTACATATGGTCTGTATGAGTAGGAAACACAGTTCTTTTTTCTTGGCATGCGCATAGTTCTTGCTGTAATGGAGACGCTGGAAAGAAGAGCTTGCTTCTTCGGTTAAGACAGAGTGTGTTCCATGGATGAGAACACTGGTCTGAATTTCCCTTCAGAAACGGTGTTAAACCCCACGATCTGTGTCTTCCTACAAACAAGAGCTCATTTCTGGTAAACAAAGAGAATTTTGGGCTCAAGTGATTTTACTCAGTTCAGAAACCCATCGCGATTCTCCCTATTAACTAAAGAGCATTTATGTAAGAGGAGCTGTGGTTTGTATCAGTTTCATAAGCAGAGTTGAACTGCATATGGTCTGTATGAGTAGGAAACACAGTTCTTTTTTTCTGGGCATTCTCATTGTTCTTGTTGTATTGGAGATGCTGGAAAGAAGAGGATGATTATTGCGTTAAAACAGCATGTGTTTCATGGATGAGAACACTGGTCTGAATTTCCCTTCAGAAACGGAGTTAAACCCCAGGATCTGTGTCTTCCTACAAGCGAGAGTTCATTTCTGATGAAACCGGTAAATTTTGGGCTCAAATGATTTTTCGATCTTCACGAACCAAACGCGATTCTCACTATTAACTAACAGAGTTAAACCACAGTTTCTGTGTGTTCCTACAAACAAGAGTTCATTTCTCGTAAACCCAGTGAATTTTGGGCACAAATGATTTATACAGTTCAAGAACCCTACGTGATTCTCACTATTAACTAAAGAGCCTTTATGTAAGAGGAGCTGTGGTTTGTATTAGTTTCATAAGCAGAGATGAACTACATATGGTCTGTACGAGTAGGAAACACAGTTATTTTATTCAGGGCATGAATTTTGTTCTTGCTGTTTTTACAAGCTGGATAGAAGAGCTTGCTCCTTGCCTTAAAACAGAGTTTGTTTCAGGGATGAGAACTCTGGTCTGAATTTCCCTTCAGAAACGGAGTTATACCCCAGGATCTGTGTCTTCCTACAAGCAAGAGTTCATTTCCGTTAAACGAAGTGAATTTTGGTCTCAAATATTTTTCACAGTTCAAGAACCCTACGCGAGTCTTACTATTATATAAAGAGCATTTATGTAAGAGGAGCGGTGGCCTATATCAGTTTCATGTGCAGAGTTGAACTACATATGGTCCATAGGAGTAGGAAACACAGTTCTTTTATTCAGGGCATACATATGGTTCTTCTTGTATTGGACACGCTGGAAAGAAGAGCTTGCTTCTTGTGTTAAAACATAGTGTATTTCATGGATGAGAAAAATGGCCTGAATTTCCCTTCAGAAACGGAGTTAAACCCCAGGATCTGTGTCTTCCTCCAAGCAAGAATTCATTTCTGGTAAACGCAGTGAATTTTGGGCACAAATGATTTTTCGCAGTGGACAAACCCAACATGATTCTCACTATTAAATAATGAGCATTTATGTAAGTGGAGGTGTGGTTTGTATCAGTTTCATAAGCAGAGTTGAAGTAGAAATGGTCCGTATGGGTAGATAACACAGTTATTTTTTTTCTGAGCATGCTCATGGTTATTGCTGTAATGGAGACGCTAGAAAGAAGAGCTTGCTTCTTGCGTTAAAACAGAGTGTGTTCCATGGATGAGAACATTGGTCTGAATTCCCCTTCAGAAACGGAGTTATACCCCAGGATCTGTGTCTTCCTACAAGCAAGAGTTCATTTCAGGTAAACAAAGAGAATTTTGGGCTCAAGTGATCTTACACAGTTCAGAAACCCATCGTGAGTCACACTATTAACTAAAGAGCGTTTATGTAAGAGGAGCTGTGGTTTGTATCAGTCTCATAAGCAGAGTTGAACTACAAATGTTCCGTATGAGTAGGAAACACTGTTCTTTATTCCGGGCATGCTCATGGTTCTTGCTGTATTGGAGACGCTGGAAAGAAGAGCTTGCTTCTTGCTTTAAAACAGCATGTGAGTCATGGCTGAGAACTCTGGTCTGAATTCCCCTTCAGAAACGGAGTTATACCCCAGGATCTATGTCTTCCTACATGCAACAGTTAATTTCTAGTAAAACCTGTAAATTTTGGACTCAAATGATTTTTCACAGTTCACGAACCCAATGCGATTCTCACTATTAACTAAAGAGCATTTACGTAATTGGAGCTGTGGTTTGTATCAGTTTCATGAGCAGAGTTCAACTACATATGGTCCGTATGGGTAGATAACACAGTTCTTTTTTTCTGGGCATACACATGGTTCTTGCTGTATTGGAGACGCTGGAAAGAAGAGCTTGCTTCTTGCCTTAAAACAGAGTGTGTTTCTGGGATGAGAACTCTGGTCTGACTTTCCCTTCAGAAACGGAGTTATACCCCAGGATCTGAGTCTTCCTACAGGCAAGAGTTCTGTTATGGTAAACCAAGAAAATTTTGGGATCAAATGATTTTTCACAGTTCAAGAACACTACACGAATCTCACTATTAACTAAAGAGCATTTATGTAAGAGGTGCTGTGTTTTGTTTCAGTTTCACAAGCAGACTTGAACTCCATATGGTCCATATGAGAAGTAAACACAGTTCTTTTTTTCTGGGCATTCTCATGGTTTTTGCTGTATTGGAGAAGCTGGAAAGAAGAGCTTGCTTCTTGTGTTAAAACAGAGTGTTATTAAGGGATGATAACTCTGGTCTGAATTTCCCTTCAGAAACGGAGTTATACCCCAGGATCTGTGTCTGCCTCCAAGCAAGAGTTCATTTCTGGTAAACCTAGTTAATTTTGGGCTCAAATGATTTTTCGCAGATCACGAACCCAACGCGATTCTCACTATTAACTAAGGATCGCTTATGTAATAGGAGCTGTGTTTTGTATCACTTTCACAAACAGACTGGAAGTATATATGGTCCATATGAGAAGGAAACACAGTTTTTTTTCTGGGCATTCTCATGGTTCTTGCTGTATTGGAGACGCTGGAAAGAAGAGCTTGTTTCTTGGTTTAAAACAGTGTGTTCCATGCATGAGAACACTGGTCTGAATTTCCCTTCAGATACAGAGTTAAAACCCAGTATCTGCGTCTTCCTATAAGCAAGAGTTCATTTCCGGTAAACAAAGAGAATTTTGGGCTCAAATGATTTTACACAGTTCAGAAACCCATCCCGATTCTCACTATTAAGTAAAGAGCATTCATGTAAGAGGAGCTGTGGTTTGTATCAGTTTCATAAGCAGAGTTGAACTAAATACGGTCCGTATGAGTAGTAAACACAGTTCTTTTTTTCTGGTCATGCTCATGGTTCTTGCTCTATTGGAGATGCTAGAAAGAAGAGGATGCTTCTTGCGTGAAAAAATAGTGTGTTTCATGGATGAGAGCACTGGTCTGAATATCCCTTCAGAAACGGAGTTAAACCCCATGATCTGTGTCTTCCTACAAGGAAGAGTTCATTTCTAGTAAACAACGTGAATTTTGGGATCAAATGATTTTACACAGTTCAGAAACCCAACGCGATTCTCACTCTTAAGTAAAGAGCATTTATATAAGAGCAGCTGTGGTTTGTTTCACTTTCATAAGCAGAGTTGAACTGTATATGATCTGTATGAGTTCTTTTTTTCTGGGCATTCTCATGGTTCTTGCCGTATAGGAGACGCTGGAAAGAAGAGCTTGCTTCTTGCATAAAATAGAGAGTGTTTCATGGATGAGAACACTGGTCTAAATTTCCCATCAGAAACGGAGTTAAACCCCAGGATCTGTTTCTTCCTACAAGCAAGAGTTCATTTCTGGTAAACCAAATGAATTTTGGGCTCAAATGATTTTACACAGTTCTGGAACCCAACCCGATTCTCACTATTAACTCAAGAGCATTTATGTAAGAGGAGCTGTGGTTTGTATCAGTTTCATAAGCAGAGTTGAACTGCATATGGTCTGTATGAGTAGGAAACACAGTTCTTTTTTTCTGGGCATTCTCATGGTTCTTGCTGTATTGGAGACGCTAGAAAGAAGAGCTTGCTTCTTGCGTTAAAACAGCATGTGTTTAATGGATGAGAATAGTGGTCTGAATTTCCCTTCAGAATCTGAGTAAAACCACAATATCTCTGTGTTCCTAGAAGCAGGAGTTCATTTCTGGTAAACCAAGTGAATATTGGGCTCAAATGATTTTACACAGTACACAAACAAAACATGATTCTCACTATTAACTAAAGAGCCTTTATCTATGAGGAGCTGTGGTTTGTTTCAGTTTCATAAGCAAGGTTGAACTACATATGGTCTGTATGAGTAGGAAACACAGTTCTTTTTTCTGGGACTGCTCATAGTTCTTGCTGTAATGGAGACGCTGGAAAGAAGAGCTTGCTTCTTCGGTTAAGACAGAGTGTGTTCCATGGATGAGAACACTGGTCTGAATTTCCCTTCAGAAACGGAGTTAAACCCCATGATCTGTGTCTTCCTACAAACAAGAGCTCATTTCTGGTAAACAAAGAGAATTTTGGGCTCAAGTGATTTTACTCAGTTCAGAAACCCATCGCGATTCTCCCTATTAACTAAAGAGCATTTATGTAAGAGGAGCTGTGGTTTGTATCAGTTTCATAAGCAGAGTTGAACTGCATATGGTCTGTATGAGTAGGAAACACAGTTCTTTTTTTCTGGGCATTCTCATTGTTCTTGTTGTATTGGAGATGCTGGTAAGAAGAGGATGATTATTGCGTTAAAACAGCATGTGTTTCATGGATGAGAACACTGGTCTGAATTTCCCTTCAGAAGCGGAGTTAAACCCCAGGATCTGTGTCTTCCTACAAGCAAGAGTTCATTTCTGATAAAACCAGTAAATTTTGGGCTCAAATGATTTTTCGATCTTCACGAACCAAACGCGATTCTCACTATTAACTAAAGAGCATTTATGTAAGTGGAGCTGAGGTTTGTATCACATTCATCAGCAGAGTTGAAGTACATATGGTCCATATGATTAGGAAACACAGTTCTTTTTTTCAGGGCATGAATATGGTTCTTGATGTTTTGTACTTAATGGAAAGAAGTGCTGGCTTCTTGCGTTAAAGCGGAGTGTGTTTCAGGGATGAGATCTCTGGTCTGAATTTCCCTTCAGGAATGGAGTTATACCACAGTATCTGTGTCTTCCTACAAGCAAGAGTCATTTCTGACAAAAGCAGTAAATTTTGGGCTCAAATGATTTTTCGCAGTTCTTGAAACCAACACGATTCTCACTATTAACTAAAGAGCATTTATTAAAGTGGAGCTGTGGTTTATTTCAGTTTCATATGCAGAGTTAAACTACATATGGTCCGTATGAGTAGGAAACACAGTTCTTTTTTTTTCAGGACATGCTCATGGTACTTACTGTATTGGAGATGCTGGAAAGAGGAGCTTGCTTCTTGCGTTAAAACGTAGTGGGTTCCATGGCTGAGAACACTGGTCTGAATTTCCCTTCAGAAACATAGTTAACCCACAGGATCCGTTTCTTCCTACAAGCAAGAGTTCATTTTTGGTAAACCATGTCAATTTTGGCCTAAAATGACTTTACACAGTTCAAGAACCCAATGCTATTCTCACTATTAACTAAAGAGCATTTATGTAATTGGAGCTGTGGTTTGTATCAGTTTCATATGCAGACTTGAACCACTTATGGTCCGTATGAGTAGGAAACTCAGTTCTTTTTTTCAGGGCATGAATATGGTTCTTGCTGTATTGGACACAATGGAAAGAAGAGGATGATTAATGCGTTAAAACAGCATGTGTTTCATGGATGAGAACACTGGTCTGAATTTGCCTTCAGAAACAGAGTTAAACCACAGTTTCTTTGTGTTCCTACAAACAAGAGTTCATTTCTCGTAAACCCAGTGAATTTTGGGCACAAATGATTTATACAGTTCAAGAACCCTACCTGATTCTCACTATTAAGTAAAGAGCATTTATGTAAGAGGAGCTGTGGTTTGTATCAGTTTCATAAGCAGAGATGAACTACATATGGTCCGTATGAGTAGGAAAAACAGTTCTTTTTTTCAGGGCATGAATATGGTTCTTGCTGTATTGGAGACGCTGGAACGAAGAGCTTGCTTCTTGTGTTAAAACATCAAGTGTTTCATTGATGAGAACACAGGTCTGAATTTCACTTCAGAATCTGAATTAAACCACAGGATCTGTGTGTTCCTAAAAGCAGGAGTTCATTTTTAGTAAACCAAGTGAATATTGGGCTCAAATGATTTTACACAGTACACCAACGAAACATGATTCTCACTATTAACTAAAGAGCCTTTATGTAGGAGGAGCTGTGGTTTATTTCAGTTTCATAAGCATAGTTGAACTACATATGGTCCGTATGAGAAGGAAACACAGTTCTTTTTTCCGGGCATGCTCATGGTTCTTATTGTATTGGAGACGCTGGAAAGAATAGCTTGCTTCTTGCTGTAAAACAGCATGTGTTTCATGGCTGAGAACTCTACTCTGAATTCCCCTTCAGAAACGGAGTTATACCCCAGGATCTATGTTTTCCTACATGCAACAGTTAATTTCTAGTAAAACCTGTAAATTTTGGACTCAAATGTTTTTTCGCAGTTCACGAACACAACGCGATTCTCACTATTAACTAAAGAGCATTTATGTAAGAGGAGCTGTCGTTTCTTTCAGTTTCATGAGCAAAGTTGAACTACATGTTGTCCGTATGAGTAGGAGACACAGTTCTTTTTTTCTGGGCATGCTCATTGTTCTTGCTGTATTGGAGACGTTGGAAAGAAGAGCTTGCTTCTTGCCTTAAAACAGAGTGTGTTTCTGGGATGAGAACTCTGGTCAGACTTTCCCATCAGAAACGCAGTGATACCCCAGGATCTGAGTCTTCCTATAAGCAAGAGTTCTGTTCTGGTAAACCAAGAAAATTTTGGGATCAAATGATTTTTCACAGTTCAAGAACACTACGCGAATCTCACTATTAACTAAAGAGCATTTATGTAAGAGGTGCTGTGTTTTGTTTCAGTTTCACAAGCAGACTTGAACTGCGTATGGTCTGTATGAGTAGGGAATACAGTTCTTTTTTTCTGGGCATGATCATGGTTCTTGCTGAATTGGAGATGCTGGAAAGAAGAGGATGCTTATTGCGTTAAAACAGAGTGTGTTTCATGGAAGAGAATACTGGTCTAAATTTCCCTTCAGAAATGGAGTTAAACCCCAGGATCTGTGTCTTCCTACAAGCAAGAGTTCATTTCTGGTAAACCAAGTGAATTTTGCACTCAAGTGATTTTACACAGTTCTGGAACCCAACCTGATTCTCACTACTAACTCAAGATATTTATTTAAGAAGAGCTGTGTTTTGTATCAGTTTCATAAGCAGAGTTGAACTACATATGGTGCGTATGAGAAGGAAACACAGTTCTTTTTTTCTTGGCATGAATATGGTTCTTACGGTCTATTTTTGAGACGCTGGAAAGAAGAGCTTGTTTCTTGGGTGAAAACAGAGTGTGTTTCGTAGATGAGAACACTGGCCTAAATTTTCTTTCATACATGGAGTTGAACCCCAAGAACTGTGTCTTCCTACAAGCAAGAGTTCATTTCAGGTAAACCAAGTGAATTTTGGGCTCAAATGATTTTACCCAGTTCACAAACCCATCGCGATCCTCACTATTAACTCAAGAGCATTTATGTAAGAGGAGCTGTGGTTTGTATCAGTTTCAAAGCAGAGTTGATCTTCATATCGTGCGTATGAGTAGGAAACACAGTTCTCTTTGAGGGCAAGCTCATGGTTATTGCTGTATTGGAGATGCTAGAAAGAAGAGGATGCTTCTTGCGTGAAAACAGAGTGTGTTTCATGGATGAGAACACTGGTCTGAATTTCCCTTCAGAAACTGAGTTAAACCGCAGGATCTGTGTCTTAATACTATCAAGAGTTCATTTCTACTAAACCAAGAGAATTTTGGGCTCAAATGATTTTACACAGTTCACGAACCCAATATGATTCTCACTATTAACTAAAGAGCATTTATGTAAGAGGAGCTGTGGTTTGTGTCAGTTTCATAAGCAGAGTTGAACTACAAATTGTGCGTATGAGAAGGAAACACAGTTCTTTTTTTCTGGGAATGCTCATATTTCTTGCTGTATAGGAGACGCTGGAAAGAAGAGCTTGCTTCTTGCGTTAAAACAGAGTGTGTTTCATGGATGAGAACACTGGTGTGAATTTCCCTTCAGAAATGGAGTTAAACCCCAGGATCTGTGTCTTCCTACAAGCAAGAGTTCTTTTCTGGTAAAACCAGAGAATTTTGGGCTCAAATGATTCCACACACTTCACGAACGCTACGGGATTCTCACTATTAACTCAAGAGCATTTATGTAAGAGGAGCTGTGGTTTGTATCAGTTTCATAAGCAGAGTTGATGTACATATGGTCCATATGAGTAGGAAACACACTTCTTTTTTGAGGGCAAGCTCATGGTTCTTGCTGTATTGGACATGCTGGAAAGAAGAGGATGCTTCTTGCATGAAAACAGAGTGTGTTTCATGGATGACAGCACTGGTCTGAATTTCCCTTCAGAAACAGAGTTAAACACCAGGAACTGTGTCTTCCTACAAGCAAGAGTTCATTTCAGGTAAACAACGTGAATTTTGGGATCAAATGATTTTACACAGTTCACAAACCAATCGCGATTCTCAATTAACTGAAGTGCATTTATGTAAGTGGAGCTGTGGTTTGTATCAGTTTCATAAGCAGAGTTGAACTGCATATAGTCTGTATGAGTAGGAAACACAGTTCTTTTTTTCTGGGCATGCTCATTGTTCTTGCTGTATTGGAGATGATGGAAAGAAGATGATGCTTCTTGCGTAAAAACAAGCTTTGTTACATGGATGAGAACACTGGTCTGAATTTCCCTTCAGAAACGGAGTTAAACCCCAGGATCTGTGTCTTCCTACAAGCAAGAGTTCATTTCATATAAACCCAGTGAATTTTGGGCTCAAATGATTTTATAAAGTTCACGAACCAAACGCGATTCTCACTATTAACTAAAGAGCATCTATGTAAGAGGATCTGTGGTTTGTATCAGTTTCTAAGCAGAGTTGAACTACATACGGTGCGTATGAGAAGCAAACACAGTTCTTTTTTTCTGGGAATGCTCATATTTCTTGCTGTATAGGAGACGCTGGAATGAAGAGCTTGCTTCTTGTTGTAAAACAGAGTGTGTTTCATGGATGAGAACACTGGCCTAATTTCCCTTCAGAAACGGAGTTAAACCCCAGTATCTGTATCTTCTTACAAGGAAGGGTTCATTTCTGGTAAACCAACTGAATTTTGGGCTCAAATGATTTTACACAGTTTTGGAACCCAACCCATTTCTCACTATTAACTCAAGGGCATGTATGTAAGATGAGCTGTGGTTTTTATCAGTTTTTTAAGCAGAGTTGATCTGCATATGGTCCGTATGAGTAGGAAACACAGTTCTTTCTTTAGGGCATGCTCATGGTTCTTGCTGTATTGGACATGCTGGAAAGAAGAGGATGCTTCTTGAGTGAAAACAGAGTGTGTTTCATGGAAGACAAGACTGGTCTGAAATTCCCTTCAGAAACGGAGTTAAACACCAGGATCTGTGTCTTCCTACAAGCAAGAGATCATTTCAGGTAAACAACGTGAATTTTGGGATCAAATGATTTTGCAAAGTTCACAAACTCATTGCGATTTTCACTGTTAACTAAAGAGCATTTATGTAAGTAGAGCTGTAGTTTTTATCAGTTTCTTAAGAAGATTTGAACTACATATGGTGTGTATGAGAATGAAACACAGTTCTTTTTTCTGGGCATGAATATGGTTCTTGCTCTCTGTATTGGAGACGCTGGAAAGAAGAGGATGCTTCTTGCGTGAAAACAGAGTGTGTTTCATGGATGAGAACATTGGTCTGAATGTCCCTTCAGAAACTGAGTTAAACGGCAAGATCAGTGTCTTAATACAAGCAAGAGTTCATTTCTGGTAAACCCAGAGAATTTTGGGCTCAAATGATTTTACAGAGTTCTAGAACCCATCGCGATTATCACTATTTACTAAAGAGCATTTATGTAAGAGGTGCTGTGTTCTGTATCAGTTTCATAAGCAGAGTTGGACAACATATGGTCTGTATGAGTAGGAAACACAGTTCTTTTTTTCAGGCCATGCTCCTGGTCTTGCTGTATTTTAGATCCTAGAAAGAAGAGCTTGCTTCTTCATTAAAATAGAGTGTGTTTCAGGGATGAGAACTCTGGTCTGAGTTTCCCTTCAGAAACGGAGTTATACCCCAGGATAAGTGTCTTCCTACAAGCAAGAGTCCATTTCTGGTAAACCAAGTGAATTTTGGGCTCAAATGATTTTTCGCAGTTCACCATACCAAACTGATTCTCACTATTAACTAAAGAGCATTTATGTAAGAGGAGCTGTGGTTTGTATCAGTTTCATAACCAGAGTTGAAATACATATGGTACGTATGAGTAGGAAACACAGTTCTTTTTTTCTGGGCATGATCATGGTTCTTGATGTATTTTAGACTCTGGAAAGAAGAGCTTGCTATTTCGTTGAAATAGAGTGTGTTTCAGGGATGAGAACACTGGTCTGAATTTCCCTTTAGAAACGGAGTTAAACCCCAGGATCTGTGTCTTCCTACAAGCAAGAGTTCATTTTTGGTAAACCCAGTGAATTTTGGGTCAAATGGTTTTTTCGCAGTTCACGAAACCAACGTGATTCTCACTATTAACTAAAGAGAATTTATGTAAGAGGAGCTGAGGTTTTTGTTAGTTTTGTAAGCAGAGTTGAACTACATATGGTCTGTTTGAGTAGGAAACACAGTTCTTTTTTTCAGGGCATGCTCATGGTTATTGCTGTATTTTAGACTCTGGAAAGAAGAGCATGATTCTTGCGTTAATGCAGAGTGTGTTTCAGGGATGAGAACTCTGGTGTGACTTTCCCTTCAGAAACGGAGTTAAATCCCAGGATCTGTGTCTTCCTACATGCAAGAGTTCATTTCTAGTAAACCAAGTGAATTTTGGGCTCAAATGATTTTTCGCAGTTCACCAACCCAAACCGATTCTGATAATTAACTAAAGCGCATTTATGTAAGAGGAGCTGTGGTCTGTATCAGTTTCATAAGCAGAGGTGGACTACATATGGTCCGTATGAGTAGGAAACACAGTTCTTTTTTTCTTGGCATGCTCATGGTTCTTACTGTATTGGAGACCCTAGAAAGAAGAGGATGATTCATGCCTTAAAACAGAGTGTTTTTCAGGGATGAGAATTCTGGTCTGAATTTTCCTTCACAAATGGAGTTAAACCCCAGGATCTGTGTCTTCCTACAAGCAAGAGTTCATTTCTCATAAACCAAGTGAATTTTTGGCTCAAATGATTTTACACAGTTCTAGAACCCAACGTGATTTTCACTATTAACTAAAGAGCATTTATGTAAGAGGAGCTGTGGTCTGTATCAGTTTCATAAGTGGAGTTGAACTACATATGGTCCGTATGAGTAGGAAAAACAGTTCTTTTTTTCTTGGCTTGCTCATGGTTCCTACTGTATTGGAGACCCTGGAAAGAAGAGGATGATTCATGCCTTAAAACAGAGTGTTTTTCAGGGATGAGAATTCTGGTCTGAATTTCCCTTCAGAAATGGAGTTTAACCCCAGGATCTGTGTCTTCCTACAAGCAAGAGTTCAGTTTTGGTTAAATCAGTGAATTTTGGGCTCAAATGATTTTTAATAGTTCACGAACCCTACGCTATTCTCACTATTAACTAAAGAGCATTTATGGAAGGGTAGGTGTGGTCTGTATCAGTTACATAAGCAGAGTTGAACTACATATGGTCCGTATAATAGTAAACACAGTTCTTTTTTTCAGGCCATGGTCATTGTTCTTGCTGTATTATAGACTCTGGAACAAGAGATTGCTTCTTCGTTAAAACAGAGTGTGTTTCAGGGATGAGAACTCTGGTCTGATTTCCCTTCATAAACGGAGTTAAAACCCAGGATCTAAATCTTCCTACAAGAAAAAGGTCATTTCTGGTAAACCCAGTGAATTTTGGGCTCAAATGATTGTTCGCCGTTCACGAACCCAACTTGATTCTCACTATTAACTAAAGAGCATTTTTGTAAGATTAGCTCTGGTTTGTATCAGATTCATAAGCAGAGTTGAACTACATATGGTCCGTATGAGTAGGAAACACAGTTCTTTTTTTCAGGGCATGACTCATGTATTAGAGTCACTGGAAAGAAGACCTTGCTTCTTGCATTAAACAGGGTGTGTTTTATGGATGAGAACTCCGATCTGAATTTCCCTTCACAAACGGTGTTAAACCCCATGATCTGTGTCTTCCTACAAGCAAGAGTTCTTTTCTGTTAAACCAAGTGAATTATAGGCTCAAATGATTTTACACAGTTCTAGAACCCAACGCTATTATCAATATTAACAAAAGAGCATTTATTTAACAGGAGCTGTGGTCTGTATCAGTTTCATATGCATAGGTGGACTACATATGGTCCGTATGAGTAGGAAACACAGTTCTTTTTTTCTTGGCATGCTCATGGTTCTTACTGTATTGGAGACCCTAGAAAGAAGAGGATGATTCATGCCTTGAAACAGAGTATTTTTCAGCGATGAGAATTCTGCTCTGAATTTCCGTTCAGAAACGGAGTTAAACTCCAGGATCTGTGTCTTCCTACAAGCAAGAGTTCAGTTCTGGTAAACTCAGTGAATTTTGGGCTCAAATGATTTTTCTCAGTTCACGACCCCAACGCTATTCTCACTATTAACTAAAGAGCATTTATGTAAGAGTAGGTGTGGTCTGTATCAGTTACATAAGCAGAGTTGAACTACATATGGTCAGTATGAATAGGAAACAGAGTTCTTCTTTCAGGCCATGCTAATTGTTCTTGCTGTATTATAGACTCTGGAAAGAAGAGCTTGCTTCTTGCATTAAAACAGAGTATGTTTCATGGATGAGAACTCTGGTCTGATTTCTCTTCAGAAACGGAGTTAAAACCCAGGATCTAAATCTTCCTACAAGAAAAAGGTCATTTCTGGTAAACCCAGTGAATTTTGGGCTCAAATGATTGTTCGCCGTTCACGAACCCAACTTGATTCTCACTATTAACTAAAAAGCATTTATGTAAGAGTAGGTGTGGTCTGTATCAATTACATAAGCAGAGATGAACTACATATGGTCTGTATGAATAGGAAACACAGTTCTTTTTTTCTGGGCTTGCTCATGTTTCTGACTATATTGGAGGCGCTGGAAAGAAGAGGATGATTCTTGCTTTAAAAGAGAGTGTTTTTCAGGGATGAGAACTCTGGTCTGATTTTGCCTTCAGAAACGGAGTTAAACCCCAAGATCAGTGTCTTCCTACAAGCAAGAGTTCATTTCTGGTAAATCCAGTGAATTTTCGGCTCAAATGATTTTTCGCAGTTCACAAACCCAACATGACTCTCATTATTAACTAAAGAGCATTTATGTAAGAAGAGCTGTGGTTTGTAACAGTTTCATAAGCAGAGTTGAACTACATATAGTCCGTATGAGTAGGAAACACAGTTCCTTTTTTCAGGGCATGCTCATGGTTCTTGCTGTATTTTGACTCTGGAAAGAAGAGCTTGCCTCTTGCCTTAAAGCAGAGTGTTTTTCAGTGATGAGAACTCTGGTCTGAATTTCCCTTCAGAAATGGAGTCATACCCCACGATCTGTATTGCTTCAAGCAAGAGTTCATTTCTGGTAAAGCAAGTGAATTTTGGGCTCAAATGATTTTTCACAGTTCACCAACGAAAACTGATTCTCACTATTAACTAAAGAGCATTTATGTAAGAGGAGCTGTGGTTTCTTTCAGTTTCATGAGCAGAGTTGAACTACATGTTGTCCGTATGAGTAGGAGACACAGTTCTTTTTTTCTGGGCATGCTCATGGTTCTTGCTGTATTGGAGACCTTGGAAAGAAGAGCTTGCTTCTTGCATTAAAACAGATTGTGTTTCATGGATGAGAACTCTGGTCTGAATTTCCCTTTCAAAACGGAATTAAACCCCAGGATCTGTGTCTTCCTACAAGCAAGAGTTCATTTCTGGTAAACCCATTGAATTTTGGGCTCAAATGATTTTTCGCAGTTCACGAACCCAACGCTATTCTCACTATTTACTAAAGAGCATTTATGTAAGCGTAGGTGTGGTCTGTATCAGTTACATATACAGAGTTGAACGACATATGGTCCGTATGAATTGGAAACACAGTTCTTTTTTTCTGGGCATGCTCATGTTTCTTACTATATCGAGGATGCTGGAAAGAAGAGGATGATTCTTGCCTTAAAGCAGAGTGTGTTTCAGGGATGAGAACTCTTGTCTGAATTTCCCTTCAGAAACAGAGTTAAACCCCAGGATCTGAGTCTTCCTACAAGCAAGAGTTCAGTTCTGGCAAATCCAGTGAATTTTGGGCTCAAATGATTTTTCGCAGTTCACGAACCAAACATGATTCTCACTATTAACTAAGGAGCATTTATGTAAGAGGAGCTGTGGTTTGTAACAGTTTCATGAACAGAGTGGAACTACATATGGTCCATATGAGTAGGAAACCCAGTTCTTTTTTTCAGGGCATGCTCATGGTTCTTGCTGTATTTTTGACTCTGGAAAGAAGAGCTTGATTCTTGCGTTAAAGCAGAGTGTGTTTCAGCGATGAGAACTCTGGTCTGAATTTCCCTTCAGAAACGGAGTTAAACCCCAGGATCTGTATTCCTACAAGCAGGAGTTCATTTCTGGTAAAGCAAGTGAATTTTGGGCTCAAATGATTTTTCACAGTTCACCAACCCAAACTGATTCTCACTATTAACTAAAGAGCATTTATGTAAGACAAGCTGTGGTTTCTTTCAGTTTCATGAGCAGAGTTGAACTACATGTTGTCCGTATGAGTAGGAGACAGATCTTTTTTTCTGGGCATGCTCATGGTTCTTGCTGTATTGGAGACCTTGGAAAGAAGAGCTTGCTTCTTGCATTAAAACAGATTGTGTTTCATGGATGAGAACTCTGGTCTGAATTTCCCTTTCAAAACGGAATTAAACCCCACGATCTGTGTCTTCCTACAAGCAATAGTTCATTTCTGGTTATCCCAGGGATTTTTGGGCACAAATGATTTTTTGCAGTTCTCGAACCCAACGCTATTCACACTATTAACTAAAGAGCATTTATGTAAGAGGAGGTGTGGTCTGTTTCAGTTTCATAAGCAGAGTTGAACTACATATGGTCCGTATGAATAGGAAACACAGTTCTTTTTTTCAGGCCATGCTCATTGTTCTTGCTGTATTATAGACTCTGGGAAGAAGAGTTTACTTCTTCGTTAAAACAGAGTGTGTTTCAGAGATGAGAACTCTGTTCTGGATTTCCTTCAGAAATGGAGTTAAACCCCAGCATCTGTGTCTTCCTAACAGCAAGAGTTCATTTCTGGTAAACAAAGAGAATTTTCGGCTCAAATGATTTTACACAGTTCTGGAATACAACGCGATTATCACTATTAACTAAAGATCATTTATGTAAGAAGAGCTGTGGTCTGTATCAGTTTCATAAGCAGAGTTGAACTCCATATTGTCCGTATGAGTAGGAAACACAGTTCTTTTCTTCTGGGTGTGCTCATGGTTCTTACTGTATTGGAGACCCTGGAAAGAAGAGGATGATTCTTGCCTTATAACAGAGTTTTTTTCATGGATGAGAACTCTGGTCTGAATTTCCCTTCAGAAACGGAGTTAAAACCCAGGATCTGTGTCTTCCTACAAGCAAGAGTTCATTTCTGGGAAACCCAGTGCTTTTTGGGCTCAAATGATTTTTCGCAGTTCACAAACCCAATGCTATTCTCACTATTAACTAAAGAGTTTTTATGTAAGAGGAGGTGTGGTCTGTATCAGTTTCATAATCAGAGTTGAACTACATATGGTCCGTATGAATAGGAAACACAGTTCTTTATTTCAGGACATGCTCATTGTTATTGCTGTATTATAGACTCTGGAAAGAAGAGCTTGCTTCTTTCATTAAAACAGGGGGTGTTTCATGCATGAGAACTTGGGCTGAATTACCCTTCACAATCGGAGTTAAACCCCATGATCTGTGTCTTCCTACAAGCAAGAGTTCATTTCTGGTAATCCCAGTGAATTTTGGGCTCAAATGATTTTGGCAGTTCACGAACCCAACGCTATTCTCACTATTAACTAAAGAGCATTTATGTAAGAAGAGGTGTGGTCTGTATCAGTTTCATAAGCATAGTTGAACTACATATTGTCCGTATGAATAGGAAACACAGTTCTTTTTTTCTGGGCGTGCTCATGCTTCTTGCTGTATTGGAGAAGCTGGAAAGAAGAGCTTGCTTCTTGCATTAAAAGAGAGTGTGTTTCATGGATGAGACCTCTGGTCTGAATTTCCCTTCAGCAACGGAGTTAAACCCAAGGATCTGTATCTTCCTACAAGCAAGAGTTCATATCAGGTAAATCCAGTGAATTTTGGGCTCAAATGATTTTTCGCCGTTCAGGAACCCAACGCGATTCTCACTATAACTAAAGAGGATTTATGTAAGAGTTGCTGTGGTTTGAATCAGTTTCATGATCAGAGTTTAACTACATATGGATTGTATGAGTAGGAAACACAGTTCTTTTTTTCTGGGAATGCTAATATATCTTACAGTATTGGAGACGCTGGATAGAAGAGGAGGATTCTTGCCTTAAAACAGAGTTTTTTTCAGGGATGAGAACTCTGCTCTGAATTTGCCTTCAGAAACGTTGTTAAACCCCAGGATCTGTGTCTTCCTACAAGCAAGAGTTCATTTCTGGAAAACCAAGTGCTTTTTGGGCTCAAATGATTTTTCACAGTTCACGAAACCCACCCTATTCTCACTATTAACTAAAGAGCATTTATGTAAGAGGAGGTGTGGTCTGTATCAGTTTCATAAGCAGAGTTGAACTACATATGGTCCGTATGAATAGGAAACACAGCTCTTTTTTTCAGGCCATGCACATTCTTCTTGCTGTATTATAGACTCTGGAAAGAAGAGCTTGCTTTTCGTTAAAACAGAGTGTGTTTCAGGGATGAGAACTCTGGTGTGGATTTTCTTCAGAAACGGAGTTAAACCCCAGGATCTGTGTCTTCCTACAAGATAGATTTCATTTCTCGTTAACCCAGTTAATTTTGGGCTCAAATGATTTTTCGCAGTTCACGAACCCTACGCTATTCTCACTACTAACTAAAGAGTATTTATGTAAGAGGAGCTGTGTTTTATTTCAGTTACATAAGCAGAGTTGAACTACATATTGTCCGTAGGAATAGGAGACACAGTTCTTTTTTTCTGGGCATGCTCATGGTTCTTGCTGTATTGGAGACGCTGGAAAGAAGAGATTGCTTCTTGCATTTAAACAGACTGTGTTTCATGGATGAGAACACTGGTCTGAATTGTCCTTCAGAAACGGAGTTAAACCCCATGTTCTGTGTCTTCCTACAAGCAAGGTTTCATTTCTGGGAAACCAAGTAAATTTTCGGCTCAAATGATTTTACACAGTTCTAGAACCCAACGCGATTATCACTATTAACTAAAGATCATTTATGTAAGAAGAGCTGTGGTCTGTATCAGTTTCATAAGCAAAGGTGGACTACATATGGTCCGTATGAGTAGGAAACACAGTTCCCTTTTTCTTGGCATGCTCGTGGTTCTTACTGTATTGGAGACCCTGGAAAGAAGAGGAAGATACATGCCTTAAAACAGAGCATTTTTCAGGGATGAGAATTCTGGTCTGAATTTCCCTTCAGAAACGGAGTTAAACCCCAGGATCTGTGTCTTCCTACAAGCAAGAGTTCATTTCTGGTAAACCCAGTGCTTTTTGGGCTAAAATGATTTTTCGCAGTTCACGAACCCAACGCTATTCTCACTATTAACTAAAGAGCATTTATGTAAGAGGAGGTGTGGTCTGTATCAATTTCATAAACAGAGTTGAACTACATATGGTCCGTATGAATAGGAAACACAGTTCTTTATTTCAGGCCATGCTCATTGTTATTGCTGTATTGGAGATGCTGGAAAGAAGAGCTTGCTTCTTGCATTAAAACAGGGTGTGTTTCATGGATGAGAACTTGGTCTGAATTACCCTTCACAAACGGAGTTAAACCCCATGATCTGTGTCTTCCTACAAGCAAGAGTTCATTTCTGGTAATCCCAGTGAATTTTGGGCTCAAATGATTTTGGCAGTTCACGAACCCAACGCTATTCTCACTATTAACTAAAGAGCATTTATGTAAGAGGAGGTGTGGTCTGTATCGGTTTCATAAGCATAGTTGAACTACATATGGTCCGTATGAATAGGAAACACAGTTATTTTTTTCTGGGCGTGCTCATGCTTCTTGCTGTATTGGAGAAGCTGGAAAGAAGAGCTTGCTTCTTGCATTAAAAGAGAGTGTGTTTCATGGATGAGACCTCTGGTCTGAATTTTCCTTCAGCAACGGAGTTAAACCCAAGGATCTGTATCTTCCTGCAAGCAAGAGTTCATATCAGGTAAATCCAGTGAATTTTGGGCTCAAATGATTTTTCGCCGTTCAGGAACCCAACGCGATTCTCACTATAACTAAAGAGGATTTATGTAAGAGTTGCTGTGGTTTGAATCAGTTTCATGATCAGAGTTTAACTACATATGGATTGTATGAGTAGGAAACACAGTTCTTTTTTTCTGGGAATGCTCATATATCTTACTGTATTGTAGACGCTGGATAGAAGAGGAGGATTCTTGCCTTAAAACAGAGTTTTTTTCAGGCATGAGAACTCTGCTCTGAATTTGCCTTCAGAAACGTTGTTAAACCCCAGGATCTGTGTCTTCCTACAAGCAAGAGTTCATTTCTGGAAAACCAAGTGCTTTTTGGGCTCAAATGATTTTTCGCAGTTCACGAACCCAACGCTATACTCACTATTAACTAAAGAGCATTTATGTAAGAGGAGGTGTGGTCTGTATCAATTTCATAAGCAGAGTTGAACTACATATGGTCCGTATGAATAGGAAACACAGTTCTTTATTTCAGGCCATGCTCATTGTTATTGCTGTATTGGAGATGCTGGAAAGAAGAGCTTGCTTCTTGCATTAAAACAGGGTGTGTTTCATGGATGAGAACTTGGTCTGAATTACACCCACAAACGAGTTAAACCCCATGATCTGTGTCTTCCTCCAAGCAAGAGTTCATTTCTGGTAATCCCAGTGTATTTTGGGCTCAAATGATTTTGGCAGTTCACGAACAAAACGCTATTCTCACTATTAACTAAAGAGCATTTATGTAAGAGGAGGTGTGGTCTGTATCAGTTTCATAAGCATAGTTGAACTACATATGGTGGGTATGAATTGGAAACACAGATCTTTTTTTAAGGGCATGCTCATGCTTCTTACTATATTAGAGACACTGGAAAGAAGAGGATGATTCTTGCCTTATAACAGAGTTTTTTCATGGATGAGAACTCTGGTCTGATTTTGCCTTCAGAAACGGAGTTAAACCCCAGGATCTGTGTCTTCCTACAAGCAAGAGTTCATTTCTGGGAAACCAAGTAAATTTTCGGCTCTTATGATTTTACACAGTTCTAGAACCCAACGCGATTATCACTATTAACTAAAGATCATTTATGTAAGAAGAGCTGTGGTCTGTATCAGTTTCATAAGCAAAGGTGGACTACATATGGTCCGTATGAGTAGGAAACACAGTTCCTTTTTTCTTGGCATGCTCATGGTTCTTACTGTATTGGAGACCCTGGAAAGAAGAGGAAGATACATGCCTTAAAACAGAGCATTTTTCAGGGATGAGAATTCTTGTCTGAATTTCCCTTCAGATATGGAGTTAAACCCCAGGATCTGTGTCTTCCTACAAGCAAGAGTTCATTTCTGGTAAACCCAGTGCTTTTTGGGCTCAAATGATTTTTTGCAGTTCACGAACCCAACGCTATTCTCACTATTAACTAAAGAGCATTTATGTAAGAGGAGGTGTGGTCTGTATCAATTTCATAAGGAGAGTTGAACTACATATGGTCCGTATGAATAGGAAACACAGTTCTTTATTTCAGGCCATGCTCATTGTTATTGCTGTATTGGAGATGCTGGAAAGAAGAGCTTGCTTCTTGCATTAAAACAGGGTGTGTTTCATCGATGAGAACTTGGTCTGAATTACCCTTCACAAACGGAGTTAAACACCATGATCTGTGTCTTCCTACAAGCAATAGTTCATTTCTGGTAAACCCAGTGAATTTTGGGCACAAATGATTTTTCGCAGTTCACGAACCCAACGCTATTCACACTATTAACTAAAGAGCATTTATGTAAGAGGAGGTGTGGTCTGTTTCAGTTTCATAAGCAGAGTTGAACTACATATGGTCCATATGAATAGGAAACACAGTTCTTTTTTTCAGGCCATGCTCATTGTTCTTGCTGTATTATAGACTCTGGAAAGAAGAGCTTGCTTCTTCGTTAAAACAGAGTGTGTTTCAGGGATGAGAAATCTGGTCTGGATTTCCCTTCAGAAACCAAGTTAAACCCCAAGATCTGTGTCTTCCTACAAGCAAGAGTTCAGTTCTGATAAATCCAGTAAATTTCAGGCTCAAAAGATTTTTTGCAGTTCATGAACCCAACGCTATTCTCACTATTAACTGAAGAGCATTTATGTAAGTGTAGGTGTGGTCTGTATCAGTTACATAAGCAGAGTTGAACGACATATGGTCCGTATGAATTTGAAACACAGTTCTTTTTTTCTGGGCATGCTCATGTTTCTTACTATATTGAGGATGCTTGAAAGAAGAGTATGATTCTTGCCTTAAAGCAGAGTGTGTTTCAGGGATGAGAACTCTGGTCTGAATTTCCCTTCAGAAACAGAGTTAAACTCCAGGATCTGAGTCTTCCTACAAGCAAGAGTTCAGTTCTGGTAAATCCAGTGAATTTTGGGCTCAAATGATTTTTCGCAGTTCACGAACCCAACATGATTCTCACTATTAACTAAGGAGCATTTATGTAAGAGGAGCTGTGGTTTGTAACAGTTTCATGAACAGAGTGGAACTATATATGGTCCATATGAGTAGGAAACCCAGTTCTTTTTTTCAGGGCATGCTCATGGTTCTTGCTGTATTTTTGACTCTGGAAAGAAGAGCTTGCTTCTTGCGTTAAAGCAGAGTGTGTTTCAGCGATGCGAACTCTGGTCTGAATTTTCCTTCAGAAACGGAGTTAAACCCCAGGATCTGTATTCCTACAAGCAAGAGTTCATTTCTGGTAAAGCAAGTGAATTTCGGGCTCAAATGATTTTTCACAGTTCACCAACCCAAACTGATTCTCACTATTAAGTAAAGAGCATTTATGTAAGAGGAGCTGTGGTTACTTTCAGTTTCATGAGCAGAGTTGAACTACATGTTGTCCGTATGAGTAGGAGACACAGTTCTTTTTTTCTGGGCATGCTCATGGTTCTTGCTGTATTGGAGACCTTGGAAAGAAGAGCTTGCTTCTTGCATTAAAACAGATTGTGTTTCATGGATGAGAACTCTGGTCTGAATTTCCCTTTCAAAACGGAATTAAACCCCAGGATCTGTGTCTTCCTACAAGCAATAGTTCATTTCTGGTAAACCCAGTGAATTTTGGGCACAAATGATTTTTCGCAGTTCACGAACCCAACGCTATTCACACTATTAACTAAAGAGCATTTATGTAAGAGGAGGTGTGGTCTGTTTCAGTTTCATAAGCAGAGTTGAACTACATATGGTCTGTATGAATAGGAAACACAGTTCTTTTTTTCAGGCCATGCTCATTGTTCTTGCTGTATTATAGACTCTGGGAAGAAGAGCTTACTTCTTCGTTAAAACAGAGTGTGTTTCAGAGATGAGATCTCTGGTCTGGATTTCCTTCAGGAATGGAGTTAAATCCCAGCATCTGTGTCTTCCTAACAGCAAGAGTTCATTTCTGGTAAACAAAGAGAATTTTCGGCTCAAATGACTTTACACAGTTCTAAAACCCAACGCGATTATCACTATTAACTAAAGAGCATTTATGTAAGAGGAGCTGTGGTCTGTATCATTTCATAAGCAGAGTTGAACTCCATATTGTCCGTATGAGTAGGAAACACAGTTCTTTTCTTCTGGGCGTGCTCATGGTTCTTACTGTATTGGAGAAGCTGGAAAGAAGAGGATGATTCTTGACTTATAACAGAGTTTTTTTCATGGATGAGAACTCTGGTCTGATTTTGCCTTCAGAAACGGAGTTAAACCCCAGGATCTGTGTCTTCCTACAAGCAAGAGTTCATTTCTGGGAAACCCAGTGAATTTGGGCTCAAATATTTTTTGCAGTTCACAAACCCAATGCTATTCTCACTATTAACTAAAGAGTTTTTATGTAAGAGGAGGTGTGGTCTGTATCAGTTTCATAAGCAGAGTTGAACTACATATGGTCCGTATGAATAGGAAACACAGTTCTTTTTTTCAGGCCATGCACATTGTTCTTGCTGTATTATAGACTCTGGAAAGAAGAGCTTGCTTTTCGTTAAAACAGAGTGTGTTTCATGGATGAGAACTCTGATGTGGATTTTCTTCAGAAACGGAGTTAAACCCCAGGATCTGTGTCTTCCTACAAGAAAGATTTCATTTCTCGTTAACCCAGTTAGTTTTGGGCTCAAATGATTTTTCGCAGTTCACGAACCCTACGCTATTCTCACTATTAACTAAAGAGCATTTATGTAAGAGGAGCTGTGTTTTATTTCAGTTACATAAGCAGAGTTGAACTACATATTGTCCGTAGGAATAGGAGACACAGTTCTTTTTTTCTGGGCATGCTCATGGTTCTTGCTGTATTGGAGACACTGGAAAGAAGAGATTGCTTCTTGCATTTTAACAGACTGTGTTTCATGGATGAGAACACTGGTCTGAATTGTCCTTCAGAAACGGAGTTAAACCCCATGTTCTGTGTCTTCCTACAAGCAAGGTTTCATTTCTGGGAAACCAAGTAAATTTTCGGCTCTTATGATTTTACACAGTTCTAGAACCCAACGCGATTATCACTATTAACTAAAGATCATTTTTGTAAGAAGAGCTGTGGTCTGTATCAGTTTCATAAGCAGAGGTGGTCCACATATGGTCCGTATGAGTAGGAAACACAGTTCCTTTTTTCTTGGCATGCTCATGGTTCTTACTGTATTGGAGACCCTGGAAAGAAGAGGAAGATACATGCCTTAAAACAGAGCATTTTTCAGGGATGAGAATTCTGGTCTGAATTTCCCTTCAGAAACGGAGTTAAACCCCAGGATCTGTGTCTTCCTACAAGCAAGAGTTCATTTCTGGTAAACCCAGTGCTTTTTGGGCTAAAATGATTTTTCGCAGTTCACGAACCCAACGCTATTCTCACTATTAACTAAAGAGCATTTATGTAAGAGGAGGTGTGGTCTGTATCAATTTCATAAACAGAGTTGAACTACATATGGTCCATATGAATAGGAAACACAGTTCTTTATTTCAGGGCATTCTCATTGTTATTGCTGTATTGGAGATGCTGGAAAGAAGAGCTTGCTTCTTGCATTAAAACAGGGTGTGTTTCATGGATGAGAACTTGGTCTGAATTACCCTTCACAAACGGAGTTAAACCCCATGATCTGTGTCTTCCTACAAGCAAGAGTTCATTTCTGGTAATCCCAGTGAATTTTGGACTCAAATGATTTTGGCAGTTCACGAACCCAACGCTATTCTCACTATTAACTAAAGAGCATTTATGTAAGAGGAGGTGTGGTCTGTATCAGTTTCATAAGCATAGTTGAACTACATATGGTCCGTATGAATAGGAAACACAGTTCTTTTTTTCTGGGCGTGCTCATGCTTCTTGCTGTATTGGAGAAGCTGGAAAGAAGAGCTTGCTTCTTGCATTAAAAGAGAGTGTGTTTCATGGATGAGACCTCTGGTCTGAATTTTCCTTCAGCAACGGAGTTAAACCCAAGGATCTGTATCTTCCTACAAGCAAGAGTTCATATCAGGTAAATCCAGTGAATTTTGGGCTCAAATGATTTTTCGCCGTTCAGGAACCCAACGCGATTCTCACTATAACTAAAGAGGATTTATGTAAGAGTTGCTGTGGTTTGAATCAGTTTCATGATCAGAGTTTAACTACATATGGATTGTATGAGTAGGAAACACAGTTCTTTTTTTCTGGGAATGCTCATATATCTTACTGTATTGGAGACGCTGGATAGAAGAGGAGGATTCTTGCCTTAAAACAGAGTTTTTTTCAGGGATGAGAACTCTGCTCTGAATTTGCCTTCAGAAACGTTGTTAAACCCCAGGATCTGTGTCTTCCTACAAGCAAGAGTTCATTTCTGGTAAACCAAGTGCTTTTTGGAATCAAATGATTTTTCGCAGTTCACGAACCCAACGCTATACTCACTATTAACTAAAGAGCATTTATGTAAGAGGAGGTGTGGTCTGTATCAATTTCATAAGCAGAGTTGAACTACATATGGTCCGTATGAATAGGAAACACAGTTCTTTATTTCAGGTCATGCTCATTGTTATTGCTGTATTGGAGATGCTGGAAAGAAGAGCTTGCTTCTTGCATTAAAACAGGGTGTGTTTCATGGATGAGAACTTGGTCTGAATTACACCCACAAACGGAGTTAAACCCCATGATCTGTGTCTTCCTACAAGCAAGAGTTCATTTCTGGTAATCCCAGTGTATTTTGGGCTCAAATGATTTTGGCAGTTCACGAACAAAACGCTATTCTCACTATTAACTAAAGAGCATTTATGTAAGAGGAGGTGTGGTCTGTATCAGTTTCATAAGCATAGTTGAACTACATATGGTGGGTATGAATTGGAAACACAGATCTTTTTTTAAGGGCATGCTCATGCTTCTTACTATATTAGAGACACTGGAAAGAAGAGGATGATTCTTACCTTAAAACAGAGTTTTTTTCAGCGAGGAGATATCTTGTCTGAATTTGCGTTCAGAAACGGAGTTAAACCCCAGGATCTGTGTCTTCCTACAAGCAAGAGTTCATTTCTGGCAATCATAGGGAATTTTGGGCTCAAATGATTTTTCGGAGTTCACGAACCCAACGCTATTCACACTATTAACTAAAGAGCATTTATGTAAGAGGAGGTGTGGTCTGTTTCAGTTTCATAAGCAGAGTTGAACTACATATGGTCCATATGAATAGGAAACACAGTTCTTTTTTTCAGGCCATGCTCATTGTTCTTGCTGTATTATAGACTCTGGGAAGAAGAGCTTGCTTTTCGTTAAAACAGAGTGTGTTTCAGGGATGAGAACTCTGGTCTGTATTTTCTTCAGAAACGGAGTTAAACCCCAGGATCTGTGTCTTCCTACAAGCAAGAGTTCATTTCTGGTAAACCCATTGAATTTTGGGCTCAAATGATTTTTCGCAGTTCACGAACCCAACGCTATTCTCACTATTTACTAAAGAGCATTTATGTAAGCGTAGGTGTGGTCTGTATCAGTTACATATACAGAGTTGAACTACATATGGTCCTTATGAATAGGAAACACAGTTCTTTTTTTTCAGGCCATGCCCATTGTTCATGCTGTATTATAGACTCTGGAAAGAAGAGCTTGCTTCTTCGTTAAAACAGAGTGTGTTTCAGGGATGAGAAATCTGGTCTGGATTTCCCTTCAGAAACCAAGTTAAACCCCAAGATCTGTGTCTTCCTACAAGCAAGAGTTCAGTTCTGATAAATCCAGTAAATTTCAGGCTCAAAAGATTTTTTGCAGTTCATGAACCCAACGCTATTCTCACTATTAACTGAAGAGCATTTATGTAAGTGTAGGTGTGGTCTGTATCAGTTACATAAGCAGAGTTGAACGACATATGGTCCGTATGAATTTGAAACACAGTTCTTTTTTTCTGGGCATGCTCATGTTTCTTACTATATTGAGGATGCTTGAAAGAAGAGTATGATTCTTGCCTTAAAGCAGAGTGTGTTTCAGGGATGAGAACTCTGGTCTGAATTTCCCTTCAGAAACAGAGTTAAACTCCAGGATCTGAGTCTTCCTACAAGCAAGAGTTCAGTTCTGGTAAATCCAGTGAATTTTGGGCTCAAATGATTTTTCGCAGTTCACGAACTCAACATGATTCTCACTATTAACTAAGGAGCATTTATGTAAGAGGAGCTGTGGTTTGTAACAGTCTCATGAACAGAGTGGAACTATATATGGTCCATATGAGTAGGAAACCCAGTTCTTTTTTTCAGGGCATGCTCATGGTTCTTGCTGTATTTTTGACTCTGGAAAGAAGAGCTTGCTTCTTGCGTTAAAGCAGAGTGTGTTTCAGTGATGCGAACTCTGGTCTGAATTTCCCTTCAGAAACGGAGTTAAACCCCAGGATCTGTATTCCTACAAGCAAGAGTTCATTTCTGGTAAAGCAAGTGAATTTCGGGCTCAAATGATTTTTCACAGTTCACCAACCCAAACTGATTCTCACTATTAAGTAAAGAGCATTTATGTAAGAGGAGCTGTGGTTACTTTCAGTTTCATGAGCAGAGTTGAACTACATGTTGTCCGTATGAGTAGGAGACACAGTTCTTTTTTTCTGGGCATGCTCATGGTTCTTGCTGTATTGGAGACCTTGGAAAGAAGAGCTTGCTTCTTGCATTAAAACAGATTGTGTTTCATGGATGAGAACTCTGGTCTGAATTTCCCTTTCAAAACGGAATTAAACCCCAGGATCTGTGTCTTCCTACAAGCAATAGTTCATTTCTGGTAAACCCAGTGAATTTTGGGCACAAATGATTTTTCGCAGTTCACGAACCCAACGGTATTCACACTATTAACTAAAGAGCATTTATGTAAGAGGAGGTGTGGTCTGTTTCAGTTTCATAAGCAGAGTTGAACTACATATGGTCTGTATGAATAGGAAACACAGTTCTTTTTTTCAGGCCATGCTCATTGTTCTTGCTGTATTATAGACTCTGGGAAGAAGAGCTTACTTCTTCGTTAAAACAGAGTGTGTTTCAGAGATGAGATCTCTGGTCTGGATTTCCTTCAGGAATGGAGTTAAACCCCAGCATCTGTGTCTTCCTAACAGCAAGAGTTCATTTCTGGTAAACAAAGAGAATTTTCGGCTCAAATGACTTTACACAGTTCTAAAACCCAACGCGATTATCACTATTAACTAAAGAGCATTTATGTAAGAGGAGCTGTGGTCTGTATCATTTCATAAGCAGAGTTGAACTCCATATTGTCCGTATGAGTAGGAAACACAGTTCTTTTCTTCTGGGCGTGCTCATGGTTCTTACTGTATTGGAGAAACTGGAAAGAAGAGGATGATTCTTGCCTTATAACAGAGTTTTTTTCATGGATGAGAACTCTGGTCTGATTTTGCCTTCAGAAACGGAGTTAAACCCCAGGATCAGTGTCTTCCTACAAGCAAGAGTTCATTTCTGGGAAACCCAGTGAATTTGGGCTCAAATATTTTTTGCAGTTCACAAACCCAATGCTATTCTCACTATTAACTAAAGAGTTTTTATGTAAGAGGAGGTGTGGTCTGTATCAGTTTCATAAGCAGAGTTGAACTACATATGGTCCGTATGAATAGGAAACACAGTTCTTTTTTTCAGGCCATGCACATTGTTCTTGCTGTATTATAGACTCTGGAAAGAAGAGCTTGCTTTTCGTTAAAACAGAGTGTGTTTCATGGATGAGAACTCTGATGTGGATTTTCTTCAGAAACGGAGTTAAACCCCAGGATCTGTGTCTTCCTACAAGAAAGATTTCATTTCTCGTTAACCCAGTTAGTTTTGGGCTCAAATGATTTTTCGCAGTTCACGAACCCTACGCTATTCTCACTATTAACTAAAGAGCATTTATGTAAGAGGAGCTGTGTTTTATTTCAGTTACATAAGCAGAGTTGAACTGCATATTGTCCGTAGGAATAGGAGACACAGTTCTTTTTTTCTGGGCATGCTCATGGTTCTTGCTGTATTGGAGACACTGGAAAGAAGAGATTGCTTCTTGCATTTTAACAGACTGTGTTTCATGGATGAGAACACTGGTCTGAATTGTCCTTCAGAAACGGAGTTAAACCCCATGTTCTGTGTCTTCCTACAAGCAAGGTTTCATTTCTGGGAAACCAAGTAAATTTTCGGCTCTTATGATTTTACACAGTTCTAGAACCCAACGCGATTATTACTATTAACTAAAGATCATTTTTGTAAGAAGAGCTGTGGTCTGTATCAGTTTCATAAGCAGAGGTGGTCCACATATGGTCCGTATGAGTAGGAAACACAGTTCCTTTTTTCTTGGCATGCTCATGGTTCTTACTGTATTGGAGACCCTGGAAAGAAGAGGAAGATACATGCCTTAAAACAGAGCATTTTTCAGGGATGAGAATTCTGGTCTGAATTTCCCTTCAGAAACGGAGTTAAACCCCAGGATCTGTGTCTTCCTACAAGCAATAGTTCATTTCTGGTAAACCCAGTGAATTTTGGGCACAAATGATTTTTCGCAGTTCACGAACCCAACGCTATTCACACTATTAACTAAAGAGCATTTATGTAAGAGGAGGTGTGGTCTGTTTCAGTTTCATAAGCAGAGTTGAACTACATATGGTCTGTATGAATAGGAAACACAGTTCTTTTTTTCAGGCCATGCTCATTGTTCTTGCTGTATTATAGACTCTGGGAAGAAGAGCTTACCTCTTCGTTAAAACAGAGTGTGTTTCAGAGATGAGATCTCTGGTCTGGATTTCCTTCAGGAATGGAGTTAAACCCCAGCATCTGTGTCTTCCTAACAGCAAGAGTTCATTTCTGGTAAACAAAGAGAATTTTCGGCTCAAATGACTTTACACAGTTCTAAAACCCAATGCGATTATCACTATTAACTAAAGAGCATTTATGTAAGAGGAGCTGTGGTCTGTATCATTTCATAAGCAGAGTTGAACTCCATATTGTCCGTATGAGTAGGAAACACAGTTCTTTTCTTCTGGGCGTGCTCATGGTTCTTACTGTATGGGAGAAGCTGGAAAGAAGAGGATGATTCTTGCCTTATAACAGAGTTTTTTTCATGGATGAGAACTCTGGTCTGATTTTGCCTTCAGAAACGGAGTTAAACCCCAGGATCTGTGTCTTCCTACAAGCAAGAGTTCATTTCTGGGAAACCCAGTGAATTTGGGCTCAAATATTTTTTGCAGTTCACAAACGCAATGCTATTCTCACTATTAACTAAAGAGTTTTTATGTAAGAGGAGGTGTGGTCTGTATCAGTTTCATAAGCAGAGTTGAACTACATATGGTCCGTATGAATAGGAAACACAGTTCTTTTTTTCAGGCCATGCACATTGTTCTTGCTGTATTATAGACTCTGGAAAGAAGAGCTTGCTTTTCGTTAAAACAGAGTGTGTTTCATGGATGAGAACTCTGATGTGGATTTTCTTCAGAAACGGAGTTAAACCCCAGGATCTGTGTCTTCCTACAAGAAAGATTTCATTTCTCGTTAACCCAGTTAGTTTTGGGCTCAAATGATTTTTCGCAGTTCACGAACCCTACGCTATTCTCACTATTAACTAAAGAGCATTTATGTAAGAGGAGCTGTGTTTTATTTCAGTTACATAAGCAGAGTTGAACTACATATTGTCCGTAGGAATAGGAGACACAGTTCTTTTTTTCTGGGCATGCTCATGGTTCTTGCTGTATTGGAGACACTGGAAAGAAGAGATTGCTTCTTGCATTTTAACAGACTGTGTTTCATGGATGAGAACACTGGGCTGAATTGTCCTTCAGAAACGGAGTTAAACCCCATGTTCTGTGTCTTCCTACAAGCAAGGTTTCATTTCTGGGAAACCAAGTAAATTTTCGGCTCTTATGATTTTACACAGTTCTAGAACCCAACGCGATTATCACTATTAACTAAAGATCATTTTTGTAAGAAGAGCTGTGGTCTGTATCAGTTTCATAAGCAGAGGTGGTCCACATATGGTCCGTATGAGTAGGAAACACAGTTCCTTTTTTCTTGGCATGCTCATGGTTCTTACTGTATTGGAGACCCTGGAAAGAAGAGGAAGATACATGCCTTAAAACAGAGCATTTTTCTGGGATGAGAATTCTGGTCTTTATTTCCCTTCAGAAACAGAGTTAAACCCAAGGATCTGTGTCTTCCTACAAGCAAGAGTTCATTTCTGGTAAACCCAGTGCTTTTTGGGCTCAAATGATTTTTCGGAGTTCACGAACCCAACGCTATTCTCACTATTAACTAAAGAGCATTTATGTAAGAGGAGGTGTGGTCTGTATCAATTTCATAAGCAGAGTTGAACTACATATGGTCCGTATGAATAGGAAACACAGTTCTTTATTTCAGGCCATGCTCATTGTTATTGCTGTATTGGAGATGCTGGAAAGAAGAGCTTGCTTCTTGCATTAAAACAGGGTGTGTTTCATGGATGAGAACTCTGGTCTGGATTTTCTTCAGAAACGGAGTTAAACCCCAGGATCTGTGTCTTCCTACAAGCAAGAGTTCATTTCTGGTAAACCCATTGAATTTTGGGCTCAAATGATTTTTCGCAGTTCACGAACCCAACGCTATTCTCACTATTTACTAAAGAGCATTTATGTAAGCGTAGGTGTGGTCTGTATCAGTTACATATACAGAGTTGAACTACATATGGTCCTTATGAATAGGAAACACAGTTCTTTTTTTTCAGGCCATGCCCATTGTTCATGCTGTATTATAGACTCTGGAAAGAAGAGCTTGCTTCTTCGTTAAAACAGAGTGTGTTTCAGGGATGAGAAATCTGGTCTGGATTTCCCTTCAGAAACCAAGTTAAACCCCAAGATCTGTGTCATCCTACAAGCAAGAGTTCAGTTCTGATAAATCCAGTAAATTTCAGGCTCAAAAGATTTTTCGCAGTTCATGAACCCAACGCTATTCTCACTATGAACTGAAGAGCATTTATGTAAGTGTAGGTGTGGTCTGTATCAGTTACATAAGCAGAGTTGAACGACATATGGTCCGTATGAATTGGAAACACAGTTATTTTTTTCTGGGCATGCTCATGTTTCTTACTATATTGAGGATGCTTGAAAGAAGAGTATGATTCTTGCCTTAAAGCAGAGTGTGTTTCAGGGATGAGAACTCTGGTCTGAATTTCCCTTCAGAAACAGAGTTAAACTCCAGGATCTGAGTCTTCCTACAAGCAAGAGTTCAGTTCTGGTAAATCCAGTGAATTTTGGGCTCAAATGATTTTTCGCAGTTCACGAACCCAACATGATTCTCACTATTAACTAAGGAGCATTTATGTAAGAGGAGCTGTGGTTTGTAACAGTTTCATGAACAGAGTGGAACTATATATGGTCCATATGAGTAGGAAACCCAGTTCTTTTTTTCAGGGCATGCTCATGGTTCTTGCTGTATTTTTGACTCTGGAAAGAAGAGCTTGCTTCTTGCGTTAAAGCAGAGTGTGTTTCAGCGATGCGAACTCTGGTCTGAATTTCCCTTCAGAAACGGAGTTAAACCCCAGGATCTGTATTCCTACAAGCAAGAGTTCATTTCTGGTAAAGCAAGTGAATTTCGGGCTCAAATGATTTTTCACAGTTCACCAACCCAAACTGATTCTCACTATTAAGTAAAGAGCATTTATGTAAGAGGAGCTGTGGTTTCTTTCAGTTTCATGATCAGAGTTGAACTACATGTTGTCCGTATGAGTAGGAAACACAGTTCTTTTTTTTCTGGGCGTGCTCATGCTTCTTGCTGTATTGGAGAAGCTGGAAAGAAGAGCTTGCTTCTTGCATTAAAAGAGAGTGTGTTTCATGGATGAGACCTCTGGTCTGAATTTCCCTTCAGCAACGGAGTTAAACCCAAGGATCTGTATCTTCCTACAAGCAAGAGTTCATATCAGGTAAATCCAGTGAATTTTGGGCTCAAATGATTTTTCGCCGTTCAGGAAACCAACGCGATTCTCACTATAACTAAAGAGGATTTATGTAAGAGTTGCTGTGGTTTGAATCAGTTTCATGATCAGAGTTTAACTACATATGGATTGTATGAGTAGGAAACACAGTTCTTTTTTTCAGGCCATGCACATTGTTCTTGCTGTATTATCGACTCTGGAAAGAAGAGCTTGCTTTTCATTAAAACAGAGAGTGTTTCAGGGATGAAAACTCTGGTGTGCATTTTCTTCAGAAACGGAGTTAAACCCCAGGATCTGTGTCTTCCTACAAGAAAGATTTCATTTCTCGTTAACCCAGTTAATTTTGGGCTCAAATGATATTTCGCAGTTCACGAACCCTTCGCTATTCTCACTATTAACTAAAGAGCATTTATGTAAGAGGAGCTGTGTTTTATTTCAGTTACATAAGCAGAGTTGAACTACATATTGTCCGTAGGAATAGGAGACACAGTTCTTTTTTTCTGGGCATGCTCATGGTTCTTGCTGTATTGGAGACACTGGAAAGAAGAGATTGCTTCTTGCATTTTAACAGACTGTGTTTCATGGATGAGAACACTGGTCTGAATTGTCCTTCAGAAACGGAGTTAAACCCCATGTTCTGTGTCTTCCTACAAGCAAGGTTTCATTTCTGGGAAACCAAGTAAATTTTCGGCTCTTATGATTTTACACAGTTCTAGAACCCAACGCGATTATCACTATTAACTAAAGATCATTTTTGTAAGAAGAGCTGTGGTCTGTATCAGTTTCATAAGCAGAGGTGGTCCACATAAGGTCCGTATGAGTAGGAAACACAGTTCCTTTTTTCTTGGCATGCTCATGGTTCTTACTGTATTGGAGACCCTGGAAAGAAGAGGAAGATACATGCCTTAAAACAGAGCATTTTTCTGGGATGAGAATTCTGGTCTTTATTTCCCTTCAGAAACGGAGTTAAACCCAAGGATCTGTGTCTTCCTACAAGCAATAGTTCATTTCTGGTTATCCCTGTGAATTTTGGGCTCAAATGATATTGGCAGTTCACGAACCCAACGCTATTCTCACTATTAACTAAAGAGCATTTATGTAAGAGGAGCTGTGGTTTCTTTCAGTTTCATGACCTGAGTTGAACTACATGTTGTCCGTATGAGTAGGATACACAGTTCTTTTTTTCTGGGCATGCTCATGGTTCTTGCTGTATTGGAGACCTTGGAAAGAAGAGCTTGCTTCTTGCATTAAAACAGATTGTGTTTCATGGATGAGAACTCTGGTCTGAATTTCCCTTTCAAAACGGAATTAAACCCCAGGATCTGTGTCTTCCTACAAGCAAGAGTTCATTTCTGGTAAACCCAGTGAATTTTGGGCACAAATGATTTTTCGCAGTTCACAAACCCAACGCTATTCTCACTATTAACTAAAGAGCATTTATGTAAGAGGAGGTGTGGTCTGTATCAATTTCATAAGCAGAGTTGAACTACATATGGTCCGTATGAATAGGAAACACAGTTCTTTATTTCAGGCCATGCTCATTGTTATTGCTGTATTGGAGATGCTGGAAAGAAGAGCTTGCTTCTTGCATTAAAACAGGGTGTGTTTCATGGATGAGAACTTGGTCTGAATTACCCTTCACAAACGGAGTTAAACACCATGATCTGCGTCTTCCTACAAGCAATAGTTCATTTCTGGTTATCCCAGTGAATTTTGGGCTCAAATGATATTGGCAGTTCACGAACCCAACGCTATTCTCACTATTAACTAAAGAGCATTTATGTAAGAGGAGCTGTGGTTTCTTTCAGTTTCATGAGCTGAGTTGAACTACATGTTTTCCGTATGAGTAGGAGACACAGTTCTTTTTTTCTGGGCATGCTCATGGTTCTTTCTGTATTGGAGACCTTGGAAAGAAGAGCTTGCTTCTTGCATTAAAACAGATTGTGTTTCATGGATGAGAACTCTGGTCTGAATTTCCCTTCCAAAACGGAATTAAACCCCAGGATCTGTGTCTTCCTACAAGCAATAGTTCATTTCTGGTAAACCCAGTGAATTTTGGGCACAAATGATTTTTCGCAGTTCACGAACCCAACGCTATTCACACTATTAACTAAAGAGCATTTATGTAAGAGGAGGTGTGGTCTGTTTCAGTTTCATAAGCAGAGTTGAACTACATATGTTCCATATGAATAGGAAACACAGTTCTTTTTTTCAGGCCATGCTCATTGTTCTTGCTGTATTATAGACTCTGGGAAGAAGAGCTTGCTTTTCGTTAAAACAGAGTGTGTTTCAGGGATGAGAACTCTGGTCTGGATTTTCTTCAGAAACGGAGTTAAACCCCAGGATCTGTGTCTTCCTACAAGCAAGAGTTCATTTCTGGTAAACCCATTGAATTTTGGGCTCAAATGATTTTTCGCAGTTCACGAACCCAACGCTATTCTCACTATTTACTAAAGAGCATTTATGTAAGCGTAGGTGTGGTCTGTATCAGTTACATATACAGAGTTGAACTACATATGGTCCTTATGAATAGGAAACACAGTTCTTTTTTTTCAGGCCATGCCCATTGTTCATGCTGTATTATAGACTCTGGAAAGAAGAGCTTGCTTCTTCGTTAAAACAGAGTGTGTTTCAGGGATGAGAAATCTTGTCTGGATTTCCCTTCAGAAACCAAGTTAAACCCCAAGATCTGTGTCTTCCTACAAGCAAGAGTTCAGTTCTGATAAATCCAGTAAATTTCAGGCTCAAAAGATTTTTCGCAGTTCATGAACCCAACGCTATTCTCACTATGAACTGAAGAGCATTTATGTAAGTGTAGGTGTGGTCTGTATCAGTTACATAAGCAGAGTTGAACGACATATGGTCCGTATGAATTGGAAACACAGTTATTTTTTTCTGGGCATGCTCATGTTTCTTACTATATTGAGGATGCTTGAAAGAAGAGTATGATTCTTGCCTTAAAGCAGAGTGTGTTTCAGGGATGAGAACTCTGGTCTGAATTTCCCTTCAGAAACAGAGTTAAACTCCAGGATCTGAGTCTTCCTACAAGCAAGAGTTCAGTTCTGGTAAATCCAGTGAATTTTGGGCTCAAATGATTTTTCGCAGTTCACGAACCCAACATGATTCTCACTATTAACTAAGGAGCATTTATGTAAGAGGAGCTGTGGTTTGTAACAGTTTCATGAACAGAGTGGAACTATATATGGTCCATATGAGTAGGAAACCCAGTTCTTTTTTTCAGGGCATGCTCATGGTTCTTGCTGTATTTTTGACTCTGGAAAGAAGAGCTTGCTTCTTGCGTTAAAGCAGAGTGTGTTTCAGCGATGCGAACTCTGGTCTGAATTTCCCTTCAGAAACGGAGTTAAACCCCAGGATCTGTATTCCTACAAGCAAGAGTTCATTTCTGGTAAAGCAAGTGAATTTCGAGCTCAAATGATTTTTCACAGTTCACCAACCCAAACTGATTCTCACTATTAAGTAAAGAGCATTTATGTAAGAGGAGCTGTGGTTTCTTTCAGTTTCATGATCAGAGTTGAACTACATGTTGTCCATATGAGTAGGAAACACAGTTCTTTTTTTTCTGGGCGTGCTCATGCTTCTTGCTGTATTGGAGAAGCTGGAAAGAAGAGCTTGCTTCTTGCATTAAAAGAGAGTGTGTTTCATGGATGAGACCTCTGGTCTGAATTTCCCTTCAGCAACGGAGTTAAACCCAAGGATCTGTATCTTCCTACAAGCAAGAGTTCATATCAGGTAAATCCAGTGAATTTTGGGCTCAAATGATTTTTCGCCGTTCAGGAAACCAACGCGATTCTCACTATAACTAAAGAGGATTTATGTAAGAGTTGCTGTGGTTTGAATCAGTTTCATGATCAGAGTTTAACTACATATGGATTGTATGAGTAGGAAACACAGTTCTTTTTTTCAGGCCATGCACATTGTTCTTGCTGTATTATAGACTCTGGAAAGAAGAGCTTGCTTTTCATTAAAACAGAGAGTGTTTCAGGGATGAAAACTCTGATGTGCATTTTCTTCAGAAACGGAGTTAAACCCCAGGATCTGTGTCTTCCTACAAGAAAGATTTCATTTCTCGTTAACCCAGTTAATTTTGGGCTCAAATGATATTTCGCAGTTCACGAACCCTTCGCTATTCTCACTATTAACTAAAGAGCATTTATGTAAGAGGAGCTGTGTTTTATTTCAGTTACATAAGCAGAGTTGAACTACATATTGTCCGTAGGAATAGGAGACACAGTTCTTTTTTTCTGGGCATGCTCATGGTTCTTGCTGTATTGGAGACACTGGAAAGAAGAGATTGCTTCTTGCATTTTAACAGACTGTGTTTCATGGATGAGAACACTGGTCTGAATTGTCCTTCAGAAACGGAGTTAAACCCCATGTTCTGTGTCTTCCTACAAGCAAGGTTTCATTTCTGGGAAACCAAGTAAATTTTCGGCTCTTATGATTTTACACAGTTCTAGAACCCAACGCGATTTTCACTATTAACTAAAGATCATTTTTGTAAGAAGAGCTGTGGTCTGTATCAGTTTCATAAGCAGAGGTGGTCCACATAAGGTCCGTATGAGTAGGAAACACAGTTCCTTTTTTCTTGGCATGCTCATGGTTCTTACTGTATTGGAGACCCTGGAAAGAAGAGGAAGATACATGACTTAAAACAGAGCATTTTTCTGGGATGAGAATTCTGGTCTTTATTTCCCTTCAGAAACGGAGTTAAAACCAAGGATCTGTGTCTTCCTACAAGCAATAGTTCATTTCTGGTTATCCCAGTGAATTTTGGGCTCAAATGATATTGGCAGTTCACGAACCCAACGCTATTCTCACTATTAACTAAAGAGCATTTATGTAAGAGGAGCTGTGGTTTCTTTCAGTTTCATGAGCTGAGTTGAACTACATGTTGTCCGTATGAGTAGGAGACACAGTTCTTTTTCTCTGGGCATGCTCATGGTTCTTGCTGTATTGGAGACCTTGGAAAGAAGAGCTTGCTTCTTGCATTAAAACAGATTGTGTTTCATGGATGAGAACTCTGGTCTGAATTTCCCTTTCAAAACGGAATTAAACCCCAGGATCTGTGTCTTCCTACAAGCAAGAGTTCATTTCTGGTAAACCCAGTGAATTTTGGGCACAAATGATTTTTCGCAGTTCACGAACCCAACGCTATTCTCACTATTAACTAAAGAGCATTTATGTAAGAGGAGGTGTGGTCTGTATCAATTTCATAAGCAGAGTTGAACTACATATGGTCCGTATGAATAGGAAACACAGTTCTTTATTTCAGGCCATGCTCATTGTTATTGCTGTATTGGAGGTGCTGGAAAGAAGAGCTTGCTTCTTGCATTAAAACAGGGTGTGTTTCATGGATGAGAACTTGGTCTGAATTACCCTTCACAAACGGAGTTAAACACCATGATCTGCGTCTTCCTACAAGCAATAGTTCATTTCTGGTTATCCCAGTGAATTTTGGGCTCAAATGATATTGGCAGTTCACGAACCCAACGCTATTCTCACTATTAACTAAAGAGCATTTATGTAAGAGGAGCTGTGGTTTCTTTCAGTTTCATGAGCTGAGTTGAACTACATGTTTTCCGTATGAGTAGGAGACACAGTTCTTTTTTTCTGGGCATGCTCATGGTTCTTGCTGTATTGGAGACCTTGGAAAGAAGAGCTTGCTTCTTGCATTAAAACAGATTGTGTTTCATGGATGAGAACTCTGGTCTGAATTTCCCTTCCAAAACGGAATTAAACCCCAGGATCTGTGTCTTCCTACAAGCAATAGTTCATTTCTGGTAAACCCAGTGAATTTTGGGCACAAATGATTTTTCGCAGTTCACGAACCCAACGCTATTCACACTATTAACTAAAGAGCATTTATGTAAGAGGAGGTGTGGTCTGTTTCAGTTTCATAAGCAGAGTTGAACTACATATGGTCCATATGAATAGGAAACACAGTTCTTTTTTTCAGGCCATGCTCATTGTTCTTGCTGTATTATAGACTCTGGGAAGAAGAGCTTGCTTTTCGTTAAAACAGAGTGTGTTTCAGGGATGAGAACTCTGGTCTGGATTTTCTTCAGAAACGGAGTTAAACCCCAGGATCTGTGTCTTCCTACAAGCAAGAGTTCATTTCTGGTAAACCCATTGAATTTTGGGCTCAAATGATTTTTCGCAGTTCACGAACCCAACGCTATTCTCACTATTTACTAAAGAGCATTTATGTAAGCGTAGGTGTGGTCTGTATCAGTTACATATACAGAGTTGAACTACATATGGTCCTTATGAATAGGAAACACAGTTCTTTTTTTTCAGGCCATGCCCATTGTTCATGCTGTATTATAGACTCTGGAAAGAAGAGCTTGCTTCTTCGTTAAAACAGAGTGTGTTTCAGGGATGAGAAATCTGGTCTGGATTTCCCTTCAGAAACCAAGTTAAACCCCAAGATCTGTGTCTTCCTACAAGCAAGAGTTCAGTTCTGATAAATCCAGTAAATTTCAGGCTCAAAAGATTTTTCGCAGTTCATGAACCCAACGCTATTCTCACTATGAACTGAAGAGCATTTATGTAAGTGTAGGTGTGGTCTGTATCAGTTACATAAGCAGAGTTGAACGACATATGGTCCGTATGAATTGGAAACACAGTTATTTTTTTCTGGGCATGCTCATGTTTCTTACTATATTGAGGATGCTTGAAAGAAGAGTATGATTCTTGCCTTAAAGCAGAGTGTGTTTCAGGGATGAGAACTCTGGTCTGAATTTCCCTTCAGAAACAGAGTTAAACTCCAGGATCTGAGTCTTCCTACAAGCAAGAGTTCAGTTCTGGTAAATCCAGTGAATTTTGGGCTCAAATGATTTTTCGCAGTTCACGAACCCAACATGATTCTCACTATTAACTAAGGAGCATTTATGTAAGAGGAGCTGTGGTTTCTTTCAGTTTCATGATCAGAGTTGAACTACATGTTGTCCGTATGAGTAGGAAACACAGTTCTTTTTTTTCTGGGCGTGCTCATGCTTCTTGCTGTATTGGAGAAGCTGGAAAGAAGAGCTTGCTTCTTGCATTAAAAGAGAGTGTGTTTCATGGATGAGACCTCTGGTCTGAATTTCCCTTCAGCAACGGAGTTAAACCCAAGGATCTGTATCTTCCTACAAGCAAGAGTTCATATCAGGTAAATCCAGTGAATTTTGGGCTCAAATGATTTTTCGCCGTTCAGGAACCCAACGCGATTCTCACTATAATTAAAGAGGATTTATGTAAGAGTTGCTGTGGTTTGAATCAGTTTCATGATCAGAGTTTAACTACATATGGATTGTATGAGTAGGAAACACAGTTCTTTTTTTCTGGGATTGCTCATATATCTTACTGTATTGGAGACGCTGGATAGAAGAGGATGATTCTTGCATTAAAAGAGAGTGTGTTTCATGGATGAGAACTCTGCTCTGAATTTGCCTTCAGAAATGGAGTTAAAACCCAAGGATCAGTGTCTTCATACAAGCAAGAGTTCATTTCAGGTAAATCCAATGAATTTTGGGCTCAAATGATTTTTCGCAGTTCAGGAACCCAACGCGATTCTCACTATAACTAAAGAGAATTTATGTAAGAGGAGCTATGGTTTGAGTCAGTTTCATAATCAGAGTTTAACTACATATGGTTTGTATGAGTAGGAAACACAGTTCTTTTTTTCTGGGAATGCTCATATATCTTACTGTATTGGAGACGCTTGATAGAAGAGGATGATTCGTGCCTTAAAACAGAGTGGTTTTCAGGGTTGAGAACTCTGCTCTGAATTTGCCTTCAGAAACGGAGGTAAACCCCAGGATCTGTGTCTTCCTACAAGCAAGAATTCATTTCTTGTAAAGCAAGTGAATTTTGTGCTCAAATGATTTTTCACAGTTCACCAACCCAAACCGATTCTCACTATTAACTAAAGAGCATTTATATAAGAGGAGCTGTGTTTTATTTCAGTTACATTAGCAGAGTTGAACAACATATTGTCCGTAGGAGTAGGAGACACAGTTCTTTTTTTCTGGGCATGCTCATGGTTCTTGCTGTATTGGAGACGCTGGAAAGAAGAGATTGCTTCTTGCATTTAAACAGACTGTGTTTCATGGATGAGAACACTGGTCTGAATTGTCCTTCAGAAACGGAGTTAAACCCCTTGTTCTGTGTCTTCCTACAAGCAAGGTTTCATTTCTGGGAAACCAAGTAAATTTTCGGCTCTTATGATTTTACACAGTTCTAGAACCCAACGCGATTATCACTATTAACTAAAGATCATTTTTGTAAGAAGAGCTGTGGTCTGTATCAGTTTCATAAGCAGAGGTGGTCCACATAAGGTCCGTATGAGTAGGAAACACAGTTCCTTTTTTCTTGGCATGCTCATGGTTCTTACTGTATTGGAGACCCTGGAAAGAAGAGGAAGATACATGCCTTAAAACAGAGCATTTTTCTGGGATGAGAATTCTGGTCTTTATTTCCCTTCAGAAACGGAGTTAAACCCAAGGATCTGTGTCTTCCTACAAGCAATAGTTCATTTCTGGTTATCCCAGTGAATTTTGGGCTCAAATGATATTGGCAGTTCACGAACCCAACGCTATTCTCACTATTAACTAAAGAGCATTTATGTAAGAGGAGCTGTGGTTTCTTTCAGTTTCATGAGCTGAGTTGAACTACATGTTGTCCGTATGAGTAGGAGACACAGTACTTTTTTTCTGGGCATGCTCATGGTTCTTGCTGTATTGGAGACCTTGGAAAGAAGAGCTTGCTTCTTTCATTAAAACAGATTGTGTTTCATGGATGAGAACTCTGGTCTGAATTTCCCTTTCAAAACGGAATTAAACCCCAGGATCTGTGTCTTCCTACAAGCAAGAGTTCATTTCTGGTAAACCCAGTGAATTTTGGGCACAAATGATTTTTCGCAGTTCACGAACCCAACGCTATTCTCACTATTAACTAAAGAGCATTTATGTAAGAGGAGGTGTGGTCTGTATCAATTTCATAAGCAGAGTTGAACTACATATGGTCCGTATGAATAGGAAACACAGTTCTTTATTTCAGGCCATGCTCATTGTTATTGCTGTATTGAAGATGCTGGAAAGAAGAGCTTGCTTCTTGCATTAAAACAGGGTGTGTTTCATGGATGAGAACTTGGTCTGAATTACCCTTCACAAACGGAGTTAAACACCATGATCTGCGTCTTCCTACAAGCAATAGTTCATTTCTGGTTATCCCAGTGAATTTTGGGCTCAAATGATATTGGCAGTTCACGAACCCAACGCTATTCTCACTATTAACTAAAGAGCATTTATGTAAGAGGAGCTGTGGTTTCTTTCAGTTTCATGAGCTGAGTTGAACTACATGTTGTCCATATGAGTAGGAGACACAGTTCTTTTTTTCTGGGCATGCTCATGGTTCTTGCTGTATTGGAGACCTTGGAAAGAAGAGCTTGCTTCTTGCATTAAAACAGATTGTGTTTCATGGATGAGAACTCTGGTCTGAATTTCCCTTCCAAAACGGAATTAAACCCCAGGATCTGTGTCTTCCTACAAGCAATAGTTCATTTCTGGTAAACCCAGTGAATTTTGGGCACAAATGATTTTTCGCAGTTCACGAACCCAACGCTATTCACACTATTAACTAAAGAGCATTTATGTAAGAGGAGGTGTGGTCTGTTTCAGTTTCATAAGCAGAGTTGAACTACATATGGTCCATATGAATAGGAAACACAGTTCTTTTTTTCAGGCCATGCTCATTGTTCTTGCTGTATTATAGACTCTGGGAAGAAGAGCTTGCTTTTCGTTAAAACAGAGTGTGTTTCAGGGATGAGAACTCTGGTCTGGATTTTCTTCAGAAACGGAGTTAAACCCCAGGATCTGTGTCTTCCTACAAGCAAGAGTTCATTTCTGGTAAACCCATTGAATTTTGGGCTCAAATGATTTTTCGCAGTTCACGAACCCAACGCTATTCTCACTATTTACTAAAGAGCATTTATGTAAGCGTAGGTGTGGTCTGTATCAGTTACATATACAGAGTTGAACTACATATGGTCCTTATGAATAGGAAACACAGTTCTTTTTTTTCAGGCCATGCCCATTGTTCATGCTGTATTATAGACTCTGGAAAGAAGAGCTTGCTTCTTCGTTAAAACAGAGTGTGTTTCAGGGATGAGAAATCTGGTCTGGATTTCCCTTCAGAAACCAAGTTAAACCCCAAGATCTGTGTCTTCCTACAAGCAAGAGTTCAGTTCTGATAAATCCAGTAAATTTCAGGCTCAAAAGATTTTTCGCAGTTCATGAACCCAACGCTATTCTCACTATGAACTGAAGAGCATTTATGTAAGTGTAGGTGTGGTCTGTATCAGTTACATAAGCAGAGTTGAACGACATATGGTCCGTATGAATTGGAAACACAGTTATTTTTTTCTGGGCATGCTCATGTTTCTTACTATATTGAGGATGCTTGAAAGAAGAGTATGATTCTTGCCTTAAAGCAGAGTGTGTTTCAGGGATGAGAACTCTGGTCTGAATTTCCCTTCAGAAACAGAGTTAAACTCCAGGATCTGAGTCTTCCTACAAGCAAGAGTTCAGTTCTGGTAAATCCAGTGAATTTTGGGCTCAAATGATTTTTCGCAGTTCACGAACCCAACATGATTCTCACTATTAACTAAGGAGCATTTATGTAAGAGGAGCCTTGGTTTGTAACAGTTTCATGAACAGAGTGGAACTATATATGGTCCATATGAGTAGGAAACCCAGTTCTTTTTTTCAGGGCATGCTCATGGTTCTTGCTGTATTTTTGACTCTGGAAAGAAGAGCTTGCTTCTTGCGTTAAAGCAGAGTGTGTTTCAGCGATGCGAACTCTGGTCTGAATTTCCCTTCAGAAACGGAGTTAAACCCCAGGATCTGTATTCCTACAAGCAAGAGTTCATTTCTGGTAAAGCAAGTGAATTTCGGGCTCAAATGATTTTTCACAGTTCACCAACCCAAACTGATTCTCACTATTAACTAAAGAGCATTTATGTAAGAGGAGCTGTGGTTTCTTTCAGTTTCATGAGCAGAGTTGAACTACATGTTGTCCGTATGAGTAGGAAACACAGTTCTTTTTTTCTGGGCGTGCTCATGCTTCTTGCTGTATTGGAGAAGCTGGAAAGAAGAGCTTGCTTCTTGCATTAAAAGAGAGTGTGTTTCATGGATGAGACCTCTGGTCTGAATTTCCCTTCAGCAACGGAGTTAAACCCAAGGATCTGTATCTTCCTACAAGCAAGAGTTCATATCAGGAAAATCCAGTGAATTTTGGGCTCAAATGATTTTTCGCCGTTCAGGAACCCAACGCGATTCTCACTATAATTAAAGAGGATTTATGTAAGAGTTGCTGTGGTTTGAATCAGTTTCATGATCAGAGTTTAACTACATATGGATTGTATGAGTAGGAAACACAGTTCTTTTTTTCTGGGATTGCTCATATATCTTACTGTATTGGAGACGCTGGATAGAAGAGGAGGATTCTTGCATTAAAAGAGAGTGTGTTTCATGGATGAGAACTCTGCTCTGAATTTGCCTTCAGAAATGGAGTTAAAACCCAAGGATCAGTGTCTTCATACAAGCAAGAGTTCATTTCAGGTAAATCCAATGAATTTTGGGCTCAAATGATTTTTCGCAGTTCAGGAACCCAACGCGATTCTCACTATAACTAAAGAGAATTTATGTAAGAGGAGCTATGGTTTGAGTCAGTTTCATAATCAGAGTTTAACTACATATGGTTTGTATGAGTAGGAAACACAGTTCTTTTTTTCTGGGAATGCTCATATATCTTACTGTATTGGAGACGCTTGATAGAAGAGGATGATTTGTGCCTTAAAACAGAGTGGTTTTCAGGGTTGAGAACTCTGCTCTGAATTTGCCTTCAGAAACGGAGGTAAACCCCAGGATCTGTGTCTTCCTACAAGCAAGAATTCATTTCTTGTAAAGCAAGTGAATTTTGTGCTCAAATGATTTTTCACAGTTCACCAACCCAAACCGATTCTCACTATTAACTAAAGAGCATTTATATAAGAGGAGCTGTGTTTTATTTCAGTTACATTAGCAGAGTTGAACAACATATTGTCCGTAGGAGTAGGAGACACAGTTCTTTTTTTCTGGGCATGCTCATGGTTCTTGCTGTATTGGAGACGCTGGAAAGAAGAGATTGCTTCTTGCATTTAAACAGACTGTGTTTCATGGATGAGAACACTGGTCTGAATTGTCCTTCAGAAACGGAGTTAAACCCCTTGTTCTGTGTCTTCCTACAAGCAAGGTTTCATTTCTGGGAAACCAAGTAAATTTTCGGCTCTTATGATTTTACACAGTTCTAGAACCCAACGCGATTATCACTATTAACTAAAGATCATTTTTGTAAGAAGAGCTGTGGTCTGTATCAGTTTCATAAGCAGAGGTGGTCCACATAAGGTCCGTATGAGTAGGAAACACAGTTCCTTTTTTCTTGGCATGCTCATGGTTCTTACTGTATTGGAGACCCTGGAAAGAAGAGGAAGATACATGCCTTAAAACAGAGCATTTTTCTGGGATGAGAATTCTGGTCTTTATTTCCCTTCAGAAACGGAGTTAAACCCAAGGATCTGTGTCTTCCTACAAGCAATAGTTCATTTCTGGTTATCCCAGTGAATTTTGGGCTCAAATGATATTGGCAGTTCACGAACCCAACGCTATTCTCACTATTAACTAAAGAGCATTTATGTAAGAGGAGCTGTGGTTTCTTTCAGTTTCATGAGCTGAGTTGAACTACATGTTGTCCGTATGAGTAGGAGACACAGTTCTTTTTTTCTGGGCATGCTCATGGTTCTTGCTGTATTGGAGACCTTGGAAAGAAGAGCTTGCTTCTTGCATTAAAACAGATTGTGTTTCATGGATGAGAACTCTGGTCTGAATTTCCCTTTCAAAACGGAATTAAACCCCAGGATCTGTGTCTTCCTACAAGCAAGAGTTCATTTCTGGTAAACCCAGTGAATTTTGGGCACAAATGATTTTTCGCAGTTCACGAACCCAACGCTATTCTCACTATTAACTAAAGAGCATTTATGTAAGAGGAGGTGTGGTCTGTATCAATTTCATAAGCAGAGTTGAACTACATATGGTCCGTATGAATAGGAAACACAGTTCTTTATTTCAGGCCATGCTCATTGTTATTGCTGTATTGGAGATGCTGGAAAGAAGAGCTTGCTTCTTGCATTAAAACAGGGTGTGTTTCATGGATGAGAACTTGGTCTGAATTACCCTTCACAAACGGAGTTAAACACCATGATCTGCGTCTTCCTACAAGCAATAGTTCATTTCTGGTTATCCCAGTGAATTTTGGGCTCAAATGATATTGGCAGTTCACGAACCCAACGCTATTCTCACTATTAACTAAAGAGCATTTATGTAAGAGGAGCTGTGGTTTCTTTCAGTTTCATGAGCTGAGTTGAACTACATGTTGTCCATATGAGTAGGAGACACAGTTCTTTTTTTCTGGGCATGCTCATGGTTCTTGCTGTATTGGAGACCTTGGAAAGAAGAGCTTGCTTCTTGCATTAAAACAGATTGTGTTTCATGGATGAGAACTCTGGTCTGAATTTCCCTTCCAAAACGGAATTAAACCCCAGGATCTGTGTCTTCCTACAAGCAATAGTTCATTTCTGGTAAACCCAGTGAATTTTGGGCACAAATGATTTTTCGCAGTTCACGAACCCAACGCTATTCACACTATTAACTAAAGAGCATTTATGTAAGAGGAGGTGTGGTCTGTTTCAGTTTCATAAGCAGAGTTGAACTACATATGTTCCATATGAATAGGAAACACAGTTCTTTTTTTCAGGCCATGCTCATTGTTCTTGCTGTATTATAGACTCTGGGAAGAAGAGCTTGCTTTTCGTTAAAACAGAGTGTGTTTCAGGGATGAGAACTCTGGTCTGGATTTTCTTCAGAAACGGAGTTAAACCCCAGGATCTGTGTCTTCCTACAAGCAAGAGTTCATTTCTGGTAAACCCATTGAATTTTGGGCTCAAATGATTTTTCGCAGTTCACGAACCCAACGCTATTCTCACTATTTACTAAAGAGCATTTATGTAAGCGTAGGTGTGGTCTGTATCAGTTACATATACAGAGTTGAACTACATATGGTCCTTATGAATAGGAAACACAGTTCTTTTTTTTCAGGCCATGCCCATTGTTCATGCTGTATTATAGACTCTGGAAAGAAGAGCTTGCTTCTTCGTTAAAACAGAGTGTGTTTCAGGGATGAGAAATCTGGTCTGGATTTCCCTTCAGAAACCAAGTTAAACCCCAAGATCTGTGTCTTCCTACAAGCAAGAGTTCAGTTCTGATAAATCCAGTAAATTTCAGGCTCAAAAGATTTTTCGCAGTTCATGAACCCAACGCTATTCTCACTATGAACTGAAGAGCATTTATGTAAGTGTAGGTGTGGTCTGTATCAGTTACATAAGCAGAGTTGAACGACATATGGTCCGTATGAATTGGAAACACAGTTATTTTTTTCTGGGCATGCTCATGTTTCTTACTATATTGAGGATGCTTGAAAGAAGAGTATGATTCTTGCCTTAAAGCAGAGTGTGTTTCAGGGATGAGAACTCTGGTCTGAATTTCCCTTCAGAAACAGAGTTAAACTCCAGGATCTGAGTCTTCCTACAAGCAAGAGTTCAGTTCTGGTAAATCCAGTGAATTTTGGGCTCAAATGATTTTTCGCAGTTCACGAACCCAACATGATTCTCACTATTAACTAAGGAGCATTTATGTAAGAGGAGCCTTGGTTTGTAACAGTTTCATGAACAGAGTGGAACTATATATGGTCCATATGAGTAGGAAACCCAGTTCTTTTTTTCAGGGCATGCTCATGGTTCTTGCTGTATTTTTGACTCTGGAAAGAAGAGCTTGCTTCTTGCGTTAAAGCAGAGTGTGTTTCAGCGATGCGAACTCTGGTCTGAATTTCCCTTCAGAAACGGAGTTAAACCCCAGGATCTGTATTCCTACAAGCAAGAGTTCATTTCTGGTAAAGCAAGTGAATTTCGGGCTCAAATGATTTTTCACAGTTCACCAACCCAAACTGATTCTCACTATTAACTAAAGAGCATTTATGTAAGAGGAGCTGTGGTTTCTTTCAGTTTCATGAGCAGAGTTGAACTACATGTTGTCCGTATGAGTAGGAAACACAGTTCTTTTTTTCTGGGCGTGCTCATGCTTCTTGCTGTATTGGAGAAGCTGGAAAGAAGAGCTTGCTTCTTGCATTAAAAGAGAGTGTGTTTCATGGATGAGACCTCTGGTCTGAATTTCCCTTCAGCAACGGAGTTAAACCCAAGGATCTGTATCTTCCTACAAGCAAGAGTTCATATCAGGAAAATCCAGTGAATTTTGGGCTCAAATGATTTTTCGCCGTTCAGGAACCCAACGCGATTCTCACTATAATTAAAGAGGATTTATGTAAGAGTTGCTGTGGTTTGAATCAGTTTCATGATCAGAGTTTAACTACATATGGATTGTATGAGTAGGAAACACAGTTCTTTTTTTCTGGGATTGCTCATATATCTTACTGTATTGGAGACGCTGGATAGAAGAGGAGGATTCTTGCATTAAAAGAGAGTGTGTTTCATGGATGAGAACTCTGCTCTGAATTTGCCTTCAGAAATGGAGTTAAAACCCAAGGATCAGTGTCTTCATACAAGCAAGAGTTCATTTCAGGTAAATCCAATGAATTTTGGGCTCAAATGATTTTTCGCAGTTCAGGAACCCAACGCGATTCTCACTATAACTAAAGAGAATTTATGTAAGAGGAGCTATGGTTTGAGTCAGTTTCATAATCAGAGTTTAACTACATATGGTTTGTATGAGTAGGAAACACAGTTCTTTTTTTCTGGGAATGCTCATATATCTTACTGTATTGGAGACGCTTGATAGAAGAGGATGATTCGTGCCTTAAAACAGAGTGGTTTTCAGGGTTGAGAACTCTGCTCTGAATTTGCCTTCAGAAACGGAGGTAAACCCCAGGATCTGTGTCTTCCTACAAGCAAGAATTCATTTCTTGTAAAGCAAGTGAATTTTGTGCTCAAATGATTTTTCACAGTTCACCAACCCAAACCGATTCTCACTATTAACTAAAGAGCATTTATATAAGAGGAGCTGTGTTTTATTTCAGTTACATTAGCAGAGTTGAACAACATATTGTCCGTAGGAGTAGGAGACACAGTTCTTTTTTTCTGGGCATGCTCATGGTTCTTGCTGTATTGGAGACGCTGGAAAGAAGAGATTGCTTCTTGCATTTAAACAGACTGTGTTTCATGGATGAGAACACTGGTCTGAATTGTCCTTCAGAAACGGAGTTAAACCCCTTGTTCTGTGTCTTCCTACAAGCAAGGTTTCATTTCTGGGAAACCAAGTAAATTTTCGGCTCTTATGATTTTACACAGTTCTAGAACCCAACGCGATTATCACTATTAACTAAAGATCATTTTTGTAAGAAGAGCTGTGGTCTGTATCAGTTTCATAAGCAGAGGTGGACTACATATGGTCCGTATGAGTAGGAAACACAGTTCCTTTTTTCTTGGCATGCTCATGGTTATTACTGTATTGGAGACCCTGGAAAGAAGAGGAAGATACATGCCTTAAAACAGAGCATTTTTCATGGATGAGAATTCTGGTCTGAATTTCCCTTCAGAAACGGAGTTAAACCCCAGGATCTGTGTCTTTTTTTTGGGAATGCTCATATATCTTACTGTATTGGACACGCTGGATAGAATAGGATGATTCTTGCCTTAAAACAGATTTTTTTTTCAAGAATGAGAACTCTGCTCTGAATTTGCCTTCAGAAATGGAGTTAAAACCCAAGGATCAGTGTCTTCATACAAGCAAGAGTTCATTTCAGGTAAATCCAATGAATTTTGGGCTCAAATGATTTTTCGCAGTTCAGGAACCCAACGCGATTCTCACTATAACTAAAGAGAATTTATGTAAGAGGAGCTGTGGTTTGAGTCAGTTTCATAATCAGAGTTTAACTACATATGGTTTGTATGAGTAGGAAACACAGTTCTTTTTTTCTGGGAGTGCTCATATATCTTACTGTATTGGAGACGCTTGATAAAAGAGGATGATTCATGCCTTAAAACAGAGTGGTTTTCAGGGTTGAGAACTCTGCTCTGAATTTGCCTTCAGAAACGGAGGTAAACCCCAGGATCTGTGTCTTCCAGAAGCAAGAATTCATTTCTTGTAAAGCAAGTGAATTTTGTGCTCAAATGATTTTTCACAGTTCACCAACCCAAACCGATTCTCACTATTAACTAAAGAGCATTTATATAAGAGGAGCTGTGTTTTATTTCAGTTACATAAGCAGAGTTGAACAACATATTGTCCGTAGGAGTAGGAGACACAGTTCTTTTTTTCTGGGCATGCTCATGGTTCTTGCTCTATTGGAGACGCTGGAAAGAAGAGATTGCTTCTTGCATTTAAACAGACTGTGTTTCATGGATGAGAACACTGGTCTGAATTGTCCTTCAGAAACGGAGTTAAACCCCATGTTCTGTGTCTTCCTACAAGCAAGGTTTCATTTCTGGGAAACCAAGTAAATTTTCGGCTCTTATGATTTACACAGTTCTAGAACCCAACGCGATTATCACTATTAACTAAAGATAATTTTTGTAAGAAGAGCTGTGGTCTGTATCAGTTTCATAAGCAGAGGTGGACTACATATGGTCCGTATGAGTAGGAAACACAGTTCCTTTTTTCTTGGCATGCTCATGGTTCTTACTGTATTGGAGACCCTGGAAAGAAGAGGAAGATACATGCCTTAAAACAGAGCATTTTTCAGGGATGAGAATTCTGGTCTGAATTTCCCTTCAGAAACGGAGTTAAACCCCAGGATCTGTCTTTTTTCTGGGAATGCTCATATATCTTACTGTATTGGAGACGCTGGATAGAAGAGGATGATTCTTGCCTTAAAACAGATTTTTTTCAAGAATGAGAACTCTGCTCTGAATTTGCCTTCAGAAATGGAGTTAAAACCCAAGGATCAGTGTCTTCATACAAGCAAGAGTTCATTTCAGGTAAATCCAATGAATTTTGGGCTCAAATGATTTTTCGCAGTTCAGGAACCCAACGCGATTCTCACTATAACTAAAGAGAATTTATGTAAGAGGAGCTGTGGTTTGAGTCAGTTTCATAATCAGAGTTTAACTACATATGGTTTGTATGAGTAGGAAACACAGTTCTTTTTTTCTGGGAATGCTCATATATCTTACTGTATTGGAGACGCTTGATAGAAGAGGATGATTCGTGCCTTAAAACAGAGTGGTTTTCAGGGTTGAGAACTCTGCTCTGAATTTGCATTCAGGAACGGAGGTAAACCCCAGGATCTGTGTCTTCCTACAAGCAAGAATTCATTTCTTGTAAAGCAAGTGAATTTTGTGCTCAAATGATTTTTCACAGTTCACCAACCCAAACCGATTCTCACTATTAACTAAAGAGCATTTATATAAGAGGAGCTGTGTTTTATTTCAGTTACATAAGCAGAGTTGAACAACATATTGTCCGTAGGAGTAGGAGACACAGTTCTTTTTTTCTGGGCATGCTCATGGTTCTTGCTGTATTGGAGACGCTGGAAAGAAGAGATTGCTTCTTGCATTTAAACAGACTGTGTTTCATGGATGAGAACACTGGTCTGAATTGTCCTTCAGAAACGGAGTTAAACCCCATGTTCTGTGTCTTCCTACAAGCAAGGTTTCATTTCTGGGAAACCAAGTAAATTTTCGGCTCTTATGATTTTACACAGTTCTAGAACCCAACGCGATTATCACTATTAACTAAAGATCATTTATGTAAGAAGAGCTGTGGTCTGTATCAGTTTCATAAGCAGAGGTGGACTACATATGGTCCGTATGAGTAGGAAACACAGTTCCTTTTTTCTTGGCATGCTCATGGTTCTTACTGTATTGGAGACCCTGGAAAGAAGAGGAAGATACATGCCTTAAAACAGAGCATTTTTCAGGGATGAGAATTCTGGTCTGAATTTCCCTTCAGAAACGGAGTTAAACCCCAGGATCTGTCTTTTTTCTGGGAATGCTCATATATCTTACTGTATTGGAGACGCTGGATAGAAGAGGATGATTCTTGCCTTAAAACAGATTTTTTTCAAGAATGAGAACTCTGCTCTGAATTTGCCTTCAGAAATGGAGTTAAAACCCAAGGATCAGTGTCTTCATACAAGCAAGAGTTCATTTCAGGTAAATCCAATGAATTTTGGGCTCAAATGATTTTTCGCAGTTCAGGAACCCAACGCGATTCTCACTATAACTAAAGAGAATTTATGTAAGAGGAGCTGTGGTTTGAGTCAGTTTCATAATCAGAGTTTAACTACATATGGTTTGTATGTGTAGGAAACACAGTTCTTTTTTTCTGGGAATGCTCATATATCTTACTGTATTGGAGACGTTTGATAGAAGAGGATGATTCGTGCCTTAAAACAGAGTGGTTTTCAGGGTTGAGAACTCTGCTCTGAATTTGCCTTCAGAAACGGAGGTAAACCCCAGGATCTGTGTCTTCCTACAAGCAAGAATTCATTTCTTGTAAAGCAAGTGAATTTTGTGCTCAAATGATTTTTCACAGTTCACCAACCCAAACCGATTCTCACTATTAACTAAAGAGCATTTACATAAGAGGAGCTGTGTTTTATTTCAGTTACATTAGCAGAGTTGAACAACATATTGTCCGTAGGAGTAGGAGACACAGTTCTTTTTTTCTGGGCATGCTCATGGTTCTTGCTGTATTGGAGACGCTGGAAAGAAGAGATTGCTTCTTGCATTTAAACAGACTGTGTTTCATGGAAGAGAACACTGGTCTGAATTGTCCTTCAGAAACGGAGTGAAACCCCATGTTCTGTGTCTTCCTACAAGCAAGGTTTCATTTCTGGGAAACCAAGTAAATTTTCGGCTCTTATGATTTACACAGTTCTAGAACCCAACGCGATTATCACTATTAACTAAAGATCATTTTTGTAAGAAGAGCTGTGGTCTGTATCAGTTTCATAAGCAGAGGTGGACTACATATGGTCCGTATGAGTAGGAAACACAGTTCCTTTTTTCTTGGCATGCTCATGGTTATTACTGTATTGGAGACCCTGGAAAGAAGAGGAAGATACATGCCTTAAAACAGAGCATTTTTCAGGGATGAGAATTCTGGTCTGAATTTCCCTTCAGAAACGGAGTTAAACCCCAGGATCTGTCTTTTTTCTGGGAATGCTCATATATCTTACTGTATTGGAGACGCTGGATAGAGGAGGATGATTCTTGCCTTAAAACAGATTTTTTTCAAGAATGAGAACTCTGCTCTGAATTTGCCTTCAGAAATGGAGTTAAAACCCAAGGATCAGTGTCTTCATACAAGCAAGAGTTCATTTCAGGTAAATCCAATGAATTTTGGGCTCAAATGATTTTTCGCAGTTCAGGAACCCAACGCGATTCTCACTATAACTAAAGAGAATTTATGTAAGAGGAGCTGTGGTTTGAGTCAGTTTCATAATCAGAGTTTAACTACATATGGTTTGTATGAGTAGGAAACACAGTTCTTTTTTTCTGGGAATGCTCATATATCTTACTGTATTGGAGACGCTTGATAGAAGAGGATGATTCGTGCCTTAAAACAGAGTGGTTTTCAGGGTTGAGAACTCTGCTCTGAATTTGCATTCAGAAACGGAGGTAAACCCCAGGATCTGTGTCTTCCTACAAGCAAGAATTCATTTCTTGTAAAGCAAGTGAATTTTGTGCTCAAATGATTTTTCACAGTTCACCAACCCAAACCGATTCTCACTATTAACTAAAGAGCATTTATATAAGAGGAGCTGTGTTTTATTTCAGTTACATAAGCAGAGTTGAACAACATATTGTCCGTAGGAGTAGGAGACACAGTTCTTTTTTTCTGGGCATGCTCATGGTTCTTGCTGTATTGGAGACGCTGGAAAGAAGAGATTGCTTCTTGCATTTAAACAGACTGTGTTTCATGGATGAGAACACTGGTCTGAATTGTCCTTCAGAAACGGAGTTAAACCGCATGTTCTGTGTCTTCCTACAAGCAAGGTTTCATTTCTGGGAAACCAAGTAAATTTTCGGCTCTTATGATTTACACAGTTCTAGAACCCAACGCGATTATCACTATTAACTAAAGATCATTTATGTAAGAAGAGCTGTGGTCTGTATCAGTTTCATAAGCAGAGGTGGACTACATATGGTCCGTATGAGTAGGAAACACAGTTCCTTTTTTCTTGGCATGCTCATGGTTATTACTGTATTGGAGACCCTGGAAAGAAGAGGAAGATACATGCCTTAAAACAGAGCATTTTTCAGGGATGAGAATTCTGGTCTGAATTTCCCTTCAGAAACGGAGTTAAACCCCAGGATCTGTGTCTTTTTTTGGGAATGCTCATATATCTTACTGTATTGGAGACGCTGGATAGAAGAGGATGATTCTTGCCTTAAAACAGATTTTTTTTCAAGAATGAGAACTCTGCTCTGAATTTGCCTTCAGAAATGGAGTTAAAACCCAAGGATCAGTGTCTTCATACAAGCAAGAGTTCATTTCAGGTAAATCCAATGAATTTTGGGCTCAAATGATTTTTCGCAGTTCAGGAACCCAACGCGATTCTCACTATAACTAAAGAGAATTTATGTAAGAGGAGCTGTGGTTTGAGTCAGTTTCATAATCAGAGTTTAACTACATATGGTTTGTATGAGTAGGAAACACAGTTCTTTTTTTCTGGGAATGCTCATATATCTTACTGTATTGGAGACGTTTGATAGAAGAGGATGATTCGTGCCTTAAAACAGAGTGGTTTTCAGGGTTGAGAACTCTGCTCTGAATTTGCCTTCAGAAACGGAGGTAAACCCCAGGATCTGTGTCTTCCTACAAGCAAGAATTCATTTCTTGTAAAGCAAGTGAATTTTGTGCTCAAATGATTTTTCACAGTTCACCAACCCAAACCGATTCTCACTATTAACTAAAGAGCATTTATATAAGAGGAGCTGTGTTTTATTTCAGTTACATTAGCAGAGTTGAACAACATATTGTCCGTAGGAGTAGGAGACACAGTTCTTTTTTTCTGGGCATGCTCATGGTTCTTGCTGTATTGGAGACGCTGGAAAGAAGAGATTGCTTCTTGCATTTAAACAGACTGTGTTTCATGGATGAGAACACTGGTCTGAATTGTCCTTCAGAAACGGAGTTAAACCCCATGTTCTGTGTCTTCCTACAAGCAAGGTTTCATTTCTGGGAAACCAAGTAAATTTTCGGCTCTTATGATTTTACACAGTTCTAGAACCCAACGCGATTATCACTATTAACTAAAGATCATTTTTGTAAGAAGAGCTGTGGTCTGTATCAGTTTCATAAGCAGAGGTGGACTACATATGGTCCGTATGAGTAGGAAACACAGTTCCTTTTTTCTTGGCATGCTCATGGTTATTACTGTATTGGAGACCCTGGAAAGAAGAGGAAGATACATGCCTTAAAACAGAGCATTTTTCAGGGATGAGAATTCTGGTCTGAATTTCCCTTCAGAAACGGAGTTAAACCCCAGGATCTGTCTTTTTTCTGGGAATGCTCATATATCTTACTGTATTGGAGACGCTGGATAGAAGAGGATGATTCTTGCCTTAAAACAGATTTTTTTCAAGAATGAGAACTCTGCTCTGAATTTGCCTTCAGAAATGGAGTTAAAACCCAAGGATCAGTGTCTTCATACAAGCAAGAGTTCATTTCAGGTAAATCCAATGAATTTTGGGCTCAAATGATTTTTCGCAGTTCAGGAACCCAACGCGATTCTCACTATAACTAAAGAGAATTTATGTAAGAGGAGCTGTGGTTTGAGTCAGTTTCATAATCAGAGTTTAACTACATATGGTTTGTATGAGTAGGAAACACAGTTCTTTTTTTCTGGGAATGCTCATATATCTTACTGTATTGGAGACGCTTGATAGAAGAGGATGATTCGTGCCTTAAAACAGAGTGGTTTTCAGGGTTGAGAACTCTGCTCTGAATTTGCCTTCAGAAACGGAGGTAAACCCCAGGATCTGTGTCTTCCTACAAGCAAGAATTCATTTCTTGTAAAGCAAGTGAATTTTGTGCTCAAATGATTTTTCACAGTTCACCAACCCAAACCGATTCTCACTATTAACTAAAGAGCATTTATATAAGAGGAGCTGTGTTTTATTTCAGTTACATAAGCAGAGTTAAACAACATATTGTCCGTAGGAGTAGGAGACACAGTTCTTTTTTTCTGGGCATGCTCATGGTTCTTGCTGTATTGGAGACGCTGGAAAGAAGAGATTGCTTCTTGCATTTAAACAGACTGTGTTTCATGGATGAGAACACTGGTCTGAATTGTCCTTCAGAAACGGAGTTAAACCCCATGTTCTGTGTCTTCCTACAAGCAAGGTTTCATTTCTGGGAAACCAAGTAAATTTTCGGCTCTTATGATTTTACACAGTTCTAGAACCCAACGCGATTATCACTATTAACTAAAGATCATTTATGTAAGAAGAGCTGTGGTCTGTATCAGTTTCATAAGCAGAGGTGGACTACATATGGTCCGTATGAGTAGGAAACACAGTTCCTTTTTTCTTGGCATGCTCATGGTTATTACTGTATTGGAGACCCTGGAAAGAAGAGGAAGATACATGCCTTAAAACAGAGCATTTTTCAGGGATGAGAATTCTGGTCTGAATTTCCCTTCAGAAACGGAGTTAAACCCCAGGATCTGTGTCTTTTTTTGGGAATGCTCATATATCTTACTGTATTGGAGACGCTGGATAGAAGAGGATGATTCTTGCCTTAAAACAGATTTTTTTTCAAGAATGAGAACTCTGCTCTGAATTTGCCTTCAGAAATGGAGTTAAAACCCAAGGATCAGTGTCTTCATACAAGCAAGAGTTCATTTCAGGTAAATCCAATGAATTTTGGGCTCAAATGATTTTTCGCAGTTCAGGAACCCAACGCGATTCTCACTATAACTAAAGAGAATTTATGTAAGAGGAGCTGTGGTTTGAGTCAGTTTCATAATCAGAGTTTAACTACATATGGTTTGTATGAGTAGGAAACACAGTTCTTTTTTTCTGGGAATGCTCATATATCTTACTGTATTGGAGACGTTTGATAGAAGAGGATGATTCGTGCCTTAAAACAGAGTGGTTTTCAGGGTTGAGAACTCTGCTCTGAATTTGCCTTCAGAAACGGAGGTAAACCCCAGGATCTGTGTCTTCCTACAAGCAAGAATTCATTTCTTGTAAAGCAAGTGAATTTTGTGCTCAAATGATTTTTCACAGTTCACCAACCCAAACCGATTATCACTATTAACTAAAGATCATTTTTGTAAGAAGAGCTGTGGTCTGTATCAGTTTCATAAGCAGAGGTGGACTACATATGGTCCGTATGAGTAGGAGACACAGTTCCTTTTTTCTTGGCATGCTCATGGTTATTACTGTATTGGAGACCCTGGAAAGAAGAGGAAGATACATGCCTTAAAACAGAGCATTTTTCAGGGATGAGAATTCTGGTCTGAATTTCCCTTCAGAAACGGAGTTAAACCCCAGGATCTGTCTTTTTTCTGGGAATGCTCATATATCTTACTGTATTGGAGACGCTGGATAGAAGAGGATGATTCTTGCCTTAAAACAGATTTTTTTCAAGAATGAGAACTCTGCTCTGAATTTGCCTTCAGAAATGGAGTTAAAACCCAAGGATCAGTGTCTTCATACAAGCAAGAGTTCATTTCAGGTAAATCCAATGAATTTTGGGCTCAAATGATTTTTCGCAGTTCAGGAACCCAACGCGATTCTCACTATAACTAAAGAGAATTTATGTAAGAGGAGCTGTGGTTTGAGTCAGTTTCATAATCAGAGTTTAACTACATATGGTTTGTATGAGTAGGAAACACAGTTCTTTTTTTCTGGGAATGCTCATATATCTTATTGTATTGGAGACGCTTGATAGAAGAGGATGATTCGTGCCTTAAAACAGAGTGGTTTTCAGGGTTGAGAACTCTGCTCTGAATTTGCCTTCAGAAACGGAGGTAAACCCCAGGATCTGTGTCTTCCTACAAGCAAGAATTCATTTCTTGTAAAGCAAGTGAATTTTGTGCTCAAATGATTTTTCACAGTTCACCAACCCAAACCGATTCTCACTATTAACTAAAGAGCATTTATATAAGAGGAGCTGTGTTTTATTTCAGTTACATAAGCAGAGTTAAACAACATATTGTCCGTAGGAGTAGGAGACACAGTTCTTTTTTTCTGGGCATGCTCATGGTTCTTGCTGTATTGGAGACGCTGGAAAGAAGAGATTGCTTCTTGCATTTAAACAGACTGTGTTTCATGGATGAGAACACTGGTCTGAATTGTCCTTCAGAAACGGAGTTAAACCCCATGTTCTGTGTCTTCCTACAAGCAAGGTTTCATTTCTGGGAAACCAAGTAAATTTTCGGCTCTTATGATTTTACACAGTTCTAGAACCCAACGCGATTATCACTATTAACTAAAGATCATTTATGTAAGAAGAGCTGTGGTCTGTATCAGTTTCATAAGCAGAGGTGGACTACATATGGTCCGTATGAGTAGGAAACACAGTTCCTTTTTTCTTGGCATGCTCATGGTTATTACTGTATTGGAGACCCTGGAAAGAAGAGGAAGATACATGCCTTAAAACAGAGCATTTTTCAGGGATGAGAATTCTGGTCTGAATTTCCCTTCAGAAACGGAGTTAAACCCCAGGATCTGTGTCTTTTTTTGGGAATGCTCATATATCTTACTGTATTGGAGACGCTGGATAGAAGAGGATGATTCTTGCCTTAAAACAGATTTTTTTTCAAGAATGAGAACTCTGCTCTGAATTTGCCTTCAGAAATGGAGTTAAAACCCAAGGATCAGTGTCTTCATACAAGCAAGAGTTCATTTCAGGTAAATCCAATGAATTTTGGGCTCAAATGATTTTTCGCAGTTCAGGAACCCAACGCGATTCTCACTATAACTAAAGAGAATTTATGTAAGAGGAGCTGTGGTTTGAGTCAGTTTCATAATCAGAGTTTAACTACATATGGTTTGTATGAGTAGGAAACACAGTTCTTTTTTTCTGGGAATGCTCATATATCTTACTGTATTGGAGACGTTTGATAGAAGAGGATGATTCGTGCCTTAAAACAGAGTGGTTTTCAGGGTTGAGAACTCTGCTCTGAATTTGCCTTCAGAAACGGAGGTAAACCCCAGGATCTGTGTCTTCCTACAAGCAAGAATTCATTTCTTGTAAAGCAAGTGAATTTTGTGCTCAAATGATTTTTCACAGTTCACCAACCCAAACCGATTCTCACTATTAACTAAAGAGCATTTATATAAGAGGAGCTGTGTTTTATTTCAGTTACATTAGCAGAGTTGAACAACATATTGTCCGTAGGAGTAGGAGACACAGTTCTTTTTTTCTGGGCATGCTCATGGTTCTTGCTGTATTGGAGACGCTGGAAAGAAGAGATTGCTTCTTGCATTTAAACAGACTGTGTTTCATGGATGAGAACACTGGTCTGAATTGTCCTTCAGAAACGGAGTTAAACCCCATGTTCTGTGTCTTCCTACAAGCAAGGTTTCATTTCTGGGAAACCAAGTAAATTTTCGGCTCTTATGATTTTACACAGTTCTAGAACCCAACGCGATTATCACTATTAACTAAAGATCATTTTTGTAAGAAGAGCTGTGGTCTGTATCAGTTTCATAAGCAGAGGTGGACTACATATGGTCCGTATGAGTAGGAAACACAGTTCCTTTTTTCTTGGCATGCTCATGGTTATTACTGTATTGGAGACCCTGGAAAGAAGAGGAAGATACATGCCTTAAAACAGAGCATTTTTCAGGGATGAGAATTCTGGTCTGAATTTCCCTTCAGAAATGGAGTTAAACCCCAGGATCTGTGTCTTTTTTTGGGAATGCTCATATATCTTACTGTATTGGAGACGCTGGATAGAAGAGGATGTTTTTTGCCTTAAAACAGATTTTTTTCAAGAATGAGAACTCTGCTCTGAATTTCCTTCAGAAATGGAGTTAAAACCCAAGGATCAGTGTCTTCATACAAGCAAGAGTTCATTTCAGGTAAATCCAATGAATTTTGGGCTCAAATGATTTTTCGCAGTTCAGGAACCCAACACGATTCTCACTATAACTAAAGAGAATTTATGTAAGAGGAGCTGTGGTTTGAGTCAGTTTCATAATCAGAGTTTAACTACATATGGTTTGTATGAGTAGGAAACACAGTTCTTTTTTTCTGGGAATGCTCATATATCTTACTGTATTGGAGACGTTTGATAGAAGAGGATGATTCGTGCCTTAAAACAGAGTGGTTTTCAGGGTTGAGAACTCTGCTCTGAATTTGCCTTCAGAAACGGAGATAAACCCCAGGATCTGTGTCTTCCTACAAGCAAGAATTCATTTCTTGTAAAGCAAGTGAATTTTGTGCTCAAATGATTTTTCACAGTTCACCAACCCAAACCGATTCTCACTATTAACTAAAGAGCATTTATATAAGAGGAGCTGTGTTTTATTTCAGTTACATTAGCAGAGTTGAACAACATATTGTCCGTAGGAGTAGGAGACACAGTTCTTTTTTTCTGGGCATGCTCATGGTTCTTGCTGTATTGGAGACGCTGGAAAGAAGAGATTGCTTCTTGCATTTAAACAGACTGTGTTTCATGGATGAGAACACTGGTCTGAATTGTCCTTCAGAAACGGAGTTAAACCCCATGTTCTGTGTCTTCCTACAAGCAAGGTTTCATTTCTGGGAAACCAAGTAAATTTTCGGCTCTTATGATTTACACAGTTCTAGAACCCAACGCGATTATCACTATTAACTAAAGATCATTTTTGTAAGAAGAGCTGTGGTCTGTATCAGTTTCATAAGCAGAGGTGGACTACATATGGTCCGTATGAGTAGGAAACACAGTTCCTTTTTTCTTGGCATGCTCATGGTTCTTACTGTATTGGAGACCCTGGAAAGAAGAGGAAGATACATGCCTTAAAACAGAGCATTTTTCAGGGATGAGAATTCTGGTCTGAATTTCCCTTCAGAAACGGAGTTAAACCCCAGGATCTGTGTCTTTTTTTGGGAATGCTCATATATCTTACTGTATTGGAGACGCTGGATAGAAGAGGATGATTCTTGCCTTAAAACAGATTTTTTTTCAAGAATGAGAACTCTGCTCTGAATTTGCCTTCAGAAATGGAGTTAAAACCCAAGGATCAGTGTCTTCATACAAGCAAGAGTTCATTTCAGGTAAATCCAATGAATTTTGGGCTCAAATGATTTTTCGCAGTTCAGGAACCCAACGCGATTCTCACTATAACTAAAGAGAATTTATGTAAGAGGAGCTATGGTTTGAGTCAGTTTCATAATCAGAGTTTAACTACATATGGTTTGTATGAGTAGGAAACACAGTTCTTTTTTTCTGGGAATGCTCATATATCTTACTGTATTGGAGACGCTTGATAGAAGAGGATGATTCGTGCCTTAAAACAGAGTGGTTTTCAGGGTTGAGAACTCTGCTCTGAATTTGCCTTCAGAAACAGAGGTAAACCCCAGGATCTGTGTCTTCCTACAAGCAAGAATTCATTTCTTGTAAAGCAAGTGAATTTTGTGCTCAAATGATTTTTCACAGTTCACCAACCCAAACCGATTCTCACTATTAACTAAAGAGCATTTATATAAGAGGAGCTGTGTTTTATTTCAGTTACATAAGCAGAGTTGAACAACATATTGTCCATAGGAGTAGGAGACACAGTTCTTTTTTTCTGGGCATGCTCATGGTTCTTGCTGTATTGGAGACGCTGGAAAGAAGAGATTGCTTCTTGCATTTAAACAGACTGTGTTTCATGGATGAGAACACTGGTCTGAATTGTCCTTCAGAAACGGAGTTAAACCCCATGTTCTGTGTCTTCCTACAAGCAAGGTTTCATTTCTGGGAAACCAAGTAAATTTTCGGCTCTTATGATTTTACACAGTTCTAGAACCCAACGCGATTATCACTATTAACTAAAGATCATTTATGTAAGAAGAGCTGTGGTCTGTATCAGTTTCATAAGCAGAGGTGGACTACATATGGTCCGTATGAGTAGGAAACACAGTTCCTTTTTTTCTTGGCATGCTCATGGTTATTACTGTATTGGAGACCCTGGAAAGAAGAGGAAGATACATGCCTTAAAACAGAGCATTTTTCAGGGATGAGAATTCTGGTCTGAATTTCCCTTCAGAAACGGAGTTAAACTCCAGGATCTGTGTCTTTTTTCTGGGAATGCTCACATATCTTACTGTATTGGAGACGCTAGATAGAAGAGGATGATTCTTGCCTTAAAACAGATTTTTTTTCAAGAATGAGAACTCTGCTCTGAATTTGCCTTCAGAAATGGAGTTAAAACCCAAGGATCAGTGTCTTCATACAAGCAAGAGTTCATTTCAGGTAAATCCAATGAATTTTGGGCTCAAATGATTTTTCGCAGTTCAGGAACCCAACGCGATTCTCACTATAACTAAAGAGAATTTATGTAAGAGGTGCTGTGGTTTGAGTCAGTTTCATAATCACAGTTTAACTACATATGGTTTGTATGAGTAGGAAACACAGTTCTTTTTTTCTGGGAGTGCTCATATATCTTACTGTATTGGAGACGCTTGATAGAAGAGGATGATTCGTGCCTTAAAACAGAGTGGTTTTCAGGGTTGAGAACTCTGCTCTGAATTTGCCTTCAGAAACGGAGGTAAACCCCAGGATCTGTGTCTTCCTACAAGCAAGAATTCATTTCTTGTAAAGCAAGTGAATTTTGTGCTCAAATGATTTTTCACAGTTCACCAACCCAAACCGATTCTCACTATTAACTAAAGAGCATTTATATAAGAGGAGCTGTGTTTTATTTCAGTTACATAAGCATAGTTGAACAACATATTGTCCGTAGGAGTAGGAGACACAGTTCTTTTTTTCTGGGAATGCTCATGGTTCTTGCTGTATTGGAGACGCTGGAAAGAAGAGATTGCTTCTTGCATTTAAACAGACTGTGTTTCATGGATGAGAACACTGGTCTGAATTGTCCTTCAGAAACGGAGTTAAACCCCATGATCTGTGTCTTCCTACAAGCAAGGTTTCATTTCTGGGAAACCAAGTAAATTTTCGGCTCTTATGATTTTACACAGTTCTAGAACCCAAGGCGATTATCACTATTAACTAAAGATCATTTATGTAAGAAGAGCTGTGGTCTGTATCAGTTTCATAAGCAGAGGTGGACTACATATTGTCCGTATGAGTAGGAAACACAGTTCCTTTTTTCTTGGCATGCTCATGGTTCTTACTGTATTGGAGACCCTGGAAAGAAGAGGAAGATACATGCCTTAAAACAGAGCATTTTTCAGGGATGAGAATTCTGGTCTGAATTTCCCTTCAGAAACGGAGTTAAACCCCAGGATCTGTGTCTTCCTACAAGCAAGAGTTCATTTCTGGTAAACCCAGTGCTTTTTGGGCTCAAATGATTTTTCGCAGTTCAGGAACCCAACGCGATTCTCACTATAACTAAAGAGAATTTATGTAAGAGGAGCTATGGTTTGAGTCAGTTTCATAATCAGAGTTTAACTACATATGGTTTGTATGAGTAGGAAACACAGTTCTTTTTTTCTGGGAATGCTCATATATTTACTGTATTGGAGACGCTTGATAGAAGAGGATGATTCGTGCCTTAAAACAGAGTGGTTTTCAGGGTTGAGAACTCTGGTCTGAATTTGCCTTCAGAAATGGAGGTAAACCCCAGGATCTGTGTCTTCCTACAAGCAAGAATTCATTTCTTGTAAAGCAAGTGAATTTTGTGCTCAAATGATTTTTCACAGTTCACCAACCCAAACCGATTCTCACTATTAACTAAAGAGCATTTATATAAGAGGAGCTGTGTTTTATTTCAGTTACATAAGCAGAGTTGAACAACATATTGTCCATAGGAGTAGGAGACACAGTTCTTTTTTTCTGGGCATGCTCATGGTTCTTGCTGTATTGGAGACGCTGGAAAGAAGAGATTGCTTCTTGCATTTAAACAGACTGTGTTTCATGGATGAGAACACTGGTCTGAATTGTCCTTCAGAAACGGAGTTAAACCCCATGTTCTGTGTCTTCCTACAAGCAAGGTTTCATTTCTGGGAAACCAAGTAAATTTTCGGCTCTTATGATTTTACACAGTTCTAGAACCCAACGCGATTATCACTATTAACTAAAGATCATTTATGTAAGAAGAGCTGTGGTCTGTATCAGTTTCATAAGCAGAGGTGGACTACATATGGTCCGTATGAGTAGGAAACTCAGTTCCTTTTTTTCTTGGCATGCTCATGGTTATTACTGTATTGGAGACCCTGGAAAGAAGAGGAAGATACATGCCTTAAAACAGAGCATTTTTCAGGGATGAGAATTCTGGTCTGAATTTCCCTTCAGAAACGGAGTTAAACCCCAGGATCTGTGTCTTTTTTCTGGGAATGCTCATATATCTTACTGTATTGGAGACGCTGGATAGAAGAGGATGATTCTTGCCTTAAAACAGATTTTTTTTCAAGAATGAGAACTCTGCTCTGAATTTGCCTTCAGAAATGGAGTTAAAACCCAAGGATCAGTGTCTTCATACAAGCAAGAGTTCATTTCAGGTAAATCCAATGAATTTTGGGCTCAAATGATTTTTCGCAGTTCAGGAACCCAACGCGATTCTCACTATAACTAAAGAGAATTTATGTAAGAGGTGCTGTGGTTTGAGTCAGTTTCATAATCACAGTTTAACTACATATGGTTTGTATGAGTAGGAAACACAGTTCTTTTTTTCTGGGAGTGCTCATATATCTTACTGTATTGGAGACGCTTGATAGAAGAGGATGATTCGTGCCTTAAAACAGAGTGGTTTTCAGGGTTGAGAACTCTGCTCTGAATTTGCCTTCAGAAACGGAGGTAAACCCCAGGATCTGTGTCTTCCTACAAGCAAGAATTCATTTCTTGTAAAGCAAGTGAATTTTGTGCTCAAATGATTTTTCACAGTTCACCAACCCAAACCGATTCTCACTATTAACTAAAGAGCATTTATATAAGAGGAGCTGTGTTTTATTTCAGTTACATAAGCAGAGTTGAACAACATATTGTCCATAGGAGTAGGAGACACAGTTCTTTTTTTCTGGGCATGCTCATGGTTCTTGCTGTATTGGAGACGCTGGAAAGAAGAGATTGCTTCTTGCATTTAAACAGACTGTGTTTCATGGATGAGAACACTGGTCTGAATTGTCCTTCAGAAACGGAGTTAAACCCCATGTTCTGTGTCTTCCTACAAGCAAGGTTTCATTTCTGGGAAACCAAGTAAATTTTCGGCTCTTATGATTTTACACAGTTCTAGAACCCAACGCGATTATCACTATTAACTAAAGATCATTTATGTAAGAAGAGCTGTGGTCTGTATCAGTTTCATAAGCAGAGGTGGACTACATATGGTCCGTATGAGTAGGAAACACAGTTCCTTTTTTCTTGGCATGCTCATGGTTCTTACTGTATTGGAGACCCTGGAAAGAAGAGGAAGATACATGCCTTAAAACAGAGCATTTTTCAGGGATGAGAATTCTGGTCTGAATTTCCCTTCAGAAACGGAGTTAAACCCCAGGATCTGTGTCTTCCTACAAGCAAGAGTTCATTTCTGGTAAACCCAGTGCTTTTTGGGCTCAAATGATTTTTCGCAGTCACGAACCCAACGCTATTCTCACTATTAACTAAAGAGCATTTATGGAAGAGGAGGTGTGGTCTGTATTAATTTCATAAGCAGAGTTGAACTACATATGGTCCGTATGAATAGGTAACACAGTTCATTATTTCAGGGCATGCTCATTGTTATTGCTGTATTGGAGATGCTGGAAAGAAGAGCTTGCTTCTTGCATTAAAACAGGGTGTGTTTCATGGATGAGAACTTGGTCTGAATTACCCTTCACAAACGGAGTTAAACCCCATGATCTGTGTCTTCCTACAAGCAATAGTTCATTTCTGGTAAACCCAGTGAATTTTGGGCACAAATGATTTTTCGCAGTTCACGAACCCAACGCTATTCACACTATTAACTAAAGAGCATTTATGTAAGAGGAGGTGTGGTCTGTTTCAGTTTCATAAGCATAGTTGAACTACATATGGTCCGTATGAATAGGAAACACAGTTCTTTTTTTCAGGCCAAGGTCATTGTTCTTGCTGTATTATAGACTCTTGGAAGAAGAGCTTGCTTTTCGTTAAAACAGAGTGTGTTTCAGGGATGAGAACTCTGGTCTGGATTTTCTTCAGAAACGGAGTTAAACCCCAGGATCTGTGTCTTCCTACAAGCAAGAGTTCATTTCTGGTAAACCCATTGAATTTTGGACTCAAATGATTTTTCGCAGTTCACGAACCCAACGCTATTCTCACTATTTACTAAAGAGCATTTATGTAAGCATAGGTGTGTTTTGTATCAGTTACATATACAGAGTTGAACTACATATGGTCCTTATGAATAGGAAACACAGTTCTTTTTTTTCAGGCCATGCCCATTGTTCATGCTGTATTATAGACTCTGGAAAGAAGAGCTTGCTTCTTCGTTTAAACAGAGTGTTTTTCAGGGATGAGAACTCTGGTCTGGATTTCCCTTCAGAAACCCAGTTAAACCCCAAGATCTGTGTCTTCCTACAAGAAAGAGTTCAGTTCTGGTAGATCCAGTAAATTTTAGGCTCAAATGATTTTTCGCAGTTCATGAACCCAACGCTATTCTCACTATTAACTAAAGAGCATTTATGTAAGTTTAGGTGTGGTCTGTATTAGTTACATAAGCGGAGTTGAACGACATATGGTCCGTATGAATTGGAAACACAGTTCTTTTTTTCTGGGCATGCTCATGTTTCTTACTATATTGAGGATGCTGGAAAGAAGAGGATGATTCTTGCCTTAAAGCAGAGTGTGTTTCTGGGATGAGAACTCTGGTCTGAATTTCCCTTCAGAAACAGAGTTAAACCCCAGGATATGAGTCTTCCTACAAGCAAGAGTTCAGTTCTGGTAAATCCAGTGAATTTTTGGGCTCAAATGATTTTTCGCAGTTCACGAACCCAACATGATTCTCACTATTAACTGAGGAGCAATTATGTAAGAGGAGCTGTGGTTTGTAACAGTTTCATGAACAGAGTGGAACTACATATGGTCCATATGAGTAGGAAACCCAGTTCTTTTTTTCAGGGCATGCTCATGGTTCTTGCTGTATTTTTGACTCTGGAATAAAGAGCTTGCTTCTTTCGTTAAAGCAGAGTGTGTTTCAGGGATGAGATCTCTGGTCTGAATTTCCCTTCAGAAACACAGTTAAACCCCAGGATCTGTATTCCGACAAGCAAGAGTTCATTTCTGGGAAACCAAGTAAATTTTCGGCTCTTATGATTTTACACAGTTCTAGAACCCAACGCGATTATCACTATTAACTAAAGATCATTTTTGTAAGAAGAGCTGTGGTCTGTATCAGTTTCATAAGCAGAGGTGGACTACATATGGTCCGTATGAGTAGGAAACACAGTTCCTTTTTTCTTGGCATGCTCATGGTTATTACTGTATTGGAGACCCTGGAAAGAAGAGGAAGATACATGCCTTAAAACAGAGCATTTTTCAGGGATGAGAATTCTGGTCTGAATTTCCCTTCAGAAACGGAGTTAAACCCCAGGATCTGTGTCTTTTTTTGGGAATGCTCATATATCTTACTGTATTGGACACGCTGGATAGAAGAGGATGATTCTTGCCTTAAAACAGATTTTTTTTCAAGAATGAGAACTCTGCTCTGAATTTGCCTTCAGAAATGGAGTTAAAACCCAAGGATCAGTGTCTTCATACAAGCAAGAGTTCATTTCAGGTAAATCCAATGAATTTTGGGCTCAAATGATTTTTCGCAGTTCAGGAACCCAACGCGATTCTCACTATAACTAAAGAGAATTTATGTAAGAGGAGCTATGGTTTGAGTCAGTTTCATAATCAGAGTTTAACTACATATGGTTTGTATGAGTAGGAAACACAGTTCTTTTTTTCTGGGAATGCTCATATATTTACTGTATTGGAGACGCTTGATAGAAGAGGATGATTCGTGCCTTAAAACAGAGTGGTTTTCAGGGTTGAGAACTCTGCTCTGAATTTGCCTTCAGAAACGGAGGTAAACCCCAGGATCTGTGTCTTCCTACAAGCAAGAATTCATTTCTTGTAAAGCAAGTGAATTTTGTGCTCAAATGATTTTTCACAGTTCACCAACCCAAACCGATTCTCACTATTAACTAAAGAGCATTTATATAAGAGGAGCTGTGTTTTATTTCAGTTACATAAGCAGAATTGAACAACATATTGTCTGTAGGAGTAGGAGACACAGTTCTTTTTTTCTGGGCATGCTCATGGTTCTTGCTGTATTGGAGATGCTGGAAAGAAGAGCTTGCTTCTTGCATTTAAACAGACTGTGTTTCATGGATGAGAACACTGGTCTGAATTGTCCTTCAGAAACGGAGTTAAACCCCCATGTTCTCTGTCTTCCTACAAGCAAGGTTTCATTTCTGGGAAACCAAGTAAATTTTCGGCTCTTATGATTTTACACAGTTCCAGAACCCAACGCTATTCTCACTATTAACTAAAGAGCATTTATGTAAGAGGAGGTGTGGTCTGTATCAATTTCATAAACAGAGTTGAAGTACATATGGTCCGTATGAATAGGAAACACAGTTCTTTATTTCAGGCCATGCTCATTGTTATTGCTGTATTGGTGATACTGGAAAGAAGAGCTTGCTTCTTGCATTAAAACAGGGTGTGTTTCATGGAAGAGAACTTGGTCTGAATTACCCTTCACAAACGGAGTTAAACCCCATGATCTGTGTCTTCCTACTAGCAAGAGTTCATTTCTGGTAATCCCAGTGAATTTTGGGCTCAAATGATTTTGGCAGTTCACGAACCCAACGCTATTCTCACTATTAACTAAAGAGCATTTATGTAAGTGTAGGTGTGGTCTGTATCAGTTACATAAGCGGATTTGAACGACATATGGTCCGTATGAATTGGAAACACAGTTCTTTTTTTCTGGGCAGGCTCATGTTTCTTACTATATTGAGGATGCTGGAAAGAAGAGGATGATTCTTGCCTTAAAGCAGAGTGTGTTTCAGGGATGAGAACTGTGGTCTGAATTTCCCTTCAGAAACAGAGTTAAACCCCAGGATCTGAGTCTTCCTACAAGCAAGAGTTCAGTTCTGGTAAATCCAGTGAATTTTGGGCTCAAATGATTTTTCACAGTTCACCAACCCAAACTGATTCTCACTATTAACTAAAGAGCATTTATGTAAGAGGAGCTGTGGTTTCTTTCAATTTCATGAGCAGAGTTGAACTACATGTTGTCCGTATGAGTAGGAGACACAGTTCTTTTTTTCTGGGCATGCTCATGGTTCTTGCTGTATTGGAGACCTCGGAAAGAAGAGCTTGCTTCTTGCATTAAAACAGATTGTGTTTCATGGATGAGAACTCTGGTCTGAATTTCCCTTTCAAAACGGAATTAAACCCCAGTATTGTGTCTTCCTTCAAGCAATAGTTCATTTCTGGTAAACCCAGTGAATTTTGGGCACAAATGATTTTTCGCAGTTCACGAACCCAACGCTATTCACACTATTAACTAAAGAGCATTTATGTAAGAGGAGGTGTGGTCTGTTTCAGTTTCATAAACAGAGTTGAACTACATATTGACCGTATGAATAGGAAACACAGTTCTTTATTTCAGGCCATGCTCATTGTTCTTGCTGTATTATAGACTCTAGGAAGAAGAGCTTGCTTCTTGCGTTAAAACAGAATGTGTTTCAGAGATGAGAACTCTGGTCTGAATTTGCCTTCAGAAACGGAGTTAAACCCCAGCATCTGTGTCTTCCAAACAGCAAGAGTTCATTTCTGGTAAACAAAGTGAATTTTCGGCTCAAATGACTTTACACAGTTCTAAAATCCAACGCGATTATCACTATTAACTAAAGAGCATTTATGTAAGAGGAGCTGTGGTCTGTATCATTTCATAAGCAGAGTTGAACTACATATTGTGCATATGAGTAGGAAACACAGTTCTTTTCTTCTGGGCGTGCTCATGGTTCTTACTGTATTGGAGAAGCTGGAAAGAAGAGGATGATTCTTGCCTTATAACAGAGTTTTTTCATGGATGAGAACTCTGGTCTGAATTTGCCTTCAGAAACGGAGTTAAACCCCAGGGTCTGTGTCTTCCTACAAGCAAGAGTTCATTTCCTGGAAACCCAGTGAATTTTGGGCTCAAATATTTTTCGCAGTTCACAAACCCAATGCTATTCTCACTATTAACTAAAGAGTTTTTATGTAAGAGGAGGTGTGGTCTGTATCAGTTTCATAAGCAGAGTAGAACTACATATGGTCCGTATGAATAGGAAACATAGTTCTTTTCTTCTGGGCGTGCTCATGGTTCTTACTGTATTGGAGAAGCTGGAAAGAAGAGGATGATTCTTGCCTTATAACAGAGTTTTTTTCATTGATGAGAACACTGGTCTGAATTGTCCTTCAGAAACGGAGTTAAACCCCATGTTCTGTGTCTTCCTACAAGCAAGGTTTCATTTCTGGGAAACCAAGTAAATTTTTGGCTCTTATGATTTAACACAGTTCTAGAACCCAACGCGATTATCACTATTAACTAAAGATCATTTATGTAAGAAGAGCTGTGGTCTTTATCAGTTTCATAAGCAGAGGTGGACTACATATGGTCCGTATGAGTAGGAAACACAGTTCCTTTTTTCTTGGCATGCTCATGGTTCTTACTGTATTGGAGACCCTGGAAAGAAGAGGAAGATACATGCCTTAAAACAGAGCATTTTTCAGGGATGAGAATTCTGGTCTGAATTTCTCTTCGGAAACGGAGTTAAACCCCAGGATCTGTGTCTTCCTACAAGCAAGAGTTCATTTCTGGTAAACCCAGTGCTTTTTGGGCTCAAATGATTTTTCGCAGTTCACGAACCCAACGCTATTCTCACTATTAACTAAAGAGCATTTATGTAAGAGGAGGTGTGGTCTGTATCAATTTCATAAACAGAGTTGAACTACATATGGTCCGTATGAATAGGAAACACAGTTCTTTATTTCAGGCCATGCTCATTGTTATCGCTGTATTTGAGACGCTGGAGAGAAGAGCTTGCTTCTTGCATTAAAACAGGGTGTGTTTCATGGATGAGAACTTGGTCTGAATTTCCCTTCACAAACGGAGTTAAATCCCATGATCTGTGTCTTCCTACAAGCAAGAGTTCATTTCAGGTAAATCCAGTGAATTTTGGGCTCAAATGATTTTGGCAATTCATGAACCCAACGCTATTCTCACTATTAACTAAAGAGCATTTATGTAAGAGGAGGTGTGGTCTGTATCAGTTTCATAAGCAGAGTTGAACTACATATGGTATGTATGATTAGGAAACTCAGTTCTTTTTTTCAGGGAATGCTCATGCTTCTTGCTGTATTATAGACTCTGGAAAGAAGAGCTTGCTTTTCGTTAAAACAGAGTGTGTTTCAGGGATGAGAATTCTGGTGTGGATTTTCTTCAGAAACGGAGTTAAACCCCAGGATCTGTGTCTTCCTACAAGAAAGATTTCATTTCTCGTTAACCCAGTTAATTTTGGGCTCAAATGATTTTTCGCAGTTCACGAACCCTACGCTATTCTCACTATTAACTAAAGAGCATTTATGTAAGAGGAGCTGTGTTTTAATTCAGTTACATAAGCAGAGTTAAACTACATATTGTCCGTAGGAGTAGGAGACACAGTTTTTTTTTCTGGCCATGCTCATGGTTCTTGCTGTATTGGAGACGCTGGAAAGAAGAGATTGCTTCTTGCATTTAAACAGACCGTGTTTCATGGATGAGAACACTGGTCTAAATTGTCCTTCAGAAACGGAGTTAAACCCCAGGATCTGTGTCTTCCTACAAGCAAGAGTTCATTTCTGGCAATCCTAGGGAATTTTGGGATTAAATGATTTTTCACGTTTACGAACCCAACATGATTCTCACTATTAACTACAGAGCATTTATGTAAGAGGAACTGTGGTTTATTACAGTTTCAAAAGCAGAGTTGAACTACATATGGTTCATATGAGTAGGAAACACAGTTCTTTTTTCTGGGCGTGCTCATGGATCTTGCTGTATTTTTAAATCTGGAAAGAAGAGCTTGCTTCTTGCGGGAAAACAGACTGTGTTTCATGGATGAGAACACAGGACTGAATTGTCCTTCAGAAACGGAGTTAAACCCCATGTTCTGTGTCTTCCTAGAAGCAAGTTTTCAATTCTGGTAAACCAAGTAAATTTTTGGCTCAAATGATTTTACACAGTTCTAGAACCCAACGCGATTAACACTATTAAATAAGATCATTTATGTAAGAAGAGCTGTGGTGTGAATCAGTTTCATAAGCAGAGGTGGACTACATATGGTCCGTATGAGTAGGAAACACAGTTCCTTTTTTCTTGGCATGCTCATGGTTATTACTGTATTGGAGACCCTGGAAAGAAGAGGAAGATACAAGCCTTAAAACAGAGCATTTTTCAGGGATGAGAATTCACGTCTGAATTTCCCTTCAGAAATGGAGTTAAACCCCAGGATCTTTGTCTTCCTACAAGCAAGAGTTCATTTCTGGTAAACCCAGTGCTTTTTGGGCTCAAATGATTTTTCGCAGTTCACGAACCAAACGCTATTCTCACTATTAACTAAAGAGCATTTATGTAAGAGGAGGTGTGGTCTGTATCAATTTCATAAGCAGAGTTGAACTACATATGGTCCGTATGAATAGGGAACACAGTTCTTTATTTCAGGCCATGCTCATTGTCATTGCTGTATTGGAGATGCTGGAAAGAAGAGCTTGCTTCTTGCATTAATACAGGGTGTGTTTCATGGATGAGAACTTGGTCTGAATTACCCTTCACAAACGGAGTTAAACCCCATGATCTGTGTCTTCCTACAAGCAAGAGTTCATTTCTGGTAATCCCAGTGAATTTTGGGCTCAAATGATTTTGGCAGTTCACGAACCCAACGCTATTCTCACTATTAACTAAAGAGCATTTATGTAAGAGGAGGTGTGGTCTGTATCAGTTTCATAAGCATAGTTGAACTACATATGGTCCGTATGAATAGGAAACACAGTTCTTTTTTTCAGGGCATGCTCATGATTCTTGCTGTATTGGAGACGCTGGAAAGAGGAGCTTGCTTCTTGCATTAAAAGAGAGTGTGTTTCATGGATGAGACCTCTGGTCTGAATTTCCCTTCAGCAATGGAGTTAAACCCAAGGATCTGTGTCTTCCTACAAGCAAGAGTTCACTACAGGTAAACCCAGTGAATTCTGGGCTGAAAAGATTTTTCACTGTTCACCAACCCAAACAGATTCTCACTATTAACTAAAGAGCATTTATGTAAGAGGAGCTGTGGTTTATTTCAGTTACATAAGCAGTGTTGAACTACATATTGTCCGTAGGAGTAGGAGACACAGTTATTTTATTCTAGGCATGCTCATCATTCTTGCTGTATTGGAGACGCTGGAAAGAAGAGCTTGCTTCTTGCATTTAAACAGACTGTGTTTCATGGATGAGAACACTGGTCTGAATTGCCCTTCAGAATCAGTGTTAAACCCCATGTTCTGTGTCTTCCTACAAGCAAGTTTTCATTTCTGGGAAACCAAGTAAATTTTCGGCTCAAATGATTTTACGCAGTTCTAGAACCCAACGCGATTATCACCATTAACTAAAGATCATTTATGTAAGAAGAGCTGTGGTGTGTATCAGTTTCATAAGCAGAGGTGGACTACATATGGTCCTTATGAGTAGGAAACACAGTTCCTTTTTTCTTGGCATGCTCATGGTTCTTACTGTATTGGAGACCCTGGAAAGAAGAGGAAGATACATGCCTTAAAACAGAGCATTTTTCAGGGATGAGAATTCACGTCTGAATTTCCCTTCAGAAATGGAGTTAAACCCCAGGATCTTTGTCTTCCTACAAGCAAGAGTTCATTTCTGGTAAACCCAGTGCTTTTTGGGCTCAAATGATTTTTCGCAGTTCACGAACCAAACGCTATTCTCACTATTAACTAAAGAGCATTTATGTAAGAGGAGGTGTGGTCTGTATCAATTTCATAAGCAGAGTTGAACTACATATGGTCCGTATGAATAGGAAACACAGTTCTTTATTTCAGGCCATGCTCATTGTCATTGCTGTATTGGAGATGCTGGAAAGAAGAGCTTGCTTCTTGCATTAATACAGGGTGTGTTTCATGGAAGAGAACTTGGTCTGAATTACCCTTCACAAACGGAGTTAAACCCCATGATCTGTGTCTTCCTACAAGCAAGAGTTCATTTCTGGTAATCCCAGTGAATTTTGGGCTCAAATGATTTTGGCAGTTCACGAACCCAATGCTATTCTCACTATTAACTAAAGAGCATTTATGTAAGAGGAGGTGTGGTCTGTATCAGTTTCATAAGCATAGTTGAACTACATATGGTCCGTATGAATAGGAAACACAGTTCTTTTTTTTCAGGGCATGCTCATGATTCTTGCTGTATTGGAGATGCTGGAAAGAAGAGCTTGCTTCTTGCATTAAAAGAGAGTGTGTTTCATGGATGAGACCTCTGGTCTGAATTTCCCTTCAGCAATGGAGTTAAACCCAAGGATCTGTGTCTTCCTACAAGCAAGAGTTCATTACAGGTAAACCCAGTGAATTCTGGGCTGAAAAGATTTTTCACTGTTCACCAACCCAAACAGATTCTCACTATTAACTAAAGAGCATTTATGTAAGAGGAGCTGTGGTTTATTTCAGTTACATAAGCAGTGTTGAACTACATATTGTCCGTAGGAGTAGGAGACACAGTTATTTTATTCTAGGCATGCTCATCGTTCTTGCTGTATTGGAGACGCTGGAAAGAAGAGCTTGCTTCTTGCATTTAAACAGACTGTGTTTCATGGATGAGAACACTGGTCTGAATTGTCCTTCAGAAACAGAGTTAAACCCCATGTTCTGTGACTTCCTACAAGCAAGTTTTCATTTCTGGGAAACCAAGTAAATTTTCGGCTGAAATGATTTTACGCAGTTCTAGAACCCAACGCGATTATCACTATTAACTAAAGATCATTTATGTAAGAAGAGCTGTGGTGTGTATCAGTTTCATAAGCAGAGGTGGACTACATATGGTCCTTATGAGTAGGAAACACAGTTCCTTTTTTCGTGGCATGCTCATGGTTCTTACTGTATTGGAAACCCTGGAAAGAAGAGGAAGATACATGCCTTAAAACAGAGCATTTTTCAGGGATGAGAATTCTGGTCTGAATTTCCCTTCAGAAATGGAGTTAAACCCCAGGATCTTTGTCTTCCTACAAGCAAGAGTTCATTTCTGGTAAACCCAGTGCTTTTTGGGCTCAAATGATTTTTCGCAGTTCACGAACCAAACGCTATTCTCACTATTAACTAAAGAGCATTTATGTAAGAGGAGGTGTGGTCTGTATCAATTTCATAAGCAGAGTTGAACTACATATGGTCCGTATGAATAGGAAACACAGTTCTTTATTTCAGGCCATGCTCATTGTTATTGCTGTATTGGAGATGCTGGAAAGAAGAGCTTGCTTCTTGCATTAAAACAGGGTGTGTTTCATGGATGAGAACTTGGTCTGAATTACCCTTCACAAACGGAGTTAAACCCCATGATCTGTGTCTTCCTACAAGCAAGAGTTCATTTCTGGTAATCCCAGTGAATTTTGGGCTGAAATGATTTTGGCAGTTCACGAACCCAACGCTATTCTCACTATTAACTAAAGAGCATTTATGTAAGAGGAGGTGTGGTCTGTATCAGTTTCATAAGCATAGTTGAACTACATATGGTCCGTATGAATAGGAAACACAGTTCTTTTTTTCAGGGCATGCTCATGATTCTTGCTGTATTGGAGACGCTGGAAAGAAGAGCTTGCTTCTTGCATTAAAAGAGAGTGTGTTTCATGGATGAGACCTCTGGTCTGAATTTCCCTTCAGCAATGGAGTTAAACCCAAGGATCTGTGTCTTCCTACAAGCAAGAGTTCATTACAGGTAAACCCAGTGAATTCTGGGCTGAAAAGATTTTTCACTGTTCACCAACCCAAACAGATTCTCACTATTAACTAAAGAGCATTTATGTAAGAGCAGCTGTGGTTTATTTCAGTTACATAAGCAGTGTTGAACTACATATTGTCCGTAGGAGTAGGAGACACAGTTATTTTATTCTAGGCATGCTCATCATTCTTGCTGTATTGGAGACGCTGGAAAGAAGAGCTTGCTTCTTGCATTTAAACAGACTGTGTTTCATGGATGAGAACACTGGTCTGAATTGCCCTTCAGAATCAGAGTTAAACCCCATGTTCTGTGTCTTCCTACAAGCAAGTTTTCATTTCTGGGAAACCAAGTAAATTTTCGGCTCAAATGATTTTACACAGTTCTAGAACCCAACGCGATTATCACCATTAACTAAAGATCATTTATGTAAGAAGAGCTGTGGTGTGTATCAGTTTCATAAGCAGAGGTGGACTACATATGGTCCTTATGAGTAGGAAACACAGTTCCTTTTTTCTTGGCATGCTCATGGTTCTTACTGTATTGGAGACCCTGGAAAGAAGAGGAAGATACATGCCTTAAAACAGAGCATTTTTCAGGGATGAGAATTCACGTCTGAATTTCCCTTCAGAAATGGAGTTAAACCCCAGGATCTTTGTCTTCCTACAAGCAAGAGTTCATTTCTGGTAAACCCAGTGCTTTTTGGGCTCAAATGATTTTTCGCAGTTCACGAACCAAACGCTATTCTCACTATTAACTAAAGAGCATTTATGTAAGAGGAGGTGTGGTCTGTATCAATTTCATAAGCAGAGTTGAACTACATATGGTCCGTATGAAAAGGAAACACAGTTCTTTATTTCAGGCCATGCTCATTGTCATTGCTGTATTGGAGATGCTGGAAAGAAGAGCTTGCTTCTTGCATTAATACAGGGTGTGTTTCATGGAAGAGAACTTGGTCTGAATTACCCTTCACAAACGGAGTTAAACCCCATGATCTGTGTCTTCCTACAAGCAAGAGTTCATTTCTGGTAATCCCAGTGAATTTTGGGCTCAAATGATTTTGGCAGTTCACGAACCCAATGCTATTCTCACTATTAACTAAAGAGCATTTATGTAAGAGGAGGTGTGGTCTGTATCAGTTTCATAAGCATAGTTGAACTACATATGGTCCGTATGAATAGGAAACACAGTTCTTTTTTTTCAGGGCATGCTCATGATTCTTGCTGTATTGGAGACGCTGGAAAGAAGAGCTTGCTTCTTGCATTAAAAGAGAGTGTGTTTCATGGATGAGACCTCTGGTCTGAATTTCCCTTCAGCAATGGAGTTAAACCCAAGGATCTGTGTCTTCCTACAAGCAAGAGTTCATTACAGGTAAACCCAGTGAATTCTGGGCTGAAAAGATTTTTCACTGTTCACCAACCCAAACAGATTCTCACTATTAACTAAAGAGCATTTATGTAAGAGGAGCTGTGGTTTATTTCAGTTACATAAGCAGTGTTGAACTACATATTGTCCGTAGGAGTAGGAGACACAGTTATTTTATTCTAGGCATGCTCATCGTTCTTGCTGTATTGGAGACGCTGGAAAGAAGAGCTTGCTTCTTGCATTTAAACAGACTGTGTTTCATGGATGAGAACACGGGTCTGAATTGTCCTTCAGAAACAGAGTTAAACCCCATGTTCTGTGACTTCCTACAAGCAAGTTTTCATTTCTGGGAAACCAAGTAAATTTTCGGCTGAAATGATTTTACGCAGTTCTAGAACCCAACGCGATTATCACTATTAACTAAAGATCATTTATGTAAGAAGAGCTGTGGTGTGTATCAGTTTCATAAGCAGAGGTGGACTACATATGGTCCTTATGAGTAGGAAACACAGTTCCTTTTTTCTTGGCATGCTCATGGTTCTTACTGTATTGGAAACCCTGGAAAGAAGAGGAAGATACATGCCTTAAAACAGAGCATTTTTCAGGGATGAGAATTCTGGTCTGAATTTCCCTTCAGAAATGGAGTTAAACCCCAGGATCTTTGTCTTCCTACAAGCAAGAGTTCATTTCTGGTAAACCCAGTGCTTTTTGGGCTCAAATGATTTTTCGCAGTTCACGAACCAAACGCTATTCTCACTATTAACTAAAGAGCATTTATGTAAGAGGAGGTGTGGTCTGTATCAATTTCATAAGCAGAGTTGAACTACATATGGTCCGTATGAATAGGAAACACAGTTCTTTATTTCAGGCCATGCTCATTGTTATTGCTGTATTGGAGATGCTGGAAAGAAGAGCTTGCTTCTTGCATTAAAACAGGGTGTGTTTCATGGATGAGAACTTGGTCTGAATTACCCTTCACAAACGGAGTTAAACCCCATGATCTGTGTCTTCCTACAAGCAAGAGTTCATTTCTGGTAATCCCAGTGAATTTTGGGCTGAAATGATTTTGGCAGTTCACGAACCCAACGCTATTCTCACTATTAACTAAAGAGCATTTATGTAAGAGGAGGTGTGGTCTGTATCAGTTTCATAAGCATAGTTGAACTACATATGGTCCGTATGAATAGGAAACACAGTTCTTTTTTTCAGGGCATGCTCATGATTCTTGCTGTATTGGAGACGCTGGAAAGAAGAGCTTGCTTCTTGCATTAAAAGAGAGTGTGTTTCATGGATGAGACCTCTGGTCTGAATTTCCCTTCAGCAATGGAGTTAAACCCAAGGATCTGTGTCTTCCTACAAGCAAGAGTTCATTACAGGTAAACCCAGTGAATTCTGGGCTGAAAAGATTTTTCACTGTTCACCAACCCAAACAGATTCTCACTATTAACTAAAGAGCATTTATGTAAGAGCAGCTGTGGTTTATTTCAGTTACATAAGCAGTGTTGAACTACATATTGTCCGTAGGAGTAGGAGACACAGTTATTTTATTCTAGGCATGCTCATCGTTCTTGCTGTATTGGAGACGCTGGAAAGAAGAGCTTGCTTCTTGCATTTAAACAGACTGTGTTTCATGGATGAGAACACGGGTCTGAATTGCCCTTCAGAATCAGAGTTAAACCCCATGTTCTGTGTCTTCCTACAAGCAAGTTTTCATTTCTGGGAAACCAAGTAAATTTTCGGCTCAAATGATTTTACGCAGTTCTAGAACCCAACGCGATTATCACCATTAACTAAAGATCATTTATGTAAGAAGAGCTGTGGTGTGTATCAGTTTCATAAGCAGAGGTGGACTACATATGGTCCTTATGAGTAGGAAACACAGTTCCTTTTTTCTTGGCATGCTCATGGTTCTTACTGTATTGGAGACCCTGGAAAGAAGAGGAAGATACATGCCTTAAAACAGAGCATTTTTCAGGGATGAGAATTCACGTCTGAATTTCCCTTCAGAAATGGAGTTAAACCCCAGGATCTTTGTCTTCCTACAAGCAAGAGTTCATTTCTGGTAAACCCAGTGCTTTTTGGGCTCAAATGATTTTTCGCAGTTCACGAACCAAACGCTATTCTCACTATTAACTAAAGAGCATTTATGTAAGAGGAGGTGTGGTCTGTATCAATTTCATAAGCAGAGTTGAACTACATATGGTCCGTATGAAAAGGAAACACAGTTCTTTATTTCAGGCCATGCTCATTGTCATTGCTGTATTGGAGATGCTGGAAAGAAGAGCTTGCTTCTTGCATTAATACAGGGTGTGTTTCATGGAAGAGAACTTGGTCTGAATTACCCTTCACAAACGGAGTTAAACCCCATGATCTGTGTCTTCCTACAAGCAAGAGTTCATTTCTGGTAATCCCAGTGAATTTTGGGCTCAAATGATTTTGGCAGTTCACGAACCCAATGCTATTCTCACTATTAACTAAAGAGCATTTATGTAAGAGGAGGTGTGGTCTGTATCAGTTTCATAAGCATAGTTGAACTACATATGGTCCGTATGAATAGGAAACACAGTTCTTTTTTTTCAGGGCATGCTCATGATTCTTGCTGTATTGGAGACGCTGGAAAGAAGAGCTTGCTTCTTGCATTAAAAGAGAGTGTGTTTCATGGATGAGACCTCTGGTCTGAATTTCCCTTCAGCAATGGAGTTAAACCCAAGGATCTGTGTCTTCCTACAAGCAAGAGTTCATTACAGGTAAACCCAGTGAATTCTGGGCTGAAAAGATTTTTCACTGTTCACCAACCCAAACAGATTCTCACTATTAACTAAAGAGCATTTATGTAAGAGGAGCTGTGGTTTATTTCAGTTACATAAGCAGTGTTGAACTACATATTGTCCGTAGGAGTAGGAGACACAGTTATTTTATTCTAGGCATGCTCATCGTTCTTGCTGTATTGGAGACGCTGGAAAGAAGAGCTTGCTTCTTGCATTTAAACAGACTGTGTTTCATGGATGAGAACACGGGTCTGAATTGTCCTTCAGAAACAGAGTTAAACCCCATGTTCTGTGACTTCCTACAAGCAAGTTTTCATTTCTGGGAAACCAAGTAAATTTTCGGCTGAAATGATTTTACGCAGTTCTAGAACCCAACGCGATTATCACTATTAACTAAAGATCATTTATGTAAGAAGAGCTGTGGTGTGTATCAGTTTCATAAGCAGAGGTGGACTACATATGGTCCTTATGAGTAGGAAACACAGTTCCTTTTTTCTTGGCATGCTCATGGTTCTTACTGTATTGGAAACCCTGGAAAGAAGAGGAAGATACATGCCTTAAAACAGAGCATTTTTCAGGGATGAGAATTCTGGTCTGAATTTCCCTTCAGAAATGGAGTTAAACCCCAGGATCTTTGTCTTCCTACAAGCAAGAGTTCATTTCTGGTAAACCCAGTGCTTTTTGGGCTCAAATGATTTTTCGCAGTTCACGAACCAAACGCTATTCTCACTATTAACTAAAGAGCATTTATGTAAGAGGAGGTGTGGTCTGTATCAATTTCATAAGCAGAGTTGAACTACATATGGTCCGTATGAATAGGAAACACAGTTCTTTATTTCAGGCCATGCTCATTGTTATTGCTGTATTGGAGATGCTGGAAAGAAGAGCTTGCTTCTTGCATTAAAACAGGGTGTGTTTCATGGATGAGAACTTGGTCTGAATTACCCTTCACAAACGGAGTTAAACCCCATGATCTGTGTCTTCCTACAAGCAAGAGTTCATTTCTGGTAATCCCAGTGAATTTTGGGCTGAAATGATTTTGGCAGTTCACGAACCCAACGCTATTCTCACTATTAACTAAAGAGCATTTATGTAAGAGGAGGTGTGGTCTGTATCAGTTTCATAAGCATAGTTGAACTACATATGGTCCGTATGAATAGGAAACACAGTTCTTTTTTTCAGGGCATGCTCATGATTCTTGCTGTATTGGAGACGCTGGAAAGAAGAGCTTGCTTCTTGCATTAAAAGAGAGTGTGTTTCATGGATGAGACCTCTGGTCTGAATTTCCCTTCAGCAATGGAGTTAAACCCAAGGATCTGTGTCTTCCTACAAGCAAGAGTTCATTACAGGTAAACCCAGTGAATTCTGGGCTGAAAAGATTTTTCACTGTTCACCAACCCAAACAGATTCTCACTATTAACTAAAGAGCATTTATGTAAGAGCAGCTGTGGTTTATTTCAGTTACATAAGCAGTGTTGAACTACATATTGTCCGTAGGAGTAGGAGACACAGTTATTTTATTCTAGGCATGCTCATCGTTCTTGCTGTATTGGAGACGCTGGAAAGAAGAGCTTGCTTCTTGCATTTAAACAGACTGTGTTTCATGGATGAGAACACGGGTCTGAATTGTCCTTCAGAAACAGAGTTAAACCCCATGTTCTGTGTCTTCCTACAAGCAAGTTTTCATTTCTGAGAAAACAAATAAATTTTCGGCTCAAATGATTTTACGCAGTTCTAGAACCCAACGCGATTATCACTATTAACTAAAGAGCATTTATGTAAGAGGAGGTGTGGTCTGTATTAATTTCATAAGCAGAGTTGAACTACATATGGTCCGTATGAATAGGAAACAAAGTTCTTTATTTCAGGCCATGCTCATTGTTATTGCTGTATTGGAGATGCTGGATAGAAGAGCTTGCTTCTTGCATTAAAACAGGGTGTGTTTCATGGATGAGAACTTGGTCTGAATTACCCTTCACAAACGGAGTTAAATCCCATGATCTGTGTCTTCCTACAAGCAATAGTTCATTTCTGGTAAACCCAGTGAATTTTGGGCACAAATGTTTTTTCGCAGTTCACGAACCCAACGCTATTAACACTATTAACTAAAGAGCATTTATGTAAGAGGAGGTGTGGTCTGTTTCAGTTTCATAAGCAGAGTTGAACTACATATGGTCCGTATGAATAGGAAACACAGTTCTTTTTTTCAAGCCAAGGTCATTGTTCTTGCTGTATTATAGACTCTGGGAAGAAGAGCTTGATTTTCGTTAAAACAGAGTGTGTTTCAGGGATGAGAACTCTGGTCTGGATTTTCTTCAGAAACGGAGTTAAACCCCAGGATCTGTGTCTTCCTACAAGCAAGAGTTCATTTCTGGTAAACCCATTGAATTTTGGGCTCAAATGATTTTTCGCAGTTCACGAACCCAACGCTATTCTCACTATTTACTAAAGAGCATTTATGTAAGCGTAGGTGTGGTCTGTATCAGTTACATATACAGAGTTTAACGACATATTGTCCTTATGAATAGGAAACACAGTTCTTTTTTTTCAGGCCATGCCCATTGTTCATGCTGTATTATACACTCTGGAAAGAAGAGCTTGCTTCTTCGTTAAAACAGAGTGTTTTTCAGGGATGAGAACTCTGGTCTGGATTTCCCTTCAGAAACCCAGTTAAACCCCAAGATCTGTGTCTTTCTACAAGCAAGAGTTCAGTTCTGGTAAATCCAGTAAATTTTAGGCTCAAATGATTTTTCGCAGTTCATGAAACCAACGCTATTCTCACTTTTAACTAAAGAGCATTTATGTAAGTGTAGGTGTGGTCTGTATCAGTTACATAAGCAGATTTGAACGACATATGGTCCGTATGAATTGGAAACACAGTTCTTTTTTTCTGGGCATGCTCATGTTTCTTACTGTATTGAGGATGCTGGAAAGAAGAGGATGATTCTTGCCTTAAAGCAGAGTGTGTTTCAGGGATGAGAACTCTGGTCTGAATTTCCCTTCAGAAACAGAGTTAAACCCCAGGATCTGAGTCTTCCTACAAGCAAGAGTTCAGTTCTGGTAAATCCAGGGAATTTTGGGCTCAAATGATTTTTCGCAGTTCACGAACCCAACATGATTCTCACTATTAACTAAGGAGCATTTATGTAAGAGGAGCTGTGGTTTGTAACAGTTTCATGAAGAGAGTGGAACTACATATGGTCCATATGAGTAAGAAACCCAGTTCTTTTTTTCAGGGCATGCTCATGGTTCTTGCTGTATTTTTGACTCTGGAAAGAAGAGCTTGCTTCTTGTGTTAAAGCAGAGTGTGTTTCAGGGATGAGAACTCTGGTCTGAATTTCCCTTCAGAAACGGAGTTAAACCCCAGGATCTGTATTCCTACAAGCAATAGTTCATTTCTGGTAAACCCAGTGAATTTTGGGCACAAATGATTTTTCGCAGTTCACGAACCCAACGCTATTCACACTATTAACTAAAGAGCATTTATGTAAGAGGAGGTGTGTTCTGTTTCAGTTTCATAAGCAGAGTTGAACTACATATGGTCTGTATGAGTATGAAACACAGTTCTTTTTTTCAAGGCAAACTCATGGTTCTTGCTGTATTTTTGACTCTCGAAAGAAGAGCTTGCTTCTTGCGTAAAAACCGAATGTGTTTCAGAGATGAGAACTCTGGTCTGAATTTGGCTTCAGAAACGGAGTTAAACCCCAGCATCTGTGTCTTCCTAACAGCAAGAGTTCATTTCTGGTAAACAAAGAGATTTTTCGGCTCAAATGACTTTACACAGTTCTAAAACCCAACGCGATTATCACTATTAACTAAAGAGCATTTATGTAAGAGGAGCTGTTGTCTGTATCATTTCATAAGCAGAGTTGAACTACATATTGTCCGTATGAGTAGGAAACACAGTTCTTTTCTTCTAGGCGTGCTCATCGTTCTTACTGTATTGGAGAAGCTGGAAAGAAGAGGATGATTCTTGCCTTATAACAGAGTTTTTTCATGGATGAGAACTCTGGTCTGATTTTGCCTTCAGAAACGGAGTTAAACCCCAGGATCTGTGTCTTCCTACAAGCAAGAGTTCATTTCTGGGAAACCAAGTAAATTTTCGGCTCTTATGATTTTACACAGTTCTAGAACCCAACGCGATTATCACTATTAACTAAAGATCATTTATGTAAGAAGAGCTGTGGTCTGTATCAGTTTCATAAGCAAAGGTGGACTACATATGGTCCGTATGAGTAGGAAACACAGTTCCTTTTTTCTTGGCATGCTCATGGTTCTTACTGTATTGGAGACCCTGGAAAGAAGAGGAAGATACATGCCTTAAAACAGAGCATTTTTCAGGGATGAGAATTCTTGTCTGAATTTCCCTTCAGATATGGAGTTAAACCCCAGGATCTGTGTCTTCCTACAAGCAAGAGTTCATTTCTGGTAAACCCAGTGCTTTTTGGGCTCAAATGATTTTTCGCAGTTCACGAACCCAACGCTATTCTCACTATTAACTAAAGAGCATTTATGTAAGAGGAGGTGTGGTCTGTATCAATTTCATAAGCAGAGTTGAACTACATATGGTCCGTATGAATAGGAAACACAGTTCTTTATTTCAGGCCATGCTCATTGTTATTGCTGTATTGGAGATGCTGGAAAGAAGAGCTTGCTTCTTGCATTAAAACAGGGTGTTTTTCATGGATGAGAACTTGGTCTGAATTACCCTTCACAAACGGAGTTAAACCCCATGATCTGTGTCTTCCTACAAGCAAGAGTTCATTTCTGGTAATCCCAGGGAATTTTGGGCTGAAATGATTTTGGCAGTTCACGAACCCAACGCTATTCTCACTATTAACTAAAGAGCATTTATGTAAGAGGAGGTGTGGTCTGTATCAGTTTCATAAGCATAGTTGAACTACATATGGTCCGTATGAATAGGAAACACAGTTCTTTTTTTCAGGGCATGCTCATGATTCTTGTTGTATTGGAGACGCTGGAAAGTAGAGCTTGCTTCTTGCATTAAACGAGAGTGTGTTTCATGGATGAGACCTCTGGTCTGAATTTCCCTTCAGCAATGGAGTTAAACCCAAGGATCTGTGTCTTCCTACAAGCAAGAGTTCATTACAGGTAAACCCAGTGAATTCTGGGCTGAAAAGATTTTTCACTGTTCACCAACCCAAACAGATTCTCACTATTAACTAAAGAGCATTTATGTAAGAGCAGCTGTGGTTTATTTCAGTTACATAAGCAGTGTTGAACTACATATTGTCCGTAGGAGTAGGAGACACAGTTATTTTATTCTAGGCATGCTCATCGTTCTTGCTGTATTGGAGACGCTGGAAAGAAGAGCTTGCTTCTTGCATTTAAACAGACTGTGTTTCATGGATGAGAACACGGGTCTGAATTGTCCTTCAGAAACAGAGTTAAACCCCATGTTCTGTGTCTTCCTACAAGCAAGTTTTCATTTCTGAGAAAACAAATAAATTTTCGGCTCAAATGATTTTACGCAGTTCTAGAACCCAACGCGATTATCACTATTAACTAAAGAGCATTTATGTAAGAGGAGGTGTGGTCTGTATTAATTTCATAAGCAGAGTTGAACTACATATGGTCCGTATGAATAGGAAACAAAGTTCTTTATTTCAGGCCATGCTCATTGTTATTGCTGTATTGGAGATGCTGGATAGAAGAGCTTGCTTCTTGCATTAAAACAGGGTGTGTTTCATGGATGAGAACTTGGTCTGAATTACCCTTCACAAACGGAGTTAAATCCCATGATCTGTGTCTTCCTACAAGCAATAGTTCATTTCTGGTAAACCCAGTGAATTTTGGGCACAAATGTTTTTTCGCAGTTCACGAACCCAACGCTATTAACACTATTAACTAAAGAGCATTTATGTAAGAGGAGGTGTGGTCTGTTTCAGTTTCATAAGCAGAGTTGAACTACATATGGTCCGTATGAATAGGAAACACAGTTCTTTTTTTCAAGCCAAGGTCATTGTTCTTGCTGTATTATAGACTCTGGGAAGAAGAGCTTGATTTTCGTTAAAACAGAGTGTGTTTCAGGGATGAGAACTCTGGTCTGGATTTTCTTCAGAAACGGAGTTAAACCCCAGGATCTGTGTCTTCCTACAAGCAAGAGTTCATTTCTGGTAAACCCATTGAATTTTGGGCTCAAATGATTTTTCGCAGTTCACGAACCCAACGCTATTCTCACTATTTACTAAAGAGCATTTATGTAAGCGTAGGTGTGGTCTGTATCAGTTACATATACAGAGTTTAACGACATATTGTCCTTATGAATAGGAAACACAGTTCTTTTTTTTCAGGCCATGCCCATTGTTCATGCTGTATTATACACTCTGGAAAGAAGAGCTTGCTTCTTCGTTAAAACAGAGTGTTTTTCAGGGATGAGAACTCTGGTCTGGATTTCCCTTCAGAAACCCAGTTAAACCCCAAGATCTGTGTCTTTCTACAAGCAAGAGTTCAGTTCTGGTAAATCCAGTAAATTTTAGGCTCAAATGATTTTTCGCAGTTCATGAAACCAACGCTATTCTCACTTTTAACTAAAGAGCATTTATGTAAGTGTAGGTGTGGTCTGTATCAGTTACATAAGCAGATTTGAACGACATATGGTCCGTATGAATTGGAAACACAGTTCTTTTTTTCTGGGCATGCTCATGTTTCTTACTGTATTGAGGATGCTGGAAAGAAGAGGATGATTCTTGCCTTAAAGCAGAGTGTGTTTCAGGGATGAGAACTCTGGTCTGAATTTCCCTTCAGAAACAGAGTTAAACCCCAGGATCTGAGTCTTCCTACAAGCAAGAGTTCAGTTCTGGTAAATCCAGGGAATTTTGGGCTCAAATGATTTTTCGCAGTTCACGAACCCAACATGATTCTCACTATTAACTAAGGAGCATTTATGTAAGAGGAGCTGTGGTTTGTAACAGTTTCATGAAGAGAGTGGAACTACATATGGTCCATATGAGTAAGAAACCCAGTTCTTTTTTTCAGGGCATGCTCATGGTTCTTGCTGTATTTTTGACTCTGGAAAGAAGAGCTTGCTTCTTGTGTTAAAGCAGAGTGTGTTTCAGGGATGAGAACTCTGGTCTGAATTTCCCTTCAGAAACGGAGTTAAACCCCAGGATCTGTATTCCTACAAGCAATAGTTCATTTCTGGTAAACCCAGTGAATTTTGGGCACAAATGATTTTTCGCAGTTCACGAACCCAACGCTATTCACACTATTAACTAAAGAGCATTTATGTAAGAGGAGGTGTGTTCTGTTTCAGTTTCATAAGCAGAGTTGAACTACATATGGTCCGTATGAGTATGAAACACAGTTCTTTTTTTCAAGGCAAACTCATGGTTCTTGCTGTATTTTTGACTCTCGAAAGAAGAGCTTGCTTCTTGCGTAAAAACCGAATGTGTTTCAGAGATGAGAACTCTGGTCTGAATTTGGCTTCAGAAACGGAGTTAAACCCCAGCATCTGTGTCTTCCTAACAGCAAGAGTTCATTTCTGGTAAACAAAGAGATTTTTCGGCTCAAATGACTTTACACAGTTCTAAAACCCAACGCGATTATCACTATTAACTAAAGAGCATTTATGTAAGAGGAGCTGTTGTCTGTATCATTTCATAAGCAGAGTTGAACTACATATTGTCCGTATGAGTAGGAAACACAGTTCTTTTCTTCTAGGCGTGCTCATCGTTCTTACTGTATTGGAGAAGCTGGAAAGAAGAGGATGATTCTTGCCTTATAACAGAGTTTTTTCATGGATGAGAACTCTGGTCTGATTTTGCCTTCAGAAACGGAGTTAAACCCCAGGATCTGTGTCTTCCTACAAGCAAGAGTTCATTTCTGGGAAACCAAGTAAATTTTCGGCTCTTATGATTTTACACAGTTCTAGAACCCAACGCGATTATCACTATTAACTAAAGATCATTTATGTAAGAAGAGCTGTGGTCTGTATCAGTTTCATAAGCAAAGGTGGACTACATATGGTCCGTATGAGTAGGAAACACAGTTCCTTTTTTCTTGGCATGCTCATGGTTCTTACTGTATTGGAGACCCTGGAAAGAAGAGGAAGATACATGCCTTAAAACAGAGCATTTTTCAGGGATGAGAATTCTTGTCTGAATTTCCCTTCAGATATGGAGTTAAACCCCAGGATCTGTGTCTTCCTACAAGCAAGAGTTCATTTCTGGTAAACCCAGTGCTTTTTGGGCTCAAATGATTTTTCGCAGTTCACGAACCCAACGCTATTCTCACTATTAACTAAAGAGCATTTATGTAAGAGGAGGTGTGGTCTGTATCAATTTCATAAGCAGAGTTGAACTACATATGGTCCGTATGAATAGGAAACACAGTTCTTTATTTCAGGCCATGCTCATTGTTATTGCTGTATTGGAGATGCTGGAAAGAAGAGCTTGCTTCTTGCATTAAAACAGGGTGTTTTTCATGGATGAGAACTTGGTCTGAATTACCCTTCACAAACGGAGTTAAACCCCATGATCTGTGTCTTCCTACAAGCAAGAGTTCATTTCTGGTAATCCCAGGGAATTTTGGGCTGAAATGATTTTGGCAGTTCACGAACCCAACGCTATTCTCACTATTAACTAAAGAGCATTTATGTAAGAGGAGGTGTGGTCTGTATCAGTTTCATAAGCATAGTTGAACTACATATGGTCCGTATGAATAGGAAACACAGTTCTTTTTTTCAGGGCATGCTCATGATTCTTGTTGTATTGGAGACGCTGGAAAGTAGAGCTTGCTTCTTGCATTAAACGAGAGTGTGTTTCATGGATGAGACCTCTGGTCTGAATTTCCCTTCAGCAATGGAGTTAAACCCAAGGATCTGTGTCTTCCTACAAGCAAGAGTTCATTACAGGTAAACCCAGTGAATTCTGGGCTGAAAAGATTTTTCACTGTTCACCAACCCAAACAGATTCTCACTATTAACTAAAGAGCATTTATGTAAGAGCAGCTGTGGTTTATTTCAGTTACATAAGCAGTGTTGAACTACATATTGTCCGTAGGAGTAGGAGACACAGTTATTTTATTCTAGGCATGCTCATCGTTCTTGCTGTATTGGAGACGCTGGAAAGAAGAGCTTGCTTCTTGCATTTAAACAGACTGTGTTTCATGGATGAGAACACGGGTCTGAATTGTCCTTCAGAAACAGAGTTAAACCCCATGTTCTGTGTCTTCCTACAAGCAAGTTTTCATTTCTGAGAAAACAAATAAATTTTCGGCTCAAATGATTTTACGCAGTTCTAGAACCCAACGCGATTATCACTATTAACTAAAGAGCATTTATGTAAGAGGAGGTGTGGTCTGTATTAATTTCATAAGCAGAGTTGAACTACATATGGTCCGTATGAATAGGAAACAAAGTTCTTTATTTCAGGCCATGCTCATTGTTATTGCTGTATTGGAGATGCTGGATAGAAGAGCTTGCTTCTTGCATTAAAACAGGGTGTGTTTCATGGATGAGAACTTGGTCTGAATTACCCTTCACAAACGGAGTTAAATCCCATGATCTGTGTCTTCCTACAAGCAATAGTTCATTTCTGGTAAACCCAGTGAATTTTGGGCACAAATGTTTTTTCGCAGTTCACGAACCCAACGCTATTAACACTATTAACTAAAGAGCATTTATGTAAGAGGAGGTGTGGTCTGTTTCAGTTTCATAAGCAGAGTTGAACTACATATGGTCCGTATGAATAGGAAACACAGTTCTTTTTTTCAAGCCAAGGTCATTGTTCTTGCTGTATTATAGACTCTGGGAAGAAGAGCTTGATTTTCGTTAAAACAGAGTGTGTTTCAGGGATGAGAACTCTGGTCTGGATTTTCTTCAGAAACGGAGTTAAACCCCAGGATCTGTGTCTTCCTACAAGCAAGAGTTCATTTCTGGTAAACCCATTGAATTTTGGGCTCAAATGATTTTTCGCAGTTCACGAACCCAACGCTATTCTCACTATTTACTAAAGAGCATTTATGTAAGCGTAGGTGTGGTCTGTATCAGTTACATATACAGAGTTTAACGACATATTGTCCTTATGAATAGGAAACACAGTTCTTTTTTTTCAGGCCATGCCCATTGTTCATGCTGTATTATACACTCTGGAAAGAAGAGCTTGCTTCTTCGTTAAAACAGAGTGTTTTTCAGGGATGAGAACTCTGGTCTGGATTTCCCTTCAGAAACCCAGTTAAACCCCAAGATCAGTGTCTTTCTACAAGCAAGAGTTCAGTTCTGGTAAATCCAGTAAATTTTAGGCTCAAATGATTTTTCGCAGTTCATGAAACCAACGCTATTCTCACTTTTAACTAAAGAGCATTTATGTAAGTGTAGGTGTGGTCTGTATCAGTTACATAAGCAGATTTGAACGACATACGGTCCGTATGAATTGGAAACACAGTTCTTTTTTTCTGGGCATGCTCATGTTTCTTACTGTATTGAGGATGCTGGAAAGAAGAGGATGATTCTTGCCTTAAAGCAGAGTGTGTTTCAGGGATGAGAACTCTGGTCTGAATTTCCCTTCAGAAACAGAGTTAAACCCCAGGATCTGAGTCTTCCTACAAGCAAGAGTTCAGTTCTGGTAAATCCAGGGAATTTTGGGCTCAAATGATTTTTCGCAGTTCACGAACCCAACATGATTCTCACTATTAACTAAGGAGCATTTATGTAAGAGGAGCTGTGGTTTGTAACAGTTTCATGAAGTGAGTGGAACTACATATGGTCCATATGAGTAAGAAACCCAGTTCTTTTTTTCAGGGCATGCTCATGGTTCTTGCTGTATTTTTGACTCTGGAAAGAAGAGCTTGCTTCTTGTGTTAAAGCAGAGTGTGTTTCAGGGATGAGAACTCTGGTCTGAATTTCCCTTCAGAAACGGAGTTAAACCCCAGGATCTGTATTCCTACAAGCAAGAGTTCATTTCTGGTAAAGCAAGTGAATTTGGGGCTCAAATTATTTTTCACATTTCACCAACCCAAACTGATTCTCACTATTAACTAAAGAGCATTTATGTAAGAGGCGCTGTGGTTTCTTTCAGTTTCATGAGCAGAGTTGAACTACATGTTGTCCGTATGAGTAGGAGACACAGTTCTTTTTTTCTGGGCATGCTCATGGTTCTTGCTGTATTGGAGACCTTGGAAAGAAGAGCTTGCTTCTTGCATTAAAATAGATTGTGTTTCATGGATGAGAACTCTGGTCTGAATTTCCCGTTCAAAACGGAATTAAACCCCAGGATCTGTGTCTTCCTACAAGCAATAGTTCATTTCTGGTAAACCCAGTGAATTTTGGGCACAAATGATTTTTCGCAGTTCACGAACCCAACGCTATTCACACTATTAACTAAAGATCATTTATGTAAGAAGAGCTGTGGTCTGTATCAGTTTCATAAGCAAAGGTGGACTACATATGGTCCGTATGAGTAGGAAACACAGTTCCTTTTTTCTTGGCATGCTCATGGTTCTTACTGTATTGGAGACCCTGGAAAGAAGAGGAAGATACATGCCTTAAAACAGAGCATTTTTCAGGGATGAGAATTCTTGTCTGAATTTCCCTTCAGATATGGAGTTAAACCCCAGGATCTGTGTCTTCCTACAAGCAAGAGTTCATTTCTGGTAAACCCAGTGCTTTTTGGGCTCAAATGATTTTTCGCAGTTCACGAACCCAACGCTATTCTCACTATTAACTAAAGAGCATTTATGTAAGAGGAGGTGTGGTCTGTATCAATTTCATAAGCAGAGTTGAACTACATATGGTCCGTATGAATAGGAAACACAGTTCTTTATTTCAGGCCATGCTCATTGTTATTGCTGTATTGGAGATGCTGGAAAGAAGAGCTTGCTTCTTGCATTAAAACAGGGTGTGTTTCATGGATGAGAACTTGGTCTGAATTACCCTTCACAAACGGAGTTAAACCCCATGATCTGTGTCTTCCTACAAGCAAGAGTTCATTTCTGGTAATCCCAGGGAATTTTGGGCTGAAATGATTTTGGCAGTTCACGAACCCAACGCTATTCTCACTATTAACTAAAGAGCATTTATGTAAGAGGAGGTGTGGTCTGTATCAGTTTCATAAGCATAGTTGAACTACATATGGTCCGTATGAATAGGAAACACAGTTCTTTTTTTCAGGGCATGCTCATGATTCTTGTTGTATTGGAGACGCTGGAAAGTAGAGCTTGCTTCTTGCATTAAACGAGAGTGTGTTTCATGGATGAGACCTCTGGTCTGAATTTCCCTTCAGCAATGGAGTTAAACCCAAGGATCTGTGTCTTCCTACAAGCAAGAGTTCATTACAGGTAAACCCAGTGAATTCTGGGCTGAAAAGATTTTTCACTGTTCACCAACCCAAACAGATTCTCACTATTAACTAAAGAGCATTTATGTAAGAGCAGCTGTGGTTTATTTCAGTTACATAAGCAGTGTTGAACTACATATTGTCCGTAGGAGTAGGAGACACAGTTATTTTATTCTAGGCATGCTCATCGTTCTTGCTGTATTGGAGACGCTGGAAAGAAGAGCTTGCTTCTTGCATTTAAACAGACTGTGTTTCATGGATGAGAACACGGGTCTGAATTGTCCTTCAGAAACAGAGTTAAACCCCATGTTCTGTGTCTTCCTACAAGCAAGTTTTCATTTCTGAGAAAACAAATAAATTTTCGGCTCAAATGATTTTACGCAGTTCTAGAACCCAACGCGATTATCACTATTAACTAAAGAGCATTTATGTAAGAGGAGGTGTGGTCTGTATTAATTTCATAAGCAGAGTTGAACTACATATGGTCCGTATGAATAGGAAACAAAGTTCTTTATTTCAGGCCATGCTCATTGTTATTGCTGTATTGGAGATGCTGGATAGAAGAGCTTGCTTCTTGCATTAAAACAGGGTGTGTTTCATGGATGAGAACTTGGTCTGAATTACCCTTCACAAACGGAGTTAAATCCCATGATCTGTGTCTTCCTACAAGCAATAGTTCATTTCTGGTAAACCCAGTGAATTTTGGGCACAAATGTTTTTTCGCAGTTCACGAACCCAACGCTATTAACACTATTAACTAAAGAGCATTTATGTAAGAGGAGGTGTGGTCTGTTTCAGTTTCATAAGCAGAGTTGAACTACATATGGTCCGTATGAATAGGAAACACAGTTCTTTTTTTCAAGCCAAGGTCATTGTTCTTGCTGTATTATAGACTCTGGGAAGAAGAGCTTGATTTTCGTTAAAACAGAGTGTGTTTCAGGGATGAGAACTCTGGTCTGGATTTTCTTCAGAAACGGAGTTAAACCCCAGGATCTGTGTCTTCCTACAAGCAAGAGTTCATTTCTGGTAAACCCATTGAATTTTGGGCTCAAATGATTTTTCGCAGTTCACGAACCCAACGCTATTCTCACTATTTACTAAAGAGCATTTATGTAAGCGTAGGTGTGGTCTGTATCAGTTACATATACAGAGTTTAACGACATATTGTCCTTATGAATAGGAAACACAGTTCTTTTTTTTCAGGCCATGCCCATTGTTCATGCTGTATTATACACTCTGGAAAGAAGAGCTTGCTTCTTCGTTAAAACAGAGTGTTTTTCAGGGATGAGAACTCTGGTCTGGATTTCCCTTCAGAAACCCAGTTAAACCCCAAGATCTGTGTCTTTCTACAAGCAAGAGTTCAGTTCTGGTAAATCCAGTAAATTTTAGGCTCAAATGATTTTTCGCAGTTCATGAAACCAACGCTATTCTCACTTTTAACTAAAGAGCATTTATGTAAGTGTAGGTGTGGTCTGTATCAGTTACATAAGCAGATTTGAACGACATATGGTCCGTATGAATTGGAAACACAGTTCTTTTTTTCTGGGCATGCTCATGTTTCTTACTGTATTGAGGATGCTGGAAAGAAGAGGATGATTCTTGCCTTAAAGCAGAGTGTGTTTCAGGGATGAGAACTCTGGTCTGAATTTCCCTTCAGAAACAGAGTTAAACCCCAGGATCTGAGTCTTCCTACAAGCAAGAGTTCAGTTCTGGTAAATCCAGGGAATTTTGGGCTCAAATGATTTTTCGCAGTTCACGAACCCAACATGATTCTCACTATTAACTAAGGAGCATTTATGTAAGAGGAGCTGTGGTTTGTAACAGTTTCATGAAGAGAGTGGAACTACATATGGTCCATATGAGTAAGAAACCCAGTTCTTTTTTTCAGGGCATGCTCATGGTTCTTGCTGTATTTTTGACTCTGGAAAGAAGAGCTTGCTTCTTGTGTTAAAGCAGAGTGTGTTTCAGGGATGAGAACTCTGGTCTGAATTTCCCTTCAGAAACGGAGTTAAACCCCAGGATCTGTATTCCTACAAGCAAGAGTTCATTTCTGGTAAAGCAAGTGAATTTGGGGCTCAAATGATTTTTCACAGTTCACCAACCCAAACTGATTCTCACTATTAACTAAAGAGCATTTATGTAAGAGGCGCTGTGGTTTCTTTCAGTTTCATGAGCAGAGTTGAACTACATGTTGTCCGTATGAGTAGGAGACACAGTTCTTTTTTTCTGGGCATGCTCATGGTTCTTGCTGTATTGGAGACCTTGGAAAGAAGAGCTTGCTTCTTGCATTAAAATAGATTGTGTTTCATGGATGAGAACTCTGGTCTGAATTTCCCGTTCAAAACGGAATTAAACCCCAGGATCTGTGTCTTCCTATAAGCAATAGTTCATTTCTGGTAAACCCAGTGAATTTTGGGCACAAATGATTTTTCGCAGTTCACGAACCCAACGCTATTCACACTATTAACTAAAGAGCATTTATGTAAGAGGAGGTGTGTTCTGTTTCAGTTTCATAAGCAGAGTTGAACTACATATGGTCCGTATGAGTATGAAACACAGTTCTTTTTTTCAAGGCAAACTCATGGTTCTTGCTGTATTTTTGACTCTCGAAAGAAGAGCTTGCTTCTTGCGTAAAAACCGAATGTGTTTCAGAGATGAGAACTCTGGTCTGAATTTGGCTTCAGAAACGGAGTTAAACCCCAGCATCTGTGTCTTCCTAACAGCAAGAGTTCATTTCTGGTAAACAAAGAGATTTTTCGGCTCAAATGACTTTACACAGTTCTAAAACCCAACGCGATTATCACTATTAACTAAAGAGCATTTATGTAAGAGGAGCTGTTGTCTGTATCATTTCATAAGCAGAGTTGAACTACATATTGTCCGTATGAGTAGGAAACACAGTTCTTTTCTTCTAGGCGTGCTCATCGTTCTTACTGTATTGGAGAAGCTGGAAAGAAGAGGATGATTCTTGCCTTATAACAGAGTTTTTTCATGGATGAGAACTCTGGTCTGATTTTGCCTTCAGAAACGGAGTTAAACCCCAGGATCTGTGTCTTCCTACAAGCAAGAGTTCATTTCTGGGAAACCAAGTAAATTTTCGGCTCTTATGATTTTACACAGTTCTAGAACCCAACGCGATTATCACTATTAACTAAAGATCATTTATGTAAGAAGAGCTGTGGTCTGTATCAGTTTCATAAGCAAAGGTGGACTACATATGGTCCGTATGAGTAGGAAACACAGTTCCTTTTTTCTTGGCATGCTCATGGTTCTTACTGTATTGGAGACCCTGGAAAGAAGAGGAAGATACATGCCTTAAAACAGAGCATTTTTCAGGGATGAGAATTCTTGTCTGAATTTCCCTTCAGATATGGAGTTAAACCCCAGGATCTGTGTCTTCCTACAAGCAAGAGTTCATTTCTGGTAAACCCAGTGCTTTTTGGGCTCAAATGATTTTTCGCAGTTCACGAACCCAACGCTATTCTCACTATTAACTAAAGAGCATTTATGTAAGAGGAGGTGTGGTCTGTATCAATTTCATAAGCAGAGTTGAACTACATATGGTCCGTATGAATAGGAAACACAGTTCTTTATTTCAGGCCATGCTCATTGTTATTGCTGTATTGGAGATGCTGGAAAGAAGAGCTTGCTTCTTGCATTAAAACAGGGTGTTTTTCATGGATGAGAACTTGGTCTGAATTACCCTTCACAAACGGAGTTAAACCCCATGATCTGTGTCTTCCTACAAGCAAGAGTTCATTTCTGGTAATCCCAGGGAATTTTGGGCTGAAATGATTTTGGCAGTTCACGAACCCAACGCTATTCTCACTATTAACTAAAGAGCATTTATGTAAGAGGAGGTGTGGTCTGTATCAGTTTCATAAGCATAGTTGAACTACATATGGTCCGTATGAATAGGAAACACAGTTCTTTTTTTCAGGGCATGCTCATGATTCTTGTTGTATTGGAGACGCTGGAAAGTAGAGCTTGCTTCTTGCATTAAACGAGAGTGTGTTTCATGGATGAGACCTCTGGTCTGAATTTCCCTTCAGCAATGGAGTTAAACCCAAGGATCTGTGTCTTCCTACAAGCAAGAGTTCATTACAGGTAAACCCAGTGAATTCTGGGCTGAAAAGATTTTTCACTGTTCACCAACCCAAACAGATTCTCACTATTAACTAAAGAGCATTTATGTAAGAGCAGCTGTGGTTTATTTCAGTTACATAAGCAGTGTTGAACTACATATTGTCCGTAGGAGTAGGAGACACAGTTATTTTATTCTAGGCATGCTCATCGTTCTTGCTGTATTGGAGACGCTGGAAAGAAGAGCTTGCTTCTTGCATTTAAACAGACTGTGTTTCATGGATGAGAACACGGGTCTGAATTGTCCTTCAGAAACAGAGTTAAACCCCATGTTCTGTGTCTTCCTACAAGCAAGTTTTCATTTCTGAGAAAACAAATAAATTTTCGGCTCAAATGATTTTACGCAGTTCTAGAACCCAACGCGATTATCACTATTAACTAAAGAGCATTTATGTAAGAGGAGGTGTGGTCTGTATTAATTTCATAAGCAGAGTTGAACTACATATGGTCCGTATGAATAGGAAACAAAGTTCTTTATTTCAGGCCATGCTCATTGTTATTGCTGTATTGGAGATGCTGGATAGAAGAGCTTGCTTCTTGCATTAAAACAGGGTGTGTTTCATGGATGAGAACTTGGTCTGAATTACCCTTCACAAACGGAGTTAAATCCCATGATCTGTGTCTTCCTACAAGCAATAGTTCATTTCTGGTAAACCCAGTGAATTTTGGGCACAAATGTTTTTTCGCAGTTCACGAACCCAACGCTATTAACACTATTAACTAAAGAGCATTTATGTAAGAGGAGGTGTGGTCTGTTTCAGTTTCATAAGCAGAGTTGAACTACATATGGTCCGTATGAATAGGAAACACAGTTCTTTTTTTCAAGCCAAGGTCATTGTTCTTGCTGTATTATAGACTCTGGGAAGAAGAGCTTGATTTTCGTTAAAACAGAGTGTGTTTCAGGGATGAGAACTCTGGTCTGGATTTTCTTCAGAAACGGAGTTAAACCCCAGGATCTGTGTCTTCCTACAAGCAAGAGTTCATTTCTGGTAAACCCATTGAATTTTGGGCTCAAATGATTTTTCGCAGTTCACGAACCCAACGCTATTCTCACTATTTACTAAAGAGCATTTATGTAAGCGTAGGTGTGGTCTGTATCAGTTACATATACAGAGTTTAACGACATATTGTCCTTATGAATAGGAAACACAGTTCTTTTTTTTCAGGCCATGCCCATTGTTCATGCTGTATTATACACTCTGGAAAGAAGAGCTTGCTTCTTCGTTAAAACAGAGTGTTTTTCAGGGATGAGAACTCTGGTCTGGATTTCCCTTCAGAAACCCAGTTAAACCCCAAGATCAGTGTCTTTCTACAAGCAAGAGTTCAGTTCTGGTAAATCCAGTAAATTTTAGGCTCAAATGATTTTTCGCAGTTCATGAAACCAACGCTATTCTCACTTTTAACTAAAGAGCATTTATGTAAGTGTAGGTGTGGTCTGTATCAGTTACATAAGCAGATTTGAACGACATATGGTCCGTATGAATTGGAAACACAGTTCTTTTTTTCTGGGCATGCTCATGTTTCTTACTGTATTGAGGATGCTGGAAAGAAGAGGATGATTCTTGCCTTAAAGCAGAGTGTGTTTCAGGGATGAGAACTCTGGTCTGAATTTCCCTTCAGAAACAGAGTTAAACCCCAGGATCTGAGTCTTCCTACAAGCAAGAGTTCAGTTCTGGTAAATCCAGGGAATTTTGGGCTCAAATGATTTTTCTCAGTTCACGAACCCAACATGATTCTCACTATTAACTAAGGAGCATTTATGTAAGAGGAGCTGTGGTTTGTAACAGTTTCATGAAGTGAGTGGAACTACATATGGTCCATATGAGTAAGAAACCCAGTTCTTTTTTTCAGGGCATGCTCATGGTTCTTGCTGTATTTTTGACTCTGGAAAGAAGAGCTTGCTTCTTGTGTTAAAGCAGAGTGTGTTTCAGGGATGAGAACTCTGGTCTGAATTTCCCTTCAGAAACGGAGTTAAACCCCAGGATCTGTATTCCTACAAGCAAGAGTTCATTTCTGGTAAAGCAAGTGAATTTGGGGCTCAAATTATTTTTCACATTTCACCAACCCAAACTGATTCTCACTATTAACTAAAGAGCATTTATGTAAGAGGCGCTGTGGTTTCTTTCAGTTTCATGAGCAGAGTTGAACTACATGTTGTCCGTATGAGTAGGAGACACAGTTCTTTTTTTCTGGGCATGCTCATGGTTCTTGCTGTATTGGAGACCTTGGAAAGAAGAGCTTGCTTCTTGCATTAAAATAGATTGTGTTTCATGGATGAGAACTCTGGTCTGAATTTCCCGTTCAAAACGGAATTAAACCCCAGGATCTGTGTCTTCCTACAAGCAATAGTTCATTTCTGGTAAACCCAGTGAATTTTGGGCACAAATGATTTTTCGCAGTTCACGAACCCAACGCTATTCACACTATTAACTAAAGATCATTTATGTAAGAAGAGCTGTGGTCTGTATCAGTTTCATAAGCAAAGGTGGACTACATATGGTCCGTATGAGTAGGAAACACAGTTCCTTTTTTCTTGGCATGCTCATGGTTCTTACTGTATTGGAGACCCTGGAAAGAAGAGGAAGATACATGCCTTAAAACAGAGCATTTTTCAGGGATGAGAATTCTTGTCTGAATTTCCCTTCAGATATGGAGTTAAACCCCAGGATCTGTGTCTTCCTACAAGCAAGAGTTCATTTCTGGTAAACCCAGTGCTTTTTGGGCTCAAATGATTTTTCGCAGTTCACGAACCCAACGCTATTCTCACTATTAACTAAAGAGCATTTATGTAAGAGGAGGTGTGGTCTGTATCAATTTCATAAGCAGAGTTGAACTACATATGGTCCGTATGAATAGGAAACACAGTTCTTTATTTCAGGCCATGCTCATTGTTATTGCTGTATTGGAGATGCTGGAAAGAAGAGCTTGCTTCTTGCATTAAAACAGGGTGTGTTTCATGGATGAGAACTTGGTCTGAATTACCCTTCACAAACGGAGTTAAACCCCATGATCTGTGTCTTCCTACAAGCAAGAGTTCATTTCTGGTAATCCCAGGGAATTTTGGGCTGAAATGATTTTGGCAGTTCACGAACCCAACGCTATTCTCACTATTAACTAAAGAGCATTTATGTAAGAGGAGGTGTGGTCTGTATCAGTTTCATAAGCATAGTTGAACTACATATGGTCCGTATGAATAGGAAACACAGTTCTTTTTTTCAGGGCATGCTCATGATTCTTGTTGTATTGGAGACGCTGGAAAGTAGAGCTTGCTTCTTGCATTAAACGAGAGTGTGTTTCATGGATGAGACCTCTGGTCTGAATTTCCCTTCAGCAATGGAGTTAAACCCAAGGATCTGTGTCTTCCTACAAGCAAGAGTTCATTACAGGTAAACCCAGTGAATTCTGGGCTGAAAAGATTTTTCACTGTTCACCAACCCAAACAGATTCTCACTATTAACTAAAGAGCATTTATGTAAGAGCAGCTGTGGTTTATTTCAGTTACATAAGCAGTGTTGAACTACATATTGTCCGTAGGAGTAGGAGACACAGTTATTTTATTCTAGGCATGCTCATCGTTCTTGCTGTATTGGAGACGCTGGAAAGAAGAGCTTGCTTCTTGCATTTAAACAGACTGTGTTTCATGGATGAGAACACGGGTCTGAATTGTCCTTCAGAAACAGAGTTAAACCCCATGTTCTGTGTCTTCCTACAAGCAAGTTTTCATTTCTGAGAAAACAAATAAATTTTCGGCTCAAATGATTTTACGCAGTTCTAGAACCCAACGCGATTATCACTATTAACTAAAGAGCATTTATGTAAGAGGAGGTGTGGTCTGTATTAATTTCATAAGCAGAGTTGAACTACATATGGTCCGTATGAATAGGAAACAAAGTTCTTTATTTCAGGCCATGCTCATTGTTATTGCTGTATTGGAGATGCTGGATAGAAGAGCTTGCTTCTTGCATTAAAACAGGGTGTGTTTCATGGATGAGAACTTGGTCTGAATTACCCTTCACAAACGGAGTTAAATCCCATGATCTGTGTCTTCCTACAAGCAATAGTTCATTTCTGGTAAACCCAGTGAATTTTGGGCACAAATGTTTTTTCGCAGTTCACGAACCCAACGCTATTAACACTATTAACTAAAGAGCATTTATGTAAGAGGAGGTGTGGTCTGTTTCAGTTTCATAAGCAGAGTTGAACTACATATGGTCCGTATGAATAGGAAACACAGTTCTTTTTTTCAAGCCAAGGTCATTGTTCTTGCTGTATTATAGATTCTGGGAAGAAGAGCTTGATTTTCGTTAAAACAGAGTGTGTTTCAGGGATGAGAACTCTGGTCTGGATTTTCTTCAGAAACGGAGTTAAACCCCAGGATCTGTGTCTTCCTACAAGCAAGAGTTCATTTCTGGTAAACCCATTGAATTTTGGGCTCAAATGATTTTTCGCAGTTCACGAACCCAACGCTATTCTCACTATTTACTAAAGAGCATTTATGTAAGCGTAGGTGTGGTCTGTATCAGTTACATATACAGAGTTTAACGACATATTGTCCTTATGAATAGGAAACACAGTTCTTTTTTTTCAGGCCATGCCCATTGTTCATGCTGTATTATACACTCTGGAAAGAAGAGCTTGCTTCTTCGTTAAAACAGAGTGTTTTTCAGGGATGAGAACTCTGGTCTGGATTTCCCTTCAGAAACCCAGTTAAACCCCAAGATCTGTGTCTTTCTACAAGCAAGAGTTCAGTTCTGGTAAATCCAGTAAATTTTAGGCTCAAATGATTTTTCGCAGTTCATGAAACCAACGCTATTCTCACTTTTAACTAAAGAGCATTTATGTAAGTGTAGGTGTGGTCTGTATCAGTTACATAAGCAGATTTGAACGACATATGGTCCGTATGAATTGGAAACACAGTTCTTTTTTTCTGGGCATGCTCATGTTTCTTACTGTATTGAGGATGCTGGAAAGAAGAGGATGATTCTTGCCTTAAAGCAGAGTGTGTTTCAGGGATGAGAACTCTGGTCTGAATTTCCCTTCAGAAACAGAGTTAAACCCCAGGATCTGAGTCTTCCTACAAGCAAGAGTTCAGTTCTGGTAAATCCAGGGAATTTTGGGCTCAAATGATTTTTCGCAGTTCACGAACCCAACATGATTCTCACTATTAACTAAGGAGCATTTATGTAAGAGGAGCTGTGGTTTGTAACAGTTTCATGAAGAGAGTGGAACTACATATGGTCCATATGAGTAAGAAACCCAGTTCTTTTTTTCAGGGCATGCTCATGGTTCTTGCTGTATTTTTGACTCTGGAAAGAAGAGCTTGCTTCTTGTGTTAAAGCAGAGTGTGTTTCAGGGATGAGAACTCTGGTCTGAATTTCCCTTCAGAAACGGAGTTAAACCCCAGGATCTGTATTCCTACAAGCAAGAGTTCATTTCTGGTAAAGCAAGTGAATTTGGGGCTCAAATGATTTTTCACAGTTCACCAACCCAAACTGATTCTCACTATTAACTAAAGAGCATTTATGTAAGAGGCGCTGTGGTTTCTTTCAGTTTCATGAGCAGAGTTGAACTACATGTTGTCCGTATGAGTAGGAGACACAGTTCTTTTTTTCTGGGCATGCTCATGGTTCTTGCTGTATTGGAGACCTTGGAAAGAAGAGCTTGCTTCTTGCATTAAAATAGATTTTGTTTCATGGATGAGAACTCTGGTCTGAATTTCCCGTTCAAAACGGAATTAAACCCCAGGATCTGTGTCTTCCTACAAGCAATAGTTCATTTCTGGTAAACCCAGTGAATTTTGGGCACAAATGATTTTTCGCAGTTCACGAACCCAACGCTATTCACACTATTAACTAAAGATCATTTATGTAAGAAGAGCTGTGGTCTGTATCAGTTTCATAAGCAAAGGTGGACTACATATGGTCCGTATGAGTAGGAAACACAGTTCCTTTTTTCATGGCATGCTCATGGTTCTTACTGTATTGGAGACCCTGGAAAGAAGAGGAAGATACATGCCTTAAAACAGAGCATTTTTCAGGGATGAGAATTCTTGTCTGAATTTCCCTTCAGATATGGAGTTAAACCCCAGGATCTGTGTCTTCCTACAAGCAAGAGTTCATTTCTGGTAAACCCAGTGCTTTTTGGGCTCAAATGATTTTTCGCAGTTCACGAACCCAACGCTATTCTCACTATTAACTAAAGAGCATTTATGTAAGAGGAGGTGTGGTCTGTATCAATTTCATAAGCAGAGTTGAACTACATATGGTCCGTATGAATAGGAAACACAGTTCTTTATTTCAGGCCATGCTCATTGTTATTGCTGTATTGGAGATGCTGGAAAGAAGAGCTTGCTTCTTGCATTAAAACAGGGTGTGTTTCATGGATGAGAACTTGGTCTGAATTACCCTTCACAAACGGAGTTAAACCCCATGATCTGTGTCTTCCTACAAGCAAGAGTTCATTTCTGGTAATCCCAGGGAATTTTGGGCTGAAATGATTTTGGCAGTTCACGAACCCAACGCTATTCTCACTATTAACTAAAGAGCATTTATGTAAGAGGAGGTGTGGTCTGTATCAGTTTCATAAGCATAGTTGAACTACATATGGTCCGTATGAATAGGAAACACAGTTCTTTTTTTCAGGGCATGCTCATGATTCTTGTTGTATTGGAGACGCTGGAAAGTAGAGCTTGCTTCTTGCATTAAACGAGAGTGTGTTTCATGGATGAGACCTCTGGTCTGAATTTCCCTTCAGCAATGGAGTTAAACCCAAGGATCTGTGTCTTCCTACATGCAAGAGTTCATTACAGGTAAACCCAGTGAATTCTGGACTGAAAAGATTTTTCACTGTTCACCAACCCAAACAGATTCTCACTATTAACTAAAGAGCATTTATGTAAGAGCAGCTGTGGTTTATTTCTGTTACATAAGCAGTGTTGAACTACATATTGTCCGTAGGAGTAGGAGACACAGTTATTTTATTCTAGGCATGCTCATCGTTCTTGCTGTATTGGAGACGCTGGAAAGAAGAGCTTGCTTCTTGCATTTAAACAGACTGTGTTTCATGGATGAGAACACGGGTCTGAATTGTCCTTCAGAAACAGAGTTAAACCCCATGTTCTGTGTCTTCCTACAAGCAAGTTTTCATTTCTGAGAAAACAAATAAATTTTCGGCTCAAATGATTTTACGCAGTTCTAGAACCCAACGCGATTATCACTATTAACTAAAGAGCATTTATGTAAGAGGAGGTGTGGTCTGTATTAATTTCATAAGCAGAGTTGAACTACATATGGTCCGTATGAATAGGAAACAAAGTTCTTTATTTCAGGCCATGCTCATTGTTATTGCTGTATTGGAGATGCTGGATAGAAGAGCTTGCTTCTTGCATTAAAACAGGGTGTGTTTCATGGATGAGAACTTGGTCTGAATTACCCTTCACAAACGGAGTTAAATCCCATGATCTGTGTCTTCCTACAAGCAATAGTTCATTTCTGGTAAACCCAGTGAATTTTGGGCACAAATGTTTTTTCGCAGTTCACGAACCCAACGCTATTAACACTATTAACTAAAGAGCATTTATGTAAGAGGAGGTGTGGTCTGTTTCAGTTTCATAAGCAGAGTTGAACTACATATGGTCCGTATGAATAGGAAACACAGTTCTTTTTTTCAAGCCAAGGTCATTGTTCTTGCTGTATTATAGATTCTGGGAAGAAGAGCTTGATTTTCGTTAAAACAGAGTGTGTTTCAGGGATGAGAACTCTGGTCTGGATTTTCTTCAGAAACGGAGTTAAACCCCAGGATCTGTGTCTTCCTACAAGCAAGAGTTCATTTCTGGTAAACCCATTGAATTTTGGGCTCAAATGATTTTTCGCAGTTCACGAACCCAACGCTATTCTCACTATTTACTAAAGAGCATTTATGTAAGCGTAGGTGTGGTCTGTATCAGTTACATATACAGAGTTTAACGACATATTGTCCTTATGAATAGGAAACACAGTTCTTTTTTTTCAGGCCATGCCCATTGTTCATGCTGTATTATACACTCTGGAAAGAAGAGCTTGCTTCTTCGTTAAAACAGAGTGTTTTTCAGGGATGAGAACTCTGGTCTGGATTTCCCTTCAGAAACCCAGTTAAACCCCAAGATCTGTGTCTTTCTACAAGCAAGAGTTCAGTTCTGGTAAATCCAGTAAATTTTAGGCTCAAATGATTTTTCGCAGTTCATGAAACCAACGCTATTCTCACTTTTAACTAAAGAGCATTTATGTAAGTGTAGGTGTGGTCTGTATCAGTTACATAAGCAGATTTGAACGACATACGGTCCGTATGAATTGGAAACACAGTTCTTTTTTTCTGGGCATGCTCATGTTTCTTACTGTATTGAGGATGCTGGAAAGAAGAGGATGATTCTTGCCTTAAAGCAGAGTGTGTTTCAGGGATGAGAACTCTGGTCTGAATTTCCCTTCAGAAACAGAGTTAAACCCCAGGATCTGAGTCTTCCTACAAGCAAGAGTTCAGTTCTGGTAAATCCAGGGAATTTTGGGCTCAAATGATTTTTCGCAGTTCACGAACCCAACATGATTCTCACTATTAACTAAGGAGCATTTATGTAAGAGGAACTGTGGTTTGTAACAGTTTCATGAAGAGAGTGGAACTACATATGGTCCATATGAGTAAGAAACCCAGTTCTTTTTTTCAGGGCATGCTCATGGTTCTTGCTGTATTTTTGACTCTGGAAAGAAGAGCTTGCTTCTTGTGTTAAAGCAGAGTGTGTTTCAGGGATGAGAACTCTGGTCTGAATTTCCCTTCAGAAACGGAGTTAAACCCCAGGATCTGTATTCCTACAAGCAAGAGTTCATTTCTGGTAAAGCAAGTGAATTTGGGGCTCAAATGATTTTTCACAGTTCACCAACCCAAACTGATTCTCACTATTAACTAAAGAGCATTTATGTAAGAGGCGCTGTGGTTTCTTTCAGTTTCATGAGCAGAGTTGAACTACATGTTGTCCGTATGAGTAGGAGACACAGTTCTTTTTTTCTGGGCATGCTCATGGTTCTTGCTGTATTGGAGACCTTGGAAAGAAGAGCTTGCTTCTTGCATTAAAATAGATTGTGTTTCATGGATGAGAACTCTGGTCTGAATTTCCCGTTCAAAACGGAATTAAACCCCAGGATCTGTGTCTTCCTACAAGCAATAGTTCATTTCTGGTAAACCCAGTGAATTTTGGGCACAAATGATTTTTCGCAGTTCACGAACCCAACGCTATTCACACTATTAACTAAAGAGCATTTATGTAAGAGGAGGTGTGTTCTGTTTCAGTTTCATAAGCAGAGTTGAACTACATATGGTCCGTATGAGTATGAAACACAGTTCTTTTTTTCAAGGCAAACTCATGGTTCTTGCTGTATTTTTGACTCTCGAAAGAAGAGCTTGCTTCTTGCGTAAAAACCGAATGTGTTTCAGAGATGAGAACTCTGGTCTGAATTTGGCTTCAGAAACGGAGTTAAACCCCAGCATCTGTGTCTTCCTAACAGCAAGAGTTCATTTCTGGTAAACAAAGAGATTTTTCGGCTCAAATGACTTTACACAGTTCTAAAACCCAACGCGATTATCACTATTAACTAAAGAGCATTTATGTAAGAGGAGCTGTTGTCTGTATCATTTCATAAGCAGAGTTGAACTACATATTGTCCGTATGAGTAGGAAACACAGTTCTTTTCTTCTAGGCGTGCTCATCGTTCTTACTGTATTGGAGAAGCTGGAAAGAAGAGGATGATTCTTGCCTTATAACAGAGTTTTTTCATGGATGAGAACTCTGGTCTGATTTTGCCTTCAGAAACGGAGTTAAACCCCAGGATCTGTGTCTTCCTACAAGCAAGAGTTCATTTCTGGGAAACCAAGTAAATTTTCGGCTCTTATGATTTTACACAGTTCTAGAACCCAACGCGATTATCACTATTAACTAAAGATCATTTATGTAAGAAGAGCTGTGGTCTGTATCAGTTTCATAAGCAAAGGTGGACTACATATGGTCCGTATGAGTAGGAAACACAGTTCCTTTTTTCTTGGCATGCTCATGGTTCTTACTGTATTGGAGACCCTGGAAAGAAGAGGAAGATACATGCCTTAAAACAGAGCATTTTTCAGGGATGAGAATTCTTGTCTGAATTTCCCTTCAGATATGGAGTTAAACCCCAGGATCTGTGTCTTCCTACAAGCAAGAGTTCATTTCTGGTAAACCCAGTGCTTTTTGGGCTCAAATGATTTTTCGCAGTTCACGAACCCAACGCTATTCTCACTATTAACTAAAGAGCATTTATGTAAGAGGAGGTGTGGTCTGTATCAATTTCATAAGCAGAGTTGAACTACATATGGTCCGTATGAATAGGAAACACAGTTCTTTATTTCAGGCCATGCTCATTGTTATTGCTGTATTGGAGATGCTGGAAAGAAGAGCTTGCTTCTTGCATTAAAACAGGGTGTTTTTCATGGATGAGAACTTGGTCTGAATTACCCTTCACAAACAGAGTTAAACCCCATGATCTGTGTCTTCCTACAAGCAAGAGTTCATTTCTGGTAATCCCAGGGAATTTTGGGCTGAAATGATTTTGGCAGTTCACGAACCCAACGCTATTCTCACTATTAACTAAAGAGCATTTATGTAAGAGGAGGTGTGGTCTGTATCAGTTTCATAAGCATAGTTGAACTACATATGGTCCGTATGAATAGGAAACACAGTTCTTTTTTTCAGGGCATGCTCATGATTCTTGTTGTATTGGAGACGCTGGAAAGTAGAGCTTGCTTCTTGCATTAAACGAGAGTGTGTTTCATGGATGAGACCTCTGGTCTGAATTTCCCTTCAGCAATGGAGTTAAACCCAAGGATCTGTGTCTTCCTACAAGCAAGAGTTCATTACAGGTAAACCCAGTGAATTCTGGGCTGAAAAGATTTTTCACTGTTCACCAACCCAAACAGATTCTCACTATTAACTAAAGAGCATTTATGTAAGAGCAGCTGTGGTTTATTTCAGTTACATAAGCAGTGTTGAACTACATATTGTCCGTAGGAGTAGGAGACACAGTTATTTTATTCTAGGCATGCTCATCGTTCTTGCTGTATTGGAGACGCTGGAAAGAAGAGCTTGCTTCTTGCATTTAAACAGACTGTGTTTCATGGATGAGAACACGGGTCTGAATTGTCCTTCAGAAACAGAGTTAAACCCCATGTTCTGTGTCTTCCTACAAGCAAGTTTTCATTTCTGAGAAAACAAATAAATTTTCGGCTCAAATGATTTTACGCAGTTCTAGAACCCAACGCGATTATCACTATTAACTAAAGAGCATTTATGTAAGAGGAGGTGTGGTCTGTATTAATTTCATAAGCAGAGTTGAACTACATATGGTCCGTATGAATAGGAAACAAAGTTCTTTATTTCAGGCCATGCTCATTGTTATTGCTGTATTGGAGATGCTGGATAGAAGAGCTTGCTTCTTGCATTAAAACAGGGTGTGTTTCATGGATGAGAACTTGGTCTGAATTACCCTTCACAAACGGAGTTAAATCCCATGATCTGTGTCTTCCTACAAGCAATAGTTCATTTCTGGTAAACCCAGTGAATTTTGGGCACAAATGTTTTTTCGCAGTTCACGAACCCAACGCTATTAACACTATTAACTAAAGAGCATTTATGTAAGAGGAGGTGTGGTCTGTTTCAGTTTCATAAGCAGAGTTGAACTACATATGGTCCGTATGAATAGGAAACACAGTTCTTTTTTTCAAGCCAAGGTCATTGTTCTTGCTGTATTATAGACTCTGGGAAGAAGAGCTTGATTTTCGTTAAAACAGAGTGTGTTTCAGGGATGAGAACTCTGGTCTGGATTTTCTTCAGAAACGGAGTTAAACCCCAGGATCTGTGTCTTCCTACAAGCAAGAGTTCATTTCTGGTAAACCCATTGAATTTTGGGCTCAAATGATTTTTCGCAGTTCACGAACCCAACGCTATTCTCACTATTTACTAAAGAGCATTTATGTAAGCGTAGGTGTGGTCTGTATCAGTTACATATACAGAGTTTAACGACATATTGTCCTTATGAATAGGAAACACAGTTCTTTTTTTTCAGGCCATGCCCATTGTTCATGCTGTATTATACACTCTGGAAAGAAGAGCTTGCTTCTTCGTTTAAACAGAGTGTTTTTCAGGGATGAGAACTCTGGTCTGGATTTCCCTTCAGAAACCCAGTTAAACCCCAAGATCAGTGTCTTTCTACAAGCAAGAGTTCAGTTCTGGTAAATCCAGTAAATTTTAGGCTCAAATGATTTTTCGCAGTTCATGAAACCAACGCTATTCTCACTTTTAACTAAAGAGCATTTATGTAAGTGTAGGTGTGGTCTGTATCAGTTACATAAGCAGATTTGAACGACATATGGTCCGTATGAATTGGAAACACAGTTCTTTTTTTCTGGGCATGCTCATGTTTCTTACTGTATTGAGGATGCTGGAAAGAAGAGGATGATTCTTGCCTTAAAGCAGAGTGTGTTTCAGGGATGAGAACTCTGGTCTGAATTTCCCTTCAGAAACAGAGTTAAACCCCAGGATCTGAGTCTTCCTACAAGCAAGAGTTCAGTTCTGGTAAATCCAGGGAATTTTGGGCTCAAATGATTTTTCGCAGTTCACGAACCCAACATGATTCTCACTATTAACTAAGGAGCATTTATGTAAGAGGAGCTGTGGTTTGTAACAGTTTCATGAAGAGAGTGGAACTACATATGGTCCATATGAGTAAGAAACCCAGTTCTTTTTTTCAGGGCATGCTCATGGTTCTTGCTGTATTTTTGACTCTGGAAAGAAGAGCTTGCTTCTTGTGTTAAAGCAGAGTGTGTTTCAGGGATGAGAACTCTGGTCTGAATTTCCCTTCAGAAACGGAGTTAAACCCCAGGATCTGTATTCCTACAAGCAAGAGTTCATTTCTGGTAAAGCAAGTGAATTTGGGGCTCAAATGATTTTTCACAGTTCACCAACCCAAACTGATTCTCACTATTAACTAAAGAGCATTTATGTAAGAGGCGCTGTGGTTTCTTTCAGTTTCATGAGCAGAGCTGAACTACATGTTGTCCGTATGAGTAGGAGACACAGTTCTTTTTTTCTGGGCATGCTCATGGTTCTTGCTGTATTGGAGACCTTGGAAAGAAGAGCTTGCTTCTTGCATTAAAATAGATTGTGTTTCATGGATGAGAACTCTGGTCTGAATTACCCGTTCAAAACGGAATTAAACCCCAGGATCTGTGTCTTCCTACAAGCAATAGTTCATTTCTGGTAAACCCAGTGAATTTTGGGCACAAATGATTTTTCGCAGTTCACGAACCCAACGCTATTCACACTATTAACTAAAGAGCATTTATGTAAGAGGAGGTGTGTTCTGTTTCAGTTTCATAAGCAGAGTTGAACTACATATGGTCCGTATGAGTATGAAACACAGTTCTTTTTTTCAAGGCAAACTCATGGTTCTTGCTGTATTTTTGACTCTCGAAAGAAGAGCTTGCTTCTTGCGTAAAAACCGAATGTGTTTCAGAGATGAGAACTCTGGTCTGAATTTGGCTTCAGAAACGGAGTTAAACCCCAGCATCTGTGTCTTCCTAACAGCAAGAGTTCATTTCTGGTAAACAAAGAGATTTTTCGGCTCAAATGACTTTACACAGTTCTAAAACCCAACGCGATTATCACTATTAACTAAAGAGCATTTATGTAAGAGGAGCTGTTGTCTGTATCATTTCATAAGCAGAGTTGAACTACATATTGTCCGTATGAGTAGGAAACACAGTTCTTTTCTTCTAGGCGTGCTCATCGTTCTTACTGTATTGGAGAAGCTGGAAAGAAGAGGATGATTCTTGCCTTATAACAGAGTTTTTTCATGGATGAGAACTCTGGTCTGATTTTGCCTTCAGAAACGGAGTTAAACCCCAGGATCTGTGTCTTCCTACAAGCAAGAGTTCATTTCTGGGAAACCAAGTAAATTTTCGGCTCTTATGATTTTACACAGTTCTAGAACCCAACGCGATTATCACTATTAACTAAAGATCATTTATGTAAGAAGAGCTGTGGTCTGTATCAGTTTCATAAGCAAAGGTGGACTACATATGGTCCGTATGAGTAGGAAACACAGTTCCTTTTTTCTTGGCATGCTCATGGTTCTTACTGTATTGGAGACCCTGGAAAGAAGAGGAAGATACATGCCTTAAAACAGAGCATTTTTCAGGGATGAGAATTCTTGTCTGAATTTCCCTTCAGATATGGAGTTAAACCCCAGGATCTGTGTCTTCCTACAAGCAAGAGTTCATTTCTGGTAAACCCAGTGCTTTTTGGGCTCAAATGATTTTTCGCAGTTCACGAACCCAACGCTATTCTCACTATTAACTAAAGAGCATTTATGTAAGAGGAGGTGTGGTCTGTATCAATTTCATAAGCAGAGTTGAACTACATATGGTCCGTATGAATAGGAAACACAGTTCTTTATTTCAGGCCATGCTCATTGTTATTGCTGTATTGGAGATGCTGGAAAGAAGAGCTTGCTTCTTGCATTAAAACAGGGTGTTTTTCATGGATGAGAACTTGGTCTGAATTACCCTTCACAAACGGAGTTAAACCCCATGATCTGTGTCTTCCTACAAGCAAGAGTTCATTTCTGGTAATCCCAGGGAATTTTGGGCTGAAATGATTTTGGCAGTTCACGAACCCAACGCTATTCTCACTATTAACTAAAGAGCATTTATGTAAGAGGAGGTGTGGTCTGTATCAGTTTCATAAGCATAGTTGAACTACATATGGTCCGTATGAATAGGAAACACAGTTCTTTTTTTCAGGGCATGCTCATGATTCTTGTTGTATTGGAGACGCTGGAAAGTAGAGCTTGCTTCTTGCATTAAACGAGAGTGTGTTTCATGGATGAGACCTCTGGTCTGAATTTCCCTTCAGCAATGGAGTTAAACCCAAGGATCTGTGTCTTCCTACAAGCAAGAGTTCATTACAGGTAAACCCAGTGAATTCTGGGCTGAAAAGATTTTTCACTGTTCACCAACCCAAACAGATTCTCACTATTAACTAAAGAGCATTTATGTAAGAGCAGCTGTGGTTTATTTCAGTTACATAAGCAGTGTTGAACTACATATTGTCCGTAGGAGTAGGAGACACAGTTATTTTATTCTAGGCATGCTCATCGTTCTTGCTGTATTGGAGACGCTGGAAAGAAGAGCTTGCTTCTTGCATTTAAACAGACTGTGTTTCATGGATGAGAACACGGGTCTGAATTGTCCTTCAGAAACAGAGTTAAACCCCATGTTCTGTGTCTTCCTACAAGCAAGTTTTCATTTCTGAGAAAACAAATAAATTTTCGGCTCAAATGATTTTACGCAGTTCTAGAACCCAACGCGATTATCACTATTAACTAAAGAGCATTTATGTAAGAGGAGGTGTGGTCTGTATTAATTTCATAAGCAGAGTTGAACTACATATGGTCCGTATGAATAGGAAACAAAGTTCTTTATTTCAGGCCATGCTCATTGTTATTGCTGTATTGGAGATGCTGGATAGAAGAGCTTGCTTCTTGCATTAAAACAGGGTGTGTTTCATGGATGAGAACTTGGTCTGAATTACCCTTCACAAACGGAGTTAAATCCCATGATCTGTGTCTTCCTACAAGCAATAGTTCATTTCTGGTAAACCCAGTGAATTTTGGGCACAAATGTTTTTTCGCAGTTCACGAACCCAACGCTATTAACACTATTAACTAAAGAGCATTTATGTAAGAGGAGGTGTGGTCTGTTTCAGTTTCATAAGCAGAGTTGAACTACATATGGTCCGTATGAATAGGAAACACAGTTCTTTTTTTCAAGCCAAGGTCATTGTTCTTGCTGTATTATAGACTCTGGGAAGAAGAGCTTGATTTTCGTTAAAACAGAGTGTGTTTCAGGGATGAGAACTCTGGTCTGGATTTTCTTCAGAAACGGAGTTAAACCCCAGGATCTGTGTCTTCCTACAAGCAAGAGTTCATTTCTGGTAAACCCATTGAATTTTGGGCTCAAATGATTTTTCGCAGTTCACGAACCCAACGCTATTCTCACTATTTACTAAAGAGCATTTATGTAAGCGTAGGTGTGGTCTGTATCAGTTACATATACAGAGTTTAACGACATATTGTCCTTATGAATAGGAAACACAGTTCTTTTTTTTCAGGCCATGCCCATTGTTCATGCTGTATTATACACTCTGGAAAGAAGAGCTTGCTTCTTCGTTAAAACAGAGTGTTTTTCAGGGATGAGAACTCTGGTCTGGATTTCCCTTCAGAAACCCAGTTAAACCCCAAGATCAGTGTCTTTCTACAAGCAAGAGTTCAGTTCTGGTAAATCCAGTAAATTTTAGGCTCAAATGATTTTTCGCAGTTCATGAAACCAACGCTATTCTCACTTTTAACTAAAGAGCATTTATGTAAGTGTAGGTGTGGTCTGTATCAGTTACATAAGCAGATTTGAACGACATATGGTCCGTATGAATTGGAAACACAGTTCTTTTTTTCTGGGCATGCTCATGTTTCTTACTGTATTGAGGATGCTGGAAAGAAGAGGATGATTCTTGCCTTAAAGCAGAGTGTGTTTCAGGGATGAGAACTCTGGTCTGAATTTCCCTTCAGAAACAGAGTTAAACCCCAGGATCTGAGTCTTCCTACAAGCAAGAGTTCAGTTCTGGTAAATCCAGGGAATTTTGGGCTCAAATGATTTTTCGCAGTTCACGAACCCAACATGATTCTCACTATTAACTAAGGAGCATTTATGTAAGAGGAGCTGTGGTTTGTAACAGTTTCATGAAGAGAGTGGAACTACATATGGTCCATATGAGTAAGAAACCCAGTTCTTTTTTTCAGGGCATGCTCATGGTTCTTGCTGTATTTTTGACTCTGGAAAGAAGAGCTTGCTTCTTGTGTTAAAGCAGAGTGTGTTTCAGGGATGAGAACTCTGGTCTGAATTTCCCTTCAGAAACGGAGTTAAACCCCAGGATCTGTATTCCTACAAGCAAGAGTTCATTTCTGGTAAAGCAAGTGAATTTGGGGCTCAAATGATTTTTCACAGTTCACCAACCCAAACTGATTCTCACTATTAACTAAAGAGCATTTATGTAAGAGGCGCTGTGGTTTCTTTCAGTTTCATGAGCAGAGCTGAACTACATGTTGTCCGTATGAGTAGGAGACACAGTTCTTTTTTTCTGGGCATGCTCATGGTTCTTGCTGTATTGGAGACCTTGGAAAGAAGAGCTTGCTTCTTGCATTAAAATAGATTGTGTTTCATGGATGAGAACTCTGGTCTGAATTACCCGTTCAAAACGGAATTAAACCCCAGGATCTGTGTCTTCCTACAAGCAATAGTTCATTTCTGGTAAACCCAGTGAATTTTGGGCACAAATGATTTTTCGCAGTTCACGAACCCAACGCTATTCACACTATTAACTAAAGAGCATTTATGTAAGAGGAGGTGTGTTCTGTTTCAGTTTCATAAGCAGAGTTGAACTACATATGGTCCGTATGAGTATGAAACACAGTTCTTTTTTTCAAGGCAAACTCATGGTTCTTGCTGTATTTTTGACTCTCGAAAGAAGAGCTTGCTTCTTGCGTAAAAACCGAATGTGTTTCAGAGATGAGAACTCTGGTCTGAATTTGGCTTCAGAAACGGAGTTAAACCCCAGCATCTGTGTCTTCCTAACAGCAAGAGTTCATTTCTGGTAAACAAAGAGATTTTTCGGCTCAAATGACTTTACACAATTCTAAAACCCAACGCGATTATCACTATTAACTAAAGAGCATTTATGTAAGAGGAGCTGTTGTCTGTATCATTTCATAAGCAGAGTTGAACTACATATTGTCCGTATGAGTAGGAAACACAGTTCTTTTCTTCTAGGCGTGCTCATCGTTCTTACTGTATTGGAGAAGCTGGAAAGAAGAGGATGATTCTTGCCTTATAACAGAGTTTTTTCATGGATGAGAACTCTGGTCTGATTTTGCCTTCAGAAACGGAGTTAAACCCCAGGATCTGTGTCTTCCTACAAGCAAGAGTTCATTTCTGGGAAACCAAGTAAATTTTCGGCTCTTATGATTTTACACAGTTCTAGAACCCAACGCGATTATCACTATTAACTAAAGATCATTTATGTAAGAAGAGCTGTGGTCTGTATCAGTTTCATAAGCAAAGGTGGACTACATATGGTCCGTATGAGTAGGAAACACAGTTCCTTTTTTCTTGGCATGCTCATGGTTCTTACTGTATTGGAGACCCTGGAAAGAAGAGGAAGATACATGCCTTAAAACAGAGCATTTTTCAGGGATGAGAATTCTTGTCTGAATTTCCCTTCAGATATGGAGTTAAACCCCAGGATCTGTGTCTTCCTACAAGCAAGAGTTCATTTCTGGTAAACCCAGTGCTTTTTGGGCTCAAATGATTTTTCGCAGTTCACGAACCCAACGCTATTCTCACTATTAACTAAAGAGCATTTATGTAAGAGGAGGTGTGGTCTGTATCAATTTCATAAGCAGAGTTGAACTACATATGGTCCGTATGAATAGGAAACACAGTTCTTTATTTCAGGCCATGCTCATTGTTATTGCTGTATTGGAGATGCTGGAAAGAAGAGCTTGCTTCTTGCATTAAAACAGGGTGTTTTTCATGGATGAGAACTTGGTCTGAATTACCCTTCACAAACGGAGTTAAACCCCATGATCTGTGTCTTCCTACAAGCAAGAGTTCATTTCTGGTAATCCCAGGGAATTTTGGGCTGAAATGATTTTGGCAGTTCACGAACCCAACGCTATTCTCACTATTAACTAAAGAGCATTTATGTAAGAGGAGGTGTGGTCTGTATCAGTTTCATAAGCATAGTTGAACTACATATGGTCCGTATGAATAGGAAACACAGTTCTTTTTTTCAGGGCATGCTCATGATTCTTGTTGTATTGGAGACGCTGGAAAGTAGAGCTTGCTTCTTGCATTAAACGAGAGTGTGTTTCATGGATGAGACCTCTGGTCTGAATTTCCCTTCAGCAATGGAGTTAAACCCAAGGATCTGTGTCTTCCTACAAGCAAGAGTTCATTACAGGTAAACCCAGTGAATTCTGGGCTGAAAAGATTTTTCACTGTTCACCAACCCAAACAGATTCTCACTATTAACTAAAGAGCATTTATGTAAGAGCAGCTGTGGTTTATTTCAGTTACATAAGCAGTGTTGAACTACATATTGTCCGTAGGAGTACGAGACACAGTTATTTTATTCTAGGCATGCTCATCGTTCTTGCTGTATTGGAGACGCTGGAAAGAAGAGCTTGCTTCTTGCATTTAAACAGACTGTGTTTCATGGATGAGAACACGGGTCTGAATTGTCCTTCAGAAACAGAGTTAAACCCCATGTTCTGTGTCTTCCTACAAGCAAGTTTTCATTTCTGAGAAAACAAATAAATTTTCGGCTCAAATGATTTTACGCAGTTCTAGAACCCAACGCGATTATCACTATTAACTAAAGAGCATTTATGTAAGAGGAGGTGTGGTCTGTATTAATTTCATAAGCAGAGTTGAACTACATATGGTCCGTATGAATAGGAAACAAAGTTCTTTATTTCAGGCCATGCTCATTGTTATTGCTGTATTGGAGATGCTGGATAGAAGAGCTTGCTTCTTGCATTAAAACAGGGTGTGTTTCATGGATGAGAACTTGGTCTGAATTACCCTTCACAAACGGAGTTAAATCCCATGATCTGTGTCTTCCTACAAGCAATAGTTCATTTCTGGTAAACCCAGTGAATTTTGGGCACAAATGTTTTTTCGCAGTTCACGAACCCAACGCTATTAACACTATTAACTAAAGAGCATTTATGTAAGAGGAGGTGTGGTCTGTTTCAGTTTCATAAGCAGAGTTGAACTACATATGGTCCGTATGAATAGGAAACACAGTTCTTTTTTTCAAGCCAAGGTCATTGTTCTTGCTGTATTATAGACTCTGGGAAGAAGAGCTTGATTTTCGTTAAAACAGAGTGTGTTTCAGGGATGAGAACTCTGGTCTGGATTTTCTTCAGAAACGGAGTTAAACCCCAGGATCTGTGTCTTCCTACAAGCAAGAGTTCATTTCTGGTAAACCCATTGAATTTTGGGCTCAAATGATTTTTCGCAGTTCACGAACCCAACGCTATTCTCACTATTTACTAAAGAGCATTTATGTAAGCGTAGGTGTGGTCTGTATCAGTTACATATACAGAGTTTAACGACATATTGTCCTTATGAATAGGAAACACAGTTCTTTTTTTTCAGGCCATGCCCATTGTTCATGCTGTATTATACACTCTGGAAAGAAGAGCTTGCTTCTTCGTTAAAACAGAGTGTTTTTCAGGGATGAGAACTCTGGTCTGGATTTCCCTTCAGAAACCCAGTTAAACCCCAAGATCAGTGTCTTTCTACAAGCAAGAGTTCAGTTCTGGTAAATCCAGTAAATTTTAGGCTCAAATGATTTTTCGCAGTTCATGAAACCAACGCTATTCTCACTTTTAACTAAAGAGCATTTATGTAAGTGTAGGTGTGGTCTGTATCAGTTACATAAGCAGATTTGAACGACATATGGTCCGTATGAATTGGAAACACAGTTCTTTTTTTCTGGGCATGCTCATGTTTCTTACTGTATTGAGGATGCTGGAAAGAAGAGGATGATTCTTGCCTTAAAGCAGAGTGTGTTTCAGGGATGAGAACTCTGGTCTGAATTTCCCTTCAGAAACAGAGTTAAACCCCAGGATCTGAGTCTTCCTACAAGCAAGAGTTCAGTTCTGGTAAATCCAGGGAATTTTGGGCTCAAATGATTTTTCGCAGTTCACGAACCCAACATGATTCTCACTATTAACTAAGGAGCATTTATGTAAGAGGAGCTGTGGTTTGTAACAGTTTCATGAAGAGAGTGGAACTACATATGGTCCATATGAGTAAGAAACCCAGTTCTTTTTTTCAGGGCATGCTCATGGTTCTTGCTGTATTTTTGACTCTGGAAAGAAGAGCTTGCTTCTTGTGTTAAAGCAGAGTGTGTTTCAGGGATGAGAACTCTGGTCTGAATTTCCCTTCAGAAACGGAGTTAAACCCCAGGATCTGTATTCCTACAAGCAAGAGTTCATTTCTGGTAAAGCAAGTGAATTTGGGGCTCAAATGATTTTTCACAGTTCACCAACCCAAACTGATTCTCACTATTAACTAAAGAGCATTTATGTAAGAGGCGCTGTGGTTTCTTTCAGTTTCATGAGCAGAGCTGAACTACATGTTGTCCGTATGAGTAGGAGACACAGTTCTTTTTTTCTGGGCATGCTCATGGTTCTTGCTGTATTGGAGACCTTGGAAAGAAGAGCTTGCTTCTTGCATTAAAATAGATTGTGTTTCATGGATGAGAACTCTGGTCTGAATTACCCGTTCAAAACGGAATTAAACCCCAGGATCTGTGTCTTCCTACAAGCAATAGTTCATTTCTGGTAAACCCAGTGAATTTTGGGCACAAATGATTTTTCGCAGTTCACGAACCCAACGCTATTCACACTATTAACTAAAGAGCATTTATGTAAGAGGAGGTGTGTTCTGTTTCAGTTTCATAAGCAGAGTTGAACTACATATGGTCCGTATGAGTATGAAACACAGTTCTTTTTTTCAAGGCAAACTCATGGTTCTTGCTGTATTTTTGACTCTCGAAAGAAGAGCTTGCTTCTTGCGTAAAAACCGAATGTGCTTCAGAGATGAGAACTCTGGTCTGAATTTGGCTTCAGAAACGGAGTTAAACCCCAGCATCTGTGTCTTCCTAACAGCAAGAGTTCATTTCTGGTAAACAAAGAGATTTTTCGGCTCAAATGACTTTACACAGTTCTAAAACCCAACGCGATTATCACTATTAACTAAAGAGCATTTATGTAAGAGGAGCTGTTGTCTGTATCATTTCATAAGCAGAGTTGAACTACATATTGTCCGTATGAGTAGGAAACACAGTTCTTTTCTTCTAGGCGTGCTCATCGTTCTTACTGTATTGGAGAAGCTGGAAAGAAGAGGATGATTCTTGCCTTATAACAGAGTTTTTTCATGGATGAGAACTCTGGTCTGATTTTGCCTTCAGAAACGGAGTTAAACCCCAGGATCTGTGTCTTCCTACAAGCAAGAGTTCATTTCTGGGAAACCAAGTAAATTTTCGGCTCTTATGATTTTACACAGTTCTAGAACCCAACGCGATTATCACTATTAACTAAAGATCATTTATGTAAGAAGAGCTGTGGTCTGTATCAGTTTCATAAGCAAAGGTGGACTACATATGGTCCGTATGAGTAGGAAACACAGTTCCTTTTTTCTTGGCATGCTCATGGTTCTTACTGTATTGGAGACCCTGGAAAGAAGAGGAAGATACATGCCTTAAAACAGAGCATTTTTCAGGGATGAGAATTCTTGTCTGAATTTCCCTTCAGATATGGAGTTAAACCCCAGGATCTGTGTCTTCCTACAAGCAAGAGTTCATTTCTGGTAAACCCAGTGCTTTTTGGGCTCAAATGATTTTTCGCAGTTCACGAACCCAACGCTATTCTCACTATTAACTAAAGAGCATTTATGTAAGAGGAGGTGTGGTCTGTATCAATTTCATAAGCAGAGTTGAACTACATATGGTCCGTATGAATAGGAAACACAGTTCTTTATTTCAGGCCATGCTCATTGTTATTGCTGTATTGGAGATGCTGGAAAGAAGAGCTTGCTTCTTGCATTAAAACAGGGTGTTTTTCATGGATGAGAACTTGGTCTGAATTACCCTTCACAAACGGAGTTAAACCCCATGATCTGTGTCTTCCTACAAGCAAGAGTTCATTTCTGGTAATCCCAGGGAATTTTGGGCTGAAATGATTTTGGCAGTTCACGAACCCAACGCTATTCTCACTATTAACTAAAGAGCATTTATGTAAGAGGAGGTGTGGTCTGTATCAGTTTCATAAGCATAGTTGAACTACATATGGTCCGTATGAATAGGAAACACAGTTCTTTTTTTCAGGGCATGCTCATGATTCTTGTTGTATTGGAGACGCTGGAAAGTAGAGCTTGCTTCTTGCATTAAACGAGAGTGTGTTTCATGGATGAGACCTCTGGTCTGAATTTCCCTTCAGCAATGGAGTTAAACCCAAGGATCTGTGTCTTCCTACAAGCAAGAGTTCATTACAGGTAAACCCAGTGAATTCTGGGCTGAAAAGATTTTTCACTGTTCACCAACCCAAACAGATTCTCACTATTAACTAAAGAGCATTTATGTAAGAGCAGCTGTGGTTTATTTCAGTTACATAAGCAGTGTTGAACTACATATTGTCCGTAGGAGTAGGAGACACAGTTATTTTATTCTAGGCATGCTCATCGTTCTTGCTGTATTGGAGACGCTGGAAAGAAGAGCTTGCTTCTTGCATTTAAACAGACTGTGTTTCATGGATGAGAACACGGGTCTGAATTGTCCTTCAGAAACAGAGTTAAACCCCATGTTCTGTGTCTTCCTACAAGCAAGTTTTCATTTCTGAGAAAACAAATAAATTTTCGGCTCAAATGATTTTACGCAGTTCTAGAACCCAACGCGATTATCACTATTAACTAAAGAGCATTTATGTAAGAGGAGGTGTGGTCTGTATTAATTTCATAAGCAGAGTTGAACTACATATGGTCCGTATGAATAGGAAACAAAGTTCTTTATTTCAGGCCATGCTCATTGTTATTGCTGTATTGGAGATGCTGGATAGAAGAGCTTGCTTCTTGCATTAAAACAGGGTGTGTTTCATGGATGAGAACTTGGTCTGAATTACCCTTCACAAACGGAGTTAAATCCCATGATCTGTGTCTTCCTACAAGCAATAGTTCATTTCTGGTAAACCCAGTGAATTTTGGGCACAAATGTTTTTTCGCAGTTCACGAACCCAACGCTATTAACACTATTAACTAAAGAGCATTTATGTAAGAGGAGGTGTGGTCTGTTTCAGTTTCATAAGCAGAGTTGAACTACATATGGTCCGTATGAATAGGAAACACAGTTCTTTTTTTCAAGCCAAGGTCATTGTTCTTGCTGTATTATAGACTCTGGGAAGAAGAGCTTGATTTTCGTTAAAACAGAGTGTGTTTCAGGGATGAGAACTCTGGTCTGGATTTTCTTCAGAAACGGAGTTAAACCCCAGGATCTGTGTCTTCCTACAAGCAAGAGTTCATTTCTGGTAAACCCATTGAATTTTGGGCTCAAATGATTTTTCGCAGTTCACGAACCCAACGCTATTCTCACTATTTACTAAAGAGCATTTATGTAAGCGTAGGTGTGGTCTGTATCAGTTACATATACAGAGTTTAACGACATATTGTCCTTATGAATAGGAAACACAGTTCTTTTTTTTCAGGCCATGCCCATTGTTCATGCTGTATTATACACTCTGGAAAGAAGAGCTTGCTTCTTCGTTAAAACAGAGTGTTTTTCAGGGATGAGAACTCTGGTCTGGATTTCCCTTCAGAAACCCAGTTAAACCCCAAGATCAGTGTCTTTCTACAAGCAAGAGTTCAGTTCTGGTAAATCCAGTAAATTTTAGGCTCAAATGATTTTTCGCAGTTCATGAAACCAACGCTATTCTCACTTTTAACTAAAGAGCATTTATGTAAGTGTAGGTGTGGTCTGTATCAGTTACATAAGCAGATTTGAACGACATATGGTCCGTATGAATTGGAAACACAGTTCTTTTTTTCTGGGCATGCTCATGTTTCTTACTGTATTGAGGATGCTGGAAAGAAGAGGATGATTCTTGCCTTAAAGCAGAGTGTGTTTCAGGGATGAGAACTCTGGTCTGAATTTCCCTTCAGAAACAGAGTTAAACCCCAGGATCTGAGTCTTCCTACAAGCAAGAGTTCAGTTCTGGTAAATCCAGGGAATTTTGGGCTCAAATGATTTTTCGCAGTTCACGAACCCAACATGATTCTCACTATTAACTAAGGAGCATTTATGTAAGAGGAGCTGTGGTTTGTAACAGTTTCATGAAGAGAGTGGAACTACATATGGTCCATATGAGTAAGAAACCCAGTTCTTTTTTTCAGGGCATGCTCATGGTTCTTGCTGTATTTTTGACTCTGGAAAGAAGAGCTTGCTTCTTGTGTTAAAGCAGAGTGTGTTTCAGGGATGAGAACTCTGGTCTGAATTTCCCTTCAGAAACGGAGTTAAACCCCAGGATCTGTATTCCTACAAGCAAGAGTTCATTTCTGGTAAAGCAAGTGAATTTGGGGCTCAAATGATTTTTCACAGTTCACCAACCCAAACTGATTCTCACTATTAACTAAAGAGCATTTATGTAAGAGGCGCTGTGGTTTCTTTCAGTTTCATGAGCAGAGCTGAACTACATGTTGTCCGTATGAGTAGGAGACACAGTTCTTTTTTTCTGGGCATGCTCATGGTTCTTGCTGTATTGGAGACCTTGGAAAGAAGAGCTTGCTTCTTGCATTAAAATAGATTGTGTTTCATGGATGAGAACTCTGGTCTGAATTACCCGTTCAAAACGGAATTAAACCCCAGGATCTGTGTCTTCCTACAAGCAATAGTTCATTTCTGGTAAACCCAGTGAATTTTGGGCACAAATGATTTTTCGCAGTTCACGAACCCAACGCTATTCACACTATTAACTAAAGAGCATTTATGTAAGAGGAGGTGTGTTCTGTTTCAGTTTCATAAGCAGAGTTGAACTACATATGGTCCGTATGAGTATGAAACACAGTTCTTTTTTTCAAGGCAAACTCATGGTTCTTGCTGTATTTTTGACTCTCGAAAGAAGAGCTTGCTTCTTGCGTAAAAACCGAATGTGTTTCAGAGATGAGAACTCTGGTCTGAATTTGGCTTCAGAAACGGAGTTAAACCCCAGCATCTGTGTCTTCCTAACAGCAAGAGTTCATTTCTGGTAAACAAAGAGATTTTTCGGCTCAAATGACTTTACACAATTCTAAAACCCAACGCGATTATCACTATTAACTAAAGAGCATTTATGTAAGAGGAGCTGTTGTCTGTATCATTTCATAAGCAGAGTTGAACTACATATTGTCCGTATGAGTAGGAAACACAGTTCTTTTCTTCTAGGCGTGCTCATCGTTCTTACTGTATTGGAGAAGCTGGAAAGAAGAGGATGATTCTTGCCTTATAACAGAGTTTTTTCATGGATGAGAACTCTGGTCTGATTTTGCCTTCAGAAACGGAGTTAAACCCCAGGATCTGTGTCTTCCTACAAGCAAGAGTTCATTTCTGGGAAACCAAGTAAATTTTCGGCTCTTATGATTTTACACAGTTCTAGAACCCAACGCGATTATCACTATTAACTAAAGATCATTTATGTAAGAAGAGCTGTGGTCTGTATCAGTTTCATAAGCAAAGGTGGACTACATATGGTCCGTATGAGTAGGAAACACAGTTCCTTTTTTCTTGGCATGCTCATGGTTCTTACTGTATTGGAGACCCTGGAAAGAAGAGGAAGATACATGCCTTAAAACAGAGCATTTTTCAGGGATGAGAATTCTTGTCTGAATTTCCCTTCAGATATGGAGTTAAACCCCAGGATCTGTGTCTTCCTACAAGCAAGAGTTCATTTCTGGTAAACCCAGTGCTTTTTGGGCTCAAATGATTTTTCGCAGTTCACGAACCCAACGCTATTCTCACTATTAACTAAAGAGCATTTATGTAAGAGGAGGTGTGGTCTGTATCAATTTCATAAGCAGAGTTGAACTACATATGGTCCGTATGAATAGGAAACACAGTTCTTTATTTCAGGCCATGCTCATTGTTATTGCTGTATTGGAGATGCTGGAAAGAAGAGCTTGCTTCTTGCATTAAAACAGGGTGTTTTTCATGGATGAGAACTTGGTCTGAATTACCCTTCACAAACGGAGTTAAACCCCATGATCTGTGTCTTCCTACAAGCAAGAGTTCATTTCTGGTAATCCCAGGGAATTTTGGGCTGAAATGATTTTGGCAGTTCACGAACCCAACGCTATTCTCACTATTAACTAAAGAGCATTTATGTAAGAGGAGGTGTGGTCTGTATCAGTTTCATAAGCATAGTTGAACTACATATGGTCCGTATGAATAGGAAACACAGTTCTTTTTTTCAGGGCATGCTCATGATTCTTGTTGTATTGGAGACGCTGGAAAGTAGAGCTTGCTTCTTGCATTAAACGAGAGTGTGTTTCATGGATGAGACCTCTGGTCTGAATTTCCCTTCAGCAATGGAGTTAAACCCAAGGATCTGTGTCTTCCTACAAGCAAGAGTTCATTACAGGTAAACCCAGTGAATTCTGGGCTGAAAAGATTTTTCACTGTTCACCAACCCAAACAGATTCTCACTATTAACTAAAGAGCATTTATGTAAGAGCAGCTGTGGTTTATTTCAGTTACATAAGCAGTGTTGAACTACATATTGTCCGTAGGAGTAGGAGACACAGTTATTTTATTCTAGGCATGCTCATCGTTCTTGCTGTATTGGAGACGCTGGAAAGAAGAGCTTGCTTCTTGCATTTAAACAGACTGTGTTTCATGGATGAGAACACGGGTCTGAATTGTCCTTCAGAAACAGAGTTAAACCCCATGTTCTGTGTCTTCCTACAAGCAAGTTTTCATTTCTGAGAAAACAAATAAATTTTCGGCTCAAATGATTTTACGCAGTTCTAGAACCCAACGCGATTATCACTATTAACTAAAGAGCATTTATGTAAGAGGAGGTGTGGTCTGTATTAATTTCATAAGCAGAGTTGAACTACATATGGTCCGTATGAATAGGAAACAAAGTTCTTTATTTCAGGCCATGCTCATTGTTATTGCTGTATTGGAGATGCTGGATAGAAGAGCTTGCTTCTTGCATTAAAACAGGGTGTGTTTCATGGATGAGAACTTGGTCTGAATTACCCTTCACAAACGGAGTTAAATCCCATGATCTGTGTCTTCCTACAAGCAATAGTTCATTTCTGGTAAACCCAGTGAATTTTGGGCACAAATGTTTTTTCGCAGTTCACGAACCCAACGCTATTAACACTATTAACTAAAGAGCATTTATGTAAGAGGAGGTGTGTTCTGTTTCAGTTTCATAAGCAGAGTTGAACTACATATGGTCCGTATGAGTATGAAACACAGTTCTTTTTTTCAAGGCAAACTCATGGTTCTTGCTGTATTTTTGACTCTCGAAAGAAGAGCTTGCTTCTTGCGTAAAAACCGAATGTGTTTCAGAGATGAGAACTCTGGTCTGAATTTGGCTTCAGAAACGGAGTTAAACCCCAGCATCTGTGTCTTCCTAACAGCAAGAGTTCATTTCTGGTAAACAAAGAGATTTTTCGGCTCAAATGACTTTACACAGTTCTAAAACCCAACGCGATTATCACTATTAACTAAAGAGCATTTATGTAAGAGGAGCTGTTGTCTGTATCATTTCATAAGCAGAGTTGAACTACATATTGTCCGTATGAGTAGGAAACACAGTTCTTTTCTTCTAGGCGTGCTCATCGTTCTTACTCTATTGGAGAAGCTGGAAAGAAGAGGATGATTCTTGCCTTATAACAGAGTTTTTTCATGGATGAGAACTCTGGTCTGATTTTGCCTTCAGAAACGGAGTTAAACCCCAGGATCTGTGTCTTCCTACAAGCAAGAGTTCATTTCTGGGAAACCAAGTAAATTTTCGGCTCTTATGATTTTACACAGTTCTAGAACCCAACGCGATTATCACTATTAACTAAAGATCATTTATGTAAGAAGAGCTGTGGTCTGTATCAGTTTCATAAGCAAAGGTGGACTACATATGGTCCGTATGAGTAGGAAACACAGTTCCTTTTTTCTTGGCATGCTCATGGTTCTTACTGTATTGGAGACCCTGGAAAGAAGAGGAAGATACATGCCTTAAAACAGAGCATTTTTCAGGGATGAGAATTCTTGTCTGAATTTCCCTTCAGATATGGAGTTAAACCCCAGGATCTGTGTCTTCCTACAAGCAAGAGTTCATTTCTGGTAAACCCAGTGCTTTTTGGGCTCAAATGATTTTTCGCAGTTCACGAACCCAACGCTATTCTCACTATTAACTAAAGAGCATTTATGTAAGAGGAGGTGTGGTCTGTATCAATTTCATAAGCAGAGTTGAACTACATATGGTCCGTATGAATAGGAAACACAGTTCTTTATTTCAGGCCATGCTCATTGTTATTGCTGTATTGGAGATGCTGGAAAGAAGAGCTTGCTTCTTGCATTAAAACAGGGTGTTTTTCATGGATGAGAACTTGGTCTGAATTACCCTTCACAAACGGAGTTAAACCCCATGATCTGTGTCTTCCTACAAGCAAGAGTTCATTTCTGGTAATCCCAGGGAATTTTGGGCTGAAATGATTTTGGCAGTTCACGAACCCAACGCTATTCTCACTATTAACTAAAGAGCATTTATGTAAGAGGAGGTGTGGTCTGTATCAGTTTCATAAGCATAGTTGAACTACATATGGTCCGTATGAATAGGAAACACAGTTCTTTTTTTCAGGGCATGCTCATGATTCTTGTTGTATTGGAGACGCTGGAAAGTAGAGCTTGCTTCTTGCATTAAACGAGAGTGTGTTTCATGGATGAGACCTCTGGTCTGAATTTCCCTTCAGCAATGGAGTTAAACCCAAGGATCTGTGTCTTCCTACAAGCAAGAGTTCATTACAGGTAAACCCAGTGAATTCTGGGCTGAAAAGATTTTTCACTGTTCACCAACCCAAACAGATTCTCACTATTAACTAAAGAGCATTTATGTAAGAGCAGCTGTGGTTTATTTCAGTTACATAAGCAGTGTTGAACTACATATTGTCCGTAGGAGTAGGAGACACAGTTATTTTATTCTAGGCATGCTCATCGTTCTTGCTGTATTGGAGACGCTGGAAAGAAGAGCTTGCTTCTTGCATTTAAACAGACTGTGTTTCATGGATGAGAACACGGGTCTGAATTGTCCTTCAGAAACAGAGTTAAACCCCATGTTCTGTGTCTTCCTACAAGCAAGTTTTCATTTCTGAGAAAACAAATAAATTTTCGGCTCAAATGATTTTACGCAGTTCTAGAACCCAACGCGATTATCACTATTAACTAAAGAGCATTTATGTAAGAGGAGGTGTGGTCTGTATTAATTTCATAAGCAGAGTTGAACTACATATGGTCCGTATGAATAGGAAACAAAGTTCTTTATTTCAGGCCATGCTCATTGTTATTGCTGTATTGGAGATGCTGGATAGAAGAGCTTGCTTCTTGCATTAAAACAGGGTGTGTTTCATGGATGAGAACTTGGTCTGAATTACCCTTCACAAACGGAGTTAAATCCCATGATCTGTGTCTTCCTACAAGCAATAGTTCATTTCTGGTAAACCCAGTGAATTTTGGGCACAAATGTTTTTTCGCAGTTCACGAACCCAACGCTATTAACACTATTAACTAAAGAGCATTTATGTAAGAGGAGGTGTGGTCTGTTTCAGTTTCATAAGCAGAGTTGAACTACATATGGTCCGTATGAATAGGAAACACAGTTCTTTTTTTCAAGCCAAGGTCATTGTTCTTGCTGTATTATAGACTCTGGGAAGAAGAGCTTGATTTTCGTTAAAACAGAGTGTGTTTCAGGGATGAGAACTCTGGTCTGGATTTTCTTCAGAAACGGAGTTAAACCCCAGGATCTGTGTCTTCCTACAAGCAAGAGTTCATTTCTGGTAAACCCATTGAATTTTGGGCTCAAATGATTTTTCGCAGTTCACGAACCCAACGCTATTCTCACTATTTACTAAAGAGCATTTATGTAAGCGTAGGTGTGGTCTGTATCAGTTACATATACAGAGTTTAACGACATATTGTCCTTATGAATAGGAAACACAGTTCTTTTTTTTCAGGCCATGCCCATTGTTCATGCTGTATTATACACTCTGGAAAGAAGAGCTTGCTTCTTCGTTAAAACAGAGTGTTTTTCAGGGATGAGAACTCTGGTCTGGATTTCCCTTCAGAAACCCAGTTAAACCCCAAGATCAGTGTCTTTCTACAAGCAAGAGTTCAGTTCTGGTAAATCCAGTAAATTTTAGGCTCAAATGATTTTTCGCAGTTCATGAAACCAACGCTATTCTCACTTTTAACTAAAGAGCATTTATGTAAGTGTAGGTGTGGTCTGTATCAGTTACATAAGCAGATTTGAACGACATATGGTCCGTATGAATTGGAAACACAGTTCTTTTTTTCTGGGCATGCTCATGTTTCTTACTGTATTGAGGATGCTGGAAAGAAGAGGATGATTCTTGCCTTAAAGCAGAGTGTGTTTCAGGGATGAGAACTCTGGTCTGAATTTCCCTTCAGAAACAGAGTTAAACCCCAGGATCTGAGTCTTCCTACAAGCAAGAGTTCAGTTCTGGTAAATCCAGGGAATTTTGGGCTCAAATGATTTTTCGCAGTTCACGAACCCAACATGATTCTCACTATTAACTAAGGAGCATTTATGTAAGAGGAGCTGTGGTTTGTAACAGTTTCATGAAGAGAGTGGAACTACATATGGTCCATATGAGTAAGAAACCCAGTTCTTTTTTTCAGGGCATGCTCATGGTTCTTGCTGTATTTTTGACTCTGGAAAGAAGAGCTTGCTTCTTGTGTTAAAGCAGAGTGTGTTTCAGGGATGAGAACTCTGGTCTGAATTTCCCTTCAGAAACGGAGTTAAACCCCAGGATCTGTATTCCTACAAGCAAGAGTTCATTTCTGGTAAAGCAAGTGAATTTGGGGCTCAAATGATTTTTCACAGTTCACCAACCCAAACTGATTCTCACTATTAACTAAAGAGCATTTATGTAAGAGGCGCTGTGGTTTCTTTCAGTTTCATGAGCAGAGCTGAACTACATGTTGTCCGTATGAGTAGGAGACACAGTTCTTTTTTTCTGGGCATGCTCATGGTTCTTGCTGTATTGGAGACCTTGGAAAGAAGAGCTTGCTTCTTGCATTAAAATAGATTGTGTTTCATGGATGAGAACTCTGGTCTGAATTACCCGTTCAAAACGGAATTAAACCCCAGGATCTGTGTCTTCCTACAAGCAATAGTTCATTTCTGGTAAACCCAGTGAATTTTGGGCACAAATGATTTTTCGCAGTTCACGAACCCAACGCTATTCACACTATTAACTAAAGAGCATTTATGTAAGAGGAGGTGTGTTCTGTTTCAGTTTCATAAGCAGAGTTGAACTACATATGGTCCGTATGAGTATGAAACACAGTTCTTTTTTTCAAGGCAAACTCATGGTTCTTGCTGTATTTTTGACTCTCGAAAGAAGAGCTTGCTTCTTGCGTAAAAACCGAATGTGTTTCAGAGATGAGAACTCTGGTCTGAATTTGGCTTCAGAAACGGAGTTAAACCCCAGCATCTGTGTCTTCCTAACAGCAAGAGTTCATTTCTGGTAAACAAAGAGATTTTTCGGCTCAAATGACTTTACACAGTTCTAAAACCCAACGCGATTATCACTATTAACTAAAGAGCATTTATGTAAGAGGAGCTGTTGTCTGTATCATTTCATAAGCAGAGTTGAACTACATATTGTCCGTATGAGTAGGAAACACAGTTCTTTTCTTCTAGGCGTGCTCATCGTTCTTACTGTATTGGAGAAGCTGGAAAGAAGAGGATGATTCTTGCCTTATAACAGAGTTTTTTCATGGATGAGAACTCTGGTCTGATTTTGCCTTCAGAAACGGAGTTAAACCCCAGGATCTGTGTCTTCCTACAAGCAAGAGTTCATTTCTGGGAAACCAAGTAAATTTTCGGCTCTTATGATTTTACACAGTTCTAGAACCCAACGCGATTATCACTATTAACTAAAGATCATTTATGTAAGAAGAGCTGTGGTCTGTATCAGTTTCATAAGCAAAGGTGGACTACATATGGTCCGTATGAGTAGGAAACACAGTTCCTTTTTTCTTGGCATGCTCATGGTTCTTACTGTATTGGAGACCCTGGAAAGAAGAGGAAGATACATGCCTTAAAACAGAGCATTTTTCAGGGATGAGAATTCTTGTCTGAATTTCCCTTCAGATATGGAGTTAAACCCCAGGATCTGTGTCTTCCTACAAGCAAGAGTTCATTTCTGGTAAACCCAGTGCTTTTTGGGCTCAAATGATTTTTCGCAGTTCACGAACCCAACGCTATTCTCACTATTAACTAAAGAGCATTTATGTAAGAGGAGGTGTGGTCTGTATCAATTTCATAAGCAGAGTTGAACTACATATGGTCCGTATGAATAGGAAACACAGTTCTTTATTTCAGGCCATGCTCATTGTTATTGCTGTATTGGAGATGCTGGAAAGAAGAGCTTGCTTCTTGCATTAAAACAGGGTGTTTTTCATGGATGAGAACTTGGTCTGAATTACCCTTCACAAACGGAGTTAAACCCCATGATCTGTGTCTTCCTACAAGCAAGAGTTCATTTCTGGTAATCCCAGGGAATTTTGGGCTGAAATGATTTTGGCAGTTCACGAACCCAACGCTATTCTCACTATTAACTAAAGAGCATTTATGTAAGAGGAGGTGTGGTCTGTATCAGTTTCATAAGCATAGTTGAACTACATATGGTCCGTATGAATAGGAAACACAGTTCTTTTTTTCAGGGCATGCTCATGATTCTTGTTGTATTGGAGACGCTGGAAAGTAGAGCTTGCTTCTTGCATTAAACGAGAGTGTGTTTCATGGATGAGACCTCTGGTCTGAATTTCCCTTCAGCAATGGAGTTAAACCCAAGGATCTGTGTCTTCCTACAAGCAAGAGTTCATTACAGGTAAACCCAGTGAATTCTGGGCTGAAAAGATTTTTCACTGTTCACCAACCCAAACAGATTCTCACTATTAACTAAAGAGCATTTATGTAAGAGCAGCTGTGGTTTATTTCAGTTACATAAGCAGTGTTGAACTACATATTGTCCGTAGGAGTAGGAGACACAGTTATTTTATTCTAGGCATGCTCATCGTTCTTGCTGTATTGGAGACGCTGGAAAGAAGAGCTTGCTTCTTGCATTTAAACAGACTGTGTTTCATGGATGAGAACACGGGTCTGAATTGTCCTTCAGAAACAGAGTTAAACCCCATGTTCTGTGTCTTCCTACAAGCAAGTTTTCATTTCTGAGAAAACAAATAAATTTTCGGCTCAAATGATTTTACGCAGTTCTAGAACCCAACGCGATTATCACTATTAACTAAAGAGCATTTATGTAAGAGGAGGTGTGGTCTGTATTAATTTCATAAGCAGAGTTGAACTACATATGGTCCGTATGAATAGGAAACAAAGTTCTTTATTTCAGGCCATGCTCATTGTTATTGCTGTATTGGAGATGCTGGATAGAAGAGCTTGCTTCTTGCATTAAAACAGGGTGTGTTTCATGGATGAGAACTTGGTCTGAATTACCCTTCACAAACGGAGTTAAATCCCATGATCTGTGTCTTCCTACAAGCAATAGTTCATTTCTGGTAAACCCAGTGAATTTTGGGCACAAATGTTTTTTCGCAGTTCACGAACCCAACGCTATTAACACTATTAACTAAAGAGCATTTATGTAAGAGGAGGTGTGGTCTGTTTCAGTTTCATAAGCAGAGTTGAACTACATATGGTCCGTATGAATAGGAAACACAGTTCTTTTTTTCAAGCCAAGGTCATTGTTCTTGCTGTATTATAGACTCTGGGAAGAAGAGCTTGATTTTCGTTAAAACAGAGTGTGTTTCAGGGATGAGAACTCTGGTCTGGATTTTCTTCAGAAACGGAGTTAAACCCCAGGATCTGTGTCTTCCTACAAGCAAGAGTTCATTTCTGGTAAACCCATTGAATTTTGGGCTCAAATGATTTTTCGCAGTTCACGAACCCAACGCTATTCTCACTATTTACTAAAGAGCATTTATGTAAGCGTAGGTGTGGTCTGTATCAGTTACATATACAGAGTTTAACGACATATTGTCCTTATGAATAGGAAACACAGTTCTTTTTTTTCAGGCCATGCCCATTGTTCATGCTGTATTATACACTCTGGAAAGAAGAGCTTGCTTCTTCGTTTAAACAGAGTGTTTTTCAGGGATGAGAACTCTGGTCTGGATTTCCCTTCAGAAACCCAGTTAAACCCCAAGATCAGTGTCTTTCTACAAGCAAGAGTTCAGTTCTGGTAAATCCAGTAAATTTTAGGCTCAAATGATTTTTCGCAGTTCATGAAACCAACGCTATTCTCACTTTTAACTAAAGAGCATTTATGTAAGTGTAGGTGTGGTCTGTATCAGTTACATAAGCAGATTTGAACGACATATGGTCCGTATGAATTGGAAACACAGTTCTTTTTTTCTGGGCATGCTCATGTTTCTTACTGTATTGAGGATGCTGGAAAGAAGAGGATGATTCTTGCCTTAAAGCAGAGTGTGTTTCAGGGATGAGAACTCTGGTCTGAATTTCCCTTCAGAAACAGAGTTAAACCCCAGGATCTGAGTCTTCCTACAAGCAAGAGTTCAGTTCTGGTAAATCCAGGGAATTTTGGGCTCAAATGATTTTTCGCAGTTCACGAACCCAACATGATTCTCACTATTAACTAAGGAGCATTTATGTAAGAGGAGCTGTGGTTTGTAACAGTTTCATGAAGAGAGTGGAACTACATATGGTCCATATGAGTAAGAAACCCAGTTCTTTTTTTCAGGGCATGCTCATGGTTCTTGCTGTATTTTTGACTCTGGAAAGAAGAGCTTGCTTCTTGTGTTAAAGCAGAGTGTGTTTCAGGGATGAGAACTCTGGTCTGAATTTCCCTTCAGAAACGGAGTTAAACCCCAGGATCTGTATTCCTACAAGCAAGAGTTCATTTCTGGTAAAGCAAGTGAATTTGGGGCTCAAATGATTTTTCACAGTTCACCAACCCAAACTGATTCTCACTATTAACTAAAGAGCATTTATGTAAGAGGCGCTGTGGTTTCTTTCAGTTTCATGAGCAGAGTTGAACTACATGTTGTCCGTATGAGTAGGAGACACAGTTCTTTTTTTCTGGGCATGCTCATGGTTCTTGCTGTATTGGAGACCTTGGAAAGAAGAGCTTGCTTCATGCATTAAAATAGATTGTGTTTCATGGATGAGAACTCTGGTCTGAATTTCCCGTTCAAAACGGAATTAAACCCCAGGATCTGTGTCTTCCTACAAGCAATAGTTCATTTCTGGTAAACCCAGTGAATTTTGGGCACAAATGATTTTTCGCAGTTCACGAACCCAACGCTATTCACACTATTAACTAAAGATCATTTATGTAAGAAGAGCTGTGGTCTGTATCAGTTTCATAAGCAAAGGTGGACTACATATGGTCCGTATGAGTAGGAAACACAGTTCCTTTTTTCTTGGCATGCTCATGGTTCTTACTGTATTGGAGACCCTGGAAAGAAGAGGAAGATACATGCCTTAAAACAGAGCATTTTTCAGGGATGAGAATTCTTGTCTGAATTTCCCTTCAGATATGGAGTTAAACCCCAGGATCTGTGTCTTCCTACAAGCAAGAGTTCATTTCTGGTAAACCCAGTGCTTTTTGGGCTCAAATGATTTTTCGCAGTTCACGAACCCAACGCTATTCTCACTATTAACTAAAGAGCATTTATGTAAGAGGAGGTGTGGTCTGTATCAATTTCATAAGCAGAGTTGAACTACATATGGTCCGTATGAATAGGAAACACAGTTCTTTATTTCAGGCCATGCTCATTGTTATTGCTGTATTGGAGATGCTGGAAAGAAGAGCTTGCTTCTTGCATTAAAACAGGGTGTGTTTCATGGATGAGAACTTGGTCTGAATTACCCTTCACAAACGGAGTTAAACCCCATGATCTGTGTCTTCCTACAAGCAAGAGTTCATTTCTGGTAATCCCAGGGAATTTTGGGCTGAAATGATTTTGGCAGTTCACGAACCCAACGCTATTCTCACTATTAACTAAAGAGCATTTATGTAAGAGGAGGTGTGGTCTGTATCAGTTTCATAAGCATAGTTGAACTACATATGGTCCGTATGAATAGGAAACACAGTTCTTTTTTTCGGGGCATGCTCATGATTCTTGTTGTATTGGAGACGCTGGAAAGTAGAGCTTGCTTCTTGCATTAAACGAGAGTGTGTTTCATGGATGAGACCTCTGGTCTGAATTTCCCTTCAGCAATGGAGTTAAACCCAAGGATCTGTGTCTTCCTACAAGCAAGAGTTCATTACAGGTAAACCCAGTGAATTCTGGGCTGAAAAGATTTTTCACTGTTCACCAACCCAAACAGATTCTCACTATTAACTAAAGAGCATTTATGTAAGAGCAGCTGTGGTTTATTTCAGTTACATAAGCAGTGTTGAACTACATATTGTCCGTAGGAGTACGAGACACAGTTATTTTATTCTAGGCATGCTCATCGTTCTTGCTGTATTGGAGACGCTGGAAAGAAGAGCTTGCTTCTTGCATTTAAACAGACTGTGTTTCATGGATGAGAACACGGGTCTGAATTGTCCTTCAGAAACAGAGTTAAACCCCATGTTCTGTGTCTTCCTACAAGCAAGTTTTCATTTCTGAGAAAACAAATAAATTTTCGGCTCAAATGATTTTACGCAGTTCTAGAACCCAACGCGATTATCACTATTAACTAAAGAGCATTTATGTAAGAGGAGGTGTGGTCTGTATTAATTTCATAAGCAGAGTTGAACTACATATGGTCCGTATGAATAGGAAACAAAGTTCTTTATTTCAGGCCATGCTCATTGTTATTGCTGTATTGGAGATGCTGGATAGAAGAGCTTGCTTCTTGCATTAAAACAGGGTGTGTTTCATGGATGAGAACTTGGTCTGAATTACCCTTCACAAACGGAGTTAAATCCCATGATCTGTGTCTTCCTACAAGCAATAGTTCATTTCTGGTAAACCCAGTGAATTTTGGGCACAAATGTTTTTTCGCAGTTCACGAACCCAACGCTATTAACACTATTAACTAAAGAGCATTTATGTAAGAGGAGGTGTGGTCTGTTTCAGTTTCATAAGCAGAGTTGAACTACATATGGTCCGTATGAATAGGAAACACAGTTCTTTTTTTCAAGCCAAGGTCATTGTTCTTGCTGTATTATAGATTCTGGGAAGAAGAGCTTGATTTTCGTTAAAACAGAGTGTGTTTCAGGGATGAGAACTCTGGTCTGGATTTTCTTCAGAAACGGAGTTAAACCCCAGGATCTGTGTCTTCCTACAAGCAAGAGTTCATTTCTGGTAAACCCATTGAATTTTGGGCTCAAATGATTTTTCGCAGTTCACGAACCCAACGCTATTCTCACTATTTACTAAAGAGCATTTATGTAAGCGTAGGTGTGGTCTGTATCAGTTACATATACAGAGTTTAACGACATATTGTGCTTATGAATAGGAAACACAGTTCTTTTTTTTCAGGCCATGCCCATTGTTCATGCTGTATTATACACTCTGGAAAAAAGAGCTTGCTTCTTCGTTAAAACAGAGTGTTTTTCAGGGATGAGAACTCTGGTCTGGATTTCCCTTCAGAAACCCAGTTAAACCCCAAGATCTGTGTCTTTCTACAAGCAAGAGTTCAGTTCTGGTAAATCCAGTAAATTTTAGGCTCAAATGATTTTTCGCAGTTCATGAAACCAACGCTATTCTCACTTTTAACTAAAGAGCATTTATGTAAGTGTAGGTGTGGTCTGTATCAGTTACATAAGCAGATTTGAACGACATATGGTCCGTATGAATTGGAAACACAGTTCTTTTTTTCTGGGCATGCTCATGTTTCTTACTGTATTGAGGATGCTGGAAAGAAGAGGATGATTCTTGCCTTAAAGCAGAGTGTGTTTCAGGGATGAGAACTCTGGTCTGAATTTCCCTTCAGAAACAGAGTTAAACCCCAGGATCTGAGTCTTCCTACAAGCAAGAGTTCAGTTCTGGTAAATCCAGGGAATTTTGGGCTCAAATGATTTTTCGCAGTTCACGAACCCAACATGATTCTCACTATTAACTAAGGAGCATTTATGTAAGAGGAGCTGTGGTTTGTAACAGTTTCATGAAGAGAGTGGAACTACATATGGTCCATATGAGTAAGAAACCCAGTTCTTTTTTTCAGGGCATGCTCATGGTTCTTGCTGTATTTTTGACTCTGGAAAGAAGAGCTTGCTTCTTGTGTTAAAGCAGAGTGTGTTTCAGGGATGAGAACTCTGGTCTGAATTTCCCTTCAGAAACGGAGTTAAACCCCAGGATCTGTATTCCTACAAGCAAGAGTTCATTTCTGGTAAAGCAAGTGAATTTGGGGCTCAAATGATTTTTCACAGTTCACCAACCCAAACTGATTCTCACTATTAACTAAAGAGCATTTATGTAAGAGGCGCTGTGGTTTCTTTCAGTTTCATGAGCAGAGTTGAACTACATGTTGTCCGTATGAGTAGGAGACACAGTTCTTTTTTTCTGGGCATGCTCATGGTTCTTGCTGTATTGGAGACCTTGGAAAGAAGAGCTTGCTTCTTGCATTAAAATAGATTGTGTTTCATGGATGAGAACTCTGGTCTGAATTTCCCGTTCAAAACGGAATTAAACCCCAGGATCTGTGTCTTCCTACAAGCAATAGTTCATTTCTGGTAAACCCAGTGAATTTTGGGCACAAATGATTTTTCGCAGTTCACGAACCCAACGCTATTCACACTATTAACTAAAGAGCATTTATGTAAGAGGAGGTGTGTTCTGTTTCAGTTTCATAAGCAGAGTTGAACTACATATGGTCCGTATGAGTATGAAACACAGTTCTTTTTTTCAAGGCAAACTCATGGTTCTTGCTGTATTTTTGACTCTCGAAAGAAGAGCTTGCTTCTTGCGTAAAAACCGAATGTGTTTCAGAGATGAGAACTCTGGTCTGAATTTGGCTTCAGAAACGGAGTTAAACCCCAGCATCTGTGTCTTCCTAACAGCAAGAGTTCATTTCTGGTAAACAAAGAGATTTTTCGGCTCAAATGACTTTACACAGTTCTAAAACCCAACGCGATTATCACTATTAACTAAAGAGCATTTATGTAAGAGGAGCTGTTGTCTGTATCATTTCATAAGCAGAGTTGAACTACATATTGTCCGTATGAGTAGGAAACACAGTTCTTTTCTTCTAGGCGTGCTCATCGTTCTTACTGTATTGGAGAAGCTGGAAAGAAGAGGATGATTCTTGCCTTATAACAGAGTTTTTTCATGGATGAGAACTCTGGTCTGATTTTGCCTTCAGAAACGGAGTTAAACCCCAGGATCTGTGTCTTCCTACAAGCAAGAGTTCATTTCTGGGAAACCAAGTAAATTTTCGGCTCTTATGATTTTACACAGTTCTAGAACCCAACGCGATTATCACTATTAACTAAAGATCATTTATGTAAGAAGAGCTGTGGTCTGTATCAGTTTCATAAGCAAAGGTGGACTACATATGGTCCGTATGAGTAGGAAACACAGTTCCTTTTTTCTTGGCATGCTCATGGTTCTTACTGTATTGGAGACCCTGGAAAGAAGAGGAAGATACATGCCTTAAAACAGAGCATTTTTCAGGGATGAGAATTCTTGTCTGAATTTCCCTTCAGATATGGAGTTAAACCCCAGGATCTGTGTCTTCCTACAAGCAAGAGTTCATTTCTGGTAAACCCAGTGCTTTTTGGGCTCAAATGATTTTTCGCAGTTCACGAACCCAACGCTATTCTCACTATTAACTAAAGAGCATTTATGTAAGAGGAGGTGTGGTCTGTATCAATTTCATAAGCAGAGTTGAACTACATATGGTCCGTATGAATAGGAAACACAGTTCTTTATTTCAGGCCATGCTCATTGTTATTGCTGTATTGGAGATGCTGGAAAGAAGAGCTTGCTTCTTGCATTAAAACAGGGTGTTTTTCATGGATGAGAACTTGGTCTGAATTACCCTTCACAAACGGAGTTAAACCCCATGATCTGTGTCTTCCTACAAGCAAGAGTTCATTTCTGGTAATCCCAGGGAATTTTGGGCTGAAATGATTTTGGCAGTTCACGAACCCAACGCTATTCTCACTATTAACTAAAGAGCATTTATGTAAGAGGAGGTGTGGTCTGTATCAGTTTCATAAGCATAGTTGAACTACATATGGTCCGTATGAATAGGACACACAGTTCTTTTTTTCAGGGCATGCTCATGATTCTTGTTGTATTGGAGACGCTGGAAAGTAGAGCTTGCTTCTTGCATTAAACGAGAGTGTGTTTCATGGATGAGACCTCTGGTCTGAATTTCCCTTCAGCAATGGAGTTAAACCCAAGGATCTGTGTCTTCCTACAAGCAAGAGTTCATTACAGGTAAACCCAGTGAATTCTGGGCTGAAAAGATTTTTCACTGTTCACCAACCCAAACAGATTCTCACTATTAACTAAAGAGCATTTATGTAAGAGCAGCTGTGGTTTATTTCAGTTACATAAGCAGTGTTGAACTACATATTGTCCGTAGGAGTAGGAGACACAGTTATTTTATTCTAGGCATGCTCATCGTTCTTGCTGTATTGGAGACGCTGGAAAGAAGAGCTTGCTTCTTGCATTTAAACAGACTGTGTTTCATGGATGAGAACACGGGTCTGAATTGTCCTTCAGAAACAGAGTTAAACCCCATGTTCTGTGTCTTCCTACAAGCAAGTTTTCATTTCTGAGAAAACAAATAAATTTTCGGCTCAAATGATTTTACGCAGTTCTAGAACCCAACGCGATTATCACTATTAACTAAAGAGCATTTATGTAAGAGGAGGTGTGGTCTGTATTAATTTCATAAGCAGAGTTGAACTACATATGGTCCGTATGAATAGGAAACAAAGTTCTTTATTTCAGGCCATGCTCATTGTTATTGCTGTATTGGAGATGCTGGATAGAAGAGCTTGCTTCTTGCATTAAAACAGGGTGTGTTTCATGGATGAGAACTTGGTCTGAATTACCCTTCACAAACGGAGTTAAATCCCATGATCTGTGTCTTCCTACAATCAATAGTTCATTTCTGGTAAACCCAGTGAATTTTGGGCACAAATGTTTTTTCGCAGTCCACGAACCCAACGCTATTAACACTATTAACTAAAGAGCATTTATGTAAGAGGAGGTGTGGTCTGTTTCAGTTTCATAAGCAGAGTTGAACTACATATGGTCCGTATGAATAGGAAACACAGTTCTTTTTTTCAAGCCAAGGTCATTGTTCTTGCTGTATTATAGACTCTGGGAAGAAGAGCTTGATTTTCGTTAAAACAGAGTGTGTTTCAGGGATGAGAACTCTGGTCTGGATTTTCTTCAGAAACGGAGTTAAACCCCAGGATCTGTGTCTTCCTACAAGCAAGAGTTCATTTCTGGTAAACCCATTGAATTTTGGGCTCAAATGATTTTTCGCAGTTCACGAACCCAACGCTATTCTCACTATTTACTAAAGAGCATTTATGTAAGCGTAGGTGTGGTCTGTATCAGTTACATATACAGAGTTTAACGACATATTGTCCTTATGAATAGGAAACACAGTTCTTTTTTTTCAGGCCATGCCCATTGTTCATGCTGTATTATACACTCTGGAAAGAAGAGCTTGCTTCTTCGTTAAAACAGAGTGTTTTTCAGGGATGAGAACTCTGGTCTGGATTTCCCTTCAGAAACCCAGTTAAACCCCAAGATCTGTGTCTTTCTACAAGCAAGAGTTCAGTTCTGGTAAATCCAGTAAATTTTAGGCTCAAATGATTTTTCGCAGTTCATGAAACCAACGCTATTCTCACTTTTAACTAAAGAGCATTTATGTAAGTGTAGGTGTGGTCTGTATCAGTTACATAAGCAGATTTGAACGACATATGGTCCGTATGAATTGGAAACACAGTTCTTTTTTTCTGGGCATGCTCATGTTTCTTACTGTATTGAGGATGCTGGAAAGAAGAGGATGATTCTTGCCTTAAAGCAGAGTGTGTTTCAGGGATGAGAACTCTGGTCTGAATTTCCCTTCAGAAACAGAGTTAAACCCCAGGATCTGAGTCTTCCTACAAGCAAGAGTTCAGTTCTGGTAAATCCAGGGAATTTTGGGCTCAAATGATTTTTCGCAGTTCACGAACCCAACATGATTCTCACTATTAACTAAGGAGCATTTATGTAAGAGGAGCTGTGGTTTGTAACAGTTTCATGAAGAGAGTGGAACTACATATGGTCCATATGAGTAAGAAACCCAGTTCTTTTTTTCAGGGCATGCTCATGGTTCTTGCTGTATTTTTGACTCTGGAAAGAAGAGCTTGCTTCTTGTGTTAAAGCAGAGTGTGTTTCAGGGATGAGAACTCTGGTCTGAATTTCCCTTCAGAAACGGAGTTAAACCCCAGGATCTGTATTCCTACAAGCAAGAGTTCATTTCTGGTAAAGCAAGTGAATTTGGGGCTCAAATGATTTTTCACAGTTCACCAACCCAAACTGATTCTCACTATTAACTAAAGAGCATTTATGTAAGAGGCGCTGTGGTTTCTTTCAGTTTCATGAGCAGAGCTGAACTACATGTTGTCCGTATGAGTAGGAGACACAGTTCTTTTTTTCTGGGCATGCTCATGGTTCTTGCTGTATTGGAGACCTTGGAAAGAAGAGCTTGCTTCTTGCATTAAAATAGATTGTGTTTCATGGATGAGAACTCTGGTCTGAATTACCCGTTCAAAACAGAATTAAACCCCAGGATCTGTGTCTTCCTACAAGCAATAGTTCATTTCTGGTAAACCCAGTGAATTTTGGGCACAAATGATTTTTCGCAGTTCACGAACCCAACGCTATTCACACTATTAACTAAAGAGCATTTATGTAAGAGGAGGTGTGTTCTGTTTCAGTTTCATAAGCAGAGTTGAACTACATATGGTCCGTATGAGTATGAAACACAGTTCTTTTTTTCAAGGCAAACTCATGGTTCTTGCTGTATTTTTGACTCTCGAAAGAAGAGCTTGCTTCTTGCGTAAAAACCGAATGTGTTTCAGAGATGAGAACTCTGGTCTGAATTTGGCTTCAGAAACGGAGTTAAACCCCAGCATCTGTGTCTTCCTAACAGCAAGAGTTCATTTCTGGTAAACAAAGAGATTTTTCGGCTCAAATGACTTTACACAGTTCTAAAACCCAACGCGATTATCACTATTAACTAAAGAGCATTTATGTAAGAGGAGCTGTTGTCTGTATCATTTCATAAGCAGAGTTGAACTACATATTGTCCGTATGAGTAGGAAACACAGTTCTTTTCTTCTAGGCGTGCTCATCGTTCTTACTGTATTGGAGAAGCTGGAAAGAAGAGGATGATTCTTGCCTTATAACAGAGTTTTTTCATGGATGAGAACTCTGGTCTGATTTTGCCTTCAGAAACGGAGTTAAACCCCAGGATCTGTGTCTTCCTACAAGCAAGAGTTCATTTCTGGGAAACCAAGTAAATTTTCGGCTCTTATGATTTTACACAGTTCTAGAACCCAACGCGATTATCACTATTAACTAAAGATCATTTATGTAAGAAGAGCTGTGGTCTGTATCAGTTTCATAAGCAAAGGTGGACTACATATGGTCCGTATGAGTAGGAAACACAGTTCCTTTTTTCTTGGCATGCTCATGGTTCTTACTGTATTGGAGACCCTGGAAAGAAGAGGAAGATAAATGCCTTAAAACAGAGCATTTTTCAGGGATGAGAATTCTGGTCTGAATTTCCCTTCAGATATGGAGTTAAACCCCAGGATCTGTGTCTTCCTACAAGCAAGAGTTCATTTCTGGTAAACCCAGTGCTTTTTGGGCTCAAATGATTTTTCGCAGTTCACGAACCCAACGCTATTCTCACTATAACTAAAGAGCATTTATGTAAGAGGAGGTGTGGTCTGTATCAATTTTATAAGCAGAGTTGAACTACATATGGTCCGTATGAATAGGAAACACAGTTCTTTATTTCAGGCCATGCTCATTGTTATTGCTGTATTGGAGATGCTGGAAAGAAGAGCTTGCTTCTTGCATTAAAACAGGGTGTGTTTCATGGATGAGAACTTGGTCTGAATTACCCTTCACAAACGGAGTTAAACCCCATGATCTGTGTCTTCCTACAAGCAAGAGTTCATTTCTGGTAATCCCAGGGAATTTTGGGCTGAAATGATTTTGGCAGTTCATGAACCCAACGCTATTCTCACTATTAACTAAAGAGCATTTATGTAAGAGGAGGTGTGGTCTGTATCAGTTTCATAAGCATAGTTGAACTACATATGGTCCGTATGAATAGGAAACACAGTTCTTTTTTTCAGGGCATGCTCATGATTCTTGCTGTATTGGAGACGCTGGAAAGTAGAGCTTGCTTCTTGCATTAAACGAGAGTGTGTTTCATGGATGAGACCTCTGGTCTGAATTTCCCTTCAGCAATGGAGTTAAACCCAAGGATCTGTGTCTTCCTACAAGCAAGAGTTCATTACAGGTAAACCCAGTGAATTCTGGGCTGAAAAGATTTTTCACTGTTCACCAACCCAAACAGATTCTCACTATTAACTAAAGAGCATTTATGTAAGAGCAGCTGTGGTTTATTTCAGTTACATAAGCAGTGTTGAACTACATATTGTCCGTAGGAGTAGGAGACACAGTTATTTTATTCTAGGCATGCTCATCGTTCTTGCTGTATTGGAGACGCTGGAAAGAAGAGCTTGCTTCTTGCATTTAAACAGACTGTGTTTCATGGATGAGAACACGGGTCTGAATTGTCCTTCAGAAACAGAGTTAAACCCCATGTTCTGTGTCTTCCTACAAGCAAGTTTTCATTTCTGAGAAAACAAATAAATTTTCGGCTCAAATGATTTTACGCAGTTCTAGAACCCAACGCGATTATCACTATTAACTAAAGAGCATTTATGTAAGAGGAGGTGTGGTCTGTTTCAGTTTCATAAGCAGAGTTGAACTACATATGGTCCGTATGAATAGGAAACAAAGTTCTTTATTTCAGGCCATGCTCATTGTTATTGCTGTATTGGAGATGCTGGATAGAAGAGCTTGCTTCTTGCATTAAAACAGGGTGTGTTTCATGGATGAGAACTTGGTCTGAATTACCCTTCACAAACGGAGTTAAATCCCATGATCTGTGTCTTCCTACAATCAATAGTTCATTTCTGGTAAACCCAGTGAATTTTGGGCACAAATGTTTTTTCGCAGTTCACGAACCCAACGCTATTAACACTATTAACTAAAGAGCATTTATGTAAGAGGAGGTGTGGTCTGTTTCAGTTTCATAAGCAGAGTTGAACTACATATGGTCCGTATGAATAGGAAACACAGTTCTTTTTTTCAAGCCAAGGTCATTGTTCTTGCTGTATTATAGACTCTGGGAAGAAGAGCTTGATTTTCGTTAAAACAGAGTGTGTTTCAGGGATGAGAACTCTGGTCTGGATTTTCTTCAGAAACGGAGTTAAACCCCAGGATCTGTGTCTTCCTACAAGCAAGAGTTCATTTCTGGTAAACCCATTGAATTTTGGGCTCAAATGATTTTTCGCAGTTCACGAACCCAACGCTATTCTCACTATTTACTAAAGAGCATTTATGTAAGCGTAGGTGTGGTCTGTATCAGTTACATATACAGAGTTTAACGACATATTGTCCTTATGAATAGGAAACACAGTTCTTTTTTTTCAGGCCATGCCCATTGTTCATGCTGTATTATACACTCTGGAAAGAAGAGCTTGCTTCTTCGTTAAAACAGAGTGTTTTTCAGGGATGAGAACTCTGGTCTGGATTTCCCTTCAGAAACCCAGTTAAACCCCAAGATCTGTGTCTTTCTACAAGCAAGAGTTCAGTTCTGGTAAATCCAGTAAATTTTAGGCTCAAATGATTTTTCGCAGTTCATGAAACCAACGCTATTCTCACTTTTAACTAAAGAGCATTTATGTAAGTGTAGGTGTGGTCTGTATCAGTTACATAAGCAGATTTGAACGACATATGGTCCGTATGAATTGGAAACACAGTTCTTTTTTTCTGGGCATGCTCATGTTTCTTACTGTATTGAGGATGCTGGAAAGAAGAGGATGATTCTTGCCTTAAAGCAGAGTGTGTTTCAGGGATGAGAACTCTGGTCTGAATTTCCCTTCAGAAACAGAGTTAAACCCCAGGATCTGAGTCTTCCTACAAGCAAGAGTTCAGTTCTGGTAAATCCAGGGAATTTTGGGCTCAAATGATTTTTCGCAGTTCACGAACCCAACATGATTCTCACTATTAACTAAGGAGCATTTATGTAAGAGGAGCTGTGGTTTGTAACAGTTTCATGAAGAGAGTGGAACTACATATGGTCCATATGAGTAAGAAACCCAGTTCTTTTTTTCAGGGCATGCTCATGGTTCTTGCTGTATTTTTGACTCTGGAAAGAAGAGCTTGCTTCTTGTGTTAAAGCAGAGTGTGTTTCAGGGATGAGAACTCTGGTCTGAATTTCCCTTCAGAAACGGAGTTAAACCCCAGGATCTGTATTCCTACAAGCAAGAGTTCATTTCTGGTAAAGCAAGTGAATTTGGGGCTCAAATGATTTTTCACAGTTCACCAACCCAAACTGATTCTCACTATTAACTAAAGAGCATTTATGTAAGAGGCGCTGTGGTTTCTTTCAGTTTCATGAGCAGAGCTGAACTACATGTTGTCCGTATGAGTAGGAGACACAGTTCTTTTTTTCTGGGCATGCTCATGGTTCTTGCTGTATTGGAGACCTTGGAAAGAAGAGCTTGCTTCTTGCATTAAAATAGATTGTGTTTCATGGATGAGAACTCTGGTCTGAATTACCCGTTCAAAACAGAATTAAACCCCAGGATCTGTGTCTTCCTACAAGCAATAGTTCATTTCTGGTAAACCCAGTGAATTTTGGGCACAAATGATTTTTCGCAGTTCACGAACCCAACGCTATTCACACTATTAACTAAAGAGCATTTATGTAAGAGGAGGTGTGTTCTGTTTCAGTTTCATAAGCAGAGTTGAACTACATATGGTCCGTATGAGTATGAAACACAGTTCTTTTTTTCAAGGCAAACTCATGGTTCTTGCTGTATTTTTGACTCTCGAAAGAAGAGCTTGCTTCTTGCGTAAAAACCGAATGTGTTTCAGAGATGAGAACTCTGGTCTGAATTTGGCTTCAGAAACGGAGTTAAACCCCAGCATCTGTGTCTTCCTAACAGCAAGAGTTCATTTCTGGTAAACAAAGAGATTTTTCGGCTCAAATGACTTTACACAGTTCTAAAACCCAACGCGATTATCACTATTAACTAAAGAGCATTTATGTAAGAGGAGCTGTTGTCTGTATCATTTCATAAGCAGAGTTGAACTACATATTGTCCGTATGAGTAGGAAACACAGTTCTTTTCTTCTAGGCGTGCTCATCGTTCTTACTGTATTGGAGAAGCTGGAAAGAAGAGGATGATTCTTGCCTTATAACAGAGTTTTTTCATGGATGAGAACTCTGGTCTGATTTTGCCTTCAGAAACGGAGTTAAACCCCAGGATCTGTGTCTTCCTACAAGCAAGAGTTCATTTCTGGGAAACCAAGTAAATTTTCGGCTCTTATGATTTTACACAGTTCTAGAACCCAACGCGATTATCACTATTAACTAAAGATCATTTATGTAAGAAGAGCTGTGGTCTGTATCAGTTTCATAAGCAAAGGTGGACTACATATGGTCCGTATGAGTAGGAAACACAGTTCCTTTTTTCTTGGCATGCTCATGGTTCTTACTGTATTGGAGACCCTGGAAAGAAGAGGAAGATACATGCCTTAAAACAGAGCATTTTTCAGGGATGAGAATTCTGGTCTGAATTTCCCTTCAGATATGGAGTTAAACCCCAGGATCTGTGTCTTCCTACAAGCAAGAGTTCATTTCTGGTAAACCCAGTGCTTTTTGGGCTCAAATGATTTTTCGCAGTTCACGAACCCAACGCTATTCTCACTATAACTAAAGAGCATTTATGTAAGAGGAGGTGTGGTCTGTATCAATTTTATAAGCAGAGTTGAACTACATATGGTCCGTATGAATAGGAAACACAGTTCTTTATTTCAGGCCATGCTCATTGTTATTGCTGTATTGGAGATGCTGGAAAGAAGAGCTTGCTTCTTGCATTAAAACAGGGTGTGTTTCATGGATGAGAACTTGGTCTGAATTACCCTTCACAAACGGAGTTAAACCCCATGATCTGTGTCTTCCTACAAGCAAGAGTTCATTTCTGGTAATCCCAGGGAATTTTGGGCTGAAATGATTTTGGCAGTTCATGAACCCAACGCTATTCTCACTATTAACTAAAGAGCATTTATGTAAGAGGAGGTGTGGTCTGTATCAGTTTCATAAGCATAGTTGAACTACATATGGTCCGTATGAATAGGAAACACAGTTCTTTTTTTCAGGGCATGCTCATGATTCTTGCTGTATTGGAGACGCTGGAAAGTAGAGCTTGCTTCTTGCATTAAACGAGAGTGTGTTTCATGGATGAGACCTCTGGTCTGAATTTCCCTTCAGCAATGGAGTTAAACCCAAGGATCTGTGTCTTCCTACAAGCAAGAGTTCATTACAGGTAAACCCAGTGAATTCTGGGCTGAAAAGATTTTTCACTGTTCACCAACCCAAACAGATTCTCACTATTAACTAAAGAGCATTTATGTAAGAGCAGCTGTGGTTTATTTCAGTTACATAAGCAGTGTTGAACTACATATTGTCCGTAGGAGTAGGAGACACAGTTATTTTATTCTAGGCATGCTCATCGTTCTTGCTGTATTGGAGACGCTGGAAAGAAGAGCTTGCTTCTTGCATTTAAACAGACTGTGTTTCATGGATGAGAACACGGGTCTGAATTGTCCTTCAGAAACAGAGTTAAACCCCATGTTCTGTGTCTTCCTACAAGCAAGTTTTCATTTCTGAGAAAACAAATAAATTTTCGGCTCAAATGATTTTACGCAGTTCTAGAACCCAACGCGATTATCACTATTAACTAAAGAGCATTTATGTAAGAGGAGGTGTGGTCTGTATTAATTTCATAAGCAGAGTTGAACTACATATGGTCCGTATGAATAGGAAACAAAGTTCTTTATTTCAGGCCATGCTCATTGTTATTGCTGTATTGGAGATGCTGGATAGAAGAGCTTGCTTCTTGCATTAAAACAGGGTGTGTTTCATGGATGAGAACTTGGTCTGAATTACCCTTCACAAACGGAGTTAAATCCCATGATCTGTGTCTTCCTACAAGCAATAGTTCATTTCTGGTAAACCCAGTGAATTTTGGGCACAAATGTTTTTTCGCAGTTCACGAACCCAACGCTATTAACACTATTAACTAAAGAGCATTTATGTAAGAGGAGGTGTGGTCTGTTTCAGTTTCATAAGCAGAGTTGAACTACATATGGTCCGTATGAATAGGAAACACAGTTCTTTTTTTCAAGCCAAGGTCATTGTTCTTGCTGTATTATAGACTCTGGGAAGAAGAGCTTGATTTTCGTTAAAACAGAGTGTGTTTCAGGGATGAGAACTCTGGTCTGGATTTTCTTCAGAAACGGAGTTAAACCCCAGGATCTGTGTCTTCCTACAAGCAAGAGTTCATTTCTGGTAAACCCATTGAATTTTGGGCTCAAATGATTTTTCGCAGTTCACGAACCCAACGCTATTCTCACTATTTACTAAAGAGCATTTATGTAAGCGTAGGTGTGGTCTGTATCAGTTACATATACAGAGTTTAACGACATATTGTCCTTATGAATAGGAAACACAGTTCTTTTTTTTCAGGCCATGCCCATTGTTCATGCTGTATTATACACTCTGGAAAGAAGAGCTTGCTTCTTCGTTAAAACAGAGTGTTTTTCAGGGATGAGAACTCTGGTCTGGATTTCCCTTCAGAAACCCAGTTAAACCCCAAGATCTGTGTCTTTCTACAAGCAAGAGTTCAGTTCTGGTAAATCCAGTAAATTTTAGGCTCAAATGATTTTTCGCAGTTCATGAAACCAACGCTATTCTCACTTTTAACTAAAGAGCATTTATGTAAGTGTAGGTGTGGTCTGTATCAGTTACATAAGCAGATTTGAACGACATATGGTCCGTATGAATTGGAAACACAGTTCTTTTTTTCTGGGCATGCTCATGTTTCTTACTGTATTGAGGATGCTGGAAAGAAGAGGATGATTCTTGCCTTAAAGCAGAGTGTGTTTCAGGGATGAGAACTCTGGTCTGAATTTCCCTTCAGAAACAGAGTTAAACCCCAGGATCTGAGTCTTCCTACAAGCAAGAGTTCAGTTCTGGTAAATCCAGGGAATTTTGGGCTCAAATGATTTTTCGCAGTTCACGAACCCAACATGATTCTCACTATTAACTAAGGAGCATTTATGTAAGAGGAGCTGTGGTTTGTAACAGTTTCATGAAGAGAGTGGAACTACATATGGTCCATATGAGTAAGAAACCCAGTTCTTTTTTTCAGGGCATGCTCATGGTTCTTGCTGTATTTTTGACTCTGGAAAGAAGAGCTTGCTTCTTGTGTTAAAGCAGAGTGTGTTTCAGGGATGAGAACTCTGGTCTGAATTTCCCTTCAGAAACGGAGTTAAACCCCAGGATCTGTATTCCTACAAGCAAGAGTTCATTTCTGGTAAAGCAAGTGAATTTGGGGCTCAAATGATTTTTCACAGTTCACCAACCCAAACTGATTCTCACTATTAACTAAAGAGCATTTATGTAAGAGGCGCTGTGGTTTCTTTCAGTTTCATGAGCAGAGTTGAACTACATGTTGTCCGTATGAGTAGGAGACACAGTTCTTTTTTTCTGGGCATGCTCATGGTTCTTGCTGTATTGGAGACCTTGGAAAGAAGAGCTTGCTTCTTGCATTAAAATAGATTGTGTTTCATGGATGAGAACTCTGGTCTGAATTTCCCGTTCAAAACGGAATTAAACCCCAGGATCTGTGTCTTCCTACAAGCAATAGTTCATTTCTGGTAAACCCAGTGAATTTTGGGCACAAATGATTTTTCGCAGTTCACGAACCCAACGCTATTCACACTATTAACTAAAGAGCATTTATGTAAGAGGAGGTGTGTTCTGTTTCAGTTTCATAAGCAGAGTTGAACTACATATGGTCCGTATGAGTATGAAACACAGTTCTTTTTTTCAAGGCAAACTCATGGTTCTTGCTGTATTTTTGACTCTCGAAAGAAGAGCTTGCTTCTTGCGTAAAAACCGAATGTGTTTCAGAGATGAGAACTCTGGTCTGAATTTGGCTTCAGAAACGGAGTTAAACCCCAGCATCTGTGTCTTCCTAACAGCAAGAGTTCATTTCTGGTAAACAAAGAGATTTTTCGGCTCAAATGACTTTACACAGTTCTAAAACCCAACGCGATTATCACTATTAACTAAAGAGCATTTATGTAAGAGGAGCTGTTGTCTGTATCATTTCATAAGCAGAGTTGAACTACATATTGTCCGTATGAGTAGGAAACACAGTTCTTTTCTTCTAGGCGTGCTCATCGTTCTTACTGTATTGGAGAAGCTGGAAAGAAGAGGATGATTCTTGCCTTATAACAGAGTTTTTTCATGGATGAGAACTCTGGTCTGATTTTGCCTTCAGAAACGGAGTTAAACCCCAGGATCTGTGTCTTCCTACAAGCAAGAGTTCATTTCTGGGAAACCAAGTAAATTTTCGGCTCTTATGATTTTACACAGTTCTAGAACCCAACGCGATTATCACTATTAACTAAAGATCATTTATGTAAGAAGAGCTGTGGTCTGTATCAGTTTCATAAGCAAAGGTGGACTACATATGGTCCGTATGAGTAGGAAACACAGTTCCTTTTTTCTTGGCATGCTCATGGTTCTTACTGTATTGGAGACCCTGGAAAGAAGAGGAAGATACATGCCTTAAAACAGAGCATTTTTCAGGGATGAGAATTCTTGTCTGAATTTCCCTTCAGATATGGAGTTAAACCCCAGGATCTGTGTCTTCCTACAAGCAAGAGTTCATTTCTGGTAAACCCAGTGCTTTTTGGGCTCAAATGATTTTTCGCAGTTCACGAACCCAACGCTATTCTCACTATTAACTAAAGAGCATTTATGTAAGAGGAGGTGTGGTCTGTATCAATTTCATAAGCAGAGTTGAACTACATATGGTCCGTATGAATAGGAAACACAGTTCTTTATTTCAGGCCATGCTCATTGTTATTGCTGTATTGGAGATGCTGGAAAGAAGAGCTTGCTTCTTGCATTAAAACAGGGTGTTTTTCATGGATGAGAACTTGGTCTGAATTACCCTTCACAAACGGAGTTAAACCCCATGATCTGTGTCTTCCTACAAGCAAGAGTTCATTTCTGGTAATCCCAGGGAATTTTGGGCTGAAATGATTTTGGCAGTTCACGAACCCAACGCTATTCTCACTATTAACTAAAGAGCATTTATGTAAGAGGAGGTGTGGTCTGTATCAGTTTCATAAGCATAGTTGAACTACATATGGTCCGTATGAATAGGAAACACAGTTCTTTTTTTCAGGGCATGCTCATGATTCTTGTTGTATTGGAGACGCTGGAAAGTAGAGCTTGCTTCTTGCATTAAACGAGAGTGTGTTTCATGGATGAGACCTCTGGTCTGAATTTCCCTTCAGCAATGGAGTTAAACCCAAGGATCTGTGTCTTCCTACAAGCAAGAGTTCATTACAGGTAAACCCAGTGAATTCTGGGCTGAAAAGATTTTTCACTGTTCACCAACCCAAACAGATTCTCACTATTAACTAAAGAGCATTTATGTAAGAGCAGCTGTGGTTTATTTCAGTTACATAAGCAGTGTTGAACTACATATTGTCCGTAGGAGTAGGAGACACAGTTATTTTATTCTAGGCATGCTCATCGTTCTTGCTGTATTGGAGACGCTGGAAAGAAGAGCTTGCTTCTTGCATTTAAACAGACTGTGTTTCATGGATGAGAACACGGGTCTGAATTGTCCTTCAGAAACAGAGTTAAACCCCATGTTCTGTGTCTTCCTACAAGCAAGTTTTCATTTCTGAGAAAACAAATAAATTTTCGGCTCAAATGATTTTACGCAGTTCTAGAACCCAACGCGATTATCACTATTAACTAAAGAGCATTTATGTAAGAGGAGGTGTGGTCTGTATTAATTTCATAAGCAGAGTTGAACTACATATGGTCCGTATGAATAGGAAACAAAGTTCTTTATTTCAGGCCATGCTCATTGTTATTGCTGTATTGGAGATGCTGGATAGAAGAGCTTGCTTCTTGCATTAAAACAGGGTGTGTTTCATGGATGAGAACTTGGTCTGAATTACCCTTCACAAACGGAGTTAAATCCCATGATCTGTGTCTTCCTACAAGCAATAGTTCATTTCTGGTAAACCCAGTGAATTTTGGGCACAAATGTTTTTTCGCAGTTCACGAACCCAACGCTATTAACACTATTAACTAAAGAGCATTTATGTAAGAGGAGGTGTGGTCTGTTTCAGTTTCATAAGCAGAGTTGAACTACATATGGTCCGTATGAATAGGAAACACAGTTCTTTTTTTCAAGCCAAGGTCATTGTTCTTGCTGTATTATAGACTCTGGGAAGAAGAGCTTGATTTTCGTTAAAACAGAGTGTGTTTCAGGGATGAGAACTCTGGTCTGGATTTTCTTCAGAAACGGAGTTAAACCCCAGGATCTGTGTCTTCCTACAAGCAAGAGTTCATTTCTGGTAAACCCATTGAATTTTGGGCTCAAATGATTTTTCGCAGTTCACGAACCCAACGCTATTCTCACTATTTACTAAAGAGCATTTATGTAAGCGTAGGTGTGGTCTGTATCAGTTACATATACAGAGTTTAACGACATATTGTCCTTATGAATAGGAAACACAGTTCTTTTTTTTCAGGCCATGCCCATTGTTCATGCTGTATTATACACTCTGGAAAGAAGAGCTTGCTTCTTCGTTAAAACAGAGTGTTTTTCAGGGATGAGAACTCTGGTCTGGATTTCCCTTCAGAAACCCAGTTAAACCCCAAGATCTGTGTCTTTCTACAAGCAAGAGTTCAGTTCTGGTAAATCCAGTAAATTTTAGGCTCAAATGATTTTTCGCAGTTCATGAAACCAACGCTATTCTCACTTTTAACTAAAGAGCATTTATGTAAGTGTAGGTGTGGTCTGTATCAGTTACATAAGCAGATTTGAACGACATATGGTCCGTATGAATTGGAAACACAGTTCTTTTTTTCTGGGCATGCTCATGTTTCTTACTGTATTGAGGATGCTGGAAAGAAGAGGATGATTCTTGCCTTAAAGCAGAGTGTGTTTCAGGGATGAGAACTCTGGTCTGAATTTCCCTTCAGAAACAGAGTTAAACCCCAGGATCTGAGTCTTCCTACAAGCAAGAGTTCAGTTCTGGTAAATCCAGGGAATTTTGGGCTCAAATGATTTTTCGCAGTTCACGAACCCAACATGATTCTCACTATTAACTAAGGAGCATTTATGTAAGAGGAGCTGTGGTTTGTAACAGTTTCATGAAGAGAGTGGAACTACATATGGTCCATATGAGTAAGAAACCCAGTTCTTTTTTTCAGGGCATGCTCATGGTTCTTGCTGTATTTTTGACTCTGGAAAGAAGAGCTTGCTTCTTGTGTTAAAGCAGAGTGTGTTTCAGGGATGAGAACTCTGGTCTGAATTTCCCTTCAGAAACGGAGTTAAACCCCAGGATCTGTATTCCTACAAGCAAGAGTTCATTTCTGGTAAAGCAAGTGAATTTGGGGCTCAAATGATTTTTCACAGTTCACCAACCCAAACTGATTCTCACTATTAACTAAAGAGCATTTATGTAAGAGGCGCTGTGGTTTCTTTCAGTTTCATGAGCAGAGTTGAACTACATGTTGTCCGTATGAGTAGGAGACACAGTTCTTTTTTTCTGGGCATGCTCATGGTTCTTGCTGTATTGGAGACCTTGGAAAGAAGAGCTTGCTTCTTGCATTAAAATAGATTGTGTTTCATGGATGAGAACTCTGGTCTGAATTTCCCGTTCAAAACGGAATTAAACCCCAGGATCTGTGTCTTCCTACAAGCAATAGTTCATTTCTGGTAAACCCAGTGAATTTTGGGCACAAATGATTTTTCGCAGTTCACGAACCCAACGCTATTCACACTATTAACTAAAGAGCATTTATGTAAGAGGAGGTGTGTTCTGTTTCAGTTTCATAAGCAGAGTTGAACTACATATGGTCCGTATGAGTATGAAACACAGTTCTTTTTTTCAAGGCAAACTCATGGTTCTTGCTGTATTTTTGACTCTCGAAAGAAGAGCTTGCTTCTTGCGTAAAAACCGAATGTGTTTCAGAGATGAGAACTCTGGTCTGAATTTGGCTTCAGAAACGGAGTTAAACCCCAGCATCTGTGTCTTCCTAACAGCAAGAGTTCATTTCTGGTAAACAAAGAGATTTTTCGGCTCAAATGACTTTACACAGTTCTAAAACCCAACGCGATTATCACTATTAACTAAAGAGCATTTATGTAAGAGGAGCTGTTGTCTGTATCATTTCATAAGCAGAGTTGAACTACATATTGTCCGTATGAGTAGGAAACACAGTTCTTTTCTTCTAGGCGTGCTCATCGTTCTTACTGTATTGGAGAAGCTGGAAAGAAGAGGATGATTCTTGCCTTATAACAGAGTTTTTTCATGGATGAGAACTCTGGTCTGATTTTGCCTTCAGAAACGGAGTTAAACCCCAGGATCTGTGTCTTCCTACAAGCAAGAGTTCATTTCTGGGAAACCAAGTAAATTTTCGGCTCTTATGATTTTACACAGTTCTAGAACCCAACGCGATTATCACTATTAACTAAAGATCATTTATGTAAGAAGAGCTGTGGTCTGTATCAGTTTCATAAGCAAAGGTGGACTACATATGGTCCGTATGAGTAGGAAACACAGTTCCTTTTTTCTTGGCATGCTCATGGTTCTTACTGTATTGGAGACCCTGGAAAGAAGAGGAAGATACATGCCTTAAAACAGAGCATTTTTCAGGGATGAGAATTCTTGTCTGAATTTCCCTTCAGATATGGAGTTAAACCCCAGGATCTGTGTCTTCCTACAAGCAAGAGTTCATTTCTGGTAAACCCAGTGCTTTTTGGGCTCAAATGATTTTTCGCAGTTCACGAACCCAACGCTATTCTCACTATTAACTAAAGAGCATTTATGTAAGAGGAGGTGTGGTCTGTATCAATTTCATAAGCAGAGTTGAACTACATATGGTCCGTATGAATAGGAAACACAGTTCTTTATTTCAGGCCATGCTCATTGTTATTGCTGTATTGGAGATGCTGGAAAGAAGAGCTTGCTTCTTGCATTAAAACAGGGTGTTTTTCATGGATGAGAACTTGGTCTGAATTACCCTTCACAAACGGAGTTAAACCCCATGATCTGTGTCTTCCTACAAGCAAGAGTTCATTTCTGGTAATCCCAGGGAATTTTGGGCTGAAATGATTTTGGCAGTTCACGAACCCAACGCTATTCTCACTATTAACTAAAGAGCATTTATGTAAGAGGAGGTGTGGTCTGTATCAGTTTCATAAGCATAGTTGAACTACATATGGTCCGTATGAATAGGAAACACAGTTCTTTTTTTCAGGGCATGCTCATGATTCTTGTTGTATTGGAGACGCTGGAAAGTAGAGCTTGCTTCTTGCATTAAACGAGAGTGTGTTTCATGGATGAGACCTCTGGTCTGAATTTCCCTTCAGCAATGGAGTTAAACCCAAGGATCTGTGTCTTCCTACAAGCAAGAGTTCATTACAGGTAAACCCAGTGAATTCTGGGCTGAAAAGATTTTTCACTGTTCACCAACCCAAACAGATTCTCACTATTAACTAAAGAGCATTTATGTAAGAGCAGCTGTGGTTTATTTCAGTTACATAAGCAGTGTTGAACTACATATTGTCCGTAGGAGTAGGAGACACAGTTATTTTATTCTAGGCATGCTCATCGTTCTTGCTGTATTGGAGACGCTGGAAAGAAGAGCTTGCTTCTTGCATTTAAACAGACTGTGTTTCATGGATGAGAACACGGGTCTGAATTGTCCTTCAGAAACAGAGTTAAACCCCATGTTCTGTGTCTTCCTACAAGCAAGTTTTCATTTCTGGGAAACCAAGTAAATTTTCGGCTCAAATGATTTTATGCAGTTCTAGAACCCAACGCGATTATCACTATTAACTAAAGATCATTTATGTAAGAAGAGCTGTGGTGTGTATCAGTTTCATGAGCAGAGTTGAACTACATGCTGTCCGTATGAGTAGGAGACACAGTTCTTTTTTTCTTGGCATGCTCATGGTTCTTACTGTATTGGAGAACCTGGAAAGAAGAGGATGATACATGCCTTAAAACAGAGAGTTTTTCAGGGATGAGAATTCTGGTCTGAATTTCCCTTCAGAAACGGAGTTAAACCCCAGGATCTGTGTCTTCCTACAAGAAAGAGTTCATTTCTGATAAACCCAGTGCTTTTTGCGCTCAAATGATTTTTCACAGTTCACGAACCCAACGCTATTCTCACTATTAACTAAAGAGCATTTATGTAAGAGGAGGTGTGGTCTGTATCAGTTTCATAAGCATAGTTGAACTACATATGGTAGGTATGAATTGGAAACACAGTTCTTTTTTTAAGGGCATGCTCATGCTTCTTACTATATTAGAGACGCTGGAAAGAAGAGGATGATTCTTGCCTTAAAACAGAGTTTTTTTCAGCGACGAGATCTCTTGTCGGAATTTGCGTTCAGAAACAGAGTTAAACCCCAGGATCTGTGTCTTCCTACAAGCAAGAATTCATTTCTGGCAATCCTAGGGAATTTTGGGATCAAATGATTTTTCACGTTTACGAACCCAACATGATTCTCACTATTAACTACAGAGCATTTATGTAAGAGGAGCTGTGGTTTGTTACACTTTCAAAAGCAGAGTTGAACTACATATGGTTCATATGAGTAGGAAACACAGTTCTTTTTTTCTGGGCATGCTCATGGTTCTTGCTGAATTTTTAAATCTGGAAAGAAGAGCTTGCTTCTTGCGGGAAAACAGACTGTGTTTCATGGATGAGAACACTGGTCTGAATTGTCCTTCAGAAACGGAGTTAAACCCCATGTTCTGTGTCTTCCTACAAGCAAGATTTCATTTCTGGTAAACCAAGTAAATTTTCGGCTCAAATGATTTTACACAGTTCTAGAACCCAACGTGATTATCACTATTAACTAAAGATCATTTATGTAAGAAGAGCTGTGGTGTGTATCAGTTTCATAAGCAGAGGTGGACTACATATGGTCCTTATGTGTAGGAAACACAGTTCCTTTTTTCTTGGCATGCTCATGGTTCTTACTGTATTGGAGACCCTGGAAAGAAGAGGAAGATACATGCCTTAAAACAGAGCATTTTTCAGGGATGAGAATTCAGGTCTGAATTTCCCTTCAGAAATGGAGTTAAACCCCAGGATCTGTGTTTTCCTACAAGCAAGAGTTCATTTCTGGAAAACCCAGTGCTTTTTGGGCTCAAATGATTTTTCGCAGTTCACGAACCCAACGCTATTCTCACTATTAACTAAAGAGCATTTATGTAAGAGGAGGTGTGGTCTGTATCAATTTCATAAGCAGAGTTGAACTACATATGGTCCGTATGAATAGGAAACACAGTTCTTTATTTCAGGCCATGCTCATTGTTATTGCTGTATTGGAGATGCTGGAAAGAAGAGCTTGCTTCTTGCATTAAAACAGGGTGTGTTTCATGGATGAGAACTTGGTCTGAATTACCCTTCACAAACGGAGTTAAACCCCATGATCTGTGTCTTCCTACAAGCAAGAGTTCATTTCTGGTAATCCCAGTGAATTTTTGGCTCAAATGATTTTGGCAGTTCACGAACCCAACGCTATTCTCAGTATTAACTAAAGAGCATTTATGTAAGAGGAGCTGTGGTTTATTTCAGTTACATAAGCAGTGTTGAACTACATATTGTCCGTAGGAGTAGGAGACACAGTTATTTTATTCTAGGCATGCTCATCGTTCTTGCTGTATTGGAGACGCTGGAAAGAAGAGCTTGCTTCTTGCATTTAAACAGACTGTGTTTCATGGATGAGAACACTGGTCTGAATTGTCCTTCAGAAACAGAGTTAAACCCCATGTTCTGTGTCTTCCTACAAGCAAGTTTTCATTTCTGGGAAACCAAGTAAATATTCGGCTCAAATGATTTTACAAAGTTCTAGAACCCAACGCGATTATCACTATTAACTAAAGATCATTTATGTAAGAAGAGCTGTGGTGTGTATCAGTTTCATGAGCAGAGTTGAACTACATGCTGTCCGTATGAGTAGGAGACACAGTTCTTTTTTTCTTGGCATGCTCATGGTTCTTACTGTATTGGAGACCCTGGAAAGAAGAGGATGATACATGCCTTAAAACAGAGAGTTTTTCAGGGATGAGAATTCTGGTCTGAATTTCCCTTCAGAAACGGAGTTAAACCCCAGGATCTGTGTCTTCCTACAAGCAAGAGTTCATTTCTGATAAACCCAGTGCTTTTTGCGCTCAAATGATTTTTCACAGTTCACGAACCCAAGGCTATTCTCACTATTAACTAAAGAGCATTTATGTAAGAGGAGGTGTGGTCTGTATCAGTTTCATAAGCATAGTTGAACTACATATGGTCCGTATGAATAGGAAACACAGTTCTTTTTTTCAGGGCATGCTCATGATTCTTGCTGTATTGGAGACGCTGGAAAGAAGAGCTTGCTTCTTACATTAAAAGAGAGTGTGTTTCATGGATGAGACCTCTGGTCTGAATTTCCCTTCAGCAACGGAGTTAAACCCCATGATCTGTGTCTTCCTACAAGCAAGAGTTCATTACAGGTAAACCCAGTGAATTCTGGGCTGAAAAGATTTTTCACTGTTCACCAACCCAAACAGATTCTCACTATTAACTAAAGAGCATTTATGTAAGAGGAGCTGTGGTTTATTTCAGTTACATAAGCAGTGTTGAACTACATATTGTCCGTAGGAGTAGGAGACACAGTTATTTTATTCTAGGCATGCTCATCGTTCTTGCTGTATTGGAGATGCTGGAAAGAAGAGCTTGCTTCTTGCATTTAAACAGACTGTGTTTCATGGATGAGAACACTGGTCTGAATCGTCCTTCAGAAACAGAGTTAAACCCCATGTTCTGTGTCTTCCTACAAGCAAGTTTTCATTTCTGGGAAACCAAGTAAATTTTCGGCTCAAATGATTTTACGCAGTTCTAGAACCCAACGCGATTATCACTATTAACTAAAGATCATTTATGTAAGAAGAGCTGTGGTGTGTATCAGTTTCATGAGCAGAGTTGAACTACATGCTGTCCGTATGAGTAGGAGACACAGTTCTTTTTTTCTTGGCATGCTCATGGTTCTTACTGTATTGGAGAACCTGGAAAGAAGAGGATGATACATGCCTTAAAACAGAGAGTTTTTCAGGGATGAGAATTCACGTCGGAATTTCCCTTCAGAAAGGGAGTTAAACCCCAGGATTTGTGTCTTCCTACAAGCAAGAGTTCATTTCTGATAAACCCAGTGCTTTTTGCGCTCAAATGATTTTTCACAGTTCACGAACCCAACGCTATTCTCACTATTAACTAAAGAGCATTTATGTAAGAGGAGGTGTGGTCTGTATCAATTTCATAAGCAGAGTTGAACTACATATGGTCCGTATGAATAGGAAACACAGTTCTTTATTTCAGTCCATGCTCATTGTTATTGCTGTATTGGAGATGCTGGAAAGAAGAGCTTGCATCTTGCATTAAAACAGGGTGTGTTTCATGGATGAGAACTTGGTCTGAATTACCCTTCACAAACGGAGTTAAACCCCATGATCTGTGTCTTCCTACAAGCAAGAGTTCATTTCTGGTAATCCCAGGGAATTTTGGGCTGAAATGGTTTTGGCAGTTCACGAACCCAACGCTATTCTCACTATTAACTAAAGAGCATTTATGTAAGAGGAGGTGTGGTCTGTATCAGTTTCATAAGCATAGTTGAACTACATATGGTCCGTATGAATAGGAAACACAGTTCTTTTTTTCAGGGCATGCTCATGATTCTTGCTGTATTGGAGACGCTGGAAAGTAGAGCTTGCTTCTTGCATTAAAAGAGAGTGTGTTTCATGGATGATACCTCTGGTCTGAATTTCCTTTCAGCAATGGAGTTAAACCCAAGGATCTGTGTCTTCCTACAAGCAAGAGTTCATTACAGGTAAACCCAGTGAATTCTGGGCTGAAAAGATTTTTCACTGTTCACCAACCCAAACAGATTCTCACTATTAACTAAAGAGCATTTATGTAAGAGCAGCTGTGGTTTATTTCAGTTACATAAGCAGTGTTGAACTACATATTGTCCGTAGGAGTAGGAGACACAGTTATTTTATTCTAGGCATGCTCATCGTTCTTGCTGTATTGGAGACGCTGGAAAGAAGAGCTTGCTTCTTGCATTTAAACAGACTGTGTTTCATGGATGAGAACACGGGTCTGAATTGTCCTTCAGAAACAGAGTTAAACCCCATGTTCTGTGTCTTCCTACAAGCAAGTTTTCATTTCTGAGAAAACAAATAAATTTTCGGCTCAAATGATTTTACGCAGTTCTAGAACCCAACGCGATTATCACTATTAACTAAAGAGCATTTATGTAAGAGGAGGTGTGGTCTGTATTAATTTCATAAGCAGAGTTGAACTACATATGGTCCGTATGAATAGGAAACAAAGTTCTTTATTTCAGGCCATGCTCATTGTTATTGCTGTATTGGAGATGCTGGATAGAAGAGCTTGCTTCTTGCATTAAAACAGGGTGTGTTTCATGGATGAGAACTTGGTCTGAATTACCCTTCACAAACGGAGTTAAATCCCATGATCTGTGTCTTCCTACAAGCAATAGTTCATTTCTGGTAAACCCAGTGAATTTTGGGCACAAATGTTTTTTCGCAGTTCACGAACCCAACGCTATTAACACTATTAACTAAAGAGCATTTATGTAAGAGGAGGTGTGGTCTGTTTCAGTTTCATAAGCAGAGTTGAACTACATATGGTCCGTATGAATAGGAAACACAGTTCTTTTTTTCAAGCCAAGGTCATTGTTCTTGCTGTATTATAGACTCTGGGAAGAAGAGCTTGATTTTCGTTAAAACAGAGTGTGTTTCAGGGATGAGAACTCTGGTCTGGATTTTCTTCAGAAACGGAGTTAAACCCCAGGATCTGTGTCTTCCTACAAGCAAGAGTTCATTTCTGGTAAACCCATTGAATTTTGGGCTCAAATGATTTTTCGCAGTTCACGAACCCAACGCTATTCTCACTATTTACTAAAGAGCATTTATGTAAGCGTAGGTGTGGTCTGTATCAGTTACATATACAGAGTTTAACGACATATTGTCCTTATGAATAGGAAGCACAGTTCTTTTTTTTCAGGCCATGCCCATTGCTCATGCTGTAATATACACTCTGGAAAGAAGAGCTTGCTTCTTCGTTAAAACAGAGTGTGTTTCAGGGATGAGAACTCTGGTCTGGATTTCCCTTCAGAAACCCAGTTAAACCCCAAGATCTGTGTCTTTCTACAAGCAAGAGTTCAGTTCTGGTAAATCCAGTAAATTTTAGGCTCAAATGATTTTTCGCAGTTCATGAAACCAACGCTATTCTCACTTTTAACTAAAGAGCATTTATGTAAGTGTAGGTGTGGTCTGTATCAGTTACATAAGCAGATTTGAACGACATATGGTCCGTATGAATTGGAAACACAGTTCTTTTTTTCTGGGCATGCTCATGTTTCTTACTGTATTGAGGATGCTGGAAAGAAGAGGATGATTCTTGCCTTAAAGCAGAGTGTGTTTCAGGGATGAGAACTCTGGTCTGTATTTCCCTTCAGAAACAGAGTTAAACCCCAGGATCTGAGTCTTCCTACAAGCAAGAGTTCAGTTCTGGTAAATCCAGGGAATTTTGGGCTCAAATGATTTTTTGCAGTTCACGAACCCAACATGATTCTCACTATTAACTAAGGAGCATTTATGTAAGAGGAGCTGTGGTTTGTAACAGTTTCATGAAGAGAGTGGAACTACATATGGTCCATATGAGTAAGAAACCCTGTTCTTTTTTTCAGGGCATGCTCATGGTTCTTGCTGTATTTTTGACTCTGGAAAGAAGAGCTTGCTTCTTGTGTTAAAGCAGAGTGTGTTTCAGGGATGAGAACTCTGGTCTGAATTTCCCTTCAGAAACGGAGTTAAACCCCAGGATCTGTATTCCTACAAGCAAGAGTTCATTTCTGGTAAAGCAAGTGAATTTGGGGCTCAAATGATTTTTCACAGTTCACCAACCCAAACTGATTCTCACTATTAACTAAAGAGCATTTATGTAAGAGGCGCTGTGGTTTCTTTCAGTTTCATGAGCAGAGTTGAACTACATGTTGTCCGTATGAGTAGGAGACACAGTTCTTTTTTTCTGGGCATGCTCATGGTTCTTGCTGTATTGGAGACCTTGGAAAGAAGAGCTTGCTTCTTGCATTAAAATAGATTGTGTTTCATGGATGAGAACTCTGGTCTGAATTTCCCGTTCAAAACGGAATTAAACCCCAGGATCTGTGTCTTCCTACAAGCAATAGTTCATTTCTGGTAAACCCAGTGAATTTTGGGCACAAATGATTTTTCGCAGTTCACGAACCCAACGCTATTCACACTATTAACTAAAGAGCATTTATGTAAGAGGAGGTGTGTTCTGTTTCAGTTTCATAAGCAGAGTTGAACTACATATGGTCCGTATGAGTATGAAACACAGTTCTTTTTTTCAAGGCAAACTCATGGTTCTTGCTGTATTTTTGACTCTCGAAAGAAGAGCTTGCTTCTTGCGTAAAAACCGAATGTGTTTCAGAGATGAGAACTCTGGTCTGAATTTGGCTTCAGAAACGGAGTTAAACCCCAGCATCTGTGTCTTCCTAACAGCAAGAGTTCATTTCTGGTAAACAAAGAGATTTTTCGGCTCAAATGACTTTACACAGTTCTAAAACCCAACGCGATTATCACTATTAACTAAAGAGCATTTATGTAAGAGGAGCTGTTGTCTGTATCATTTCATAAGCAGAGTTGAACTACATATTGTCCGTATGAGTAGGAAACACAGTTCTTTTCTTCTAGGCGTGCTCATCGTTCTTACTGTATTGGAGAAGCTGGAAAGAAGAGGATGATTCTTGCCTTATAACAGAGTTTTTTCATGGATGAGAACTCTGGTCTGATTTTGCCTTCAGAAACGGAGTTAAACCCCAGGATCTGTGTCTTCCTACAAGCAAGAGTTCATTTCTGGGAAACCAAGTAAATTTTCGGCTCTTATGATTTTACACAGTTCTAGAACCCAACGCGATTATCACTATTAACTAAAGATCATTTATGTAAGAAGAGCTGTGGTCTGTATCAGTTTCATAAGCAAAGGTGGACTACATATGGTCCGTATGAGTAGGAAACACAGTTCCTTTTTTCTTGGCATGCTCATGGTTCTTACTGTATTGGAGACCCTGGAAAGAAGAGGAAGATACATGCCTTAAAACAGAGCATTTTTCAGGGATGAGAATTCTTGTCTGAATTTCCCTTCAGATATGGAGTTAAACCCCAGGATCTGTGTCTTCCTACAAGCAAGAGTTCATTTCTGGTAAACCCAGTGCTTTTTGGGCTCAAATGATTTTTCGCAGTTCACGAACCCAACGCTATTCTCACTATTAACTAAAGAGCATTTATGTAATAGGAGGTGTGGTCTGTATCAATTTCATAAGCAGAGTTGAACTACATATGGTCCGTATGAATAGGAAACACAGTTCTTTATTTCAGGCCATGCTCATTGTTATTGCTGTATTGGAGATGCTGGAAAGAAGAGCTTGCTTCTTGCATTAAAACAGGGTGTGTTTCATGGATGAGAACTTGGTCTGAATTACCCTTCACAAACGGAGTTAAACCCCATGATCTGTGTCTTCCTACAAGCAAGAGTTTATTTCTGGTAATCCCAGTGAATTTTGGGCTCAAATGATTTTGGCAGTTCACGAACCCAACGCTATTCTCACTATTAACTAAAGAGCATTTATGTAAGAGGAGGTGTGGTCTGTATCAGTTTCATAAGCATAGTTGAACTACATATGGTCCGTATGAATAGGAAACACAGTTCTTTTTTTCAGGGCATGCTCATGATTCTTGCTGTATTGGAGACGCTGGAAAGAAGAGCTTGCTTCTTGCATTAAAAGAGAGTGTGTTTCATGGATGAGACTTCTGGTCTGAATTTCCCTTCAGCAATGGAGTTAAACCCAAGGATCTGTGTCTTCCTACAAGCAAGAGTTCATTACAGGTAAACCCAGTGAATTCTGGACTGAAAAGATTTTTCACTGTTCACCAACCCAAACAGATTCTCACTATTAACTAAAGAGCATTTATGTAAGAGGAGCTGTGGTTTATTTCAGTTACATAAGCAGTGTTGAACTACATATTGTCCGTAGGAGTAGGAGACACAGTTATTTTATTCTAGGCATGCTCATCGTTCTTGCTGTATTGGAGACGCTGGAAAGAAGAGCTTGCTTCTTGCATTTAAACAGACTGTGTTTCATGGATGAGAACACTGGTCTGAATTGTCCTTCAGAAACAGAGTTAAACCCCATGTTCTGTGTCTTCCTACAAGCAAGTTTTCATTTCTGGGAAACCAAGTAAATTTTCGGCTCAAATGATTTTATGCAGTTCTAGAACCCAACGCGATTATCACTATTAACTAAAGATCATTTATGTAAGAAGAGCTGTGGTGTGTATCAGTTTCATGAGCAGAGTTGAACTACATGCTGTCCGTATGAGTAGGAGACACAGTTCTTTTTTTCTTGGCATGCTCATGGTTCTTACTGTATTGGAGAACCTGGAAAGAAGAGGATGATACATGCCTTAAAACAGAGAGTTTTTCAGGGATGAGAATTCTGGTCTGAATTTCCCTTCAGAAACGGAGTTAAACCCCAGGATCTGTGTCTTCCTACAAGAAAGAGTTCATTTCTGATAAACCCAGTGCTTTTTGCGCTCAAATGATTTTTCACAGTTCACGAACCCAACGCTATTCTCACTATTAACTAAAGAGCATTTATGTAAGAGGAGGTGTGGTCTGTATCAGTTTCATAAGCATAGTTGAACTACATATGGTAGGTATGAATTGGAAACACAGTTCTTTTTTTAAGGGCATGCTCATGCTTCTTACTATATTAGAGACGCTGGAAAGAAGAGGATGATTCTTGCCTTAAAACAGAGTTTTTTTCAGCGACGAGATCTCTTGTCGGAATTTGCGTTCAGAAACAGAGTTAATCCCCAGGATTTGTGTCTTCCTACAAGCAAGAATTCATTTCTGGCAATCCTAGGGAATTTTGGGATCAAATGATTTTTCACGTTTACGAACCCAACATGATTCTCACTATTAACTACAGAGCATTTATGTAAGAGGAGCTGTGGTTTGTTACACTTTCAAAAGCAGAGTTGAACTACATATGGTTCATATGAGTAGGAAACACAGTTCTTTTTTTCTGGGCATGCTCATGGTTCTTGCTGAATTTTTAAATCTGGAAAGAAGAGCTTGCTTCTTGCGGGAAAACAGACTGTGTTTCATGGATGAGAACACTGGTCTGAATTGTCCTTCAGAAACGGTGTTAAACCCCATGTTCTGTGTCTTCCTACAAGCAAGATTTCATTTCTGGTAAACCAAGTAAATTTTGGGCTCAAATGATTTTACACAGTTCTAGAACCCAACGTGATTATCACTATTAACTAAAGATCATTTATGTAAGAAGAGCTGTGGTGTGTATCAGTTTCATAAGCAGAGGTGGACTACATATGGTCCTTATGTGTAGGAAACACAGTTCCTTTTTTCTTGGCATGCTCATGGTTCTTACTGTATTGGAGAACCTGGAAAGAAGAGGAAGATACATGCCTTAAAACAGAGCATTTTTCAGGGATGAGAATTCAGGTCTGAATTTCCCTTCAGAAATGGAGTTAAACCCCAGGATCTGTGTTTTCCTACAAGCAAGAGTTCATTTCTGGAAAACCCAGTGCTTTTTGGGCTCAAATGATTTTTCGCAGTTCACGAACCCAACGCTATTCTCACTATTAACTAAAGAGCATTTATGTAAGAGGAGGTGTGGTCTGTATCAATTTCATAAGCAGAGTTGAACTACATATGGTCCGTATGAATAGGAAACACAGTTCTTTATTTCAGGCCATGCTCATTGTTATTGCTGTATTGGAGATGCTGGAAAGAAGAGCTTGCTTCTTGCATTAAAACAGGGTGTGTTTCATGGATGAGAACTTGGTCTGAATTACCCTTCACAAACGGAGTTAAACCCCATGATCTGTGTCTTCCTACAAGCAAGAGTTCATTTCTGGTAATCCCAGTGAATTTTTGGCTCAAATGATTTTGGCAGTTCACGAACCCAACGCTATTCTCAGTATTACCTAAAGAGCATTTATGTAAGAGGAGCTGTGGTTTATTTCAGTTACATAAGCAGTGTTGAACTACATATAGTCCGTAGGAGTAGGAGACACAGTTATTTTATTCTAGGCATGCTCATCGTTCTTGCTGTATTGGAGACCCTGGAAAGAAGAGCTTGCTTCTTGCATTTAAACAGACTGTGTTTCATGGATGAGAACACTGGTCTGAATTGTCCTTCAGAAACAGAGTTAAACCCCATGTTCTGTGTCTTCCTACAAGCAAGTTTTCATTTCTGGGAAACCAAGTAAATTTTCGGCTCAAATGATTTTACAAAGTTCTAGAACCCAACGCGATTATCACTATTATCTAAAGATCATTTATGTAAGAAGAGCTGTGGTGTGTATCAGTTTCATGAGCAGAGTTGAACTACATGCTGTCCGTATGAGTAGGAGACACAGTTCTTTTTTTCTTGGCATGCTCATGGTTCTTACTGTATTGGAGACCCTGGAAAGAAGAGGATGATACATGCCTTAAAACAGAGAGTTTTTCAGGGATGAGAATTCTGGTCTGAATTTCCCTTCAGAAACGGAGTTAAACCCCAGGATCTGTGTCTTCCTACAAGCAAGAGTTCATTTCTGATAAACCCAGTGCTTTTTGCGCTCAAATGATTTTTCACAGTTCACGAACCCAAGGCTATTCTCACTATTAACTAAAGAGCATTTATGTAAGAGGAGGTGTGGTCTGTATCAGTTTCATAAGCATAGTTGAACTACATATGGTCCGTATGAATAGGAAACACAGTTCTTTTTTTCAGGGCATGCTCATGATTCTTGCTGTATTGGAGACGCTGGAAAGAAGAGCTTGCTTCTTACATTAAAAGAGAGTGTGTTTCATGGATGAGACCTCTGGTCTGAATTTCCCTTCAGCAACGGAGTTAAACCCAAGGATCTGTGTCTTCCTACAAGCAAGAGTTCATTACAGGTAAACCCAGTGAATTCTGGGCTGAAAAGATTTTTCACTGTTCACCAACCCAAACAGATTCTCACTATTAACTAAAGAGCATTTATGTAAGAGGAGCTGTGGTTTATTTCAGTTACATAAGCAGTGTTGAACTACATATTGTCCGTAGGAGTAGGAGACACAGTTATTTTATTCTAGGCATGCTCATCGTTCTTGCTGTATTGGAGATGCTGGAAAGAAGAGCTTGCTTCTTGCATTTAAACAGACTGTGTTTCATGGATGAGAACACTGGTCTGAATTGTCCTTCAGAAACAGAGTTAAACCCCATGTTCTGTGTCTTCCTACAAGCAAGTTTTCATTTCTGGGAAACCAAGTAAATTTTCGGCTCAAATGATTTTACGCAGTTCTAGAACCCAACGCGATTATCACTATTAACTAAAGATCATTTATGTAAGAAGAGCTGTGGTGTGTATCAGTTTCATGAGCAGAGTTGAACTACATGCTGTCCGTATGAGTAGGAGACACAGTTCTTTTTTTCTTGGCATGCTCATGGTTCTTACTGTATTGGAGAACCTGGAAAGAAGAGGATGATACATGCCTTAAAACAGAGAGTTTTTCAGGGATGAGAATTCTGGTCTGAATTTCCCTTCAGAAACGGAGTTAAACCCCAGGATTTGTGTCTTCCTACAAGCAAGAGTTCATTTCTGATAAACCCAGTGCTTTTTGCGCTCAAATGATTTTTCACAGTTCACGAACCCAACGCTATTCTCACTATTAACTAAAGAGCATTTATGTAAGAGGAGGTGTGGTCTGTATCAATTTCATAAGCAGAGTTGAACCACATATGGTCCGTATGAATAGGAAACACAGTTCTTTATTTCAGTCCATGCTCATTGTTATTGCTGTATTGGAGATGCTGGAAAGAAGAGCTTGCATCTTGCATTAAAACAGGGTGTGTTTCATGGATGAGAACTTGGTCTGAATTACCCTTCACAAACGGAGTTAAACCCCATGATCTGTGTCTTCCTACAAGCAAGAGTTCATTTCTGGTAATCCCAGGGAATTTTGGGCTGAAATGATTTTGGCAGTTCACGAACCCAACGCTATTCTCACTATTAACTAAAGAGCATTTATGTAAGAGGAGGTGTGGTCTGTATCAGTTTCATAAGCATAATTGAACTACATATGGTCCGTATGAATAGGAAACACAGTTCTTTTTTTCAGGGCATGCTCATGATTCTTGCTGTATAGGAGACGCTGGAAAGTAGAGCTTGCTTCTTGCATTAAAAGAGAGTGTGTTTCATGGATGAGACCTCTGGTCTGAATTTCCTTTCAGCAATGGAGTTAAACCCAAGGATCTGTGTCTTCCTACAAGCAAGAGTTCATTACAGGTAAACCCAGTGAATTCTGGGCTGAAAAGATTTTTCACTGTTCACCAACCCAAACAGATTCTCACTATTAACTAAAGAGCATTTATGTAAGAGCAGCTGTGGTTTATTTCAGTTACATAAGCAGTGTTGAACTACATATTGTCCGTAGGAGTAGGAGACACAGTTATTTTATTCTAGGCATGCTCATCGTTCTTGCTGTATTGGAGACGCTGGAAAGAAGAGCTTGCTTCTTGCATTTAAACAGACTGTGTTTCATGGATGAGAACACGGGTCTGAATTGTCCTTCAGAAACAGAGTTAAACCCCATGTTCTGTGTCTTCCTACAAGCAAGTTTTCATTTCTGAGAAAACAAATAAATTTTCGGCTCAAATGATTTTACGCAGTTCTAGAACCCAACGCGATTATCACTATTAACTAAAGAGCATTTATGTAAGAGGAGGTGTGGTCTGTATTAATTTCATAAGCAGAGTTGAACTACATATGGTCCGTATGAATAGGAAACAAAGTTCTTTATTTCAGGCCATGCTCATTGTTATTGCTGTATTGGAGATGCTGGATAGAAGAGCTTGCTTCTTGCATTAAAACAGGGTGTGTTTCATGGATGAGAACTTGGTCTGAATTACCCTTCACAAACGGAGTTAAATCCCATGATCTGTGTCTTCCTACAAGCAATAGTTCATTTCTGGTAAACCCAGTGAATTTTGGGCACAAATGTTTTTTCGCAGTTCACGAACCCAACGCTATTAACACTATTAACTAAAGAGCATTTATGTAAGAGGAGGTGTGGTCTGTTTCAGTTTCATAAGCAGAGTTGAACTACATATGGTCCGTATGAATAGGAAACACAGTTCTTTTTTTCAAGCCAAGGTCATTGTTCTTGCTGTATTATAGACTCTGGGAAGAAGAGCTTGATTTTCGTTAAAACAGAGTGTGTTTCAGGGATGAGAACTTTGGTCTGGATTTTCTTCAGAAACGGAGTTAAACCCCAGGATCTGTGTCTTCCTACAAGCAAGAGTTCATTTCTGGTAAACCCATTGAATTTTGGGCTCAAATGATTTTTCGCAGTTCACGAACCCAACGCTATTCTCACTATTTACTAAAGAGCATTTATGTAAGCGTAGGTGTGGTCTGTATCAGTTACATATACAGAGTTTAACGACATATTGTCCTTATGAATAGGAAGCACAGTTCTTTTTTTTCAGGCCATGCCCATTGCTCATGCTGTAATATACACTCTGGAAAGAAGAGCTTGCTTCTTCGTTAAAACAGAGTGTGTTTCAGGGATGAGAACTCTGGTCTGGATTTCCCTTCAGAAACCCAGTTAAACCCCAAGATCTGTGTCTTTCTACAAGCAAGAGTTCAGTTCTGGTAAATCCAGTAAATTTTAGGCTCAAATGATTTTTCGCAGTTCATGAAACCAACGCTATTCTCACTTTTAACTAAAGAGCATTTATGTAAGTGTAGGTGTGGTCTGTATCAGTTACATAAGCAGATTTGAACGACATATGGTCCGTATGAATTGGAAACACAGTTCTTTTTTTCTGGGCATGCTCATGTTTCTTACTGTATTGAGGATGCTGGAAAGAAGAGGATGATTCTTGCCTTAAAGCAGAGTGTGTTTCAGGGATGAGAACTCTGGTCTGTATTTCCCTTCAGAAACAGAGTTAAACCCCAGGATCTGAGTCTTCCTACAAGCAAGAGTTCAGTTCTGGTAAATCCAGGGAATTTTGGGCTCAAATGATTTTTCGCAGTTCACGAACCCAACATGATTCTCACTATTAACTAAGGAGCATTTATGTAAGAGGAGCTGTGGTTTGTAACAGTTTCATGAAGAGAGTGGAACTACATATGGTCCATATGAGTAAGAAACCCTGTTCTTTTTTTCAGGGCATGCTCATGGTTCTTGCTGTATTTTTGACTCTGGAAAGAAGAGCTTGCTTCTTGTGTTAAAGCAGAGTGTGTTTCAGGGATGAGAACTCTGGTCTGAATTTCCCTTCAGAAACGGAGTTAAACCCCAGGATCTGTATTCCTACAAGCAAGAGTTCATTTCTGGTAAAGCAAGTGAATTTGGGGCTCAAATGATTTTTCACAGTTCACCAACCCAAACTGATTCTCACTATTAACTAAAGAGCATTTATGTAAGAGGCGCTGTGGTTTCTTTCAGTTTCATGAGCAGAGTTGAACTACATGTTGTCCGTATGAGTAGGAGACACAGTTCTTTTTTTCTGGGCATGCTCATGGTTCTTGCTGTATTGGAGACCTTGGAAAGAAGAGCTTGCTTCTTGCATTAAAATAGATTGTGTTTCATGGATGAGAACTCTGGTCGGAATTTCCCGTTCAAAACGGAATTAAACCCCAGGATCTGTGTCTTCCTACAAGCAATAGTTCATTTCTGGTAAACCCAGTGAATTTTGGGCACAAATGATTTTTCGCAGTTCACGAACCCAACGCTATTCACACTATTAACTAAAGAGCATTTATGTAAGAGGAGGTGTGTTCTGTTTCAGTTTCATAAGCAGAGTTGAACTACATATGGTCCGTACGAGTATGAAACACAGTTCTTTTTTTCAAGGCAAACTCATGGTTCTTGCTGTATTTTTGACTCTCGAAAGAAGAGCTTGCTTCTTGCGTAAAAACCGAATGTGTTTCAGAGATGAGAACTCTGGTCTGAATTTGGCTTCAGAAACGGAGTTAAACCCCAGCATCTGTGTCTTCCTAACAGCAAGAGTTCATTTCTGGTAAACAAAGAGATTTTTCGGCTCAAATGACTTTACACAGTTCTAAAACCCAACGCGATTATCACTATTAACTAAAGAGCATTTATGTAAGAGGAGCTGTTGTCTGTATCATTTCATAAGCAGAGTTGAACTACATATTGTCCGTATGAGTAGGAAACACAGTTCTTTTCTTCTAGGCGTGCTCATCGTTCTTACTGTATTGGAGAAGCTGGAAAGAAGAGGATGATTCTTGCCTTATAACAGAGTTTTTTCATGGATGAGAACTCTGGTCTGATTTTGCCTTCAGAAACGGAGTTAAACCCCAGGATCTGTGTCTTCCTACAAGCAAGAGTTCATTTCTGGGAAACCAAGTAAATTTTCGGCTCTTATGATTTTACACAGTTCTAGAACCCAACGCGATTATCACTATTAACTAAAGATCATTTATGTAAGAAGAGCTGTGGTCTGTATCAGTTTCATAAGCAAAGGTGGACTACATATGGTCCGTATGAGTAGGAAACACAGTTCCTTTTTTCTTGGCATGCTCATGGTTCTTACTGTATTGGAGACCCTGGAAAGAAGAGGAAGATACATGCCTTAAAACAGAGCATTTTTCAGGGATGAGAATTCTTGTCTGAATTTCCCTTCAGATATGGAGTTAAACCCCAGGATCTGTGTCTTCCTACAAGCAAGAGTTCATTTCTGGTAAACCCAGTGCTTTTTGGGCTCAAATGATTTTTCGCAGTTCACGAACCCAACGCTATTCTCACTATTAACTAAAGAGCATTTATGTAAGAGGAGATGTGGTCTGTATCAATTTCATAAGCAGAGTTGAACTACATATGGTCCGTATGAATAGGAAACACAGTTCTTTATTTCAGGCCATGCTCATTGTTATTGCTGTATTGGAGATGCTGGAAAGAAGAGCTTGCTTCTTGCATTAAAACAGGGTGTGTTTCATGGATGAGAACTTGGTCTGAATTACCCTTCACAAACGGAGTTAAACCCCATGATCTGTGTCTTCCTACAAGCAAGAGTTTATTTCTGGTAATCCCAGTGAATTTTGGGCTCAAATGATTTTGGCAGTTCACGAACCCAACGCTATTCTCACTATTAACTAAAGAGCATTTATGTAAGAGGAGGTGTTGTCTGTATCAGTTTCATAAGCATAGTTGAACTACATATGGTCCGTATGAATAGGAAACACAGTTCTTTTTTTCAGGGCATGCTCATGATTCTTGCTGTATTGGAGACGCTGGAAAGTAGAGCTTGCTTCTTGCATTAAAAGAGAGTGTGTTTCATGGATGAGACCTCTGGTCTGAATTTCCCTTCAGCAATGGAGTTAAACCCAAGGATCTGTGTCTTCCTACAAGCAAGAGTTCATTACAGGTAAACCCAGTGAATTCTGGGCTGAAAAGATTTTTCACTGTTCACCAACCCAAACAGATTCTCACTATTAACTAAAGAGCATTTATGTAAGAGCAGCTGTGGTTTATTTCAGTTACATAAGCAGTGTTGAACTACATATTGTCCGTAGGAGTAGGAGACACAGTTATTTTATTCTAGGCATGCTCATCGTTCTTGCTGTATTGGAGACGCTGGAAAGAAGAGCTTGCTTCTTGCATTTAAACAGACTGTGTTTCATGGATGAGAACACTGGTCTGAATTGTCCTTCAGAAACAGAGTTAAACCCCATGTTCTGTGTCTTCCTACAAGCAAGTTTTCATTTCTGGGAAACCAAGTAAATTTTCGGCTCAAATGATTTTATGCAGTTCTAGAACCCAACGCGATTATCACTATTAACTAAAGATCATTTATGTAAGAAGAGCTGTGGTGTGTATCAGTTTCATGAGCAGAGTTGAACTACATGCTGTCCGTATGAGTAGGAGACACAGTTCTTTTTTTCTTGGCATGCTCATGGTTCTTACTGTATTGGAGAACCTGGAAAGAAGAGGATGATACATGCCTTAAAACAGAGAGTTTTTCAGGGATGAGAATTCTGGTCTGAATTTCCCTTCAGAAACGGAGTTAAACCCCAGGATCTGTGTCTTCCTACAAGAAAGAGTTCATTTCTGATAAACCCAGTGCTTTTTGCGCTCAAATGATTTTTCACAGTTCACGAACCCAACGCTATTCTCACTATTAACTAAAGAGCATTTATGTAAGAGGAGGTGTGGTCTGTATCAGTTTCATAAGCATAGTTGAACTACATATGGTAGGTATGAATTGGAAACACAGTTCTTTTTTTAAGGGCATGCTCATGCTTCTTACTATATTAGAGACGCTGGAAAGAAGAGGATGATTCTTGCCTTAAAACAGAGTTTTTTTCAGCGACGAGATCTCTTGTCGGAATTTGCGTTCAGAAACAGAGTTAATCCCCAGGATCTGTGTCTTCCTACAAGCAAGAATTCATTTCTGGCAATCCTAGGGAATTTTGGGATCAAATGATTTTTCACGTTTACGAACCCAACATGATTCTCACTATTAACTACAGAGCATTTATGTAAGAGGAGCTGTGGTTTGTTACACTTTCAAAAGCAGAGTTGAACTACATATGGTTCATATGAGTAGGAAACACAGTTCTTTTTTTCTGGGCATGCTCATGGTTCTTGCTGAATTTTTAAATCTGGAAAGAAGAGCTTGCTTCTTGCGGGAAAACAGACTGTGTTTCATGGATGAGAACACTGGTCTGAATTGTCCTTCAGAAACGGAGTTAAACCCCATGTTCTGTGTCTTCCTACAAGCAAGATTTCATTTCTGGTAAACCAAGTAAATTATCGGCTCAAATGATTTTACACAGTTCTAGAACCCAACGTGATTATCACTATTAACTAAAGATCATTTATGTAAGAAGAGCTGTGGTGTGTATCAGTTTCATAAGCAGAGGTGGACTACATATGGTCCTTATGTGTAGGAAACACAGTTCCTTTTTTCTTGGCATGCTCATGGTTCTTACTGTATAGGAGACCATGGAAAGAAGAGGAAGATACATGCCTTAAAACAGAGCATTTTTCATGGATGATAATTCAGGTCTGAATTTTCCTTCAGAAATGGAGTTCAACCCCATGATCTGTGTTTTCCTACAAGCAAGAGTTCATTTCTGGAAAACCCAGTGCTTTTTGGGCTCAAATGATTTTTCGCAGTTCACGAACCCAACGCTATTCTCACTATTAACTAAAGAGCATTTATGTAAGAGGAGGTGTGGTCTGTATCAATTTCATAAGCAGAGTTGAACTACATATGGTCCGTATGAATAGGAAACACAGTTCTTTATTTCAGGCCATGCTCATTGTTATTGCTGTATTGGAGATGCTGGAAAGAAGAGCTTGCTTCTTGCATTAAAACAGGGTGTGTTTCATGGATGAGAACTTGGTCTGAATTACCCTTCACAAACGGAGTTAAACCCCATGATCTGTGTCTTCCTACAAGCAAGAGTTCATTTCTGGTAATCCCAGTGAATTTTTGGCTCAAATGATTTGGCAGTTCACGAACCCAACGCTATTCTCAGTATTAACTAAAGAGCATTTATGTAAGAGGAGCTGTGGTTTATTTCAGTTACATAAGCAGTGTTGAACTACATATAGTCCGTAGGAGTAGGAGACACAGTTATTTTATTCTAGGCATGCTCATCGTTCTTGCTGTATTGGAGACCCTGGAAAGAAGAGCTTGCTTCTTGCATTTAAACAGACTGTGTTTCATGGATGAGAACACTGGTCTGAATTGTCCTTCAGAAACAGAGTTAAACCCCATGTTCTGTGTCTTCCTACAAGCAAGTTTTCATTTCTGGGAAACCAAGTAAATTTTCGGCTCAAATGATTTTACAAAGTTCTAGAAACCAACGCGATTAACACTATTAACTAAAGATCATTTATGTAAGAAGAGCTGTGGTGTGTATCAGTTTCATGAGCAGAGTTGAACTACATGCTGTCCGTATGAGTAGGAGACACAGTTCTTTTTTTCTTGGCATGCTCATGGTTCTTACTGTATTGGAGACCCTGGAAAGAAGAGGATGATACATGCCTTAAAACAGAGAGTTTTTCAGGAATGAGAATTCTGGTCTGAATTTCCCTTCAGAAACGGAGTTAAACCCCAGGATCTGTGTCTTCCTACAAGCAAGAGTTCATTTCTGATAAACCCAGTGCTTTTTGCGCTCAAATGATTTTTCACAGTTCACGAACCCAAGGCTATTCTCACTATTAACTAAAGAGCATTTATGTAAGAGGAGGTGTGGTCTGTATCAGTTTCATAAGCATAGTTGAACTACATATGGTCCGTATGAATAGGAAACACAGTTCTTTTTTTCAGGGCATGCTCATGATTCTTGCTGTATTGGAGACGCTGGAAAGAAGAGCTTGCTTCTTACATTAAAAGAGAGTGTGTTTCATGGATGAGACCTCTGGTCTGAATTTCCCTTCAGCAACGGAGTTAAACCCAAGGATCTGTGTCTTCCTACAAGCAAGAGTTCATTACAGGTAAACCCAGTGAATTCTGGGCTGAAAAGATTTTTCACTGTTCACCAACCCAAACAGATTCTCACTATTAACTAAAGAGCATTTATGTAAGAGGAGCTGTGGTTTATTTCAGTTACATAAGCAGTGTTGAACTACATATTGTCCGTAGGAGTAGGAGACACAGTTATTTTATTCTAGGCATGCTCATCGTTCTTGCTGTATTGGAGATGCTGGAAAGAAGAGCTTGCTTCTTGCATTTAAACAGACTGTGTTTCATGGAGGAGAACACTGGTCTGAATTGTCCTTCAGAAACAGAGTTAAACCCCATGTTCTGTGTCTTCCTACAAGCAAGTTTTCATTTCTGGGAAACCAAGTAAATTTTCGGCTCAAATGATTTTACGCAGTTCTAGAACCCAACGCGATTATCACTATTAACTAAAGATCATTTATGTAAGAAGAGCTGTGGTGTGTATCAGTTTCATGAGCAGAGTTGAACTACATGCTGTCCGTATGAGTAGGAGACACAGTTCTTTTTTTCTTGGCATGCTCATGGTTCTTACTGTATTGGAGAACCTGGAAAGAAGAGGATGATACATGCCTTAAAACAGAGAGTTTTTCAGGGATGAGAATTCTGGTCTGAATTTCCCTTCAGAAACGGAGTTAAACCCCAGGATTTGTGTCTTCCTACAAGCAAGAGTTCATTTCTGATAAACCCAGTGCTTTTTGCGCTCAAATGATTTTTCACAGTTCACGAACCCAACGCTATTCTCACTATTAACTAAAGAGCATTTATGTAAGAGGAGGTGTGGTCTGTATCAGTTTCATAAGCATAGTTGAACTACATATGGTAGGTATGAATTGGAAACACAGTTCTTTTTTTAAGGGCATGCTCATGCTTCTTACTATATTAGAGACGCTGGAAAGAAGAGGATGATTCTTGACTTTAAACAGAGTTTTTTTCAGCGACGAGATCTCTTGTCGGAATTTGCGTTCAGAAACGGAGTTAAACCCCAGGATCTGTGACTTCCTACAAGCAAGAGTTCATTTCTGGCAATCCTAGGGAATTTTGGGATCAAATGATTTTTCACGTTTACGAACCCAACATGATTCTCACTATTAACTACAGAGCATTTATGTAAGAGGAGCTGTGGTTTGTTACACTTTCAAAAGCAGAGTTGAACTACATATGGTTCATATGAGTAGGAAACACAGTTCTTTTTTTCTGGGCATGCTCATGGTTCTTGCTGTATTTTTAAATCTGGAAAGAAGAGCTTGCTTCTTGCGGGAAAACAGACTGTGTTTCATGGATGAGAACACTGGTCTGAATTGTCCTTCAGAAACGGAGTTAAACCCCATGTTCTGTGTCTTCCTACAAGCAAGATTTCATTTCTGGTAAACCAAGTAAATTTTCGGCTCAAATGATTTTACACAGTTCTAGAACCCAACGTGATTATCACTATTAACTAAAGATCATTTATGTAAGAAGAGCTGTGGTGTGTATCAGTTTCATAAGCAGAGGTGGACTACATGCTGTCCGTATGAGTAGGAGACACAGTTCTTTTTTTCTTGGCATGCTCATGGTTCTTACTGTATTGGAGACCCGGGAAAGAAGAGGATGATACATGCCTTAAAACAGAGAGTTTTTCAGGGATGAGAATTCTGGTCTGAATTTCCCTTCAGAAACGGAGTTAAACCCCAGGATCTGTGTCTTCCTACAAGCAAGAGTTCATTTCTGATAAACCCAGTGCTTTTTGCGCTCAAATGATTTTTCACAGTTCACGAACCCAAGGCTATTCTCACTATTAACTAAAGAGCATTTATGTAAGAGGAGGTGTGGTCTGTATCAATTTCATAAGCAGAGTTGAACTACATATGGTCCGTATGAATAGGAAACACAGTTCTTTATTTCAGGCCATGCTCATTGTTATTGCTGTATTGGAGATGCTGGAAAGAAGAGCTTGCTTCTTGCATTAAAACAGGATGTGTTTCATGGATGAGAACTTGGTCTGAATTACCCTTCACAAACGGAGTTAAACCCCATGATCTGTGTCTTCCTACAAGCAAGAGTTTATTTCTGGTAATCCCAGTGAATTTTGGGCTCAAATGATTTTGGCAGTTCACGAACCCAACGCTATACTCACTATTAACTAAAGAGCATTTATGTAAGAGGAGGTGTGGTCTGTATCAGTTTCATAAGCATAGTTGAACTACATATGGTCCGTATGAATAGGAAACACAGTTCTTTTTTTCAGGGCATGCTCATGATTCTTGCTGTATTGGAGACGCTGGAAAGAAGAGCTTGCTTCTTGCATTAAAAGAGAGTGTGTTTCATGGATGAGACCTCTGGTCTGAATTTCCCTTCAGCAACGGAGTTAAACCCAAGGATCTGTGTCTTCCTACAAGCAAGAGTTCATTACAGGTAAACCCAGTGAATTCTGGGCTGAAAAGATTTTTCACTGTTCACCAACCCAAACAGATTCTCACTATTAACTAAAGAGCATTTATGTAAGAGGAGCTGTGGTTTATTTCAGTTACATAAGCAGTGTTGAACTACATATTGTCCGTAGGAGTAGGAGACACAGTTATTTTATTCTAGGCATGCTCATCGTTCTTGCTGTATTGGAGACACTGGAAAGAAGAGCTTGCTTCTTGCATTTAAACAGACTGTGTTTCATGGATGAGAACACTGGTCTGAATTGTCCTTCAGAAACAGAGTTAAACCCCATGTTCTGTGTCTTCCTACAAGCAAGTTTTCATTTCTGGGAAACCAAGTAAATTTTCGGCTCAAATGATTTTACGCAGTTCTAGAACCCAACGCGATTATCACTATTAACTAAAGATCATTTATGTAAGAAGAGCTGTGGTGTGTATCAGTTTCATGAGCAGAGTTGAACTACATGCTGTCCGTATGAGTAGGAGACACAGTTCTTTTTTTCTTGGCATGCTCATGGTTCTTACTGTATTGGAGACCCTGGAAAGAAGAGGATGATACATGCCTTAAAACAGAGAGTTTTTCAGGGATGAGAATTCTGGTCTGAATTTCCCTTCAGAAACGGAGTGAAACCCCAGGATCTGTGTCTTCCTACAAGCAAGAGTTCATTTCTGATAAACCCAGTGCTTTTTGCGCTCAAATGATTTTTCACAGTTCACGAACCCAACGCTATTCTCACTATTAACTAAAGAGCATTTATGTAAGAGGAGGTGTGGTCTGTATCAGTTTCATAAGCATAGTTGAACTACATATGGTAGGTATGAATTGGAAACACAGTTCTTTTTTTAAGGGCATGCTCATGCTTCTTACTATATTAGAGACGCTGGAAAGAAGAGGATGATTCTTGCCTTAAAACAGAGTTTTTTTCAGCGACGAGATCTCTTTTCGGAATTTGCGTTCAGAAACGGAATTAAACCCCAGGATCTGTGTCTTCCTACAAGCAAGAGTTCATTTCTGGCAATCCTAGGGAATTTTGGGATCAAATGATTTTTCACGTTTACGAACCCAATGTGATTCTCACTATTAACTACAGAGCATTTATGTAAGAGGAGCTGTGGTTTGTTACACTTTCAAAAGCAGAGTTGAACTACATATGGTTCATATGAGTAGGAAACACAGTTCTTTTTTTCTGGGCATGCTCATGGTTCTTGCTATATTTTTAAATCTGGAAAGAAGAGCTTGCTTCTTGCGGAAAAACAGACTGTGTTTCATGGATGAGAACATTGGTCTGAATTATCATTCAGAAACCGAGTTAAACCCCATGTTCTGTGTCTTCCTACAAGCAAGAGTTCATTTCTGGGAAACCAAGTAAATTTTCGGCTCAAATGATTTTACACAGTTCTAGAACCCAACGTGATTATCACCATTAACTAAAGATCATTTATGTAAGAAGAGCTGTGGTGTGTATCAGTTTCATAAGCAGAGGTGGACTACATATGGCCTTATGTGTAGGAAACACATTTCCTTTTTTCTTGGCATGCTCATGGTTCTTACTGTATTGGAGACCCTGGAAAGAAGAGGAAGATACATGCCTTAAAACAGAGCATTTTTCAGGGATGAGAATTCAGGTCTGAATTTCCCTTCAGAAATGGAGTTAAACCCCAGGATCTGTGTCTTCCTACAAGCAAGAGTTCATTTCTGGTAAACCCAGTGCTTTTTGGGCTCAAATGATTTTTCGCAGTTCACGAACCAAACGCTATTCTCACTATTAACTAAAGAGCATTTATGTAAGAGGAGGTGTGGTCTGTATCAATTTCATAAGCAGAGTTGAACTACATATGGTCCGTATGAATAGGAAACACAGTTCTTTATTTCAGGCCATGCTCATTGTTATTGCTGTATTGGAGATGCTGGAAAGAAGAGCTTGCTTCTTGCATTAAAACTGGGTGTGTTTCATGGATGAGAACTTGGTCTGAATTACCCTTCACAAACGGAGTTAAACCCCATGATCTGTGTCTTCCTACAAGCAAGAGTTCATTTCTGGTAATCCCAGTGAATTTTTGGCTCAAATGATTTTGGCAGTTCACGAACCCAACGCTATTCTCAGTATTAACTAAAGAGCATTTATGTAAGAGGAGCTGTGGTTTATTTCAGTTACATAAGCAGTGTTGAACTACATATTGTCCGTAGGAGTAGGAGACACAGTTATTTTATTCTAGGCATGCTCATCGTTCTCGCTGTATTGGAGATGCTGGAAAGAAGAGCTTGCTTCTTGCATTTAAACAGACTGTGTTTCATGGATGAGAACACTGGTCTGAATTGTCCTTCAGAAACAGAGTTAAACCCCATGTTCTGTGTCTTCCTACAAGCAAGTTTTCATTTCTGGGAAACCAAGTAAATTTTCGGCTCAAATGATTTTACGAAGTTCTAGAACCCAACGCGATTATCACTATTAACTAAAGATCATTTATGTAAGAAGAGCTGTGGTGTGTATCAGTTTCATGAGCAGAGTTGAACTACATGCTGTCCGTATGAGTAGGAGACACAGTTCTTTTTTTCTTGGCATGCTCATGGTTCTTACTGTATTGGAGACCCTGGAAAGAAGAGGATGATCCATGCCTTAAAACAGAGAGTTTTTCAGGGATGAGAATTCTGGTCTGAATTTCCCTTCAGAAACGGAGTTAAACCCCAGGATCTGTGTCTTCCTACAAGCAAGAGTTCATTTCTGATAAACCCAGTGCTTTTTGCGCTCAAATGATTTTTCACAGGTCACGAACCCAAGGCTATTCTCACTATTAACTAAAGAGCATTTATGTAAGAGGAGGTGTGGTCTGTATCAGTTTCATAAGCAGAGTTGAACTACATATGGTCCGTATGAATAGCAAACACAGTTCTTCATTTCAGGCCATGCTCATTGTTATCGCTGTATTTGAGACGCTGGAAAGAAGAGCTTGCTTCTTGCATTAAAACAGGGTGTGTTTCATGGATGAGAACTTTGTCTGAATTTCCCTTCACAAACGGAGTTAAATCCCATGATCTGTGTCTTCCTACAAGCAAGAGTTCATTTCAGGTAAATCCAGTGAATTTTGGGCTCAAATGATTTTGGCAGTTCATGAACCCAACGCTATTCTCACTATTAACTAAAGAGCATTTATGTAAGAGGAGGTGTGTTCTGTATCAGTTTCATAAGCAGAGTTGAACTACATATGGTATGTATGATTAGGAAACTCAGTTCTTTTTTTCAGGGAATGCTCATGCTTCTTGCTGTATTAGAGACTCTGGAAAGAAGAGCTTGCTTCTTGCATTAAAAGAGATTTTGTTTCATGGATGAGAACTCTGGTCTGAATTTCCCTTCAGAAACGGAGTTAAACCCCAGGATCTGTGTCTTCCTACAAGCAAGAGTTCATTTCTGGTAAACCCAGTGCATTTTGGTCTCAAATGATTTTTCAGAGTTCTAGAACCCAACGCGATTATCACTATTAACTAAAGAGCTTTTATGTAAGAGGAGGTGTGGTCTGTATTAATTTCATAAGCAGAGTTGAACTACATATGGTCCGTATGAATAGGAAACACCGTTCTTTATTTCAGGCCATGCTCATTGTTATTGCTGTATTGGAGATGCTGGATAGAAGAGCTTGCTTGTTGCATTAAAACAGGGTGTGTTTCATGGATGAGAACTTGGTCTGAATTACCCTTCACAAACGGAGTTAAACCCCATGATCTGTGTCTTCCTACAAGCAATAGTTCATTTCTGCTAAACCCAGTGAATTTTGGGCACAAATGTTTTTTCGCAGTTCACGAACCCAATGCTATTAACACTATTAACTAAAGAGCATTTATGTAAGTGTAGGTGTGGTCTGTATCAGTTACATAAGCAGATTTGAACGACATATGGTCCGTATGAATTGGAAACACAGTTCTTTTTTTCTGGGCATGCTCATGTTTCTTACTGTATTGAGGATGCTGGAAACAAGAGGATGATTCCTGCCTTAAAGCAGAGTGTGTTTCAGGGATGAGAACTCTGGTCTGAATTTCCCTTCAGAAACAGAATTAAACCCCAGGATCTGAGTCTTCCTACAAGCAAGAGTTCAGTTCTGGTAAATCCAGGGAATTTTGGGCTCAAATGATTTTTCGCAGTTCACGAACCCAACATGATTCTCACTATTAACTAAGGAGCATTTATGTAAGAGGAGCTGTGGTTTGTAACAGTTTCATGAAGAGAGTGGAACTACATATGGTCCATATGAGTAGGAAACCCAGTTCTTTTTTTCAGGGCATGCTCATGGTTCTTGCTGTATTTTTGACTCTGGAAAGAAGAGCTTGCTTCTTGTGTTAAAGCAGAGTGTGTTTCAGGGATGAGAACTCTGGTCTGAATTTCCCTTCAGAAACGGAGTTAAACCCCAGGATCTGTATTCCTACAAGCAAGAGTTCATTTCTGGTAAAGCAAGTGAATTTGGGGCTCAAATGATTTTTCACAGTTCACCAACCCAAACTGATTCTCACTCTTAACTAAAGAGCATTTATGTAAGAGGAGCTGTGGTTTCTTTCAGTTTCATGAGCAGAGTTGAACTACATGTTGTCCATATGAGTAGGAGACACAGTTCTTTTTTTCTGGGCATGCTCATGGTTCTTGCTGTATTGGAGACCTTGCAAAGAAGAGCTTGCTTCTTGCATGAAAATAGATTGTGTTTCATGGATGAGAACTCTGGTCTGAATTTCCCTTTCAAAACGGAATTAAACCCCAGGATCTGTGTCTTCCTACAAGCAATAGTTCATTTCTGGTAAACCCAGTGAATTTTGGGCACAAATGATTTTTCGCAGTTCACGAACCCAACGCTATTCACACTATTAACTAAAGAGCATTTATGTAAGAGGAGGTGTGTTCTGTTTCAGTTTCATAAGCAGAGTTGAACTACATATGGTCCGTATGAGTATGAAACACAGTTCTTTTTTACAAGGCATACTCATGGTTCTTGCTGTATTTTTGACTCTCGAAAGAAGAGCTTGCTTCTTGCGTAAAAACCGAATGTGTTTCAGAGATGAGAACTCTGGTCTGCATTTGGCTTCAGAAACGGAGTTAAACCCCATGATCTGTGTCTTCCTACCAGCAAGAGTTCATTTCTGGTAAACAAAGAGAATTTTCGGCCCAAATGACTTTACACAGTTCTAAAACCCAACGCGATTATCACTATTAACTAAAGAGCATTTATGTAAGAGGAGCTGTGGTCTGTATCATTTCATAAGCAGAGTTGAACTACATATTGTCCGTATGAGTAGGAAACACAGTTCTTTTCTTCTAGGCGTGCTCATTGTTCTTACTGTATTGGAGAAGCTGGAAAGAAGAGGATGATTCTTGCATTATAACAGAGTTTTTTTCATGGATGAGAACTCTGGTCTGATTTTGCCTTCAGAAACGGAGTTAAACCCCAGGATCTGTGTCTTCCTACAAGCAAGAGTTCATTTCTGGGAAACCAAGTAAATTTTCGGCTCTTATGATTTTACACAGTTCTAGAACCCAACGCGATTATCACTATTAACTAAAGATCATTTATGTAAGAAGAGCTGTGGTCTGTATCAGTTTCATAAGCAAAGGTGGACTACATATGGTCCATATGAGTAGGAAACACAGTTCCTTTTTTCTTGGCATGCTCATGGTTCTTACTGTATTGGAGACCCTGGAAAGAAGAGGAAGATACATGCCTTAAAACAGAGCATTTTTCAGGGATGAGAATTGTGGTCTGAATTTCCCTTCAGAAATGGAGTTAAACCCCAGGATCTGTGTCTTCCTACAAGCAAGAGTTCATTTCTGGTAAACCCAGTGCTTTTTGGGGTCAAATGATTTTTCGCAGTTCACGAACCCTACGCTATTCTCACTATTAACTAAAGAGCATTTATGTAAGAGGAGGTGTGGTCTGTATCAATTTCATAAGCAGAGTTGAACTACATATGGTCCGTATGAATAGGAAACACAGTTCTTTATTTCAGGCCATGCTCATTGTTATTGCTGTATTGGAGATGCTGGAAAGAAGAGCTTGCTTCTTGCCTTAAAACAGGGTGTGTTTCATGGATGAGAACTTGGTCTGAATTACCCTTCACAAACGGAGTTAAACCCCATGATCTGTGTCTTCCTACAAGCACGAGTTCATTTCTGGTAATCCCAGTGAATTTTGGGCTCAAATGATTTTGGCAGTTCACGAAACCAATGCTATTCTCACTATTAACTAAAGAGCATTTATGTAAGAGGAGGTGTGCTCTGTATCATTTTCATAAGCATAGTTGAAATACATATGGTCCGTATCAATAGGAAACACAGTTCTTTTTTTCTGGGCGTGCTCATGCTTCTTGCTGTATTGGAGAAGCTGGAAAGAAGAGCTTGCTTCTTAAGAGAGTGTGTTTCATGGATGAGACCTCTGGTCTGAATTTCCCTTCAGCAACGGAGTTAAACCCAAGGATCTGTATCTTCCTACAAGCAAGAGTTCATATCAGGTAAATCCAGTGAATTTTGGGCTCAAATGATTTTTCGCCGTTCAGGAACCAAACGCAATTCTCACTATAACTAAAGAGAAATTATGTAAGAGGTGCTGTGGTTTGAATCAGTTTCATAATCAGAGTTTAACTATATATGGATTGTATGAGTAGGAAACACAGTTCTTTTTTTCTGGGAATGCTCATATATCTTACTGTATTGGAGACGCTGGATAGAAGAGGAGGATTCTTGCCTTAAAACAGTTTTTTTCAGGGATGAGAACTCTGCTCTGAATTTGCCTTCAGAAACGTTGTTAAACCCCAGGAACTGTGTCTTCCTACAAGCAAGAGTTCATTTCTGGTAAACCAAGTTCTTTTTGGGCTCAAATGTTTTTTCACAGTTCACGAACCCAACGCTATTCTCACTATTAACTAAAGAGCATTTATGTAAGAGGAGGTGTGTTCTGTATCAATTTCATAAGCAGAGTTGAACTACATATGGTCCATATGAATAGGAAACACAGTTCTTTATTTCAGGCCATGCTCATTGTTATTGCTGTATTGGAGATGCTGGAAAGAAGAGCTTGCTTCTTGCATTTAAACAGGGTGTGTTTCATGGATGAGAACTTGGTCTGAATTACCCTTCACAAACGGAGTTAAACCCCATGATCTGTGTATTCCTACAAGCAAGAGTTCATTTCTGGTAATCCCAGTGAATTTTTGGCTCAAATGATTTTGGCAGTTCATGAACAAAACGCTATTCTCACTATTAACTAAAGAGCATTTATGTAAGAGGAGGTGTGGTCTGTATCAGTTTCTTAAGCATAGTTGAACTACATATGGTAGGTATGAATTGGAAACACAGTTCTTTTTTTAAGGACATGCTCATGCTTCTTATTATATTAGAGACGCTGGAAAGAAGAGGATGATTCTTGCCTTAAAAGAGTTTTTTTCAGCGACGAGATCTCTTGTCTGAATTTGCCTTCAGAAACGGAGTTAAACCCCAGGATTTGTGCCTTCCTACAAGCAAGAGTTCATTTCTTGTAATGCTAGGGAATTTTGGGATGAAATGATTTTTCACAGTTCACGAACCCAACATTATTCTCACTATTAACTAAAGAGCATTTATGTAAGAGGAGGTGTGGTCTGTATCAGTTTCTTAAGCATAGTTGAACTACATATGGTAGGTATGAATTGGAAACACAGTTCTTTTTTTAAGGGCATGCTCCTGCTTCTTACTATATTAGAGACGCTGGAAAGAAGAGGATGATTCTTGCCTTAAAACAGAGTTTTTTTCAGCGACGAGATCTCTTGTCTGAATTTGCCTTCAGAAACGGAGTTAAACCCCATGATCTGTGTCTTCCTACAAGCAAGAGTTCATTTCTGGTAAACCCAGTGCTTTTTGGGCTCAAATGATTTTTCGCCGTTCACGAACCCAACGCTATTCTCACTATTAACTAAAGAGCATTTATGTAAGAGGAGGGGTGGTCTGTATCAGTTTCATAAGCATAGTTGAACTACATATGGTAGGTATGAATAGGAAACACAGTTCTTTTTTTCAGGGCATGCTCATGCTTCTTGCTGTATTGGAGACGCTGGAAAGAAGAGCTTGGTTATTGCATTAAAAGGGAGTGTGTTTCATGGATGAGACTTCTGGTCTGAATTTCCCTTCAGCAACGCAGTTAAACCCAAGGATCTGTGTCTTCCTACAAGCAAGAGTTCATTTCAGGTAAATCGAGTGATTTTTGGGCTCAAATGATTTTTCGCAGTTCAGGAACCCAACGCGATTCTCACTATAACTAAAGAGGGTTTATGTAAGAGGAGCTGTGGTTTGAATCAGTTTCATAATCAGAGTTTAACTACATATGGTTTGTATGAGTAGGAAACTCAGTTCTTTTTTTCTGGGAATGCTCATATATCTTACTGTATTGGAGACGCTGGATAGAAGAGGAGGATTCTTGCCTTAAAACAGAGTTTTTTTCAGGGAAGAGAACTCTGGTCTGAATTTGCCTTCAGAAACGGAGTTAAACCACAGGATCTGTGTCTTCCTACAAGCAAGAGTTCATTTCTGGTAAACCCAGTGAATTCTGGGCTGAAAAGATTTTTCACTGTTCACCAACCCAAACCGATTCTCACTATTAACTAAAGAGCATTTATGTAAGAGGAGCTGTGGTTTATTTCAGTTACATAAGCAGAGTTGAACTACATATTGTCCGTAGGAGTAGGCGACACAGTTCTTTTTTTCTAGGCATGCTCATGATACTGCTGTATTGGAGACGCTGGAAAGAAGAGCTTGCTTCTTGCATTTAAACAGACTGTTTTTCAGGGATGAGAACACTGGTCTGAATTGTCCTTCAGAAACCGAGTTAAACCCCATGTTCTGTGTCTTCCTACAAGCAAGGTTTCATTTCTGGGAATTCAAGTAAATTTTCTGCTCTTATGATTTTACATAGTTCTAGAACCCAACGCGATTATCACTATTAACTAAAGATCATTTATGTAAGAAGAGCTGTGGTGTGTATCAGTTTCATAAGCAGAGGTGGACTACATATGGTCTGTATGAGTAGGAAACACAGTTCCTTTTATCTTGCCATGCTCATGGTTATTACTGTATTGGAGACCCTGGAAAGGAGAGGAAGATACATGCCTTAAAACAGAGCATTTTTCAGGGATGAGAATTCTGGTCAGAATTTCCCTTCAGAAACGGAGTTAAAACCCAGGATCTGTGTCTTCCTACAAGCAAGAGTTCATTTCTGGTAAACCCAGTGCTTTTTGGGCTCAAATGATTTTTGAGCAGTTCACAAACCCAACGCTATTCTCACTATTAACTAAAGAGCATTTATGTAAGAGGAGGTGTGGTCTGTATCAATTTCATAAGCAGAGTTGAACTACATATGGTCCTTATGAATAGGAAACACAGTTCTTTATTTCAGGCCATGCTCATTGTTATTGCTGTATTGGAGATGCTGGAAAGAAGAGCTTGCTTCTTGCATTAAAACAGGGTGTGTTTCATGGATGAGAACTTGGTCTGAATTACCCTTCACAAACGGAGTTAAACCCCATGATCTGTGTCTTCCTACAAGCAAGAGTTCCTTTCTGGTTATCCCAGTGAATTTTGGGCTCAAATGATTTTGGCAATTCACGAACGAAACGCTATACTCACTATTAACTAAAGAGCATTTATGTAAGAGGAGGTGTGGTCTGTATCAGATTCATAAGCATAGTTGAACTACATATGGTAGGTATGAATTGGAAACACAGTTCTTTTTTTCAGGGCATGCTCATGCTTCTTATTATATTAGAGACGCTGGAAAGAAGAGGATGATTCTGGCCTTAAAACAGAGTTTTTTTCAGCGATGAGATCTCTTGTCTGAATTTGCCTTCAGAAACGGAGTTAAACCCCAGGATCTGTGTCTTCCTACAAGCAAGAGTTCATTTCTGGTAATGCTAGGGAATTTTGGGCTCAAATGATTTTTCACATTTATGAATCCAACATGATTCTCACTATTAACTACAGAGCATTTATGTAAGAGGAGCTGTGGTTTGTTACAGTTTCAAAAGCAGAGTTGAACTACATATGGTTCGTATGAGTAGGAAACACAGTTCTTTTTTTCTGGGCATGCTCATGGTTCTTGCTGTATTTTTATATCTGGAAAGAAGAGCTTGCTTCTTGCGGGAAAACATAGTGTGTTTCAGGGATGAGAACTCTGGTCTTAATGTCCCTTCAGAAACGGAGTTAAACCCCAGTTTCTGTGTCTTCCTACAAGGAAGAATTCATATCTGGTAAACCCAGTGAATTTTGGGCTCAAATGATTTTTCGCAGTTCACGAACCCAACGTGATTCTCACTATTAACTAAAGAGGATTTATGTAAGAGGAGCTGTGGTTTGAATCAGTTTCATGATCAGAGTTTAACTACATATGGTTTGTATGAGTAGGAAACGCAGTTTTTTTTCTGGGAATGCTCATATATCTTACTGTATTGGAGACGCTGGATAGAAGAGGATGATTCGGCCTTAAAACAGAGTTGTTTTCAGGGATGAGAACTCTGCTCTGAATTTGCCTTCAGAAACGGAGGTAAACCCCAGGATCTGTGTCTTCCTACAATCAAGAGTTCATTTCTTGTAAAACAAGGGAATTTTGGGTCAAATGATTTTTCGCAGTTCACGAACCCAACGCTATTTTCACTATTAACTAAAGAGCATTTATGTAAGTGGAGGTGTGGTCTGTATAAATTTCATAAGCAGAGTTGAACTACATATGGTCCTTATGAATAGGAAACACAGTTATTTATTTCAGGCCATGCTCATTGTTATAGCTGTATTGGAGACGCTGGAAAGAAGAGCTTGCTTCTTGCATTAAAACAGGGTGTGTTTCATGGATGAGAACTTGGTCTGAATTTCCCTTCACAAACGGAGTTAAACCCCATGATCTGTGTCTTCCTACAAGCAAGAGTTCATTTCTGGTAAATCCAGTGAATTTTGGGCTCAAATGATTTTTCGCAGTTCAGGAACCAAACGCGATCCTCACTATAACTAAAGAGGATTTATGTAAGAGGATCTGTGGTTTGAATCAGTTTCATAATCAGAGTTTAAATATATATGGTTTGTATGAGTAGGAAACACAGTTCTTTTTTTCTGGGAATGCTCATATATCTTACTGTATTGGAGACGCTGGATAGAAGAGGATGATTCTTGGCTTAAAACAGAGTTTTTTTCAGGGATGAGAACTCTGCTCTGAATTTGCCTTCAGAAACGGAGGTAAACCCCAGGATCTGTGTCTTCCTACAAGCAAGAGTTCATTTCTTGTAAAGCAAGGGAATTTTGGGCTCAAATGATTTTTCACAATTCACCAACCCAAACCAATTATCACTATTAACTGAAGAGCATTTATATAAGCGGACCTGTGTTTTATTTCAGTTACATAAGCAGAGTTGAACTACATATTGTCCGTAGTAGGAGACACAGTTCATTTTTTCTGGGCATGCTCATGGTTCTTGCTGTATTGGAGACCCTGGAAAGAAGAGGAAGATACATGCCTTAAAACAGAGTATTTTTCAGGGATGAGAATGCTGGTATGAATTTCCCTTCAGAAACGGAGTTAAACCCCAGAATCTGTGTCTTCCTACAAGCAAGATTTCATTTCTGGGAAACCCAATTCTTTTTGGGCTCAAATGATTTTTCGCAGTTCACGAACCCAACGCTATTCTCACTATTAACTAAAGAGCATTTATGTAAGAGGAGGTGTGGTCTGTATCAATTTCATAAGCAGAGTTGAACTACATATGGTCCTTATTAATAGGAAACACAGTTATTTATTTCAGGCCATGCTCATTGTTATTGCTGTATTGGAGACGCTGGAAAGAAGAGCTTCCTTCTTGCATTAGAACAGGGTGTGTTTCATGGATGAGAACTTGGTTTGAATTTCCCTTCACAAACGGAGTTAAACCCCATGATCTGTGTCTTCCTACAAGCAAGAGTTCATTTCTGGTAAACCCAGTGCTTCTTGGGCTCAAATGATTTTTCGCAGTTCACGAACCCAACGCTATTCTCACTATTAACTAAAGAGCATTTATGTAAGAGGAGGTGTGGTCTGTATAAATTTCATAAGCAGAGTTGAACTACATATGGTCCTTATGAATAGGAAACACAGTTATTTATTTCAGGCCATGCTCATTGTTATAGCTGTATTGGAGACTCTGGAAAGAAGAGCTTGCTTCTTGCATTAAAACAGGGTGTGTTTCATGGATGAGAACTTGGTCTGAATTTCCCTTCACAAACGGAGTTTAACCCCATGATCTGTGTCTTCCTACAAGCAAGAGTTCATTTCTGGTAAATCCAGTGAATTTTGGGCTCAATTGATTTTTCGCAGTTCAGGAACCAAACGCGATTCTCACTATAACTAAAGAGGATTTATGTAAGAGGATCTGTGGTTTGAATCAGTTTCATAATCAGAGTTTAAATACATATGGTTTGTATGAGTAGGAAACACAGTTCTTTTTTTCTGGGAATGCTCATATATCTTACTGTATTGGAGACGCTGGATAGAAGAGGATGATTCTTGGCTTAAAACAGAGTTTTTTTCAGGGATGAGAACTCTGCTCTGAATTTGCCTTCAGAAACGGAGGTAAACCCCAGGATCTGTGTCTTCCTACAAGCAAGAGTTCATTTCTTGTAAAGCAAGGGAATTTTGGGCTCAAATGATTTTTAACAGTTCACAAACCCAAACCAATTCTCACTATTAACTAAAGAGCATTTATATAAGCGGACCTGTGTTTTATTTCAGTTACATAAGCAGAGTTGAACTATATATTGTCCGTAGTAGGAGACACAGTTCATTTTTTCTGGGCATGCTCATGGTTCTTGCTGTATTGGAGACCCTGGAAAGAAGAGGAAGATACATGCCTTAAAACAGAGTATTTTTCAGCGATGAGAATGCTGGTATGAATTTCCCTTCAGAAACGGAGTTAAACCCCATGATCTGTGTCTTCCTACAAACAAGAGTTTATTTCTGGTAAACCCAGTGAATTTTGGGCTTAAATGATTTTGGCAGTTTACGAACCCAACGCTATACTCACTATTAACTAAAGAGCATTTATGTAAGAGGAGGTGTGGTCTGTATCAATTTCATAAGCATAGTTGAACTACTTATGGTAGGTATGAATTGGAAACACAGTTCTTTTTTTTCAGGGCATGCTCATGCTTCTTACTATATTAGAGACCCTGGAGAGAAGAGGATGATTCTTGCCTTAAAACAGAGTTTTTTTCAGCGACGAGATCTCTTGTCTGAATTTGCCTTCAGAAACGGAGTTAAACCCCAGGATTTGTGCCTTCCTACAAGCAAGAGTTCATTTCTGGTAATGCTAGGGAATTTTGGGCTCAAATGATTTTTCACGTTTACGAACCCAACATGATTCTCACTATTAACTACAGAGCATTTATGTAAGAGGAGCTGTGGTTTGATACAGTTTCAAAAGCAGAGTTGAACTACATATGGTTCGTATGAGTAGGAAACACAGTTCTTTTTTTCTGGGCATGCTCATGGTTCTTGCTGTATTTTTAAATCTGGAAAGAAGAGCTTGCTTCTTGCGGGAAAACAGAGTGTGTTTCAGGGATGAGAACTCTGGTCTTAATGTCCCTTCAGAAACGGAGTTAAACCCCAGTTTCTGTGTCTTCCTACAAGGAAGAGTTCATATTTGGTAAACCCAGTGAATTTTGGGCTCAAATGATTTTTCGCAGGTCATGAACCCAACGTGATTCTCACTATTAACTAAAGAGGATTTATGTAAGAGGAGCTGTGGTTTGTATCAGTTTCATAAGCAGAGTTGAACTACGTATGGACTGAATGAGTAGGAAACACAGTTCTTTTTTTCTGGGTGTGCTCATGGTTCTTACTATATTGGTGACGCTGGAAAGAAGAGGATGATTCTTGCCTTAAAACAGAGTGTTTTTCAGAGTTGAGAATTCTGGTCTGAATTTGTCTTCAGGAACGGAGTTAAAAACCAGGATCTCTGTCTTCCTACAAGCAAGTGTTCATTTCAGGTAAACCCAGTGAATTTTGGGATGAAATGATTTATCACAGTTCATAAAGCCAACGTGATTCTCACTATTAACTAAAGAGCATTTATGTAAGAGGAGCTGTTGTTTGCATCAGTTTCATAACCAGAGTTGAACTACGTATGGTCCGTATGAGTAGGAAACACATTTCTTTTTTTCAGGGCATGCTCATGGTTCTTGCTGTATTTTAGACTCTGGAAAGAAGAGCTTGCTTCTTTCGTTAACGTAGAGTGTGTATCAGGGATGAGAATTCTGGTCTGAATTTCCCTTCAGAAACGGAGTTAAACCCCAGGATCTGTGTCTTCCTACAAGCAAGAGTTCATTTCTGGTAAAGCAAGTGAATTTTGTGCTCAAATTATTTTTCGCAGTTCACCAACCAAAACAGATTCTCACTATTAACTAAAGAGCATTTATGTAAGAGGAGCTGTGGTTTGTTTCAGTTTCATAACCAGAGTTGAAGTACATATGGTCTGTTTGAGTAGGAAACACAGTTTTTTTTTCAGGGAATGCTCATTGTTCTTGCTGTATTTTAGACTCTGGAAAGAAGAGCTTGTTTCTTGCGTTAAAACAGAGTGTGTTTCAGGGATGAGAACTCTGGTCTTAATTTCCCTTCAGAAACGGAGTTAATCCCCAGTATCTGTGTCTTCCTACAACCAAGAGTTCATTTCTGGTAAACCCAGTGAATTTTGGCCCTGAAATGATTTTTCACAGTTCACCAACCCAAACTAATTCTCACTATTAACTAAAGAGCATTTATGTAAGAGAAGCTGTGGTTTGTTTCAGTTTCATAAGCAGAGTTGAACTACATATTGTCCGTATGAGTAGGAGACAGAGTTCTTTTTTTCTGGGCATTCTCATGGATCTGATGTATTGGAGAGGCTGGAAAGAATAGCTTGCTTCTTGCTTTAAATCAGAGTGTGTTTCATGGATGAGAACCCTGGTCTCAATTTCCCTTCAGAAACGGAGTTAAACCCCAGGGTCTGTGTCTTCCTACAAGCAAGGGTTCATTTCTGGTTAACCCAGGGAATTTTGGGCTAAAATGGCTTTTCGCAGTTCACGAAGCCAAAGCTATTCTCACTAATAACTAAAGAGGATTTATGCAAGTTGAGCTGTGGTTTGTATCAGTTTCATAAGCAGAGTTGAACTACATATGGTCCGTATGAGTAGGAAACAGAGTTCCTTTTTTCTGGGCTTGCTCATGGTACTTGCTGTATTGGAGCCGCTGGAAAGAGGAGCTTGCATCTTGCGTGAAAACAGAGTGTGTTTCATGGATGAGAACACAGGTCTGAATTTCCCTTCATAAACGACGTTAAATCCCAGGATCTGTGTCTTCCTACAAGCCAGAGTTCATTTCAGGTAAATCCAGTGAATTTTGGGCTCAAATGAATTTTACACAGTTTACGAACCCAACGCGATTCTCACAATTAACTTAGGAGCTTTTATGTAAAAGGAGCTGTGGTTTGTTTCAGTTTCATAAGCAGAGTTTAACTACATATGGTCCATATAAGTAAGAAACACAGTTGTTTTTTTCTGGGCATGCTCCTAGTTCTTACTGTATTGGAGTCTCTGGAAAGAAGAGGATGGTTCTTTCCTTAAAACAGAGTGTTTTTCAGGGTTGAGAATTCTGGTCTGAATTGCTCTTCAGAATCGGACTTAAAGCCCAGGATCTGTGTCTTCCTACAAGCAAGAGTTCTTTTCTGGTAAACCCAGGGATTTTGGGGCTCAAATGATTTTTCGCAGTTCACGAACTAAAAAGCGATTCCTACTACTAACTAAAGAGGATTTATGTAAGAGGAGCTGTGGTTTGTATCAGTTTCATAAGCAGAGTTGAAGTACATATTGTCCTTATGAGTATGAAACACAGTTCTTTTTTTCTGAGGATGCTCATGGTTCTTGATGTATTGGAGCCACTGGAAAGAAGAGCTGTCTTCTTGCGTGAAACAGAGTGTGTTTCGTGATTGAGAACACTGGTCTGAATTTCCCTTCAGAAACGAAGTTAAACCCCAGGATCTCTGTCTTCCTACAAGCAAGAGTTCATTTCTGGTAAACCCAGTGAATTTTGGGCTCAAAGGATTTTTCACATTTCATGAATCCAACACGATTATCACTATTAACTAAAGAGCATTTATGTAAGAGGAGCTGTGGTCTGTGTCAGTTTCATACGCAGAGTTGAACTACATATGGTCCGTATGAGTAGGAAACACAGTTATTTTTTTCTTGGCATGCTCATGGTTCTTACTATATTAGAGAACCTGGAAAGAAGAGGATGATTCATGCCTTCAAACAGAGTGTTTTTCAGCGATGAGAATTCTGGTCTGAATTTCCCTTCAGAAATTTAGTCAAACCCCAGGATCTGTGTCTTCCTATAAGCAAGAGTTCATTTCTGGTTAAACCAGGGTATTTTGGGCTGAAATGAATTTTTGCAGTTCATGAACCCAACGCTATTCTCCCTATTAACTAAAGAGCATTTATGTAAGAGGAGGTGTGGTTTGTATCAGTTTCATAAACAGACTTGAAATACATATGGTCTGCATGAATAGGAAACACAGTTGTTTTGTGAGGGCATGCTCATTGTTCTTGCTGTATTGGAGACGCTGGAAAGAATGCTTGATTCTTGCAATAAAATAGAGTGTTTTTCATGGATGAGAACTCTGGTCTGAATTCCCCTTCAGAAACGGAGTTAAACCCCAGGGTCTGTGTCTTCCTACAAGCAAGGGTTCATTTCTGGTTAACCCAGGGAATTTTGGGCTAAAATGGCTTTTCGCAGTTCACGAAGCCAAAGCTATTCTCACTAATAACTAAAGAGGATTTATGCAAGTTGAGCTGTGGTTTGTATCAGTTTCATAAGCAGAGTTGAACTACATATGGTCCGTATGAGTAGGAAACAGAGTTCCTTTTTTCTGGGCTTGCTCATGGTACTTGCTGTATTGGAGCCGCTGGAAAGAGGAGCTTGCATCTTGCGTGAAAACAGAGTGTGTTTCATGGATGAGAACACAGGTCTGAATTTCCCTTCATAAACGACGTTAAATCCCAGGATCTGTGTCTTCCTACAAGCCAGAGTTCATTTCAGGTAAATCCAGTGAATTTTGGGCTCAAATGAATTTTACACAGTTTACGAACCCAACGCGATTCTCACAATTAACTTAGGAGCTTTTATGTAAAAGGAGCTGTGGTTTGTTTCAGTTTCATAAGCAGAGTTTAACTACATATGGTCCATATAAGTAAGAAACACAGTTGTTTTTTTCTGGGCATGCTCCTAGTTCTTACTGTATTGGAGTCTCTGGAAAGAAGAGGATGGTTCTTTCCTTAAAACAGAGTGTTTTTCAGGGTTGAGAATTCTGGTCTGAATTGCTCTTCAGAATCGGACTTAAAGCCCAGGATCTGTGTCTTCCTACAAGCAAGAGTTCTTTTCTGGTAAACCCAGGGATTTTGGGGCTCAAATGATTTTTCGCAGTTCACGAACTAAAAAGCGATTCCTACTACTAACTAAAGAGGATTTATGTAAGAGGAGCTGTGGTTTGTATCAGTTTCATAAGCAGAGTTGAAGTACATATTGTCCTTATGAGTATGAAACACAGTTCTTTTTTTCTGAGGATGCTCATGGTTCTTGATGTATTGGAGCCACTGGAAAGAAGAGCTGTCTTCTTGCGTGAAACAGAGTGTGTTTCGTGATTGAGAACACTGGTCTGAATTTCCCTTCAGAAACGAAGTTAAACCCCAGGATCTCTGTCTTCCTACAAGCAAGAGTTCATTTCTGGTAAACCCAGTGAATTTTGGGCTCAAAGGATTTTTCACATTTCATGAATCCAACACGATTATCACTATTAACTAAAGAGCATTTATGTAAGAGGAGCTGTGGTCTGTGTCAGTTTCATACGCAGAGTTGAACTACATATGGTCCGTATGAGTAGGAAACACAGTTATTTTTTTCTTGGCATGCTCATGGTTCTTACTATATTAGAGAACCTGGAAAGAAGAGGATGATTCATGCCTTCAAACAGAGTGTTTTTCAGCGATGAGAATTCTGGTCTGAATTTCCCTTCAGAAATTTAGTCAAACCCCAGGATCTGTGTCTTCCTATAAGCAAGAGTTCATTTCTGGTTAAACCAGGGTATTTTGGGCTGAAATGAATTTTTGCAGTTCATGAACCCAACGCTATTCTCCCTATTAACTAAAGAGCATTTATGTAAGAGGAGGTGTGGTTTGTATCAGTTTCATAAACAGACTTGAAATACATATGGTCTGCATGAATAGGAAACACAGTTGTTTTGTGAGGGCATGCTCATTGTTCTTGCTGTATTGGAGACGCTGGAAAGAATGCTTGATTCTTGCAATAAAATAGAGTGTTTTTCATGGATGAGAACTCTGGTCTGAATTCCCCTTCAGAAACGGAGTTAAACCCCAGGATCTGTGTCTTCTTACAAGCAAGAGATCATTCCTGGGTAACCCAGAGAATTTTGGGCTCAAATGATTTTACACAGTTCACAAACCCAACGCAATTCTCACTGTTGACTAAAGAGTATTTATTTAAGAGGTGCTGAGGTTTGTATCAGTTTCATAAGCAGAGTTGATCTACATATGGTCTATATGTGTAGGAAACACAGTTCTTCTTTTCTGGGCATGCTCATGGTTCTTGCTGTATTGGAGATGCTGGAAAGGAGAGCTTCATTCTTGTGTTAAACCAGAGTGTGTTTCAGGTATGAGAACACTGGTCTGAATTTCCCTTCAGAAACGGAGTTAAACCCCAGGATCTGTGTCTTCCTACAAGCAAGAGTTCATTTCTGGTAAACCCAGTGAATTTTGGGCTCAAACGATTTTTTCGTAGTTTACCAACCCAACACGATTCTCACTATTTACTAAAGAGCATTTACGTAAGAGGACCTGTGGTTTTTATCAGTTTCATAAGCAGAGTTGAATGCATATGGTCTGTATGAGTAGGAAACATAGTTCTTTTTTCAGGGCATGCTCATGGTTCTTGCTGTATTTTAGACTCTGGAAAGAAGTGGTTGCTTCTTTCGTTCAAACAGTGTGTGTTTCAGGGATGAGAATTCTGGTCTGAATTTCACTTCAGAAACAGCGTTCAACACCAGGATCTGTGTCTTCCTACAAGCAAGAATTCATTTCAGGTAAACCCAGTGAATTTGGGCTCAAATGATTTTTCGCAGTTCACGAACCCAATATGATTCTCACTATTAACTAAAGAGCCTTTATGTAAGAGGAGCTGTGGTTTGTATCAGTTTCATAAGCACAGTTGAACTACATATGGTCCACATGAGTAGGAAAAACAGTTTTTTTTTTGAGGGCATGCTCATGGTTCTTGTTGTATTTTAGTCTCTAGAAAGAAAAGCTAGCTTCTTGCGTTAAATCAGCGTGTGTTTCAGGGATGAGAACTCTGGTCTTAAATTCCCATCAGAAACGGAGTTAAACCCCAGAATCTGTGCCTTCCCACAGGCAAGAGTTCATTTCTGGTAAACCAAGTGAATTTTGGGCTGAAATGATTTTTCATAGTTCAGAAACCCGTCGCGATTCTCACTATTAACTAAAGATAATTTATGTAAGAGGAGCTGTGGTTTTCTGTCAGTTTCATAAGCAGAGATGAACTGCATATGGTCTGTATGAGGAGGAAACACAGTTCTTTTATTCTGGGCATTCTCATGGTTCTTGGTGTATTGGAGCCGCTGGAAAGAGGAGTTTGTTTCTTGCGTGAAAACAGAATGTGGTTCATGGTTGAGAACACTGGTCTGAATTTCCCTTCAGAAACGACGTTAAATCCGAGAATCTGTGTCTTCCTACAAGCAAGAATTCATTTCAGTTAACCCCAGGGAATTTTGGGCTCAAATGATTTTACACAGTTCATGAACCCAACGCTATTCTCACTATTTATTTACGTTCTTTTATGTAAGAGGAGCTGGGGTTTGTTTCAGTTTCATAAGCAGAGTTTAACTACATATTGTCCGTATGAGTAGGAAACACAGTTCTTTTTTTCTGGGTATGCTCATGGTTCTTGCTCTATTGGAGACGCTGGAAAGCAGAGCTTGCTTCCTGCGTTAAAACAGAATGTGCTTCATGGATGTGAACACTGGTCTGAATTTTCCTTCAGAAATGGAGTTAAACCACAGGATCTGTGTCTTCCTACAAGCAAGAGTTCATTTCTGGTAATCCCAGTGAATTTTGGGCTCAAACGATTTTTCATAGTTCACCAACACAACGCGATTCTCACTATTAACTAAAGAGCATTTACGTAAGAGGACCTGTGGTTTTTATCAGTTTCATTAGCAGAGTTGAAATACATATTGTCCGTATGAGTACAAAACACAGTTCTCTTATTCTGGGCATGCTCATGGTTCTTGCTGTATTGGAGACGCTGGAAAGAAGAGCTTGCATCTTCCATTAAAACAGAGTGTGTTTCATGGATGAGAACACTGGTCTAAAATTCCCCTCAGAAATGGAGTTAAACCCCAGGATCTGTGTCTTCCTACAAGCCAGAGTTCATTTCTGGTAAACCCAGTGAATTTTGGGCTCAAAGGATTTTTGGCATTTCATGAATCCAACACAATTCTCACTATTAACTAAATAGCATTTATGTAAGAGGAGCTGTTGTTTGTATCAGTTTCATAAGCAGAGTTGAATGCATATGGTCTGTATGAGTAGGAAACATAGTTCTTTTTTCAGGGCATGCTTATGGTTCTTGTTGTATTGGAAATGCTGGAAAGAAGAGCCTGCTTCTTGCGTGAAAAAAGAGTGTGTTTCATGCATGAGAACTCTGGTCTGAATTTACCTTCAGAAACAGAGGCAAACCACAGTATCTGTGTCTTCCTACAAGCAAGAGTTCATTTCTGGTAAACCAAGAGAATTTTGAGCTCACATGATTTTTCACAGTTAAAAATTCCAATGGGATTCTCACTATTAACAAAAGAGCATTTATTTAAGTGGTGCTGTGGTTTGTGTCAGTTCCATAAGCAGAGTTGATCTACATATGGTCTGTATGAGTGGGACACACAGTTCTTTTTTTGAGGGCATGCTCCTGGTTCTTGCTGTATTGGAGACGCTGAAAGAAGAGCCTGATTCTTGCATTAAAACAGAGTGTGTTTCATGGATGAGAACGCTGGTCTGTATTTCCCTTCAGAAAAGGATTTAAACCCCAGGATCTGTGTCTTCCTACAAGTAAGAGTTCATTTCTGGTAAACAGAGTGAATTTTGGGCTCAAACGATTTTTTCGTAGTTCACCGACCCAACGTGATTCTCACTATTAACTAAAGAGCATTTACATAAGAGGACCTGTGGTTTTTATCAGTTTCATAAGCAGAGTTGAATGAATATAGTCTGTATGAGTAGGAAACATAGTTCTTTTTTCAGGGCATGCTCATGTTTCTTGCTGTATTTTAGACTCTGGAAAGAAGTAGTTGCTTCTTTCGTTCAAACAGTGTGTGTTTCAGGGATGAGAATTCTCTTCTGAATTTCCCTTCAGAAACAGAGTTCAACACCAGGATCTGTGTCTTCCTACAAGCAAGAGTTCATTTCAGGTAAACCCAGTGATTTTTGGGCTCAAATGATATTTCGCAGTTCACAAACCCAATGCGATTCTCACTATTAACTAAAGAGCATTTATGTAAGAGGAGATGTGGTTTGTATCAGTTTCATAAGCACAGTTGAACTACATATGGTACACATGAGTAGGAAAAACAGTTTTTTTTTTCAGGGCATGCTCATGGTTCTTGTTGTATTTTAGTCTCTCGAAAGAAGAGCTAGCTTCTTGCATTAAATCAGAGTGTGCTTAGGGATGAGAACTCTGGTCTGAATTTCCCATCAGAAACGGAGTTAAACCCCAGGATCTGTGCCTTCCTACAGGCAAGAGTTCATTTCTGGTAAACATAGTGAATTTTCGGCTCAAATGATTTTACACAGTTCTAGAACCCAACGCGATTATCACTATTAACTAAAGAGCATTTATGTAAGAGGAGCTGTGGTCTGTTTCAGTTTCATACACAGAGGTGAAATACATATAGTCCGTATGAGTAGGAAACACAGTTCTTTTTTTCGTGGCCTGCTCATGGTTCTTACTGTATTAGAGACGCTGGAAAGAAGAGAATGATTCATGTCTTCAAACAGAGTGTTTTTCAGCGATGAGAATTTTGGTCTCAATTTCCCTTCAGAAATTTAGTTAAACCCCAGGATCTGTGTCTTCCTACAAGCAAGAGTTCATTTCTGGTTAAACCAGGGAATTTTGGGGTGAAATGAATTTTCGCAGTTCACGAACCCAAAGCTATTATCACTACTAACTAAAGAGCATTTATGTGAGTGGATCTGTGGTTTGTATCAGTTTCATAAACAGAGTTGAAATACATATGGTCTGCATGAATAGGAAACACAATTCTTTTTGGAGGGCATGCTCATGGTCCTTGCTGTATTGGAGATGCTGGAAAGAAGAGCTTGATTCTTGCAATAAAATAGATTGTTTTTCATGGATGAGAACTCTGGTCTGAATTCCCATCAGAAACGGAGTTAAACCCCAGGATCTGTGCTTCTTACAAGCAAGAGATCATTCCTGGGAAACCCAGAGAATTTTGGGCTCAAATGATTTTACACAGTTCACGAATCTAACACGATTCTCCCTATTGACTAAAGAGCATTTATTTAAGAGGTGCTGTGGTTTGTATGAGTTTCATAAGCAGAGTTGATCTACATATGGTCTATATGAGTAGGAAACCCAGTTCTTTTTGAGGGCATGCTCAGTGTTCTTGCTGTATTGGAGATGCTGGAAAGGAGAGCTTGATTCTTACGTTAAAACAGAGTGTGTTTCAGGTCTGAGAACACTGGTCTCAATTTCCCTTCAGAAACCGAGTTCAACTACAGCATCTGTGTCTTCCTACAAGCAAGAGTTCATTTCTGGTAAAAATTGAATTTTGGGCTCAAATAATTTCACACAGTTCATGAACCCAATGCGATTCTCACTATTAACTAAAGAGCAGTTATGTAAGAGGAGCTGTGGTTTGGATCAGTTTCATAATCACAGTTGAACTACATATGTTCCATGTAGTAGGAAAAACAGTTTTTTTATCAGGGCATGCTCATGGTTCTTGCTGTATTTTAGACTTGGGAAAGAAGAGCTTGCTTCTTGCATTAAAGCATAGTGTGTTTCAGGGATGAGAACTCTGGTCTGAATTTTCCTTCAGAAATGGAGTTAAACCCCAGGGTCTGTGTCTTCATACAAGCAAGAGTTCATTTCTGTTAAACCAAGTAAATTTTGGGCTCAAATGTTTTTTTTGCAGTTCACGAACCCAACGCTATTCTCACTATTAATTAAAGAGGATTTATGTTAGAGGAGCTGTGGTTTGTATCAGTTTCATAAGCAGAGTTGAAGTACATATGGTCTGTTTGAGTAGGAAACACAGTTCTTTTTTACTTGGCATGCTCATGGTTCTTACTATATTGGAGACGCTGGAAAGAAGATGATGATTCTTGCCTTTAAACAGAGTGTTTTTCATTGATGAGAACTCTGGTCTGAATTTGCCTTCATAAACGGAGTTAAACCCCAGGATCTGTGTCTTCCTACAAGCAAGAGTTCATTTCTGGTAAACCCAGTGAATTTGGGGCTCAAACGATTTTACATAGTTCACCAACCCAACGCGATTCTCACTATTAACTACAGAGCATTTATGTAAGAGTACCTGTGGTTTTTATCAGTTTCATAAGCAGAGTTGAACTACATATTTTCCGAATCAGTAGGAAACACAGTTCTCTTATTCTGGGCATGCTCATGGTTCTTGCTGTATTGGAGACACTGGAAAGCAGAGCTTGCTTCTTGCATGAAAAAAGTGTGTGTTTCATGGATGAGAACTCTGGTCTGAATTTACCTTCAGAAACAGAGGCAAACCACAGTATCTGTGTCTTCCTACAAGCAAGAGTTCATTTCTGGTAAACCAAGTGAATTTTGGTTTCAAATGATTTTTCATAGTTCAGAATCCTGTCGCGATTCTCACTATTAACTAAAGAGAATTTATGTAAGAGGAGCTGTTCTTTGTGTCAGTTTCATAAGCAGACATGAACTGCATATGGTCTGTATGAGGAGGAAACACAGTTCTTTTTTTCTCGGCATTCTCATGGTTCTTGCTCTATTGGAGACTCTGGAGAGAAGAGCTTGCTTCTTGCATTAAAACAGAGTGTGTTTCAGGGATGAGAACTCTGGTCTGAATTTGCCTTCATAAACGGAGTTAAACCCCAGGATCTGTGTCTTTCTACACCCAGAATTCATTTCTGGTAAACCCAGTGAATTTTTGGCTCAAAGGATTTTTCACATTTCATGAATTCAACACGATTCTCACTATTAACTAAAGAGCATTTATGTAAGAAGAGCTTTGCTTTGTATCAGTTTCATAAGCAGAGTTGAATGCATATGGTATGTATGAGTGGGAAACATAGTTCTTTTTTTCAGGGCATGCTCCTGGTTCTTGCTGTATTTAGATTCTGGAAAGAAGTGGTTGCTTTTTTGTTTAAACAGTGTGTGTTTCAGGGATGAGAATTCTGGTCTGAATTTCACTTCAGAAACAGAGTTCAACACCAGGATCTGTGTCTTCCTACAAGCAAGAGTTCATTTCTGGTAAAAATTGAATTTTGGGCTCAAATAATTTTACACAGTTCATGAACCCAACACGATTCTCACTATTAACTAAAGAGCATTTATGGAAGAGGAGCTGTGGTCTGTATCAGTTTCATGAGCAGAGTTGAACTACAAATGGTCCATATGAGTAGGAAACACAGTTCTTTTTTTCTGCGCATGCTCATGGTTCTTGCTGTATTGGAGCCGCTGGAAAGAAGAGCATGCTTCTTGCGTGAAAACAGAGTGTGTTCCATGGATGAGAACACTGGTCTGAATTTTCATTCAGAAATGGAGTTAAACCCCAGGATCTGTGTCTTCCTACAAGCAAGAGTTCATTTCTGGTAAACCAAGTGAATTTTGGGCTCAAAAGGTTTTTCACAGTTCAGAAACCCGTCGCGATTCTCACTATTAACTAAAGATAATTTATGTAAGAGGAGCTGTGGTTTGTGTCAGTTTCATAAGCAGAGAGAACTGCATATGGTCTGTATGAGGAGGAAACACAGTTCTTTTTTTCTGGGCATTCTCATGGTTCTTGGTGTATTGGAGCCGTTGGAAAGAGGAGCTTGTTTCTTGCATGAAAACGGAATGTGGTACATGGATGAGAACACTGGTCTGAATTTCCTTTCAGAAAAGACGTTAAATCCCAGAATCTGTGTCTTCCTACAAGCAAGAATTCATTTCAGGTAACCCCAGTGAATTTTGGGCTCAAATGATTTTAAAAAGTTCATGAACCCAACGCTATTCTCACTATTAACTAAAGAGCTTTTATGTAAGATTAGCTGTGGTTTGTTTCAGTTTCATAAGCAGACTTTAACTACATATTGTCCGTATGAGTAGGAAACACAGTTCTTTTTTTCTGGGTATGCTCATGGTTCTTGCTGTATTGGAGACGCTGGAAAGCAGAGCTTGCTTCCTGCGTTAAAACAGAGTGTGCTTCATGGATGAGAACACTGGTCTGAATTTTCCTTCAGAAATGGAGTTAAACCACAGGATTTGTGTCTTCCTACAAGCAAGAGTTCAGTTCTGGTAAACCAAGAGAATTTTGGGCTCAAATGATTTTTCACAGTTAAAAATCCCAATGGGATTCTCACTATTAACAAAAGAGCATTTATTTAAGAGGTGCTGTGGTTTGTATCAGTTTCATAAGCAGAGTTGATCTACATATGGTCTATATGAGTAGGAAATACAGTTCTTTTTTGAGGGCATGCTCATGGTTCTTGCTGTATTGGAGATGCTGGAAAGGAGAGCTTGATTCTTGCATTAAAACAGAGTGTGTTTCAGGTATGAGAACACTGGTCGGAATTTCCCTTCAGAAACGGAGTTCAACTACAGCATCTGTGTGTTCCTACAAGCAAGAGTTCATTTCTGGTAAAAATTTGAATTTTGGGCTCAAATAATTTTACACAGTTCATGAACCCAACACGATTCTCACTATTAACTAAAGAGCATTTATGTAAGATGAGCTGTGGTCTGTATCAGTTTCATGAGCAGAGTTGAACTTCATATGGTCCATATGAGTAGGAAACACAGTTCTTTTTTTCTGGGCATGCTCATGGTTCTTGCTGTATTGGAGCCGCTGGCAAGAAGAGCATGCTTCTTGCGGGAAAACAGAGTGTGTTCCATGGATGAGAACACTGGTCTGAATTTTCGTTCAGAAACGGAGTTAAACCCCAGGATCTGTGTCTTCCTACAAGCAAGAGTTCATTTCTGGTAAACCAAGTGAATTTTGGGCTCAAATGATTTTTCACAGTTCAGAAACCCGTCGCGATTCTCACTATTAACTAAAGATAATTTTTGTAAGAGGAGCTGTGGATTGTGTCAGTTTCATAAGCAGAGAGAACTGCATATGGTCTGTATGAGGAGGAAACACAGTTCTTTTATTCTGGGCATTCTCATGGTTCTTGGTGTATTGGAGCCGCTGGAAAGAGGAGCTTGTTTCTTGCGTGAAAACAGAATGTGGTTCATGGATGATAACACTGGTCTGAATTTCCCTTCAGAAACGACGTTAAATCCCAGAATCTATGTCTTCCTACAAGCAAGAATTCATTTCAGGTTACCCCAGTGAATTTTGCGCTCAAATGATTTTACACAGTTCATGAACCCAACGCTATTCTCACTATTAACTAAAGAGCTTTTATGTAAGAGGAGCTGTGGTTTGTTTCAGTTTCATAAGCAGACTTTAACTACATATTGTCCGTATGAGTAGGAAACACAGTTCTTTTTTTCTGGGTATGCTCATGGTTCTTGCTCTATTGGAGACGCTGGAAAGCAGAGCTTGCTTCCTGCGTTAAAACAGAATGTGCTTCATGGATGAGAACACTGGTCTGAATTTTCCTTCAGAAATGGAGTTAAACCCCAGGATCTGTGTCTTCCTACAAGCCAGAGTTCATTTTTGGTAAACCCAGTGAATTTTGGGCTCAAAGGATTTTTCGCATTTCATGAATCCAACATGATTCTCACTATTAACTAAAGAGCATTTATGTAAGTTGAGATGTGGTTTGTATCAGTTTCATAAGCACAGTTGAACTACATATGGTCCACATGAGTAGGAAAAACAGGTTTTTTTTTGAGGGCATGCTCATGTTTCTTGTTGTATTTTAGTCTCTCGAAAGAAGAGCTAGCTTCTTGCGTAAAATCAGAGTGAGTTTCAGGGATGAGAACTCTGGTCTGAATTTCCCATCAGAAATGGAGCTAAACCCCAGGATCTGTGCCTTCCTACAGGCAAGAGTTCATTTCTGGCAAACCCAGTGAATTTTGCGCTCAAATGTTTTTTTGCAGTTCACCAACACAAGGCGATTATCACTATTAACGAAAGAGCACTTATGTAAGAAGAGCTGTGGTTTGTATCAGTTTCATAAGCAGAGTTGAACTTCATATGGTCCGTATGAGTAGTAAACACAGTTCTTTTTTTCAGGGCGTGCTCATTGTTTTTGCTCTATTGGAGACTCTGGAAAGAAGAGCTTGCTTCTTGCGTTAAAACAGAGTGTGTTTCAGGGATGAGAACTCATGTCTGAATTTCCCTTCATAAACGGAGTTAAACCTCAGGATCTATGTCTTCCTACAAGCAAGAGTTTATTTCTGGTATCCCAGGGAATTTTGGGCTCAAATGATTTTTCGCAGTTCACCACCCAAGGCGATTATCAGTATCAACTAAAGAGCATTTATGTAAGCAGAGCTGTGGTTTGTATCAGTTTCATAAGCAGAGTTGAATACATATGGTCCTTATGAGTAGGATTCACAGTTCTTTTTTTCAGGGCATGCTCATTGTTCTTGCTGTATTTTAGACTCTGGAAAGAAGAGCTTGCTTCTTGTGTTAAAACAGTCTTTATTCAGGGATGAGAATTCCTGTCTGAATTTCCCCCAGAAACGGAGTTAAACCCCAGGATCTGTGTCATCCTACAAGCAAGAGTTCGTTTCTGGTAAACCCATTGAATTTTGTGGTCAAATGATTTTTCGCAGTTCACGAACCCAACGCTATTCTCACTATTAACTAAAGAGCAGTTATGTAAGAGGAGCTGTGGTTTGGATCAGTTTCATAATCACAGTTGAACTACATATGTTCCATGTGAGTAGGAAAAACAGTTTTTTTATCAGGGCATGCTCATGGTTCTTGCTGTATTTTAGACTTGGGAAAGAAGAGCTTGCTTCTTTCATTAAAGCATAGTGTGTTTCAGGGATGAGAACTCTGGTCTGAATTTTCCTTCAGAAATGGAGTTAAACCCCAGGGTCTGTGTCTTCATACAACCAAGAGTTCATTTCTGTTAAACCTAGTGAATTTTGGGCTCAAATGTTTTTTTTGCAGTTCACGAACCCAACGCTATTCTCACTATTAATTAAAGAGGATTTATGTTAGAGGAGCTGTGGTTTGTATCAGTTTCATAAGCAGAGTTGAAGTACATATGATCTGTTTGAGTAGGAAACACAGTTCTTTTTTACTTGGCATGCTCATGGTTCTTACTATATTGGAGACGCTGGAAAAAAGATGATGATTCTTGCCTTTAAACAGAGTGTTTTTCAGGGATGAGAACTCTGGTCTGAATTTGCCTTCATAAACGGAGTTAAACGCCAGGATCTGTGTCTTCCTACAAGCAAGAGTTCATTTCTGGTAAACCAAGTGAATTTTGGGTTCAAATGATTTTTCATAGTTCAGAATCCCGTCGCGATTCTCACTATTAACTAAAGAGAATTTATGTAAGAGGAGCTGTTCTTTGTGTCAGTTTCATAAGCAGACATGAACTGCATATGGTCTGTATGAGGAGGAAACACAGTTCTTTTTTTCTCGGCATTCTCATGGTTCTTGCTATATTGGAGACTCTGGAAAGAAGAGCTTGCTTCTTGCATTAAAACAGAGTGTGTTTCAGGGATGAGAACTCTGGTCTGAATTTGCCTTCATAAATGGAGTTAAACCCCAGGATCTGTGTCTTCCTACACCCAGAATTCATTTCTGGTAAACCCAGTGAATTTTTGGCTCAAAGGATTTTTCACATTTCATGAATCCAACACGATTCTCACTATTAACTAAAGAGCATTTATGTAAGAAGAGCTTTGCTTTGTATCAGTTTCATAAGCAGAGTTGAATGCATATGGTATGTATGAGTGGGAAACATAGTTCTTTTATTCAGGGCATGCTCCTGGTTCTTGCTGTATTTAGATTCTGGAAAGAAGTGGTTGCTTTTTTGTTCAAACAGTGTGTGTTTCAGGGATGAGAATTCTGGTCTGAATTTCACTTCAGAAGCAGAGTTCAACACCAGGATCTGTGTCTTCCTACAAGCAAGAGTTCATTTCTGGTAAAAATTGAATTTTGGGCTCAAATAATTTTACACAGTTCATGAACCCAACACGATTCTCACTTTTAACTAAAGAGCATTTATGGAAGAGGAGCTGTGGTCTGTATCAGTTTCATGAGCAGAGTTGAACTACATATGGTCCATATGAGTAGGAAACACAGTTCTTTTTTCTGCGCATGCTCATGGTTCTTGCTGTATTGGAGACGCTGGAAAGAAGACCATGCTTCTTGCGTGAAAACAGAGTGTGTTCCATGGATGAGAACACTGGTCTGAATTTTCATTCAGAAACGGAGTAAAACCCCAGGATCTGTGTCTTCCTACAAGCAAGAGTTCATTTCTGGTAAACCAAGTGAATTTTGGGCTCAAATGGTTTTTCACAGTTCAGAAACCCGTCGCGATTCTCACTATTAACTAAAGATAATTTATGTAAGAGGAGCTGTGGTTTGTGTCAGTTTCATAAGCAGAGAGAACAGCATATGGTCTGTATGAGGAGGAAACACAGTTCTTTTTTTCTGGGCATTCTCATGGTTCTTGGTGTATTGGAGCCGCTGGAAAGAGGAGTTTGTTTCTTGCATGAAAACAGAATGTGGTTCATGGATGAGAACACTGGTCTGAATATCCTTTCAGAAACGACGTTAAATCCCAGAACCTGTGTCTTTGTACAAGCAAGAATTCATTTCAGGTAACCCCAGTGAATTTTGGGCTCAAATGATTTTACAGAGTTCATGAACCCAACGCTATTGTCACTATTAACTAAAGAGCTTTTATGTAAGAGGAGCTGTGGTTTGTTTTAGTTTCATAAGAAGAGTTTAACTACATATTGTCCGTATGAGTAGGAAACACAGTTCTTTTTTTCTGGGTATGCTCATGGTTCTTGCTGTATTGGAGACGCTGGAAAGCAGAGCTTGCTTCCTGCGTTAAAACAGAGTGTGCTTCATGGATGAGAACACTGGTCTGAATTTTCCTTCAGAAATGGAGTTAAACCACAGGATTTGTGTCTTCCTACAAGCAAGAATTCATTTCTGGTAAACCACGAGAATTTTGGGCTCAAATGATTTTTCACAGTTAAAAATCCCAATGGGATTCTCACTATTAACAAAAGAGCATTTATTTAAGAGGTGCTGTGGTTTGTATCAATTTCATAAGCAGAGTTGAATGCATATGGTCTGTATGAGTAGTAAACGTAGTTCTTTTTTTCAGGGCATGCTCATGGTTCTTGCTGTATTTTTGACTCCAGAAAGAAGTGGTTGCTTCTTTCGTTCAAACAGTGTGTGTTTCAGGGATGAGAATTCTGGTCTGAATTTCCCTTCAGAAACAGAGTTCAACACCAGGATCTGTGTCTTCCTACAAGCAAGATTTCATTTCAGGTAAACCCAGTGAATTTTGGGCTCAAATGATTTTTCGCAGTTCATGAACCCAATGCGATTCTCACTATTAACTAAAGAGCATTTATGTAAGAGGAGCTGTGGTTTGTATCAGTTTCACAAGCACAGTTGAACTACATATGGTCCACATGAGTAGGAAAAACAGGTTTTTTTGAGGGCATGCTCATGTTACTAGTTGTATTTTAGTCTCTCAAAAGAAGAGCTAGCTTCTTGCGTTAAATCAGAGTGTGTTTCAGGGATGAGAACTCTGGTCTGAATTTCCCATCAGAAACGGAGTTAAACCCCAGGATCTGTGCCTTCCTACAGGCAAGAGTTCATTTCTGGCAAACCCAGTGAATAGTGGGCTCAAATGTTTTTTTGCAGTTCAGCAACACAAGGCGATTATCACTATTAACGAAAGAGCACTTATGTAAGAAGAGCTGTGGTTTGTATCAGTTTCATAAGCAGAGTTGAACTTCATATGGTCCGTATGAGTAGTAAACACAGTTCTTTTTTTCAGGGCGTGCTCATTGTTTTTGCTCTATTGGAGACTCTGGAAAGAAGAGCTTGCTTCTTGCGTTAAAACAGAGTGTGTTTCAGGGATGAGAACTCATGTCTGAATTTCCCTTCATAAACGGAGTTAAACCTCAGGATCTGTGTCTTCCTAAAAGCAAGAGTTTATTAATGGTATCCCAGTGAATTTTGGGCTCAAATGATTTTTCGCAGTTCACCACCCAAGGCGATTAAGAGTATCGACTAAAGAGCATTTATGTAAGAAGAGCTGTGGTTTGTATCAGTTTCATAAGCAGAGTTGAATACATATGGTCCTTATGAGTAGGATACACAGTTCTTTTTTTCAGGGCATGCTCATTGTTCTTGCTGTATTTTAGACTCTGGAAAGAAGAGCTTGCGTCTTGTGTTAAAACAGTCTTGATTCAGGGATGAGAATTCCTGTCTGAATTTCCCTTCAGAAACGGAGTTAAACCCCAGGATCTGTGTTATCCTACAAGCAAGAGTTCATTTCTGGTAAACCCATTGAATTTTGTGGTCAAATGATTTTTCGCAGTTCACGAACCCAACGCTATTCTCACTATTAACTAAAGAGCAGTTATGTAAGAGGAGCTGTGGTTTGGATCTGTTTCATAATCACAGTTGAACTACATATGTTCCATGTGAGTAGGAAAAACAGTTTTTTTATCAGGGCATGCTCATGGTTCTTGCTGTATTTTAGACTTGGGAAAGAAGAGCTTGCTTCTTGCATTAAAGCATAGTGTGTTTCAGGGATGAGAACTCTGGTCTGAATTTTCCTTCAGAAATGGAGTTAAACCCCAGGGTCTGTGTCTTCATACAAGCAAGAGTTCATTTCTGTTAAACCAAGTGAATTTTGGGCTCAAATGTTTTTTTGCAGTTCACGAACCCAACGCTATTCTCACTATTAATTAAAGAGGATTTATGTTAGAGGAGCTGTGGTTTGTATCAGTTTCATGAGCAGAGTTGAAGTACATATGGTCTGTTTGAGTAGGAAACACAGTTCTTTTTTACTTGGCATGCTCATGGTTCTTACTATATTGGAGACGCTGGAAAGAAGATGATGATTCTTGCCTTTAAACAGAGTGTTTTTCATGGATGAGAACTCTGGTCTGAATTTGCCTTCATAAACGGAGTTAAACCCCAGGATCTGTGTCTTCCTACAAGCAAGAGTTCATTTCTGGTAAACCCAGTGAATTTTGGGCTCAAACGATTTTTCATAGTTCACCAACCCAACGCGATTCTCACTATTAACTACAGAGCATTTATGTAAGAGTACCTGTGGTTTTTATCAGTTTCATAAGCAGAGTTGAACTACATATTTTCCAAATCAGTAGGAAACACAGTTCTCTTATTCTGGGCATGCTCATGGTTCTTGCTGTATTGGAGACGCTGGAAAGCAGAGCTTGCTTCTTGCATGAAAAAAGAGTGTGTTTCATGGATGAGAACTCTGGTCTGAATTTACCTTCAGAAACAGAGGCAAACCACAGTATCTGTGTCTTCCTACAAGCAAGAGTTCATTTCTGGTAAACCAAGTGAATTTTGGGTTCAAATGATTTTTCATAGTTCAGAATCCCGTCGCGATTCTCACTATTAACTAAAGAGAATTTATGTAAGAGGAGCTGTTCTTTGTGTCAGTTTCATAAGCAGACATGAACTGCATATGGTCTCTATGAGGAGGAAACACAGTTCTTTTTTTCTCGGCATTCTCATGGTTCTTGCTCTATTGGAGACTCTGGAGAGAAGAGCTTGCTTCTTGCATTAAAACAGAGTGTGTTTCAGGGATGAGAACTCTGGTCTGAATTTGTCTTCATAAACGGAGTTAAACCCCAGGATCTGTGTCTTCCTACACCCAGAATTCATTTCTGGTAAACCCAGTGAATTTTTGGCTCAAAGGATTTTTCACATTTCATGAATCCAACACGATTCTCACTATTAACTAAAGAGCATTTATGTAAGAAGAGCTTTGCTTTGTATCAGTTTCATAAGCAGAGTTGAATGCATATGGTATGTATGAGTGGGAAACATAGTTCTTTTATTCAGGGCATGCTCCTGGTTCTTGCTGTATTTAGATTCTGGAAAGAAGTGGTTGCTTTTTTGTTCAAACAGTGTGTGTTTCAGGGATGAGAATTCTGGTCTGAATTTCACTTCAGAAGCAGAGTTCAACACCAGGATCTGTGTCTTCCTACAAGCAAGAGTTCATTTCTGGTAAAAATTGAATTTTGGGCTCAAATAATTTTACACAGTTCATGAACCCAACACGATTCTCACTATTAACTAAAGAGCATTTATGGAAGAGGAGCTGTGGTCTGTATCAGATTCATGAGCCGAGTTGAACTACATATGGTCCATATGAGTAGGAAACACAGTTCTTTTTTTCTGCGCATGCTCATGGTTCTTGCTGTATTGGAGCCGCTGGAAAGAAGAGCATGCTTCTTGCGGGAAAACAGAGTGTGTTCCATGGATGAGAACACTGGTCTGAATTTTCATTCAGAAACGGAGTAAAACCCCAGGATCTGTGTCTTCCTACAAGCAAGAGTTCATTTCTGGTAAACCGAGTGAATTTTGGGCTCAAATGGTTTTTCACAGTTCAGAAACTCGTCGCGATTCTCACTATTAACTAAAGATAATTTACGTAAGAGGAGCTGTGGTTTGTGTCAGTTTCATAAGCAGAGAGAACAGCATATGGTCTGTATGAGGAGGAAACACAGTTCTTTTTTTCTGGGCATTCTCATGGTTCTTGGTGTATTGGAGCCGCTGGAAAGAGGAGCTTGTTTCTTGCATGAAAACAGAATGTGGTTCATGGATGAGAACACTGGTCTGAATTTCCTTTCAGAAACGACGTTAAATCCCAGAACCTGTGTCTTCCTACAAGCAAGAATTCATTTCAGGTAACCCCAGTGAATTTTGGGCTCAAATGATTTTACACAGTTCATGAACCCAACGCTATTCTCACTATTTATTTACGTTCTTTTATGTAAGAGGAGCTGGGGTTTGTTTCAGTTTCATAAGCAGAGTTTAACTACATATTGTCCGTATGTGTAGGAAACACAGTTCTTTTTTTCTGGGTATGCTCATGGTTCTTGCTGTATTGGAGACGCTGGAAAGCAGAGCTTGCTTCCTGCGTTAAAACAGAGTGTGCTTCATGGATGAGAACACTGGTCTGAATTTTCCTTCAGAAATGGAGTTAAACCACAGGATTTGTGTCTTCCTACAAGCAAGAGTTCATTTCTGGTAAACCAAGAGAATTTTGGGCTCAAATGATTTTTCACAGTTAAAAATCCCAATGGGATTCTCACTATTAACAAAAGAGCATTTATTTAAGAGGTGCTGTGTTTTGTATCAGTTTCATAAGCAGAGTTGATCTACATATGGGCTATTTGAGTAGGAAATACAGTTCTTTTTTGAGGGCATGCTCATGGTTCTTGCTGTATTGAGATGCTGGAAAGGAGAGCTTGATTCTTGCGTTAAAACAGAGTGTGTTTCAGGTATGAGAACACTGGTCGGAATTTCCCTTCAGAAACGGAGTTCAACTACAGCATCTGTGTGTTCCTACAAGCAAGAGTTCATTTCTGGTAAAAATTTGAATTTTGGGCTCAAATAATTTTACACAGTTCATGAACCCAACACGATTCTCACTATTAACTAAAGAGCATTTATGTAAGAGGAGCTGTGGTCTGTATCAGTTTCATGAGCAGAGTTGAACTACATATGGTCCATATGAGTAGGAAACACAGTTCTTTTTTTCTGGGTATGCTCATGGTTCTTGCTCTATTGGAGACGCTGGAAAGCAGAGCTTGCTTCCTGCGTTAAAACAGAGTGTGCTTCATGGATGAGAACACTGGTCTGAATTTTCCTTCAGAAATGGAGTTAAACCCCAGGATCTGTGTCTTCCTACAAGCCAGAGTTCATTTCTGGTAAACCCAGTGAATTTTGTGCTCAAAGGATTTTTCGCATTTCATGAATCCAACACGATTCTCAGTATTAACTAAAGAGCATTTATGTAAGTGGAGCTGTGGTTTGTATCTGTTTAATAAGCAGAGTTGAATGCATATGGTCTGTATGAGTAGGAAACATAGTTCTTTTTTTCAGGGCATGCTCATGGTTCTTGCTGTATTTTAGACTCTGGAAAGAAGTGGTTGCTTCTTTCGTTCAAACAGTGTGTGTTTCAGGGATGAGAATTCTGGTCTGAATTTCACTTCAGAAACAGAGTTCAACACCAGGATCTGTGTCTTCCTACAAGCAAGAGTTCATTTCATGTAAACCCAGTGAATTTTGGGCTCAAATGTTTTTTCGCAGTTCATGAACCCAATGCAATTCTCACTATTAACAAAAGAGCATTAATGTAAGAGTAGCTGTGGTTTGTATCAGATTCATAAGCACAGGTGAACTACATATGGTACACATGAGTAGGAAAAACAGTTTTTTTTTTTCATTGCATGCTCATGGTTCTTGTTGTATTTTAGTCTCTCGAAAGAAGAGCTAGCTTCTTGCATTAAATCAGAGAGTGTTTCAGGGATGAGAACTCTGGGCTGAATTTCCCATCAGAAACGGAGTTACACCCCAGGATCTGTGCCTTCCTACAGGCAAGAGTCCATTTCTGGTAAACATAGTGAATTTTCGGCTCAAATGATTTTACACAGTTCTAGAACCCAACGCGATTATCACTATTAACTAAACAGCATTTATGAAAGAGGAGCTGTGGTCTGTTTCAGTTTCATACACAGAGTTGAACTACATATGGTCCGTAAGAGTAGGAAACACAGTTCTTTTTTTCTTGGCATGCTCATGGTTCTTACTGTATTAGAGACCCTGGAAAGAAGAGGATGATTCATGCCTTCAAACAGAGTGTTTTTCAGCGATTAGAATTCTGGTCTGAATTTCCTTTCAGAAATTTAGTTAAACCCCAGGATCTGTGTCTTCCTACAAGCAAGAGTTCATTTCTGGTTAAACCAGGGAATTTTGAGCTGAAATGAATTTTCGTAGTTCACGAACCCAACGCTATTCTCACTATTAACTAAAGAGCATTTATGTAAGTGGAGCTGTGGTTTGTATCAGTTTCATAAACAGAGTTGAAATACATATGGTCTGCATGAATAGGAAACACAGTCTTTTTTGAGGGCATGCTCATGGTTCTTGCTATATTGGAGACGCTGGAAAGAATGCCTGATTCTTGCAATAAAATAGAATGTTTTTCATGGATGAGAACTCTGGTCTGAATTCCCCTTCAGAAACGGAGTTAAACCCCAGAATCTGTGTCTTCCTACAAGCAAGAGTTCATTTCTGGTAAACCCAGTGATTTTAGGGCTCAAATGATTTTTCGCAGTTCAACAACCCAATGCGATTCTCACGATTAACTAAAGAGCATTTACGTAAGAGGACCTGTGGTTTGTATCTGTTTCATAAGCAGAGTTGAATGCATATGGTCTGTATGAGTAGTAAACACAGTTCTTTTTTTCAGGGCATGCTCATGTTTCTTGCTGTATTGGAGACGCTGGAAAGAAGAGCTTGATTCGTGCGTGAAAACAGAGTGTGTTTCATGGATGAGAACACTGGGGTGAATTTACCTTCAGAAACAGAGGTAAACCACAGTATCTGTGTCTTCCTACAAGCAAGAGTTCCTTTCTGGTAAAACAAGGGAATTTTGTGCTCAAATGATTTTTCACAGTTCAGAAACCCATGGCGATTCTCACTAATAACTAAAGAGCATTTATGTAAGAGGAGCTGTGGTTTGTGTCAGTTTCATAAGCAGAGATGAACTGCATATGGTCTGTATGAGGAGGAAACGCAGTTCTTTTTTTCTGGGCATTCTCATGGTTCTTGCTGTATTGGAGTCGCTGAAAAGAAGAGGATGCTTCTTGCCTTAAAATAGCATGTGTTTCATTTATGAGAACACTGGTCTGAATTTACCTTCAGAAGCGGGGTTAAATCCCAGGATCTGTGTCTTCCTACAAGCAAGAGTTCATTTCTGGTAAACCCAGTGAATTTTGGGCTCAAATGTTTTTTTGCAGTTCACCAACACAAGGCGATTACCACTATTAACTAAAGAGCACTTATGTAATAAGAGCTGAGGTTTGTATCAGTTTCATAAGAAGAGTTGAACTACATATGGTCCGCATGAGTAGTAAACACAGTTCTTTTTTTCAGGGCATTCTCATTGTTCTTGCTGTATTTTAGACTCTGGAAAGAAGAGCTTGCTTCTTGTGTTAAAACAGTGTTGTTTCAGGGATGAGAAGTATGGTCTAAATTTCCCTTCAGAAACGGAGTTAAACCCCAGGATCTATGTCTGCCTACAAGCAAGAGTTCATTTCTGGTAAACCCAGTGAATTTTGTGGTCAAATGATTTTTCGCAGTTCACGAACCCAACGCGATTCTCAGTATGAAGTAAAGAGCATTTATGTAAGAGGAGATGTGGTTTGGATCAGTTTCATAATCACAGTTGAACTACATATGTTTCATGTGAGTAGGAAAAACAGTTTTTTTATCAGGGCATGCTCATGGTTCTTGCTGTATTTTTGACTCGGGAAAGAAGAGCTTGCTTCTTGCAAGAAAGCATAGTGTGTTTCAGGGATGAGAACTCTGGTCTGAATTTTCCTTCAGAAATGGAGTTAAACCCCAGGATCTGTGTCTTCATACAAGCAAGAGTTAATTTCTGTTAAACCAAGTGAATTTTGGGCTCAAATGGTTTTTTCCAGTTCAGGAACCCAACGCTATTCTCACTATTAATTAAAGAGGATTTAAGTTAGAGGAGCTGTGGTTTGTATCAGTTTCATAAGAACTACATATGGTCTGTATGAGTAGGAAACACAGTTCTTTTTTACTTGGCATACTCATGGTTCTTACTATATTGGAGAGGCTGGAAAGAAGAGGATGATTCTTGCCTTTAAACAGAGTGTTTTTCAGGGATGAGAACTCTGGTCTGAATTTGCCTTCAGAAACGGAGTTAAACCCCAGGATCTGTGTCTTCATACAAGCAAGAGTGCATTTCTGGTAAACCCAGTGAATTTTGGGCTCAAACGATTTTTTGTAGTTCACCAACCCAACACGATTCAAACTATTAACTACAGAGCATTTATGTAAGAGTACCTGTGGTTTGTATCAGTTTCATAAGCATTGTTGAACTACATATGGTCTGTATCAGTAGGAAACACAGTTCTATTATTCTGGGCATGTTCATGGTTCTTGATGTATTGGATAAGCTGGAACAAAGTGGATGATTCTTGCCTTAAAACAGAGTGTTTTTCAGTGATGAGAACTCTGGTCTGAATTTGCCTTCTGAAGCGGAGTTAAACCCCAATATCTTTGTATTCCTACAAGCAACAGTTCATTTCTGGTAAACCCAGTGAATTTTGGGCAGAAATGTTTTTTCGCATTTCATGAACCCAATGCGATTCTCACTATTAACTAAAGAGCTTTTATTTAAGAGGAGCTGTGGGTTGTATTAGTTTCATAAGCAGAGTTGAACTACATATGGTCTGTATGAGTAGGAAACACAGTTCTTTTTCACTTGGCATGCTCATGGTTCTTACTATATAGGAGACGCTGGAAAGGAGAGGATGATTTCTGCCTTTAAACAGAGTGTTTTTCAGGGATATGAACTCGGGTCTGAATTTGCCTTCAGAAAAGGAGTTAAAACCCAGTATCTGTGTCTTCCTACAAGCAAGAGTTCATTTCTGGTAAACCAAGGGAATTTTGGGCTCAAATGATTTTACACAGTTCAAAAACCCAATGCGATTCTCACTATTAACTAAAGAGCTTTTATTTAAGAGGAGCTGTGGGTTGTATCAGTTTTATAAGCAGAGTCGATCCACATATTTTCTGTATGAGTAGGAAAAACAGTTCTTTTTTGAAGGCATGCTCATGGTTCTTGCTGTATTGGAGACGGTGGAAAGAAGAGCTTGCAACTTGGATTAAAACAGAGTGTGTTTCATGAATGAGAACTCTGGTCTGAATTTGCCTTCAGAAACGGAGTTAAACCCCACATCTGTGTCTTCCTACAAGCAAAAGTTCATTTCTTGTAAAACCTGTGAATTTTGGGCTGAAATGATTTTTCGCATTTCATGAACCCAACGCTATTCTTACTATTAACTACAGAGGATTTATGTTAGAGGAGCTGTGGTTTGTATCAATTTCATAAGCAGAGTTGAACTACATATGGTCTGTATGAGTAGGAAACACAGTTCTTTTTTACTTTGCATGCTCATGGTGCTTACTATATTGGAGACTCTGGAAAGAAGTGGATGATTCTTGCCTTTAAAGAGAGTGTTTTTCAGGGATGAGAACTCTGGTCTGAATTTGCCCTCAGAAACGGAGTTAAAACCAAGTATCTGTGTCATTCTACAAGCAAGAGTTCATTTCTGGTAAACCCAGTGAATTTTGGGCTCAAATGATTTTTCACAGATCACGACCCCAACATGATTCTCACTATTAACTAAAGAGCATTTATGTAAGAGGAGCAGTGGTTTGTATCAGTTTCATAAGCAGAGTTGAACTACATATGGTCCGTATGAGTAGGAAACAGTTCTTTTTTTCTGGGCATGCTCATGGTTCATGCTGTATTGGAGACGCTGCAAAGAAGAGCTTGCATCTTGCATTAAAACAGAGTGTGTTTCATGAATGAGAACTCTGGTCTGAATTTGCCTTCAGAAACAGAGTTAAAACCCCACATCTGTGTCTTCCTACAATCAAGAGTTCATTTCTGGTAAACCCAGTGATTTTGGGCTGAAAGTATTTTTCGCATTTCCTGAACCCAATGCGATTCTCACTATTAACTAAAGAGCTTTTATTTAAGAGGAGCTGTTGGTTGTATCAGTTTCATAAGCAGAGTTGAACTACATATGGTCTGTATGAGTAGGAAACACAGTTCTTTTTCACTTGGCATGCTCATGGTTCTTACTATATAGGAGACGCTGGAAAGAAGAGGATGATTCCTGCCTTTAAACAGAGTGTTTTTCAGGGATATGAACTCTGGTCTGAATTTGCCTTCAGAAACGGAGTTATAACCAAGTTTCTGTGTCTTCCTACAAACAAGAGTTCATTTTTGGTAAACACAGTGAATTTTGGGCTCAAATGATTTTTCACAGATCACGACCCCACCATGATTCCCACTATTAACTAAAGAGCATTTAAGTAAGAGGAGCAGTGCTTTGTATCAGTTTCATAAGCAGAGTTGAACTACATATGGTTCATTTCTAGTAAACCGAGTGAATTTTCCGGTCCAATGATTTTACACAGTTCTATAACCCAACGTGATTATCACTATTAACGAAATAGAATTTATGTAAGAGGAGCTGTGGTTTGTATCAGTTTCATAAGCAGAGTTGAACTACATATGGTCTGTATGAGTAGGAAACACAGTTCTTTTTTTCTGGCCATGCTCATGGTTCTTACTGTATTGGATAAGCTGGAAAGAAGAGGGTGATTCTTGCCTTAAAACAGAGTGTTTTTCAGGGATGAGAACTCTGGTCTGAATTTGCCTTCAGAAACGGAGTTGAACCCCACATCTGTGTCTTCCTACAAGCAAGAGTTCATTTCTGGTAAACCCTGTGAATTTTGGGCTGAAATGATTTTTCGCATTTCATGAATCCAACGCTATTCTCACTATTAACTAAAGAGGATTTATGTTAGAGGAGCTGTGGTTTGTATCAGTTTCATAAGCATAGTTGAAATACATATTGTCTATATGAGTAGGAAACACAGTTCTTTTTTACTTGGCATGCTCATGGTTCTACTATATTGGAGAAGCTGGAAAGAAGAGCATGATTCTTGCCTTAAACAGAGTGTTTTTCAGGGATGATAACTCTGGTCTGAATTTGCCTTCAGAAACGGAGTTAAACGCCACATCTGTGTAGTCCTTCAAGCAAGAGTTCATTTCTGGTAAACCCAGTGAATTTTGGGCTCAAACGATTTTTCACATTTCATGAACCCAACGCGATCCTCACTATTAACTACAGAGGATTTATGTTAGAGGAACTGTGGTTTGTATCAGTTTCATAAGCAGAGTTGAACTACATATGGTCTGTATGAGTAGGAAACACAGTTCTTTTTTACTGGGCATACTCATGGTACTTACTATATTGGAGACGCTGGAAAGAAGTGGATGATTCTTGCCTTTAAACAGAGTGTTTTTCAGGGATGAGAACTCTGGTCTGAATTTGCCTTCAGAAACGGAGTTAAAACACTGTATCTGTGTCTGCCTACAAGCAAGAGTTCATTTCTGGTAAACCCAGTGAATTTTGGGCTCAAATGATTTTTCACAGATCACGACCCCAACATGATTCTCACTATTAACTAAAGAGCATTTATGTAAGAGGAACAGTGGTTTGTATCAGTTTCGTGACCAGAGTTGAACTACATAAGGTCTGTATGTGTAGGAAAAACAGTTCTTTTTTGAGGGCATGCTCATGGTTCTTGCTGTATTGGAGATGCTGGAAAGAAGAGCTTGCATCTTGCATTAAAACAGAGTGTGTTTCATGAATGAGAACTCTGGTCTGAATTTGCCTTCAGAACCGAGTTAAACCCCACATCTGTGTCTTCCTACAAGCAAGAGTTCATTTCTGGTAAACCCTGTGAATTTTGGGCTGAAATGATTTTTCGCATTTCATGAATCCAACGCTATTCTCACTATTAACTAAAGAGGATTTATGTTAGAGGAGCTGTGGTTCGTATCAGTTTCATTAGCATAGTTGAAATACATATTGTCTGTATGAGTAGGAAACACAGTTCTTTTTTACTTGGCATGCTCATGGTTCTACATTATTGGAGACGCTGGAAGGAAGAGCATGATTCTTGCCTTTAAACAGAGTGTTTTTCAGGGATGAGAACTCTGGTCTGAATTTGCCTTCAGAAACGGAGTTATAACCCAGTATCTGTGCCTTACTGCAAGCAAGAGTTCATTTCTGGTAAACCCAGTGAATTTTGGGCTCAAATGATTTTTCACAGATCACGACCCCAACATGATTCTCACTATTAACTAAAGAGCATTTATGTAAGAGGAGCAGTGGCTTTTATCAGTTTCATAAGCAGAGTTGAACTACATATGATCCGTAAGATTAGGAAACACAGTTCTTTTTTACTGGGCATGCTCATGGTACTTACTATATTGGAGACGCTGGAAAGAAGTGGATGATTCTTGCCTTTAAACAGAGTGTTTTTCAGGGATGAGAACTCTGGTCTGAATTTGCCTTCAGAAACGGAGTTAAAACACTGTATCTGTGTTTTCCTACAAGCAAGAGTTCATTTCTGGTAAACCCAGTGAATTTTGGGCTCAAATGATTTTTCACAGATCACGACCCCAACATGATTATCACTATTAACTAAAGAGCATTTATGTAAGAGGAACAGTGGTTTGTATCAGTTTCGTGATCAGAGTTGAACTACATATGGTCTGTATGTGTAGGAAAAACAGTTCTTTATTGAAGGCATGCTCATGGTTCTTGCTGTATTGGAGATGCTGGAAAGAAGAGCTTGCATCTTGCATTAAAACAGAGTGTTTTTCAGGGATGAGAACTCTGGTCTGGATTTGCCTTCAGAAACGGAGTAATAACCCAGTATCTGTGTCTTACTACAAGCAAGAGTTCATTTCTGGTAAACCCAGTGAATTTTGGGCTCAAATGATTTTTCACAGATCACGACCCCAACATGATTCTCACTATTAACTAAAGAGCATTTATGTAAGAGGAGCAGTGGTTTTTATCAGGTTCATAAGCAGAGTTGAACTACATATGATCCGTATGATTAGGAAACTGTTCTTTTATTCTGGGCATGCTCATGGTTCTTGTTGTATTGGAGACGCTGCAAAAAAAGGCTTGCTTCTTGTGTTAATTCAAAGTATGTTTCATGGATGAGATCACTGGACTGCATTTCCCTTCAGAAACGGAGTTAAACCCCAGGATTTGTGTCTTCCTACAAGCAAGAGTTCATTTCTGGTAAACCAAGGGAATTTTGGGCTCAAATGATTTTACACAGTTCAAAAACCCAATGCGATTCTCACTATTAACTAAAGAGCTTTTATTTAAGAGGAGCTGTGGGTTGTATCAGTTTTATAAGCAGAGTCGATCCACATATTTTCTGTATGAGTAGGAAAAACAGTTCTTTTTTGAAGGCATGCTCATGGTTCTTGCTGTATTGGAGACGGTGGAAAGAAGAGCTTGCAACTTGGATTAAAACAGAGTGTGTTTCATGAATGAGAACTCTGGTCTGAATTTGCCTTCAGAAACGGAGTTAAACCCCACATCTGTGTCTTCCTACAAGCAAAAGTTCATTTCTTGTAAAACCTGTGAATTTTGGGCTGAAATGATTTTTCGCATTTCATGAACCCAACGCTATTCTTACTATTAACTACAGAGGATTTATGTTAGAGGAGCTGTGGTTTGTATCAATTTCATAAGCAGAGTTGAACTACATATGGTCTGTATGAGTAGGAAACACAGTTCTTTTTTACTTTGCATGCTCATGGTGCTTACTATATTGGAGACTCTGGAAAGAAGTGGACGATTCTTGCCTTTAAAGAGAGTGTTTTTCAGGGATGAGAACTCTGGTCTGAATTTGCCCTCAGAAACGGAGTTAAAACCAAGTATCTGTGTCATTCTACAAGCAAGAGTTCATTTCTGGTAAACCCAGTGAATTTTGGGCTCAAATGATTTTTCACAGATCACGACCCCAACATGATTCTCACTATTAACTAAAGAGCATTTATGTAACAGGAGCAGTGGTTTGTATCAGTTTCATAAGCAGAGTTGAACTACATATGGTCCGTATGAGTAGGAAACAGTTCTTTTTTTCTGGGCATGCTCATGGTTCATGCTGTATTGGAGACGCTGCAAAGAAGAGCTTGCATCTTGCATTAAAACAGAGTGTGTTTCATGAATGAGAACTCTGGTCTGAATTTGCCTTCAGAAACAGAGTTAAAACCCCACATCTGTGTCTTCCTACAATCAAGAGTTCATTTCTGGTAAACCCAGTGATTTTGGGCTGAAAGTATTTTTCGCATTTCCTGAACCCAATGCGATTCTCACTATTAACTAAAGAGCTTTTATTTAAGAGGAGCTGTGGGTTGTATCAGTTTCATAAGCAGAGTTGAACTACATATGGTCTGTATGAGTAGGAAACACAGTTCTTTTTCACTTGGCATGCTCATGGTTCTTACTATATAGGAGACGCTGGAAAGAAGAGGATGATTCCTGCCTTTAAACAGAGTGTTTTTCAGGGATATGAACTCTGGTCTGAATTTGCCTTCAGAAACGGAGTTATAACCAAGTTTCTGTGTCTTCCTACAAACAAGAGTTCATTTTTGGTAAACACAGTGAATTTTGGGCTCAAATGATTTTTCACAGATCACGACCCCACCATGATTCCCACTATTAACTAAAGAGCATTTAAGTAAGAGGAGCAGTGCTTTGTATCAGTTTCATAAGCAGAGTTGAACTACATATGGTTCATTTCTAGTAAACCGAGTGAATTTTCCGGTCCAATGATTTTACACAGTTCTATAACCCAACGTGATTATCACTATTAACGAAATAGAATTTATGTAAGAGGAGCTGTGGTTTGTATCAGTTTCATAAGTAGAGTTGAACTACATATGGTCTGTATGAGTAGGAAACACAGTTCTTTTTTTCTGGCCATGCTCATGGTTCTTACTGTATTGGATAAGCTGGAAAGAAGAGGGTGATTCTTGCCTTAAAACAGAGTGTTTTTCAGGGATGAGAACTCTGGTCTGAATTTGCCTTCAGAAACGGAGTTGAACCCCACATCTGTGTCTTCCTACAAGCAAGAGTTCATTTCTGGTAAACCCTGTGAATTTTGGGCTGAAATGATTTTTCGCATTTCATGAATCCAACGCTATTCTCACTATTAACTAAAGAGGATTTATGTTAGAGGAGCTGTGGTTTGTATCAGTTTCATAAGCATAGTTGAAATACATATTGTCTATATGAGTAGGAAACACAGTTCTTTTTTACTTGGCATGCTCATGGTTCTACTATATTGGAGAAGCTGGAAAGAAGAGCATGATTCTTGCCTTAAACAGAGTGTTTTTCAGGGATGATAACTCTGGTCTGAATTTGCCTTCAGAAACGGAGTTAAACGCCACATCTGTGTAGTCCTTCAAGCAAGAGTTCATTTCTGGTAAACCCAGTGAATTTTGGGCTCAAACGATTTTTCACATTTCATGAACCCAACGCGATCCTCACTATTAACTACAGAGGATTTATGTTAGAGGAACTGTGGTTTGTATCAGTTTCATAAGCAGAGTTGAACTACATATGGTCTGTATGAGTAGGAAACACAGTTCTTTTTTACTGGGCATACTCATGGTACTTACTATATTGGAGACGCTGGAAAGAAGTGGACGATTCTTGCCTTTAAACAGAGTGTTTTTCAGGGATGAGAACTCTGGTCTGAATTTGCCTTCAGAAACGGAGTTAAAACACTGTATCTGTGTCTGCCTACAAGCAAGAGTTCATTTCTGGTAAACCCAGTGAATTTTGGGCTCAAATGATTTTTCACAGATCACGACCCCAACATGATTCTCACTATTAACTAAAGAGCATTTATGTAAGAGGAACAGTGGTTTGTATCAGTTTCGTGACCAGAGTTGAACTACATAAGGTCTGTATGTGTAGGAAAAACAGTTCTTTTTTGAAGGCATGCTCATGGTTCTTGCTGTATTGGAGATGCTGGAAAGAAGAGCTTGCATCTTGCATTAAAACAGAGTGTGTTTCATGAATGAGAACTCTGGTCTGAATTTGCCTTCAGAACCGAGTTAAACCCCACATCTGTGTCTTCCTACAAGCAAGAGTTCATTTCTGGTAAACCCTGTGAATTTTGGGCTGAAATGATTTTTCGCATTTCATGAATCCAACGCTATTCTCACTATTAACTAAAGAGGATTTATGTTAGAGGAGCTGTGGTTCGTATCAGTTTCATTAGCATAGTTGAAATACATATTGTCTGTATGAGTAGGAAACACAGTTCTTTTTTACTTGGCATGCTCATGGTTCTACATTATTGGAGACGCTGGAAGGAAGAGCATGATTCTTGCCTTTAAACAGAGTGTTTTTCAGGGATGAGAACTCTGGTCTGAATTTGCCTTCAGAAACGGAGTTATAACCCAGTATCTGTGCCTTACTGCAAGCAAGAGTTCATTTCTGGTAAACCCAGTGAATTTTGGGCTCAAATGATTTTTCACAGATCACGACCCCAACATGATTCTCACTATTAACTAAAGAGCATTTATGTAAGAGGAGCAGTGGCTTTTATCAGTTTCATAAGCAGAGTTGAACTACATATGATCCGTAAGATTAGGAAACACAGTTCTTTTTTACTGGGCATGCTCATGCTACTTACTATATTGGAGACGCTGGAAAGAAGTGGATGATTCTTGCCTTTAAACAGAGTGTTTTTCAGGGATGAGAACTCTGGTCTGAATTTGCCTTCAGAAACGGAGTTAAAACACTGTATCTGTGTTTTCCTACAAGCAAGAGTTCATTTCTGGTAAACCCAGTGAATTTTGGGCTCAAATGATTTTTCACAGATCACGACCCCAACATGATTATCACTATTAACTAAAGAGCATTTATGTAAGAGGAACAGTGGTTTGTATCAGTTTCGTGATCAGAGTTGAACTACATATGGTCTGTATGTGTAGGAAAAACAGTTCTTTATTGAAGGCATGCTCATGGTTCTTGCTGTATTGGAGATGCTGGAAAGAAGAGCTTGCATCTTGCATTAAAACAGAGTGTTTTTCAGGGATGAGAACTCTGGTCTGGATTTGCCTTCAGAAACGGAGTAATAACCCAGTATCTGTGTCTTACTACAAGCAAGAGTTCATTTCTGGTAAACCCAGTGAATTTTGGGCTCAAATGATTTTTCACAGATCACGACCCCAACATGATTCTCACTATTAACTAAAGAGCATTTATGTAAGAGGAGCAGTGGTTTTTATCAGGTTCATAAGCAGAGTTGAACTACATATGATCCGTATGATTAGGAAACTGTTCTTTTATTCTGGGCATGCTCATGGTTCTTGTTGTATTGGAGACGCTGCAAAAAAAGGCTTGCTTCTTGTGTTAATTCAAAGTATGTTTCATGGATGAGATCACTGGACTGCATTTCCCTTCAGAAACGGAGTTAAACCCCAGGATTTGTGTCTTCCTACAAGCAAAAGTTCATTTCTGGTAAACCAAGAGAATTTTGGGCTCAAATGATTTTACACAGTTCAAAAACCCAATGCGATTCTCACTATTAACTAAAGAGCTTTTATTTAAGAGGAGCTGTGGGTTGTATCAGTTTTATAAGCAGAGTCGATCTACATATGGTCTGTATGAGTAGGAAAAACAGATCTTTTTTGAAGACATGCTCATGGTTCTTGCTGTATTGGAGACGCTGGAAAGAAGAGCTTGCATCTTGCATTAAAACAGAGTGTGTTTCATGACTGAGAACTCTGATCTGAATTTCCCTTCAGAAACGGAGTTAAATGGCAGGATCTGTATCTTCCTACAAGCAAGAGTTCATTTCTGGTAAACCAAGTGAATTTTGGGCTCAAATGATTTTACACAGTTCAAAAACCCAATGCGATTCTCACTATTAACTAAAGAGTATTTACGTAAGAGGAGCTGTGGTTTGTATCAGTTTCCAGAGCAGAGTTGAACTACATATGGTCTGTATGAGTAGGGAACACAGTTCTTTTTTTCTAGGCATGCTCATGGTTCTTATTGTATTGGAGACGCTGGAAAGAAGAGGATGATTCTTGACTTAAAACAGATTGTTTTCAGGGATGAGGACTCTGGTCTCAATTTGCCTTCAGAAACGTAGTTAATCACCAAGATCTGTGTCTTACTACAAGCAAGAGTTCATTTCTGGTAAACCCAGTAAATTTTGGGCTCAAATGATTTTTCACAGTTCACGAAGCCAACGCAATTCTTACTATTAAATAAAGAGCATTTATGTTAGAGGAGCTGTGGTTTGCATCAGTTTCATAAGCAGAGTTGAACTACATATGGTCTGTATGAGTAGGAAACACAGTTCTTTTTTACTTGGCATGCTCATGGTGCTTACTATATTGGAGACTCTGGAAAGAAGTGGATGATTTTTGCCATTAAAGAGAGTGTTTTTCAGGGATGAGCACTCTGGTCTGAATTTGTCTTCAGAAACAGAGTTAAAACCCAGTATCTGTGTCTTCTTACAAGCAAGAGTTCATTTCTCGTAAACACAATGAATTTTGGGCTCAAATGATTTTTCACAGATCACGACCCCAACATGATTCTCACTATTAACTTAAGAGCATTTATGTAAGAGGAGCAGTGTTTTGTATCAGTTTCATAAGCAGAGTTGAACTACATATGGTCCGTATGATTAGGAAACTGTTCTTTTTTCTGGGCAGGCTCATGGTTCTTGTTGTATTGGAGACGCTGCAAACAAGGGCTTGCTTCTTGTTTTAATACAAAGTATGTTTCATGGATGAGAACATTGGTCTGAATTTCCCTTCAGAAACGGAGTTAAACCCCAGGATTTGTGTCTTCCTACAGGAAGCAAGAGTTCATTTCTGGTAAACCAAGTGAATTTGGGGCTCAAATGATTTTACACAGTTCAAAAACCCAATGCGATTCTCACTATTAACTAAAGAGCTTTTATTTAAGAGGAGCTGTGGGTTGTAGCAGTTTTATAAGCAGAGTCAATCTACATATGATCTGTATGAGGAGGAAAAACAGTTCTTTTTTGAAGGCATACTCATGGTTCATGCTGTATTGGAGACGCTGCAAAGAAGAGCTTGCATCTTGCATTAAAACAGAGTGTGTTTCATGAATGAGAACTCTGGTCTGAATTTGCCTTCAGAAACGGAGTTAAACCCCACATCTTTGTCTTCCTACAAGCAAGAGTTCATTTCTGGTAAACCCAGTGAATTTTGGGCTGAAATGATTTTACACAGTTCAAAAATCCAATGCGATTCTCACTATTAACTAAAGAGCTTTTATTTAAGAGGAGCTGTGGGTTGTATCAGTTTTATAAGCAGAGTCGATCTACGGATGGTCTGTATGAGTAGGAAAAACAGTTCTTTTTTGAAGGCATGCTCATGTTTCATGCTGTATTGGAGACGCTGGAAAGAAGAGCTTGCATCTTGCCTAAAATAGAGTGTTTTTCAAGGATGAGAACTCTGGTCTGAATTTGCCTTCAGAAACGGAGTTAAACGCCACGTCTGTGTAGTCCTTCAAGCAAGAGTTCATTTCTGGTAAACCCAGTGAATTTTGGGCTCAAATGATTTTTCACATTTCATGAACACAACGCGATCCTCACAATTAACTAAAGAGGATTTATGTTAGAGGAACTGTGGTTTGTATCAGTTTCATAAGCAGAGTTGAACTACATATGGTGTGTATGAGTAGGAAACACAGTTATTTTTTACTGGGCATGCTCATGGTACTTACTATATTGGAGATGCTGGAAAGAAGTGGATGATTCTTGCCTTTAAACAGAGTGTTTTTCAGGGATGAGAACTCTGGTCTGAATTTGCCTTCAGAAACGGAGTTAAAAAACTGTATCTGTGTCTTCCTACAAGCAAGAGTTCATTTCTGGTAAACCCAGTGAATTTTGGGCTCAAATGATTTTTCACAGATCACGACCCCAACATGATTCTCACTATTAACTAAAGAGCACTTATGTAAGAGGAACAGTGTTTTCTATCAGTTTCGTAATCAGAGTTGAACTACATATGGTCTGTATGTGTAGGAAAAACAGTTCTTTTTTGAAGGCATGCTCATGGTTCTTGCTTTAATGGAGATGCTGGAAAGAAGAGCTTGCATCTTGCATTAAAACAGAGTGAGTTTCATGAATGTGAACTCTGGTCTGAATTTCCCTTCAGAAACGGAGTTAAACGCTACATCTGTGTCTTCCTACAAGCAAGAGTTCATTTCTGGTAAACCCAGTGAATTTTGGGCTCAAATGATTTTACACAGTTCAAAAATCCAATGCGATTCTCACTATTAACTAAAGAGCTTTTATTTAAGAGGAGCTGTGGGTTGTATCAGTTTTATAAGCAGAGTCGATCTACGGATGGTCTGTATGAGTAGGAAAAACAGTTCTTTTTTGAAGGCATGCTCATGTTTCATGCTGTATTGGAGACGCTGGAAAGAAGAGCTTGCATCTTGCCTAAAACAGAGTGTTTTTCAAGGATGAGAACTCTGGTCTGAATTTGCCTTCAGAAACGGAGTTAAACGCCACGTCTGTGTAGTCCTTCAAGCAAGAGTTCACTTCTGGTAAACACAGTGAATTTTGGGCAGAAATGATTTTTCGCATTTCATGAACCAAACGCGATCCTCACTATTAACTAAAGAGGATTTATGTTAGAGGAGCTGTGGTTTGTATCAGTATCATAAGCAGAGTTGAACTACATATGGTCTGTATGAGTAGGAAACACAGTTCTTTTTTACTTGGCATGCTCATAGTTCTTACTATATTGGAGACGCTGGAAAGAAGTGGATGATTCTTGCCTTTAAAGAGAGTGTTTTTCAGGGATGAGAACTCTGGTCTGAATTTGCCTTCAGAAACGGAGTTAAAACTCTGTATCTGTGTCTTCCTACAAGCAAGAGTTCATTTCTGGTAAACCCAGTGAATTTTGGGCTCAAATGATTTTTCACAGATCACGACCCCAACATGATTCTCACTATTAACTAAAGAGCACTTATGTAAGAGGAACAGTGTTTTCTATCAGTTTCGTAATCAGAGTTGAACTACATATGGTCTGTATGTGTAGGAAAAACAGTTCTTTTTTGAAGGCATGCTCATGGTTCTTGCTTTATTGGAGATGCTGGAAAGAAGAGCTTGCATCTTGCATTAAAACAGAGTGTGTTTCATGAATGTGAACTCTGGTCTGAATTTGCCTTCAGAAACGGAGTTAAACGCTACATCTGTGTCTTCCTACAAGCAAGAGTTCATTTCTGGTAAACCCTGTGAATTTTGGGCTCAAAAGATTTTTCACAGATCACGACCCCAACATGATTCTCACTATTAACTAAAGAGCATTTATGTAAGACGAGCAGTGGTTTTTATCAGTTTCATAAGCAGAGTTGAACTACATATGATCCGTATGATTAGGAAACTGTGCTTTTATTCTGGGCATGCTCATGGTTCTTGTATATTGGAGACGCTGGAAAGAAGAGCATGATTCTTGCATTTAAACAGAGTGTTTTTCAGGGATGAGAACTCTGGACTGAATTTCCCTTCTGAAACGGAGTTAAACCGCAGGATTTGTGTCTTCCTACAAGCAAAAGTTCATTTCTGGTAAACCAAGTGAATTTTGGGCTCAAATGATTTTACACAGTTCAAAAACCCAATGCGATTCTCACTATTAACTAAAGAGCTTTTATTTAAGAGGAGCTGTGGGTTGTATCAGTTTTATAAGCAGAGTCGATCTACATATGGTCTGTATGAGTAGGAAAAACAGTTCTTTTTTGAAGGCATGCTCATGGTTCTTGCTGTATTGGAGACGCTGGAAAGAAGAACTTGCATCTTGCATTAAAACAGAGTGTGTTTCATGAATGATAACTCTGGTCTGCATTTCCCTTCAGAAACGGAGTTAAACGGCAGGATCTGTATCTTCCTACAAGCAAGAGTTCGTTTCTAGTAAACCGAGTGAATTTTCGGGTCCAATGATTTTACACAGTTCTATAACCCAACGTGATTTTCACTATTAACTAAAGAGAATTTATGTAAGAGTAGCTGTGGTTTGTATCAGTTTCATGAGCAGAGTTGAACTACATATGGTCTGTATGAGTAGGAAACACAGTTATTTTTTTCTAGGCATTATCATGGTTCTTATTGTATTGGAGACGCTGGAAAGAAGAGGATGATTCTTGACTTAAAACAGAGTGTTTTCAGGGATGAGGACTCTGGTCTCAATTTGCCTTCAGAAACGTAGTTAATCAACAAGATCTGTGTCTTACTACAAGCAAGAGTTCATTTCTGGTAAACCCAGTAAATTTTGGGCTCAAATGATTTTTCACAGATCACGACCCCAACATGATTCTCACTATTAACTAAAGAGCATTTATGTAAGAGGAGCAGTGGTTTGTATCAGTTTCATAGCAGAGTTGAACTACATATGGTCCGTATGATTAGGAAACAGTTCGTTTTTTCTGGGCATGCTCATGGTTCTTGCTATATTGGAGACGCTGGAAAGAAGAGCTTGCATCTTGCATTAAAACAGAGTGTGTTTCATGAATGAGAACTCTGCTCTGAATTTCCCTTCAGAAACGGAGTTAAACGGCAGGATCTGTATCTTCCTACAAGCAAGAGTTCGTTTCTAGTAAACTGAGTGATTTTTCCGGTCCAATGATTTTACACAGTTCTATAACCCAACGTGATTATCACTATTAACTGAAGAGAATTTATGTAGGAGGAGCTGTGGTTTGTATCAGTTTCATAAGCAGAGTTGAACTACATATGGTCTGTATGTGTAGGAAATACAGTTCTTTTTTGAAGGCATGCTCATGGTTCTTGCTGTATTGGAGACGCTGAAAAGAAGAGCTTGCATCTTGCATTAAAACAGAGTGTGTTTCATGAATGAGAACTCTGGTCTGAATTTGCCTTCAGAAACGGAGTTAAACCCCACATCTGTGTCTTCCTACAAGCAAGAGTTCATTTCTGGTAAACCCTGTGAATTTTGGACTGAAATGATTTTTCGCATTTCATGAACCCAACGTTATTCTCACTATTAACTAAAGAGGATTTATGTTAGAGGAGCTGTGGTTTGTAGCAGTTTCATAAGCAGAGTTGAACTACATATGGTCTGTATGAGTAGGAAACACAGTTCTTTTTTACTTGGCATGCTCATGGTTCTTACTATAATGGAGCCGCTGGAAAGAAGAGGATGATTCTTGCCTTTAAACAGGGTGTTTTTCAGGAATGAGGACTATGGTCTGAATTTGCCTTCAGAAACGGAGTTAAACCCCACATCTGTGTCTTCCTACAAGCAAGACTTCATTTCTGGTAAACCCTGTGAATTTTGGGCTGAAATGATTTTTCGCATTTCATGAACCCAACGCGATTCTCACTATTAACTAAAGAGGATTTATGTTAGAGGAGCTGTGGTTTGTATCAGTTTCATATGCAGAGTTGAACTACATATGGTCTGTATGAGTAGGAAACACAGTTCTTTTTTACTTGGCATGCTCCTGGTTCTTAGTATATTGGAGACGGTGGAAAGAAGAGGATGATTCTTGCCTTTAAACAGAGTGTTTTTCAGGGATGAGAACTCTGGTCTGAATTTGCCTTCAGAAAAGGAGTTAAAACCCAGTATCTGTGTCTTCCTACAAGCAAGAGTTCATTTCTGGTAAACCCAGTAAATTTTGGGCTCAAATGATTTTTCACAGTTCACGAAGCCAACGCAATATTTACTATTAACTAAAGATCATATGTTAGAGGAGCTCTGGTTTGTATCAGTTTCATAAACAGAGTTGAACTAAATATGGTCTGTATGAGTAGGAAACACAGTTCTTTTTTCTGGGCATGCTCATATTTCTTGTTGTATTGGAGTCGCTGCAATCAGGGGCTTGCTTCTTGTATTAATACAAAGAATGTTTCATGGATGAGAAAACTGGTCTGAATTTCCCTTCAGAAACGGAGTTAAACCCCAGGATTTGTGTCTTCCTACTAGCAAGAGTTCATTTCTGGTAAACCAAGTAAATTTTGGGCTCAAATGATTTTAAAAAGATCAAAAACCCAATGCGATTCTCACTATTAACTAAAGAGCTTTTATTTAAGAGGAGCTGTGGGTTGTATCAGTTTTATCTGCAGAGTCGATCTACATAGGTTCTGAATGAGTAGGAAAAACAGTTCTTTTTTGAAGTCATGCTCATGGTTCTTGCTGTATTGGAGATGCTGGAAAGAAGAGCTTGCATCTTGCATAAAACAGAGTGTGTTTCATGAATGAGAACTCTGGTCTGAATTTCCCTATAGAATTGAGTTAAACCCCACATCTGTGTCGTCCTACAAGCAAGAGTTCAGTTCTGGTAAACACAGTGAATTTTGGGCTGAAATGATTTTTCGCATTTCATGAACCCAACGCGATCCTCACTATTAACTAAAGAGGATTTATGTTAGAGGAGCTGTGGTTTGTATCAGTTTCATAAGCAGAGTTGAACTACATATGATCTGTATGAGTAGGAAACACAGTTCTTTTTCACTTGGCATGCTCATGGTTCTTACTATATTGGAGACGCTGGAAAGAAGTGGATGATTCTTGCCATTAAACAGAGTGTTTTTCAGGGATGAGAACTCTGGTCTGAATTTGACTTCAGAAATGGAGATAAAACCCAGTATCTGTGTCTTACTACAAGCATGAGTTCATTTCTGGTAAACCCAGTGAATTTTGGGCTCAAATGATTTTTCACAGATCACGACCCCAACATGATTCTCACTATTAACTAAAGAGCATTTATGTAAGAGGAGCAGTGGTTTGTTTCAGTTTCATATGCAGAGTTGAACTACATATGGTCTGTATGAGTAGGAAAAACATTCTTTTTTGAAGGCATGCTCATGGTTCTTGCTGTATTGGAGACGCTGGAAAGAAGAGCTTGTATCTTGCATTAAAACAGTGTGTGTTTCATGAATGAGAACTCGGGTCTGAATTTGCCTTCAGAAACAGAGTTAAACCCCACATCTGTGTCTTCCTACAAGCAAGAGTTCATTTCTGGTAAACCCTGTGAATTTTGGGCTGAAATGATTTTTCGCATTTCAAGAACCCAACGCTATTCTTACTATTAACTAAAGAGGATTTATGTTAGAGGAGCTGTGGTTTGTATCAATTTCATAAGCAGAGTTGAACTACATATGGTCTGTATGAGTAGGAAACACAGTTCTTTTTTTCTAGGCATGCTCATGGTTCTTATTGTATTGGAGACGCTGAAAAGAAGAGGATGATTCTTGACTTAAAACAGAGTGTTTTTCAGGAATGAGGACTCTGGTCTGAATTTGCCTTCAGAAACGTAGTTAATCACCAAGATCTCTGTCTTCCTACAAGCAAGAGTTCATTTCTGGTAAACCCAGTAAATTTTGGGCTGAAATGATTTTTCACAGTTCACGAAGCCAACGCAATTCTTACTATTAACTAAAGAGCATTTATGTTAGAAGAGCTGTGGTTTGTATCAGTTTCATAAGCAGAGTTGAACTACATATGGTCTGTATGAGTAGGAAACACAGTTCTTTTTTAATTGGCATGCTCATGGTTCTACTATATTGGAGACGCTGGAAAGAAGAGGATGATTCTTGCCTTTAAAAAGAGTGTTTTTCAGGGATGAGAACTCTGGTCTGAATTTGCCTTCAGAAACGGAGTTATAACCCAGTATCTGTGTCTTACTACAAGCAAGAGTTCATTTCTGGTAAACCCAGTGAATTTTGGGCTAAAATGATTTTTCACAGATCACGACCCCAACATGATTCTCACTATTAAGTAAAGAGCATTTATGTAAGAGGAGCAGTGGTTTGTATCAGTTTCATAAGCAGAGTTGAACTACATATGGTCCGTATGATTAGGAAACTGTTCTTTTTTTCTGGGCATACTCATGGTTCTTGTTGTATTGGAGACGCTGCAAAAAAAGGCTTGCTTCTTGTGTTAATACAAGGTATGTTTCATGGATGAGAACACTGGACTGAATTTCCCTTCAGAAACGGAGTTAAACCCCAGGATTTGTGTCTTTCTACAAGCAAGAGTTCATTTCTGGTAAACCAAGTGAATTTTGGGCTCAAATGATTTTACACAGTTCAAAAACCCAATGCGATTCTCACTATTAACTAAAGAGCTTTTATTTAAGAGGAGCTGTGGGTTGTATCAGTTTTATAAGCAGAGTCGATCTACATATAATCTGTATGAGTAGGAAAAACAGTTCTTTTTTGAAGGCATGCTCATGGTTCATGCTGTATTGGAGACGCTGGAAAAAAGAGCTTGCATCTTGCATTAAAACAGAGTTTGTTTCATGAATGAGAACTCTGGTCTGAATTTGCCTTCAGAAACGGAGTTAAACCCCACATCTGTGTCTTCCAACAAGCCAGAGTTCATTTCTGGTAAACCCAGTGAATTTTGGGCTGAAATGATTTTACACAGGTCAAAAATCCAATGCGATTCTCACTATTTACTAAAGAGCTTTTATTTAAGAGGATACTGTGGGTTGTATCAGTTTTATTAGCAGAGTCGATCTACATATGGTCTGTATGAGTAGGAAAAACAGTTCTTTTTTGAAGGCATGCTCATGGTTCATGCTGTATTGGAGATGCTGTAAAGAAGAGCTTGCATCTTGCCTTAAAACAGAGTGTTTTTCAGGGATGAGAACTCTGGTCTGAATTTGCCTTCAGAAACGGAGTTAAATGCCACATCTGTGTCATCCTACAAGCAAGAGTTCATTTCTGGTAAACCCAGTGAATTTTGAGCTGAAATGATTTTTCACATTTCATGAACCCAACACGATCCACACTATTAACTAAAGAGGATTTATTTTAGAGGAGCTGTGGTTTGTATCAGTTTCATAAGCATAGTTGAACTACATATGGTCTGTATGAGTAGGAAACACAGTTCTTTTTTACTTGGCATGCTCATGGTTCTACTGTATTGGAGACGCTGGAAAGAAGAGGATGATTCTTGCCTTTAAAAAGAGTGTTTTTCAGGGATGAGAACTCTGGTCTGAATTTGCCTTCAGAAACGGAGTTATAACCCAGTATCTGTGTCTTACTACAAGCAAGAGTTCATTTCTGGTAAACCCAGTGAATTTTGGGCTAAAATGATTTTTCACAGATCACGACCCCAACATGATTCTCACTATTAACTAAAGAGCATTTATTTAAGAGGAGCAGTGGTTTATATCAGTTTCATAAGCAGAGTTGAACTACATATGGTCCGTATGATTAGGAAACTGTTCTTTTATTCTGGGCATGCTCATGGTTCTTGTTGTATTGGAGACGGTGCAAAAAAGGCTTGCTTCTTGTGTTAATACAGGGTATGTTTCATGGATGAGAACACTGGACTGAATTTCCCTTCAGAAACTGAGTTAAACCCCAGGATTTGTGTCTTTCTACAAGCAAGAGTTCATTTCTGGTAAACCAAGTGAATTTTGGGCTCAAATGATTTTACACAGTTCAAAAACCCAATGCGATTCTCACTATTAATTAAAGAGCTTTTATTTAAGAGGAGCTGTGGGTTGTATCAGTTTTATAAGGAGAGTCGATCTACATATGGTCTGTATGAGAAGAAAAACAGTTCTTTTTTGAAGGCATGCTCATGGTTCTTGCTTTATTGGAGACGCTGGAAAGAAGAGCTTGCATCTTGCATTAAAACAGAGTGTGTTTCATGAATGAGAACTCTGGTCTGAATTTCCCTTCAGAAACGGAGTTAAACGGCAGGATCTGTATCTTCCTACAAGCAAGAGTTCGTTTCTAGTAAACCGAGTGAATTTTCGGGTCCAATGATTTTACACAGTTCTATAACTCAACGTGATTATCACTATTAACTAAAAAGAATTTATGTAAGAGGAGCTGTGGTTTGTATCAGTTTCATGAGCAGAGTTGAACTACATATGGCCTGTATGAGTAGGAAACACAGTTCTTTTTTTCTAGGCATGCTCATGGTTCTTATTTTATTGGAGACGCTGGAAGAAGAGGATGATTCTTGACTTAAAACAGAGTGTTTTCAGGGATGAGGACTCTGGTCTCAATTTGCCTTCAGAAACGTAGTTAATCACCAAGATCTGTGTCTTACTACAAGCAAGAGTTCATTTCTGGTAAACCCAGTAAATTTTGGGCTGAAATGATTTTTCACAGTTCACGAAGCCAACGCAATTCTTACTATTAACTAAAGAGCATTTATGTTAGAGGAGCTGTGGTTTGTATCAGTTTCATAAGCAGAGTTGAACTACATATGGTCTGTATGAGTAGGAAACACAGTTCTTTTTTACTTGACATGCTCATGGTGCTTACTATTTTGGAGACTCTGGAAAGAAGTGGATGATTCTTGCCTTTAAAGAGAGTGTTTTCCAGGGATGAGAACTCTGGTCTGAATCTGCCTTCAGAAACGGAGTTAAAACCCAGTATCTGTGTCTTCCTACAAGCAAGAGTTCATGTCTGGTAAACCCATGAATTTTGGGCTCAAATGATTTTCCACAGATCACGACCCCAACATGATTCTCACTATTAACTAAAGAGCATTTATGTAAGAGGAGCAGTGGTTTGTATCAGTTTCATAAGCAGAGTTGAACTACATATGGTCCGTATGATTAGTAAACACTTCGTTTTTTCTGGGCATGCTCATGTTTCTTGTTGTACTGGAGACGCTGCAAACAAGGGCTTGCTTCTTGTGTTAATACAAAGTATGTTTCATGGATGAGAACACTGGACTGAATTTCCCTTCAGAAGCGGAGTTAAACCCCAGGATTTGTGTCTTCCTACAGGAAGCAAGAGTTCATTTCTGGTAAACCAAGTGAATTTTGGGCTCAAATGATTTTACACAGTTCAAAAACCCAATGCGATTCTCACTATTAACTAAAGAGCTTTCATTTAAGAGGAGCTGTGGGTTGTATCAGTTTTATAAGCAGAGTTGATCTACATATGGTCTGTATGAGTAGGATAAACAGTTCTTTTTTGAAGGCATGCTCATGGTTCATGCTATATTGGAGGCGCTGGAAAGAAGAGAATGTTTCTTGCCTGTAAACAGAGTGTTTTTCAGGGATGAGAACTCTGTTCTGAATTTGCCCTCAGAAACGGAGTTATAACCCAGTATCTGTGTCTTACTACAAGCAAGAGTTCATTTCTGGTAAACCCACTGAATTTTGGGCTAAAATGATTTTTCACAGATCACGACCCCAACATGATTCTCACTATTAACTAAAGAGCATTTATGTAAGAGGAGCAGTGGTTTGTATCAGATTCATAAGCAGAGTTGAACTACATATGGTCCGTATGATTAGGAAACTGTTCTTTTTTCCTGGCCATGCTCATGGTTCTTGTTGTATTGGAGACGCTGCAAAAAAAGGCTTGCTTCTTGTGTTAATACAAGGTATGTTTCATGGATGAGAACACTGGACTGAATTTCCCTTCAGAAACGGAGTTAAACCCCAGGATTTGTGTCTTTCTACAAGCACGAGTTCATTTCTGGTAAACCAAGTGAATTTTGGGCTCAAATGATTTTACACAGTTCAAAAACCCAATGAGATTCTCACTATTAACTAAAAAGCTTTTATTTAAGAGGAGCTGTGGGCAGTATCAGTTTTATAAGCAGAGTCGATCTACATATGGTCTGTATGAGTAGGATAAACAGTTCTTTTTTGAAGGCATGCTCATGGTCCATGCTGTATTGGAGACACTGGAAAGAAGAGCTTGCATCATGCCTTAAAACAGAGTGTTTTTCAGGGATGAGAACTCTGGTCTGAATTTGCCTTCAGAAACGGAGTTAAACGCCACATCTGTGTCGTCCTACAAGCAAGAATTCATTTCTGGTAAACCCAGTGAATTTTGGGCTGAAATGTTTTTTCGCATTTCATGAACCCAACGCGATCCTCACTATTAACTAAAGAGGATTTATGTTAGAGGAGCTGTGGTTTGTATCAGTTTCATAAGCATATTTGAACTACATAAGGTCTGTATGAGTAGGAAACACAGTTCTTTTTTAATTGGCAAGCTCATGGTTCTACTATATTGGAGACGCTGGAAAGAAGAGGATGATTCTTGCCTTTAAACAGAGTGTTTTTCAGGGAAGAGAACTCTGGTCTGAATTTGCATTCAGAAACGGAGTGATAACCCAGTATCTATGTCTTACTACAAGCAAGAGTTCTTTTCTGGTAAACCCAGTGAATTTTGGGCTAAAATGATTTTTCACAGATCACGACCCCAACATGATTCTCACTATTAACTAAAGAGCATTTATGTAAGAGGAGCAGTGGTTTGTATCAGTTTCATAAGCAGAGTTGAACTACATATGGTCCGTATGATTAGGAAACTGTTCTTTTTTTCTGGGCATGCTCATGGTTCTTGTTGTATTGGAGACGCTGCAAAAAAAGGCTTGCTTCTTGTGTTAATACAAGGTATGTTTCATGGATGAGAACACTGGACTGAATTTCCCTTCAGAAACGGAGTTAAACCCCAGGATTTGTGTCTTCCTACAAGCAAGAGTTCATTTCTGGTAAACCAAGTGAATTTTGGGCTCAAATGATTTTACACAGTTCAAAAACCAAGTGCGATTCTCACTATTAACTAAAGAGCTTTTATTTAAGAGGAGCTGTGAGTTGTATCAGTTTTACAAGGAGAGTCGATCTACATATGGTCTGTATGAGTAGGAAAAACAGTTCTTTTTTGAAGGCATGCTCATGGTTCTTGCTGTATTGGAGACGCTGGAAAGAAGAGCTTGCATCTTGCATTAAAGCAGAGTGTGTTTCATGAATGAGAACTCTGGTCTGAATTTCCCTTCAGAAACGGAGTTAAACGGCAGGATCTGTATCTTCCTACAAGCAAGAGTTCGTTTCTAGTAAACCGAGTGAATTTTCGGGTCCAATGATTTTACACAGTTCTATAACCCAACGTGATTATCACTATTAACTAAAGAGAATTTATGTAAGAGGAGCTGTGGTTTGTATCAGTTTCATGAGCAGAGTTGAACTACATATGGTCTGTATGAGTAGGAAACACAGTTCTTTTTTTCTAGGCATGCTCATGGTTCTTATTGTATTGGACACGCTGGAAAGAAGAGGATGATTCTTGACTTAAAACAGAGTGTTTTCAGGGATGAGGACTCTGGTCTCAATTTGCCTTCAGAAACGTAGTTAATCACCAAGATCTGTGTCTTACTACAAGCAAGAGTTCATTTCTGGTAAACCCAGTAAATTTTGGGCTGAAATGATTTTTCACAGTTCACGAAGCCAACGCAATTCTTACTATTAACTAAAGCGCAATTATGTTAGAGGAGCTGTGGTTTGTATCAGTTTCATAAGCAGAGTTGAACTACATATGGTCCGTATGATTAGGAAACTGTTCTATTTTTCTGGGCATGCTCATGGTTCTTCTTGTATTGGAGACGCTGCAAACAAGGGCTTGCTTCTTGTGTTAATACAAAGTATGTTTCATGGATGAGAACACTGGACTGAATTTCCCTTCAGAAACGGAGTTAAACCCCAGGATTTGTGGCTTCCTACAGGAAGCAAGAGTTCATTTCTAGTTAACCAAGTGAATTTTGGGCTCAAATGATTTTACACAGTTCAAAAACCCAATGCGATTCTCACTATTATCTAAAGAGCTTTTATTTAAGAGGAGCTGTGGGTAGTATCAGTTTTATAAGGAGAGTCGATCTACATATGGTCTGTATGAGTAGGAAAAACAGTTCTTTTTTGAAGGCATGCTCATGGTTCATGCTGTATTGGAGACGCTGGAAAGAAGAGCTTGCATCTTCCATTAAAACAGAGTGTGTTCCATGAATGAGAACTCTGGTCTGAATTTGCCTTCAGAAATGGAGTTAAACCCCACATCTGTGTCTTCCTACAAGCAAGAGTTCATTTCTGGTAAACCCAGTGAATTTTGGGCTCAAATGATTTTACACAGTTCTATAACCCAACGTGATTATCACTATTAACTAAAGAGAATTTATGTAAGAGGAGCTGTGGTTTGTATCAGTTTCATGAGCAGAGTTGAACTAAATATGGTCTGTATGAGTAGGAAACACAGTTCTTTTTTTCTAGGCATGCTCATGGTTCTTATTGTATTGGAGACGCTGGAAAGAAGAGGATGATTCGTGACTTAAAACAGAGTGTTTTCAGGGATGAGGACTCTGGTCTCAATTTGCCTTCAGAAACGTAGTTAATCACCAAGATCTGTGTCTTACTACAAGCAAGAGTTCATTTCTGGTAAACCCAGTGAATTTTGGGCTGAAATGATTTTACAAGTTCAAAAATCCAATGCGATTCTCACTATTAACTAAAGAGCTTTTATTTAAGAGGAACTGTGGGTTGTGTCAGTTTTATAAGCAGAGTCGATCTACATATGGTCTGTATGAGTAGGATAAACAGTTCTTTTTGGAAGGCATGCTCATGGTTCATGCTGTATTGGAGACGCTGGAAAGAAGAGCTTGTATCTTGCCTTAAAACAGAGTGTTTTTCAGGGATGAGAACTCTGGTCTGAATTTGCCTTCAGAAACGGAGTTAAAGGCCACATCTGTGTCGTCCTACAAGCAAGAGTTCATTTCTGGTAAACCCAGTGAATTTTGGGCTGAAATGATTTTTCGCATTTCATGAACCAAACGCGATCCTCACTATTAACTAAAGAGGATTTATGTTAGAGGAGCTGTGGTTTGTATCAGTTTCATAAGCATACTTGAACTACATATGGTCTGTATGAGTAGGAAACACAGTTCTTTTTTAATTGGCATGCTCATGGTTCTACTATATTGGAGACGCTGGAAAGAAGTGGATTTTTCTTGCCTTTAAAGAGAGTGTTTTTCAGGGAAGAGAACTCTGGTCTGAATCTGCCTTCAGAATCGGAGTTAAAACCCAGTATCTGTGTCTTCCTACAATCAAGAGTTCATTTTTGGTAAACCCATGAATTTTGGGCTCAAATGATTTTTCACAGATCACGACCCCAACATGATTCTCACTATTAACTAAAGAGCATTTATGTAAGAGGAACAGTGGTTTGTATCAGTTTCATAAGCAGAGTTGAACTAAATATGGTCCGTATGATTAGGAAACATTTCGTTTTTTCTGGGCATGCTCATGGTTCTTGTTGTATTGGAGACGCTACAAGCAAGGGCTTGCTTCTTGTGTTAATACAAAGTATGTTTCATGGATGAGAACACTGGTCTGAATTTCCCTTCAGAAATGAAGATAAACCCCAGGATTTGTGTCTTCCTACAAGCAAGAGTTCATTTCTGGTAAACCCAGTGAATTTTAGACTGAAATGATTTTTCGCATTTCATGAACCCAACGCGATCCTCACTATTAACTAAAGAGGATTTATGTTAGAGGAGCTGTGGTTTGTATCAGTTTCATAAGCAGAGTTGAACTACATATGGTCTGTATGAGTAGGAAACACAGTTCTTTTTTACTTGGCATGCTCATAGTTCTTACTATATTGGAGACGCTGGAAAGAAGTGGATGATTCTTGCCTTTAAACAGAGTGTTTTTCAGGGATGAGAACTCTGGTCTGAATTTGCCTTCAGAAACAGAATTAAAACACAGTATCTGTGTCTTCCTACAAGCAAGAGTTCATTTCTGGAAAACCCAGTGAATTTTGGGCTCAAATGATTTTTCACAGATCACGACCCCAACATGATTCTCACTATTAACTAAAGAGCATTTATGTAAGAGGAGCAGTGGTTTGTATCAGTTTCATAAGCAGAGTTGATCTACATATGGTCTGTATGAGTAGGAAAAACAGTTCTTTTTTGAAGGCATGCTCATGGTTCTTGCTGTATTGGAGACGCTGCAAAGAAGAGCTTGCATCTTGCCTTAAAATATAGCGTGTTTCATGAATGAGAACTCTGCTCTGAATTTGCCTTCAGAAACGGAGTTAAACCCCACATCTGTGTCTTCCTACAAGCAAGAGTTCATTTCTGGTAAACCCTGTGAATTTTGGGCTGAAATGAGTTTTTGCATTTCATGAATCCAACGCTATTCTCACTATAACTAAAGAGGATTTATGTTAGAGGAGCTGTGGATTGTATCAGTTTCAAAAGCAGAGTTGAAATACATATGGTCTGTATGAGTAGGAAACACAGTTCTTTTATACTTGGCATGCTCATGGTTCTTACTATATTGGAGACGCTGGAAAGAAGAGGGTGATTCTTGCCTTTAAACAGAGTGTTTTTCAGGGATGAGAACTCTGGTCTGAATTTGCCTTCAGAAACGGAGTTATAACCCAGTATCTGTGTCTTACTACAACAAGAGTTCATTTCTGGTAAACCCAGTGAATTTTGGGCTCAAATGATTTTTCACAGATCACGACCCCAACATGATTCTCACTATTAACTAAAGAGCATTTATGTAAGAGGAGCAGTGGTTTGTATCAGTTTCATAAGCAGAGTCGATCTACATATGGTCTGTATGAGTAGGATAAACAGTTCTTTTTTGAAGGCATGCTCATGGTTCATGCTGTATTGGAGACGCTGGAAAGAAGAGCTTGCATCTTGCCTTAAACCAGAGTGTTTTTCAGGGATGAGAACTCTGGTCTGAATTTGCCTTCAGAAACGGAGTTAAACGCCACATCTGTGTCGTCCTACAAGCAAGAATTCATTTCTGGTAAACCCAGTGAATTTTGGGCTGAAATGATTTTTTGCATTTCATGAACCCAACGCGATCCTCACTATTAACTAAAGAGGATTTATGTTAGAGGAGCAGTGGTTTGTATCAGTTTCAATATCAGAGTTGAACTACATATGGTCCGTATGATTAGGAAACTGTTCTATTTTTCTGGGCATGCTCATGGTTCTTCTTGTATTGGAGACGCTGCAAACAAGGGCTTGCTTCTTGTGTTAATACAAAGTATGTTTTATGGATGAGAACACTGGACTGAATTTCCCTTCAGAAACGGAGTTAAACCCAAGGATTTGTGTCTTCCTACAAGCAAGAGTTCATTTCTCTCACACCATGTGAATTTTGGGCTCAAATGATTTTACACAGTTCAAAAACCCAATGCGATTCTCACTATTAACTAAAGAGCTTTTATTTAAGAGGAGCTGTGCGTTGTATCGGTTTTATAAGCAGAGTTGATCTACATATGGTCTGTATGAGTAGGATAAACAGTTCTTTTTTGAAGGCATGCTCATGGTTCATGCTGTATTGGAGACGCTGGAAAGAAGAGCTTGCATCTTGCCTTAAAACAGAGTGTTTTTCAGGGATGAGAACTCTGGTCTGAATTTGCCTTCAGAAACGGAGTTAAACGGCAAAACCTGTATCTTCCTACAAGCAAGAGTTCGTTTCTAGTAAACTGAGTGATTTTTCTGGTCAAAAGATTTTACACAGTTCTATAACGCAACGTGATTATCACTATTAACTAAAGAGTATTTATGTAAGAGGAGCTGTGGTTTGTATCAGTTTCATAAGCAGAGTTGAACTACATATGTTCTGTATGAGTAGGAAACACAGTTCTTTTTTACTTGGCATGCTCATGGTGCTTACTATATTGGAGACTCTGGAAAAAAGTGGATGATTCTTGCCTTTAAAGAGAGTGTTTTTCAGGGATGAGAACTCTGGTCTGAATTTGCCTCAGAAACGGAGTGATAACACAGTATCTATGTCTTACTACAAGCAAGAGTTCTTTTCTGGTAAACCCAGTGAATTTTGGGCTAAAATGATTTTTCACAGATCACGACCCCAACATGATTCTCACTATTAACTAAAGAGCATTTATGTAAGAGGAGCAGTGGTTTGTATCAGTTTCATAAGCAGAGTTGAACTACATATGGTCCGTATGATTAGGAAACTGTTCTTTTTTTCTGGGCATGCTCATGTTTCTTGCTGTATTGGAGACGCTGGAAAGAAGAGCTTGCATCTTGCATTAAAGCAGAGTGTGTTTCATGAATGAGAACTCTTGTCTGAATTTCCCTTCAGAAACGGAGTTAAATGGCAGGATCTGTATCTTCCTACAAGCAAGAGTTCGTTTCTAGTAAACCGAGTGAATTTTCGGGTCCAATGATTTTACACAGTTCTATAACCCAACGTGATTATCACTATTAACTAAAGAGAATTTATGTAAGAGGAGCTGTGGTTTGTATCAGTTTCATGAGCAGAGTTGAACTACATATGGTCTGTATGAGTAGGAAACACAGTTCTTTTTTTCTAGGCATGCTCATGGTTCTTATTGTATTGGACACGCTGGAAAGAAGAGGATGATTCTTGACTTAAAACAGAGTGTTTTCAGGGATGAGGACTCTGGTCTCAATTTGCCTTCAGAAACGTAGTTAATCACCAAGATCTGTGTCTTACTACAAGCAAGAGTTCATTTCTGGTAAACCCAGTAAATTTTGGGCTGAAATGATTTTTCACAGTTCACGAAGCCAACGCAATTCTTACTATTAACTAAAGCGCAATTATGTTAGAGGAGCTGTGGTTTGTATCAGTTTCATAAGCAGAGTTGAACTACATATGGTCCGTATGATTAGGAAACTGTTCTATTTTTCTGGGCATGCTCATGGTTCTTCTTGTATTGGAGACGCTGCAAACAAGGGCTTGCTTCTTGTGTTAATACAAAGTATGTTTCATGGATGAGAACACTGGACTGAATTTCCCGTCAGATACGGAGTTAAACCCCAGGATTTGTGTCTTCCTACAGGAAGCAAGAGTTCATTTCTAGTTAACCAAGTGAATTTTGGGCTCAAATGATTTTACACAGTTCAAAAACCCAATGCGATTCTCACTATTATCTAAAGAGCTTTTATTTAAGAGGAGCTGTGGGTAGTATCAGTTTTATAAGGCGAGTCGATCTACATATGGTCTGTATGAGTAGGAAAAACAGTTCTTTTTTGAAGGCATGCTCATGGTTCATGCTGTATTGGAGACGCTGGAAAGAAGAGCTTGCATCTTCCATTAAAACAGAGTGTGTTCCATGAATGAGAACTCTGGTCTGAATTTGCCTTCAGAAATGGAGTTAAACCCCACATCTGTGTCTTCCTACAAGCAAGAGTTCATTTCTGGTAAACCCAGTGAATTTTGGGCTCAAATGATTTTACACAGTTCTATAACCCAACGTGATTATCACTATTAACTAAAGAGAATTTATGTAAGAGGAGCTGTGGTTTGTATCAGTTTCATGAGCAGAGTTGAACTAAATATGGTCTGTATGAGTAGGAAACACAGTTCTTTTTTTCTAGGCATGCTCATGGTTCTTATTGTATTGGAGACGCTGGAAAGAAGAGGATGATTCGTGACTTAAAACAGAGTGTTTTCAGGGATGAGGACTCTGGTCTCAATTTGCCTTCAGAAACGTAGTTAATCACCAAGATCTGTGTCTTACTACAAGCAAGAGTTCATTTCTGGTAAACCCAGTGAATTTTGGGCTGAAATGATTTTACAAGTTCAAAAATCCAATGCGATTCTCACTATTAACTAAAGAGCTTTTATTTAAGAGGAACTGTGGGTTGTGTCAGTTTTATAAGCAGAGTCGATCTACATATTGTCTGTATGAGTAGGATAAACAGTTCTTTTTGGAAGGCATGCTCATGGTTCATGCTGTATTGGAGACGCTGGAAAGAAGAGCTTGTATCTTGCCTTAAAACAGAGTGATTTTCAGGGATGAGAACTCTGGTCTGAATTTGCCTTCAGAAACGGAGTTAAAGGCCACTTCTGTGTCGTCCTACAAGCAAGAGTTCATTTCTGGTAAACCCAGTGAATTTTGGGCTGAAATGATTTTTCGCATTTCATGAACCAAACGCGATCCTCACTATTAACTAAAGAGGATTTATGTTAGAGGAGCTGTGGTTTGTATCAGTTTCATAAGCATACTTGAACTACATATGGTCTGTATGAGTAGGAAACACAGTTCTTTTTTAATTGGCATGCTCATGGTTCTACTATATTGGAGACACTGGAAAGAAGTGGATTTTTCTTGCCTTTAAAGAGAGTGTTTTTCAGGGATGAGAACTCTGGTCTGAATCTGCCTTCAGAATCGGAGTTAAAACCCAGTATCTGTGTCTTCCTACAATCAAGAGTTCATTTTTGGTAAACCCATGAATTTTGGGCTCAAATGATTTTTCACAGATCACGACCCCAACATGATTCTCACTATTAACTAAAGAGCATTTATGTAAGAGGAGCAGTGGTTTGTATCAGTTTCATAAGCAGAGTTGAACTAAATATGGTCCGTATGATTAGGAAACAGTTCGTTTTTTCTGGGCATGCTCATGGTTCTTGTTGTATTGGAGACGCTGCAAGCAAGGGCTTGCTTCTTGTGTTAATACAAAGTATGTTTCATGGATGAGAACACTGGTCTGAATTTCCCTTCAGAAATGAAGATAAACCCCAGGATTTGTGTCTTCCTACAAGCAAGAGTTCATTTCTGGTAAACCAAGTGAATTTTGGGCTCAAATGATTTTACACAGTTCAAAAACCCAATGCGATTCTCACTATTAACTAAAGAGCTTGTATTTAAGAGGAGCTGTGGGTTGTATCAGTTTTATAAGCAGAGTCGATCTACATATGGTCTGTATGAGTAGGATAAACAGTTCTTTTTTGAAGGCATGCTCATGGTTCATGCTGTATTGGAGACGCTGGAAAGAAGAGCTTGCATCTTGCCTTAAAACAGAGTGTATTTCAGGGATGAGAACTCTGGTCTGAATTTGCCTTCAGAAACGGAGTTAAACGCCACATCTGTGTCGTCCTACAAGCAAGAATTCATTTCTGGTAAACCCAGTGAATTTTAGACTGAAATGATTTTTCGCATTTCATGAACCCAACGCGATCCTCACTATTAACTAAAGAGGATTTATGTTAGAGGAGCTGTGGTTTGTATCAGTTTCATAAGCAGAGTTGAACTACATATGGTCTGTATGAGTAGGAAACACAGTTCTTTTTTACTTGGCATGCTCATAGTTCTTACTATATTGGAGACGCTGGAAAGAAGTGGATGATTCTTGCCTTTAAACAGAGTGTTTTTCAGGGATGAGAACTCTGGTCTGAATTTGCCTTCAGAAACAGAATTAAAACACAGTATCTGTGTCTTCCTACAAGCAAGAGTTCATTTCTGGAAAACCCAGTGAATTTTGGGCTCAAATGATTTTTCACAGATCACGACCCCAACATGATTATCACTATTAACTAAAGAGCATTTATGTAAGAGGAGCAGTGGTTTGTATCAGTTTCATAAGCAGAGTCGATCTACATATGGTCTGTATGAGTAGGATAAACAGTTCTTTTTTGAAGGCATGCTCATGGTTCATGCTGTATTGGAGACGCTGGAAAGAAGAGCTTGCATCTTGCCTTAAACCAGAGTGTTTTTCAGGGATGAGAACTCTGGTCTGAATTTGCCTTCAGAAACGGAGTTAAACGCCACATCTGTGTCGTCCTACAAGCAAGAATTCATTTCTGGTAAACCCAGTGAATTTTGGGCTGAAATGATTTTTTGCATTTCATGAACCCAACGCGATCCTCACTATTAACTAAAGAGGATTTATGTTAGAGGAGCAGTGGTTTGTATCAGTTTCAAAATCAGTGTTGAACTACATATGGTCCGTATGATTAGGAAACTGTTCTATTTTTCTGGGCATGCTCATGGTTCTTCTTGTATTGGAGACGCTGCAAACAAGGGCTTGCTTCTTGTGTTAATACAAAGCATGTTTTATGGATGAGAACACTGGACTGAATTTCCCTTCAGAAACGGAGTTAAACCCAAGGATTTGTGTCTTCCTACAAGCAAGAGTTCATTTCTCTCACACCATGTGAATTTTGGGCTCAAATGATTTTACACAGTTCAAAAACCCAATGCGATTCTCACTATTAGCTAAAGAGCTTTTATTTAAGAGGAGCTGTGCGTTGTATCAGTTTTATAAGCAGAGTTGATCTACATATGGTCTGTATGAGTAGGATAAACAGTTCTTTTTTGAAGGCATGCTCATGGTTCATGCTGTATTGGAGACGCTGGAAAGAAGAGCTTGCATCTTGCCTTAAAACAGAGTGTTTTTCAGGGATGAGAACTCTGGTCTGAATTTGCCTTCAGAAACGGAGTTAAACGGCAAAACCTGTATCTTCCTACAAGCAAGAGTTCATTTCTAGTAAACTGAGTGATTTTTCCGGTCCAAAGATTTTACACAGTTCTATAACGCAACGTGATTATCACTATTAACTAAAGAGAATTTATGTAAGAGGAGCTGTGGTTTGTATCAGTTTCATAAGCAGAGTTGAACTACATATGTTCTGTATGAGTAGGAAACACAGTTCTTTTTTACTTGGCATGCTCATGGTGCTTACTATATTGGAGACTCTGGAAAGAAGTGGATGATTCTTGCCTTTAAAGAGAGTGTTTTTCAGGGATGAGAACTCTGGTCTGAATTTGCCTCAGAAACGGAGTTAAAACACAGTATCTGTGTCTTCCTACAAGCAAGAGTTCATTTCTGGTAAACCCATGAATTTTGGGCTCAAATGATTTTTCACAGATCACGACCCCAACATGATTCTCACTATTAACTAAAGAGCATTTATGTAAGAGGAGCAGTGGTTTGTATCAGTTTCATAAGCATAGTTGAACTACATATGGTCTGTATGAGTAGGAAACACAGTTCTTTTTTAATTGGCATGCTCATGGTTCTACTATATTGGAGATGCTGGAAAGAAGAGGATGATTCTTGCCTTTAAACAGAGTGTTTTTCAGGGATGAGAACTCTGGTCTGAATTTGCCTTCAGAAACGGAGTTATAACCCAGTATCTGTGTCTTACTACAAGCAAGAGTTCATTTCTGGTAAACCCAGTGAATTTTGGGCTAAAATGATTTTTCACAGATCACGACCCCGACATGATTCTCACTATTAACTAAAGAGCATTTATGTAAGAGGAGCAGTGGTTTGTATCAGTTTCATAAGCAGAGTTGAACTACATATGGTCCGTATGATTAGGAAACTGTTCTTTTTTTCTGGGCATGCTCATGGTTCTTGTTGTATTGGAGACGCTGCAAAAAAAGGCTTGCTTCTTGTGTTAATACAAGGTATGTTTCATGGATGAGAACACTGGACTGAATTTCCCTTCAGAAACGGAGTTAAACCCCAGGATTTGTGTCTTCCTACAAGCAAGAGTTCATTTCTGGTAAACCAAGTGAATTTTGGGCTCAAATGATTTTACACAGTTCAAAAACCCAATGCGATTCTCACTATTAACTAAAGAGCTTTTATTTAAGAGGAGCTGTGAGTTGTATCAGTTTTACAAGGAGAGTCGATCTACATATGGTCTGTATGAGTAGGAAAAACAGTTCTTTTTTGAAGGCATGCTCATGGTTCTTGCTGTATTGGAGACGCTGGAAAGAAGAGCTTGCATCTTGCATTAAAACAGAGTGTGTTTCATGAATGAGAACTCTGGTCTGAATTTCCCTTCAGAAACGGAGTTAAACGGCCGGATCTGTATCTTCCTACAAGCAAGAGTTCGTTTCTAGTAAACCGAGTGAATTTTCTGATCCAAAGATTTTACACAGTTCTATAACCCAACGTGATTATCACTATTAACTAAAGAGAATTTATGTAAGAGGAGCTGTGGTTTGTATCAGTTTCATGAGCAGAGTTGAACTACATATGGTCTGTATGAGTAGGAAACACAGTTCTTTATTTCTAGGCATGCTCATGGTTCTTATTGTATTGGAGACGCTGGAAAGAAGAGGATGATTCTTGACTTAAAACAGAGTGTTTTCAGGGATGAGGACTCTGGTCTCAATTTGCCTTCAGAAACGTAGTTAATCACCAAGATCTGTGTCTTCCTACAAGCAAGAGTTCATTTCTGGTAAACCATGTGAATTTTGGGCTGAAATGATTTTTCGCATTTCATGAATCCAACGCTATTCCCACTATTAACTAAAGAGGATTTATGTTAGAGGAGCTGTGGTTTGTATCAGTTTCAAAAGCAGAGTTGAACTACATATGGTCCGTATGATTAGGAAACTGTTCTATTTTTCTGGGCATGCTCATGGTTCTTCTTGTATTGGAGACGCTGCAAACAAGGGCTTGCTTCTTGTGTTAATACAAAGTATGTTTCATGGATGAGAACACTGGACTGAATTTCCCTTCAGAAACGGAGTTAAACCCCAGGATTTGTGTTTTCCTACAGGAAGCAAGAGTTCATTTCTGGTAAACCAAGTGAATTTTGGGCTCAAATGATTTTACACAGTTCAAAAACCCAATGCGATTCTCACTATTAACTAAAGAGCTTTTATTTAAGAGGAGCTGTGGGTAGTATCAGTTTTATAATCAGAGTCGATCTACATATGATCTGTATGAGTAGGAAAAACAGTTCTTTTTTGAAGGCATGCTCATGGTTCATGCTGTATGGGAGACGCTGGAAAGAAGAGCTTACATCTTGCATTAAAACAGAGTGTGTTCCATGAATGAGAACTCTGGTCTGAATTTGCCTTCAGAAATGGAGTTAAACCCCACATCTGTGTCTTCCTACAAGCAAGAGTTGATTTCTGGTAAACCCAATGAATTTTGGGCTCAAATGATTTTTCACAGATCACGACCCCAACATGATTCTCACTATTAACTAAAGAGCATTTATGTAAGAGGAGCAGAGGTTTGTATCTGTTTCATAAGCAGAGTTGAACTACATATGGTCCGTATGATTAGGAAACAGTTCGTTTTTTCTGGGCATGCTCATGGTTCTTGTTGTATTGGAGACGCTGCTAACAAGGGCATGCTTCTTGTGTTAATACAAAGTATGTTTCATGGATGAGAACACTGGACTGAATTTCCCTTCAGAAACGGCGTTAAACCCCAGGATTTGTGTCTTCCTACAGGAAGCAAGAGTTCATTTCTGGTAAACCAAGTGAATTTTGGGCTCAAATGATTTTACACAGTTCAAAAACCTAATGCGATTCTCACTATTAACTAAAGAGCGTTTATTTAAGAGGAGCTGTGGGTAGTATCAGTTTTATAAGCAGAGTCGATCTACATATGATCTGTATGAGTAGAAAAAAAACAGTTCTTTTTTGAAGGCATGCTCATGGTTCATGCTGTATTGGAGACGCTGGAAAGAAGAGCTTGCATCTTGCATTAAAACAGAGTGTGTTCCATGAATGAGAACTCTGGTCTGAATTTGCCTTCAGAAATGGAGTTAAACCCCACATCTGTGTCTTCCTACAAGCAAGAGTTCATTTCTGGTAAACCCAGTGAATTTTGGGCTGAAATGATTTTACACAGGTCAAAAATCCAATGTGATTCTCACTATTAACTAAAGAGCTTTTATTTAAGAGGAACTGTGGGTTGTATCAGTTTTATAAGCAGAGTCGATCTACATATGGTCTGTATGAGTAGGAAAAACAGTTCTTTTTTGAAGGCATGCTCATGGTTCATGCTGTATTGGAGACGCTGGAAAGAAGAGCTTGCATCTTGCCTTAAAACAGAGTGTTTTTCAGGGATGAGAACTCTGGTCTGAATTTGCCTTCAGAAACGGAGTTAAACCCCACATCTGTGTCGTCCTACAAGCAAGAATTCATTTCTGGTAAACCCAGTGAATTTTGGGCTGAAATGTTTTTTCGCATTTCATGAACCCAACGCGATCCTCACTATTAAATAAAGAGGATTTATGTTAGAGGAGCTGTGGTTTGTATCAGTTTCATAAGCAGAGTTGAACTACATATGGTCTGTATGAGTAGGAAACACAGTTCTTTTTTAATTGGCATGCTCATGGTTCTACTATATTGGAGACGCTGGAAAGAAGAGGATGATTCTTGCTTTTAAACAGAGTGTTTTTCAGGGATGGGAACTCTGGTCTGAATTTGCCTTCAGAAACGGAGTTATAACCCAGTATCTGTGTCTTACTACAAGCAAGAGTTCATTTCTGGTAAACCCAGTGAATTTTGGGCTAAAATGATTTTTCACAGATCACGACCCCAACATGATTCTCACTATTAACTAAAGAGCATTTATGTAAGAGGAGAAGTGGGTTGTATCAGTTTTATAAGCAGAGTCGATCTACATATGATATGTATGAGTAGGATAAACAGTTCTTTTTTGAAGGCATGCTCATGGTTCATGCTCTATTGGAGACGCTGGAAAGAAGAGCTTACATCTTGCATTAAAACAGAGTGTGTTGCATGAATGAGAACTCTGGTCTGAATTTGCCTTCAGAAATGGAGTTAAACCCCACATCTGTGTCTTCCTACAAGCAAGAGTCCATTTCTGGTATACCCAGTGAATTTTGGGCTGAAATGATTTTACAAGTTCAAAAATCCAATGCGATTCTCACTATTAACTAAAGAGCTTTTATTTAAGAGGAACTGTGGGTTGTGTCAGTTTTATAAGCAGAGTCGATCTACATATGGTCTGTATGAGTTGGATAAACAGTTCTTTTTGGAAGGCATGCTCATGGTTCATGCTGTATTGGAGACGCTGGAAGGAAGAGCTTGTATCTTGTCTTAAAACAGAGTGTTTTTCAGGTATGAGAACTCTGGTCTGAATTTCCCTTCAGAAACGGAGTTAAACGCCACATCTGTGTCGTCCTACAAGCAAGAGTTCATTTCTGGTCAACCCAGTGAATTTTGGGCTGAAATGATTTTTCGCATTTCATGAACCAAACGCGATCCTCACTATTAACTAAAGAGGATTTATGTTAGAGGAGCTGTGGTTTGTATCAGTTTCATAAGCATAGTTGAACTACATATGGTCTGTATGAGTAGGAAACACAGTTCTTTTTTAATTGGCATGCTCATGGTTCTACTATATTGGAGACGCTGGAAAGAAGTGGATTTTTCTTGCCTTTAAAGAGAGTGTTTTTCAGGGATGAGAACTCTGGTCTGAATCTGCCTTCAGAATCGGAGTTAAACGCCACATCTGTGTCGTCCTACAAGCAAGAATTCATTTCTGGTAAACCCAGTGAATTTTGGGCTGAAATGATTTTTCGCATTTCATGAACCCAACGCGATCCTCACTATTAACTAAAGAGGATTTATGTAAGAGGAGCTGTGGTTTGTATCAGTTTCATAAGCAGAGTTGAACTACATATGGTCTGTATGAGTAGGAAACACAGTTCTTTTTTACTTGGCATGCTCATGGTTCTTACTATATTGGAGACGCTGGAAAGAAGTGGATGATTCTTGCCCTTAAACAGAGTGTTTTTCAGGGATGAGAACTCTGGTCTGAATTTGCCTTCAGAAACAGAATTAAAACACAGTATCTGTGTCTTCCTACAAGCAAGAGTTCATTTCTGGAAAACCCAGTGAATTTTGGGCTCAAATGATTTTTCACAGATCACGACCCCGACATGATTCTCACTATTAACTAAAGAGCATTTATGTAAGAGGAGCAGTGGTTTGTATCAGTTTCATAAGCAGAGTTGAACTACATATGGTCCGTATGATTAGGAAACTGTTCTTTTTTTCTGGGCATGCTCATGGTTCTTGTTGTATTGGAGACGCTGCAAAAAAAGGCTTGCTTCTTGTGTTAATACAAGGTATGTTTCATGGATGAGAACACTGGACTGAATTTCCCTTCAGAAACGGAGTTAAACCCCAGGATTTGTGTCTTCCTACAAGCAAGAGTTCATTTCTGGTAAACCAAGTGAATTTTGGGCTCAAATGATTTTACACAGTTCAAAAACCCAATGCGATTCTCACTATTAACTAAAGAGCTTTTATTTAAGAGGAGCTGTGAGTTGTATCAGTTTTACAAGGAGAGTCGATCTACATATGGTCTGTATGAGTAGGAAAAACAGTTCTTTTTTGAAGGCATGCTCATGGTTCTTGCTGTATTGGAGACGCTGGAAAGAAGAGCTTGCATCTTGCATTAAAACAGAGTGTGTTTCATGAATGAGAACTCTGGTCTGAATTTCCCTTCAGAAACGGAGTTAAACGGCAGGATCTGTATCTTCCTACAAGCAAGAGTTCGTTTCTAGTAAACCGAGTGAATTTTCTGATCCAAAGATTTTACACAGTTCTATAACCCAACGTGATTATCACTATTAACTAAAGAGAATTTATGTAAGAGGAGCTGTGGTTTGTATCAGTTTCATGAGCAGAGTTGAACTACATATGGTCTGTATGAGTAGGAAACACAGTTCTTTATTTCTAGGCATGCTCATGGTTCTTATTGTATTGGAGACGCTGGAAAGAAGAGGATGATTCTAGACTTAAAACAGAGTGTTTTCAGGGATGAGGACTCTGGTCTCAATTTGCCTTCAGAAACGTAGTTAATCACCAAGATCTGTGTCTTCCTACAAGCAAGAGTTCATTTCTGGTAAACCATGTGAATTTTGGGCTGAAATGATTTTTCGCATTTCATGAATCCAACGCTATTCCCACTATTAACTAAAGAGGATTTATGTTAGAGGAGCTGTGGTTTGTATCAGTTTCAAAAGCAGAGTTGAACTACATATGGTCCGTATGATTAGGAAACTGTTCTATTTTTCTGGGCATGCTCATGGTTCTTCTTGTATTGGAGACGCTGCAAACAAGGGCTTGCTTCTTGTGTTAATACAAAGTATGTTTCATGGATGAGAACACTGGACTGAATTTCCCTTCAGAAACGGAGTTAAACCCCAGGATTTGTGTTTTCCTACAGGAAGCAAGAGTTCATTTCTGGTAAACCAAGTGAATTTTGGGCTCCAATGATTTTACACAGTTCAAAAACCCAATGCGATTCTCACTATTAACTAAAGAGCTTTTATTTAAGAGGAGCTGTGGGTAGTATCAGTTTTATAATCAGAGTCGATCTACATATGATCTGTATGAGTAGGAAAAACAGTTCTTTTTTGAAGGCATGCTCATGGTTCATGCTGTATGGGAGACGCTGGAAAAAAGAGCTTGCATCTTGCATTAAAACAGAGTGTGTTCCATGAATGAGAACTCTGGTCTGAATTTGCCTTCAGAAATGGAGTTAAACGCCACATCTGTGTCGTCCTACAAGCAAGAATTCATTTCTGGTAAACCCAGTGAATTTTGGGCTGAAATGATTTTTTGCATTTCATGAACCCAACGCGATCCTCACTATTAACTAAAGAGGATTTATGTTAGAGGAGCAGTGGTTTGTATCAGTTTCAAAATCAGTGTTGAACTACATATGGTCCGTATGATTAGGAAACTGTTCTATTTTTCTGGGCATGCTCATGGTTCTTCTTGTATTGGAGACGCTGCAAACAAGGGCTTGCTTCTTGTGTTAATACAAAGCATGTTTTATGGATGAGAACACTGGACTGAATTTCCCTTCAGAAACGGAGTTAAACCCAAGGATTTGTGTCTTCCTACAAGCAAGAGTTCATTTCTCTCACACCATGTGAATTTTGGGCTCAAATGATTTTACACAGTTCAAAAACCCAATGCGATTCTCACTATTAGCTAAAGAGCTTTTATTTAAGAGGAGCTGTGCGTTGTATCAGTTTTATAAGCAGAGTTGATCTACATATGGTCTGTATGAGTAGGATAAACAGTTCTTTTTTGAAGGCATGCTCATGGTTCATGCTGTATTGGAGACGCTGGAAAGAAGAGCTTGCATCTTGCCTTAAAACAGAGTGTTTTTCAGGGATGAGAACTCTGGTCTGAATTTGCCTTCAGAAACGGAGTTAAACGGCAAAACCTGTATCTTCCTACAAGCAAGAGTTCGTTTCTAGTAAACTGAGTGATTTTTCCGGTCCAAAGATTTTACACAGTTCTATAACGCAACGTGATTATCACTATTAACTAAAGAGAATTTATGTAAGAGGAGCTGTGGTTTGTATCAGTTTCATAAGCAGAGTTGAACTACATATGTTCTGTATGAGTAGGAAACACAGTTCTTTTTTACTTGGCATGCTCATGGTGCTTACTATATTGGAGACTCTGGAAAGAAGTGGATGATTCTTGCCTTTAAAGAGAGTGTTTTTCAGGGATGAGAACTCTGGTCTGAATTTGCCTCAGAAACGGAGTTAAAACACAGTATCTGTGTCTTCCTACAAGCAAGAGTTCATTTCTGGTAAACCCATGAATTTTGGGCTCAAATGATTTTTCACAGATCACGACCCCAACATGATTCTCACTATTAACTAAAGAGCATTTATGTAAGAGGAGCAGTGGTTTGTATCAGTTTCATAAGCATAGTTGAACTACATATGGTCTGTATGAGTAGGAAACACAGTTCTTTTTTAATTGGCATGCTCATGGTTCTACTATATTGGAGATGCTGGAAAGAAGAGGATGATTCTTGCCTTTAAACAGAGTGTTTTTCAGGGATGAGAACTCTGGTCTGAATTTGCCTTCAGAAACGGAGTTATAACCCAGTATCTGTGTCTTACTACAAGCAAGAGTTCATTTCTGGTAAACCCAGTGAATTTTGGGCTAAAATGATTTTTCACAGATCACGACCCCGACATGATTCTCACTATTAACTAAAGAGCATTTATGTAAGAGGAGCAGTGGTTTGTATCAGTTTCATAAGCAGAGTTGAACTACATATGGTCCGTATGATTAGGAAACTGTTCTTTTTTTCTGGGCATGCTCATGGTTCTTGTTGTATTGGAGACGCTGCAAAAAAAGGCTTGCTTCTTGTGTTAATACAAGGTATGTTTCATGGATGAGAACACTGGACTGAATTTCCCTTCAGAAACGGAGTTAAACCCCAGGATTTGTGTCTTCCTACAAGCAAGAGTTCATTTCTGGTAAACCAAGTGAATTTTGGGCTCAAATGATTTTACACAGTTCAAAAACCCAATGCGATTCTCACTATTAACTAAAGAGCTTTTATTTAAGAGGAGCTGTGAGTTGTATCAGTTTTACAAGGAGAGTCGATCTACATATGGTCTGTATGAGTAGGAAAAACAGTTCTTTTTTGAAGGCATGCTCATGGTTCTTGCTGTATTGGAGACGCTGGAAAGAAGAGCTTGCATCTTGCATTAAAACAGAGTGTGTTTCATGAATGAGAACTCTGGTCTGAATTTCCCTTCAGAAACGGAGTTAAACGGCCGGATCTGTATCTTCCTACAAGCAAGAGTTCGTTTCTAGTAAACCGAGTGAATTTTCTGATCCAAAGATTTTACACAGTTCTATAACCCAACGTGATTATCACTATTAACTAAAGAGAATTTATGTAAGAGGAGCTGTGGTTTGTATCAGTTTCATGAGCAGAGTTGAACTACATATGGTCTGTATGAGTAGGAAACACAGTTCTTTATTTCTAGGCATGCTCATGGTTCTTATTGTATTGGAGACGCTGGAAAGAAGAGGATGATTCTTGACTTAAAACAGAGTGTTTTCAGGGATGAGGACTCTGGTCTCAATTTGCCTTCAGAAACGTAGTTAATCACCAAGATCTGTGTCTTCCTACAAGCAAGAGTTCATTTCTGGTAAACCATGTGAATTTTGGGCTGAAATGATTTTTCGCATTTCATGAATCCAACGCTATTCCCACTATTAACTAAAGAGGATTTATGTTAGAGGAGCTGTGGTTTGTATCAGTTTCAAAAGCAGAGTTGAACTACATATGGTCCGTATGATTAGGAAACTGTTCTATTTTTCTGGGCATGCTCATGGTTCTTCTTGTATTGGAGACGCTGCAAACAAGGGCTTGCTTCTTGTGTTAATACAAAGTATGTTTCATGGATGAGAACACTGGACTGAATTTCCCTTCAGAAACGGAGTTAAACCCCAGGATTTGTGTTTTCCTACAGGAAGCAAGAGTTCATTTCTGGTAAACCAAGTGAATTTTGGGCTCAAATGATTTTACACAGTTCAAAAACCCAATGCGATTCTCACTATTAACTAAAGAGCTTTTATTTAAGAGGAGCTGTGGGTAGTATCAGTTTTATAATCAGAGTCGATCTACATATGATCTGTATGAGTAGGAAAAACAGTTCTTTTTTGAAGGCATGCTCATGGTTCATGCTGTATGGGAGACGCTGGAAAGAAGAGCTTACATCTTGCATTAAAACAGAGTGTGTTCCATGAATGAGAACTCTGGTCTGAATTTGCCTTCAGAAATGGAGTTAAACCCCACATCTGTGTCTTCCTACAAGCAAGAGTTGATTTCTGGTAAACCCAATGAATTTTGGGCTCAAATGATTTTTCACAGATCACGACCCCAACATGATTCTCACTATTAACTAAAGAGCATTTATGTAAGAGGAGCAGAGGTTTGTATCTGTTTCATAAGCAGAGTTGAACTACATATGGTCCGTATGATTAGGAAACAGTTCGTTTTTTCTGGGCATGCTCATGGTTCTTGTTGTATTGGAGACGCTGCTAACAAGGGCATGCTTCTTGTGTTAATACAAAGTATGTTTCATGGATGAGAACACTGGACTGAATTTCCCTTCAGAAACGGCGTTAAACCCCAGGATTTGTGTCTTCCTACAGGAAGCAAGAGTTCATTTCTGGTAAACCAAGTGAATTTTGGGCTCAAATGATTTTACACAGTTCAAAAACCTAATGCGATTCTCACTATTAACTAAAGAGCGTTTATTTAAGAGGAGCTGTGGGTAGTATCAGTTTTATAAGCAGAGTCGATCTACATATGATCTGTATGAGTAGAAAAAAAACAGTTCTTTTTTGAAGGCATGCTCATGGTTCATGCTGTATTGGAGACGCTGGAAAGAAGAGCTTGCATCTTGCATTAAAACAGAGTGTGTTCCATGAATGAGAACTCTGGTCTGAATTTGCCTTCAGAAATGGAGTTAAACCCCACATCTGTGTCTTCCTACAAGCAAGAGTTCATTTCTGGTAAACCCAGTGAATTTTGGGCTGAAATGATTTTACACAGGTCAAAAATCCAATGTGATTCTCACTATTAACTAAAGAGCTTTTATTTAAGAGGAACTGTGGGTTGTATCAGTTTTATAAGCAGAGTCGATCTACATATGGTCTGTATGAGTAGGAAAAACAGTTCTTTTTTGAAGGCATGCTCATGGTTCATGCTGTATTGGAGACGCTGGAAAGAAGAGCTTGCATCTTGCCTTAAAACAGAGTGTTTTTCAGGGATGAGAACTCTGGTCTGAATTTGCCTTCAGAAACGGAGTTAAACCCCACATCTGTGTCGTCCTACAAGCAAGAATTCATTTCTGGTAAACCCAGTGAATTTTGGGCTGAAATGTTTTTTCGCATTTCATGAACCCAACGCGATCCTCACTATTAAATAAAGAGGATTTATGTTAGAGGAGCTGTGGTTTGTATCAGTTTCATAAGCAGAGTTGAACTACATATGGTCTGTATGAGTAGGAAACACAGTTCTTTTTTAATTGGCATGCTCATGGTTCTACTATATTGGAGACGCTGGAAAGAAGAGGATGATTCTTGCTTTTAAACAGAGTGTTTTTCAGGGATGGGAACTCTGGTCTGAATTTGCCTTCAGAAACGGAGTTATAACCCAGTATCTGTGTCTTACTACAAGCAAGAGTTCATTTCTGGTAAACCCAGTGAATTTTGGGCTAAAATGATTTTTCACAGATCACGACCCCAACATGATTCTCACTATTAACTAAAGAGCATTTATGTAAGAGGAGAAGTGGGTTGTATCAGTTTTATAAGCAGAGTCGATCTACATATGATATGTATGAGTAGGATAAACAGTTCTTTTTTGAAGGCATGCTCATGGTTCATGCTCTATTGGAGACGCTGGAAAGAAGAGCTTACATCTTGCATTAAAACAGAGTGTGTTGCATGAATGAGAACTCTGGTCTGAATTTGCCTTCAGAAATGGAGTTAAACCCCACATCTGTGTCTTCCTACAAGCAAGAGTCCATTTCTGGTATACCCAGTGAATTTTGGGCTGAAATGATTTTACAAGTTCAAAAATCCAATGCGATTCTCACTATTAACTAAAGAGCTTTTATTTAAGAGGAACTGTGGGTTGTGTCAGTTTTATAAGCAGAGTCGATCTACATATGGTCTGTATGAGTTGGATAAACAGTTCTTTTTGGAAGGCATGCTCATGGTTCATGCTGTATTGGAGACGCTGGAAGGAAGAGCTTGTATCTTGTCTTAAAACAGAGTGTTTTTCAGGTATGAGAACTCTGGTCTGAATTTCCCTTCAGAAACGGAGTTAAACGCCACATCTGTGTCGTCCTACAAGCAAGAGTTCATTTCTGGTCAACCCAGTGAATTTTGGGCTGAAATGATTTTTCGCATTTCATGAACCAAACGCGATCCTCACTATTAACTAAAGAGGATTTATGTTAGAGGAGCTGTGGTTTGTATCAGTTTCATAAGCATAGTTGAACTACATATGGTCTGTATGAGTAGGAAACACAGTTCTTTTTTAATTGGCATGCTCATGGTTCTACTATATTGGAGACGCTGGAAAGAAGTGGATTTTTCTTGCCTTTAAAGAGAGTGTTTTTCAGGGATGAGAACTCTGGTCTGAATCTGCCTTCAGAATCGGAGTTAAACGCCACATCTGTGTCGTCCTACAAGCAAGAATTCATTTCTGGTAAACCCAGTGAATTTTGGGCTGAAATGATTTTTCGCATTTCATGAACCCAACGCGATCCTCACTATTAACTAAAGAGGATTTATGTAAGAGGAGCTGTGGTTTGTATCAGTTTCATAAGCAGAGTTGAACTACATATGGTCTGTATGAGTAGGAAACACAGTTCTTTTTTACTTGGCATGCTCATGGTTCTTACTATATTGGAGACGCTGGAAAGAAGTGGATGATTCTTGCCCTTAAACAGAGTGTTTTTCAGGGATGAGAACTCTGGTCTGAATTTGCCTTCAGAAACAGAATTAAAACACAGTATCTGTGTCTTCCTACAAGCAAGAGTTCATTTCTGGAAAACCCAGTGAATTTTGGGCTCAAATGATTTTTCACAGATCACGACCCCGACATGATTCTCACTATTAACTAAAGAGCATTTATGTAAGAGGAGCAGTGGTTTGTATCAGTTTCATAAGCAGAGTTGAACTACATATGGTCCGTATGATTAGGAAACTGTTCTTTTTTTCTGGGCATGCTCATGGTTCTTGTTGTATTGGAGACGCTGCAAAAAAAGGCTTGCTTCTTGTGTTAATACAAGGTATGTTTCATGGATGAGAACACTGGACTGAATTTCCCTTCAGAAACGGAGTTAAACCCCAGGATTTGTGTCTTCCTACAAGCAAGAGTTCATTTCTGGTAAACCAAGTGAATTTTGGGCTCAAATGATTTTACACAGTTCAAAAACCCAATGCGATTCTCACTATTAACTAAAGAGCTTTTATTTAAGAGGAGCTGTGAGTTGTATCAGTTTTACAAGGAGAGTCGATCTACATATGGTCTGTATGAGTAGGAAAAACAGTTCTTTTTTGAAGGCATGCTCATGGTTCTTGCTGTATTGGAGACGCTGGAAAGAAGAGCTTGCATCTTGCATTAAAACAGAGTGTGTTTCATGAATGAGAACTCTGGTCTGAATTTCCCTTCAGAAACGGAGTTAAACGGCAGGATCTGTATCTTCCTACAAGCAAGAGTTCGTTTCTAGTAAACCGAGTGAATTTTCTGATCCAAAGATTTTACACAGTTCTATAACCCAACGTGATTATCACTATTAACTAAAGAGAATTTATGTAAGAGGAGCTGTGGTTTGTATCAGTTTCATGAGCAGAGTTGAACTACATATGGTCTGTATGAGTAGGAAACACAGTTCTTTATTTCTAGGCATGCTCATGGTTCTTATTGTATTGGAGACGCTGGAAAGAAGAGGATGATTCTAGACTTAAAACAGAGTGTTTTCAGGGATGAGGACTCTGGTCTCAATTTGCCTTCAGAAACGTAGTTAATCACCAAGATCTGTGTCTTCCTACAAGCAAGAGTTCATTTCTGGTAAACCATGTGAATTTTGGGCTGAAATGATTTTTCGCATTTCATGAATCCAACGCTATTCCCACTATTAACTAAAGAGGATTTATGTTAGAGGAGCTGTGGTTTGTATCAGTTTCAAAAGCAGAGTTGAACTACATATGGTCCGTATGATTAGGAAACTGTTCTATTTTTCTGGGCATGCTCATGGTTCTTCTTGTATTGGAGACGCTGCAAACAAGGGCTTGCTTCTTGTGTTAATACAAAGTATGTTTCATGGATGAGAACACTGGACTGAATTTCCCTTCAGAAACGGAGTTAAACCCCAGGATTTGTGTTTTCCTACAGGAAGCAAGAGTTCATTTCTGGTAAACCAAGTGAATTTTGGGCTCCAATGATTTTACACAGTTCAAAAACCCAATGCGATTCTCACTATTAACTAAAGAGCTTTTATTTAAGAGGAGCTGTGGGTAGTATCAGTTTTATAATCAGAGTCGATCTACATATGATCTGTATGAGTAGGAAAAACAGTTCTTTTTTGAAGGCATGCTCATGGTTCATGCTGTATGGGAGACGCTGGAAAAAAGAGCTTGCATCTTGCATTAAAACAGAGTGTGTTCCATGAATGAGAACTCTGGTCTGAATTTGCCTTCAGAAATGGAGTTAAACCCCACATCTGTGTCTTCCTACAAGCAAGAGTTCATTTCTGGTAAACCCAGTGAATTTTGGGCTGAAATGATTTTACACAGGTCAAAAATCCTATGCGATTCTCACTATTAACTAAAGAGCTTTTATTTAAGAGGAACTGTGGGTTGTATCAGTTTTATAAGCAGAGTCAATCTACATATGGTCTGTATGAGTAGGAAAAACAGTTCTTTTTTGAAGGCATGCTCATGGTTCATGCTGTATTGGAGACGCTGGAAAGAAGAGCTTGCATCTTGCTTTAAAACAGAGTGTTTTTCAGGGATGAGAACTCTGGTCTGAATTTGCCTTCAGAAACGGAGTTAAACCCCACATCTGTGTCGTCCTTCAAGCAAGAATTCATTTCTGGTAAACCCAGTGTATTTTGGGCTGAAATGTTTTTTCGCATTTCATGAACCCAACGCGATCCTCACTATTAACTAAAGAGGATTTATGTTAGAGGAGCTGTGGTTTGTATCAGTTTCATAAGCATAGTTGAATTACATAAGGTCTGTATGAGTAGGAAACCCAGTTCTTTTTTAATTGGCATGCTCATGGTTCTACTATATTGGAGACGCTGGAAAGAAGAGGATGATTCTTGCCTTTAAACAGAGTGTTTTTCAGGGATGAGAACTCTGGTCTGAATTTGCCTTCAGAAACGGAGTTATAACCCAGTATCTGTGTCTTACTACAAGCAAGAGTTCATTTCTGGTAAACCCAGTGAATTTTGGGCTAAAATGATTTTTCACAGATCACGACCCCAACATGATTCTCACTATTAACTAAAGAGCATTTATGTAAGAGGAGCAGTGGTTTGTATCAGTTTCATAAGCAGAGTTGAACTACATATGGTCCGTATGATTAGGAAACTGTTCTTTTTTTCTGGGCATGCTCATGGTTCTTGTTGTATTGGAGACGCTGCAAAAAAAGGCTTGCTTCTTGTGTTAATACAAGGTATGTTTCATGGATGAGAACACTGGACTGAATTTCCCTTCAGAAACGGAGTTAAACCCCAGGATTTGTGTCTTCCTACAAGCAAGAGTTCATTTCTGGTAAACCAAGTGAATTTTGGGCTCAAATGATTTTACACAGTTCAAAAACCCAATGCGATTCTCACTATTAACTAAAGAGCTTTTATTTAAGAGGAGCTGTGAGTTGTATCAGTTTTACAAGGAGAGTCGATCTACATATGGTCTGTATGAGTAGGAAAAACAGTTCTTTTTTGAAGGCATGCTCATGGTTCTTGCTGTATTGGAGACGCTGGAAAGAAGAGCTTGCATCTTGCATTAAAACAGAGTGTGTTTCATGAATGAGAACTCTGGTCTGAATTTCCCTTCAAAACGGAGTTAAACGGCAGGATCTGTATCTTCCAACAAGCAAGAGTTCGTTTCTAGTAAACCGAGTGAATTTTCGGGTCCAATGATTTTATACAGTTCTATAACCCAACGTGATTATCACTATTAACTAAAGAGAATTTATGTAAGAGGAGCTGTGGTTTGTATCAGTTTCATGAGCAGAGTTGAACTACATATGGTCTGTATGAGTAGGAAACACAGTTCTTTATTTCTAGGCATGCTCATGGTTCTTATTGTATTGGAGACGCTGGAAAGAAGAGGATGATTCTTGACTTAAAACAGAGTGTTTTCAGGGATGAGGACTCTGGTCTCAATTTGCCTTCAGAAACGTAGTTAATCACCAAGATCTGTGTCTTCCTACAAGAAAGAGTTCATTTCTGGTAAACCCTGTGAATTTTGGGCTGAAATGATTTTTCGCATTTCATGAATCCAACGCTATTCTCACTATTAACTAAAGAGGATTTATGTTAGAGGAGCTGTGGTTTGTATCAGTTTCAAAAGCAGAGTTGAACTACATATGGTCCGTATGATTAGGAAACTGTTCTATTTTTCTGGGCATGCTCATGGTTCTTCTTGTATTGGAGACGCTGCAAACAAGGGCTTGCTTCTTTTGTTAATACAAAGTATGTTTCATGGATGAGATCACTGGACTGAATTTCCCTTCAGAAACGGAGTTAAACCCCAGGATTAGTGTCTTCTTACAAGCAAGAGTTCATTTCTGGTAAACCAAGTGAATTTTGGGCTCAAATGATTTTACACAGTTCAAAAACCCAATGCGATTCTCACTATTAACTAAAGAGCTTTTATTTAAGAGGAGCTGTGGGTAGTATCAGTTTTATAAGCAGAGTCGATCTACATATGATCTGTATGAGTAGGAAAAACAGTTCTTTTTTGAAGGCATGCTCATGGTTCATGCTGTATTGGAGACGCTGGAAAAAAGAGCTTGCATCTTGCATTAAAACAGAGTGTGTTCCATGAATGAGAACTCTGGTCTGAATTTGCCTTCAGAAATGGAGTTAAACCCCACATCTGTGTCTTCCTACAAGCAAGAGTTCATTTCTGGTAAACCCAGTGAATTTTGGGCTGAAATGATTTTACACAGGTCAAAAATCCAATGCGATTCTCACTATTAACTAAAGAGCTTTTATTTAAGAGGAACTGTGGGTTGTATCAGTTTTATAAGCAGAGTCGATCTACATATGGTCTGTATGAGTAGGAAAAAAAGTTCTTTTTTGAAGGCATGCTCATGGTTCATGCTGTATTGGAGACGCTGGAAAGAAGAGCTTGCATCTTGCATTAAAACAGAGTGTGTTTCATGAATGAGAACTCTGGTCTGAATTTGCCTTCAGAAACGGAGTTAAACCCCACATCTGTATCTTCCTACAAGCAAGAGTTCATTTCTGGTTAACCCTGTGAATTTGGGGCTGAAATGATTTTTCACATTTCATGAATCCAACGCTATTCTCACTATTAACTAAAGAGGATTTATATTAGAGGAGCTGTGGTTTGTATCAGTTTCATAAGCAGAGTTGAACTACATAGGGTCTGTATGAGTAGGAAACACAGTTCTTTTTTACATGGCATGCCCATGGTTCTTACTATATTGGAGATGCTAGAAAGAAGAGGATGATTCTTGCCTTTAAAGAGAGTGTTTTTCAGGGATGAGAAGTCTGGTCTGAATTTGCCTTCAGAAACGGAGTTAAAACCCAGTATCTGTGTCTTCCTACAAGCAAGAGTTGATTTCTGGTAAACCCAATGAATTTTGGGCTCAAATGATTTTTCACAGATCACGACCCCAACATGATTCTCACTATTAACTAAAGAGCATTTATGTAAGAGGAGCAGAGGTTTGTATCTGTTTCATAAGCAGAGTTGAACTACATATGGTCCGTATGATTAGGAAACAGTTCGTTTTTTCTGGGCATGCTCATGGTTCTTGTTGTATTGGAGACGCTGCTAACAAGGGCATGCTTCTTGTGTTAATACAAAGTATGTTTCATGGATGAGAACACTGGACTGAATTTCCCTTCAGAAACGGAGTTAAACCCCAGGATTTGTGTCTTCCTACAGGAAGCAAGAGTTCATTTCTGGTAAACCAAGTGAATTTTGGGCTCAAATGATTTTACACAGTTCAAAAACCCAATGCGATTCTCACTATTAACTAAAGAGCGTTTATTTAAGAGGAGCTGTGGGTAGTATCAGTTTTATAAGCAGAGTCGATCTGTATGAGTAGAAAAAAAACAGTTCTTTTTTGAAGGCATGCTCATGGTTCATGCTGTATTGGAGACGCTGGAAAGAAGAGCTTGCATCTTGCATTAAAACAGAGTGTGTTCCATGAATGAGAACTCTGGTCTGAATTTGCCTTCAGAAATGGAGTTAAACCCCACATCTGTGTCTTCCTACAAGCAAGAGTTCATTTCTGGTAAACCCAGTGAATTTTGGGCTGAAATGATTTTACACAGGTCAAAAATCCAATGTGATTCTCACTATTAACTAAAGAGCTTTTATTTAAGAGGAACTGTGGGTTGTATCAGTTTTATAAGCAGAGTCGATCTACATATGGTCTGTATGAGTAGGAAAAAAAGTTCTTTTTTGAAGGCATGCTCATGGTTCATGCTGTATTGGAGACGCTGGAAAGAAGAGCTTGCATCTTGCCTTAAAACAGAGTGTTTTTCAGGGATGAGAACTCTGGTCTGAATTTGCCTTCAGAAACGGAGTTAAACCCCACATCTGTGTCGTCCTACAAGCAAGAATTCATTTCTGGTAAACCCAGTGAATTTTGGGCTGAAATGTTTTTTCGCATTTCATGAACCCAACGCGATCCTCACTATTAAATAAAGAGGATTTATGTTAGAGGAGCTGTGGTTTGTATCAGTTTCATAAGCAGAGTTGAACTACATATGGTCTGTATGAGTAGGAAACACAGTTCTTTTTTAATTGGCATGCTCATGGTTCTACTATATTGGAGACGCTGGAAAGAAGAGGATGATTCTTGCTTTTAAACAGAGTGTTTTTCAGGGATGGGAACTCTGGTCTGAATTTGCCTTCAGAAACGGAGTTATAACCCAGTATCTGTGTCTTACTACAAGCAAGAGTTCATTTCTGGTAAACCCAGTGAATTTTGGGCTAAAATGATTTTTCACAGATCACGACCCCAACATGATTCTCACTATTAAATAAAGAGCATTTATGTAAGAGGAGAAGTGGGTTGTATCAGTTTTATAAGCAGAGTCGATCTACATATGATATGTATGAGTAGGATAAACAGTTCTTTTTTGAAGGCATGCTCATGGTTCATGCTCTATTGGAGACGCTGGAAAGAAGAGCTTACATCTTGCATTAAAACAGAGTGTGTTCCATGAATGAGAACTCTGGTCTGAATTTGCCTTCAGAAATGGAGTTAAACCCCACATCTGTGTCTTCCTACAAGCAAGAGTCCATTTCTGGTATACCCAGTGAATTTTGGGCTGAAATGATTTTACAAGTTCAAAAATCCAATGCGATTCTCACTATTAACTAAAGAGCTTTTATTTAAGAGGAACTGTGGGTTGTGTCAGTTTTATAAGCAGAGTCGATCTACATATGGTCTGTATGAGTTGGATAAACAGTTCTTTTTGGAAGGCATGCTCATGGTTCATGCTGTATTGGAGACGCTGGAAGGAAGAGCTTGTATCTTGTCTTAAAACAGAGTGTTTTTCAGGTATGAGAACTCTGGTCTGAATTTCCCTTCAGAAACGGAGTTAAACGCCACATCTGTGTCGTCCTACAAGCAAGAGTTCATTTCTGGTCAACCCAGTGAATTTTGGGCTGAAATGATTTTTCGCATTTCATGAACCAAACGCGATCCTCACTATTAACTAAAGAGGATTTATGTTAGAGGAGCTGTGGTTTGTATCAGTTTCATCAGCATAGTTGAACTACATATGGTCTGTATGAGTAGGAAACACAGTTCTTTTTTAATTGGCATGCTCATGGTTCTACTATATTGGAGACGCTGGAAAGAAGTGGATTTTTCTTGCCTTTAAAGAGAGTGTTTTTCAGGGATGAGAACTCTGGTCTGAATCTGCCTTCAGAATCGGAGTTAAACGCCACATCTGTGTCGTCCTACAAGCAAGAATTCATTTCTGGTAAACCCAGTGAATTTTGGGCTGAAATGATTTTTCGCATTTCATGAACCCAACGCGATCCTCACTATTAACTAAAGAGGATTTATGTAAGAGGAGCTGTGGTTTGTATCAGTTTCATAAGCAGAGTTGAACTACATATGGTCTGTATGAGTAGGAAACACAGTTCTTTTTTACTTGGCATGCTCATGGTTCTTACTATATTGGAGACGCTGGAAAGAAGTGGATGATTCTTGCCCTTAAACAGAGTGTTTTTCAGGGATGAGAACTCTGGTCTGAATTTGCCTTCAGAAACAGAATTAAAACACAGTATCTGTGTCTTCCTACAAGCAAGAGTTCATTTCTGGAAAACCCAGTGAATTTTGGGCTCAAATGATTTTTCACAGATCACGACCCCAACATGATTCTCACTATTAACTAAAGAGCATTTATGTAAGAGGAGCAGTGGTTTGTATCAGTTTCATTAGCAGAGTTGATCTACATATGGTCTGTATGAGTAGGAAAAACAGTTCTTTTTTGAAGGCATGCTCATGGTTCTTGCTGTATTGGAGACGCTGCAAAGAAGAGCTTGCATCTTGCCTTAAAATATAGTGTGTTTCATGAATGAGAACTCTGCTCTGAATTTGCCTTCAGAAACGGAGTTAAACCCCACATCTGTGTCTTCCTACAAGCAAGAGTTCATTTCTGGTAAACCCTGTGAATTTTGGGCTGAAATGAGTTTTTGCATTTCATGAATCCAACGCGATCCTCACTATTAACTAAAGAGGATTTATGTTAGAGGAGCAGTGGTTTGTATCAGTTTCAAAATCAGAGTTGAACTACATATGGTCCGTATGATTAGGAAACTGTTCTATTTTTCTGGGCATGCTCATGGTTCTTCTTGTATTGGAGACGCTGCAAACAAGGGCTTGCTTCTTGTGTTAATACAAAGTATGTTTTATGGATGAGAACACTGGACTGAATTTCCCTTCAGAAACGGAGTTAAACCCAAGGATTTGTGTCTTCCTACAAGCAAGAGTTCATTTCTCTCACACCATGTGAATTTTGGGCTCAAATGATTTTACACAGTTCAAAAACCCAATGCGATTCTCACTATTAACTAAAGAGCTTTTATTTAAGAGGAGCTGTGCGTTGTATCAGTTTTATAAGCAGAGTTGATCTACATATGGTCTGTATGAGTAGGATAAACAGTTCTTTTTTGAAGGCATGCTCATGGTTCATGCTGTATTGGAGACGCTGGAAAGAAGAGCTTGCATCTTGCCTTAAAACAGAGTGTTTTTCAGGGATGAGAACTCTGGTCTGAATTTGCCTTCAGAAACGGAGTTAAACGGCAAAACCTGTATCTTCCTACAAGCAAGAGTTCGTTTCTAGTAAACTGAGTGATTTTTCCGGTCCAATGATTTTACACAGTTCTATAACCCAACGTGATTATCACTATTAACTAAAGAGAATTTATGTAAGAGGAGCTGTGGTTTGTATCAGTTTCATAAGCAGAGTTGAACTACATATGTTCTGTATGAGTAGGAAACACGGTTCTTTTTACTTGGCATGCTCATGGTGCTTACTATATTGGAGACTCTGGAAAGAAGTGGATGATTCTTGCCTTTAAAGAGAGTGTTTTTCAGGGATGAGAACTCTGGTCTTACTTTGCCTTCAGAAACGGAGTTAAAACCCAGTATCTGTGTCTTCCTACAAGCAAGAGTTGATTTCTGGTAAACCCAATGAATTTTGGGCTCAAATGATTTTTCACAGATCACGACCCCAACATGATTCTCACTATTAACTAAAGAGCATTTATGTAAGAGGAGCAGTGGTTTGTATCTGTTTCATGAGCAGAGTTGAACTACATATGGTCCGTATGATTAGGAAACAGTTCGTTTTTTCTGGGCATGCTCATGGTTCTTGTTGTATTGGAGACCCTGCTAACAAGGGCATGCTTCTTGTGTTAATACAAAGTATGTTTCATGGATGAGAACACTGGACTGAATTTCCCTTCAGAAACGGAGTTAAACCCCAGGATTTGTGTCTTCCTACAGGAAGCAAGAGTTCATTTCTGGTAAACCAAGTGAATTTTGGGCTCCAATGATTTTACACAGTTCAAAAACCCAATGCGATTCTCACTATTAACTAAAGAGCTTTTATTTAAGAGGAGCTGTGGGTAGTATCAGTTTTATAATCAGAGTCGATCTACATATGATCTGTATGAGTAGGAAAAACAGTTCTTTTTTGAAGGCATGCTCATGGTTCATGCTGTATGGGAGACGCTGGAAAAAAGAGCTTGCATCTTGCATTAAAACAGAGTGTGTTCCATGAATGAGAACTCTGGTCTGAATTTGCCTTCAGAAATGGAGTTAAACCCCACATCTGTGTCTTCCTACAAGCAAGAGTTCATTTCTGGTAAACCCAGTGAATTTTGGGCTGAAATGATTTTACACAGGTCAAAAATCCAATGCGATTCTCACTATTAACTAAAGAGCTTTTATTTAAGAGGAACTGTGGGTTGTATCAGTTTTATAAGCAGAGTCAATCTACATATGGTCTGTATGAGTAGGAAAAACAGTTCTTTTTTGAAGGCATGCTCATGGTTCATGCTGTATTGGAGACGCTGGAAAGAAGAGCTTGCATCTTGCTTTAAAACAGAGTGTTTTTCAGGGATGAGAACTCTGGTCTGAATTTGCCTTCAGAAACGGAGTTAAACCCCACATCTGTGTCGTCCTTCAAGCAAGAATTCATTTCTGGTAAACCCAGTGAATTTTGGGCTGAAATGTTTTTTCGCATTTCATGAACCCAACGCGATCCTCACTATTAACTAAAGAGGATTTATGTTAGAGGAGCTGTGGTTTGTATCAGTTTCATAAGCATAGTTGAATTACATAAGGTCTGTATGAGTAGGAAACCCAGTTCTTTTTTAATTGGCATGCTCATGGTTCTACTATATTGGAGACGCTGGAAAGAAGAGGATGATTCTTGCCTTTAAACAGAGTGTTTTTCAGGGATGAGAACTCTGGTCTGAATTTGCCTTCAGAAACGGAGTTATAACCCAGTATCTGTGTCTTACTACAAGCAAGAGTTCATTTCTGGTAAACCCAGTGAATTTTGGGCTAAAATGATTTTTCACAGATCACGACCCCAACATGATTCTCACTATTAACTAAAGAGCATTTATGGAAGAGGAGCAGTGGTTTGTATCAGTTTCATAAGCAGAGTTGAACTACATATGGTCCGTATGATTAGGAAACTGTTCTTTTTTTCTGGGCATGCTCATGGTTCTTGTTGTATTGGAGACGCTGCAAAAAAAGGCTTGCTTCTTGTGTTAATACAAGGTATGTTTCATGGATGAGAACACTGGACTGAATTTCCCTTCAGAAACGGAGTTAAACCCCAGGATTTGTGTCTTCCTACAAGCAAGAGTTCATTTCTGGTAAACCAAGTGAATTTTGGGCTCAAATGATTTTACACAGTTCAAAAACCCAATGCGATTCTCACTATTAACTAAAGAGCTTTTATTTAAGAGGAGCTGTGAGTTGTATCAGTTTTACAAGGAGAGTCGATCTACATATGGTCTGTATGAGTAGGAAAAACAGTTCTTTTTTGAAGGCATGCTCATGTTTCTTGCTGTATTGGAGACGCTGGAAAGAAGAGCTTGCATCTTGCATTAAAACAGAGTGTGTTTCATGAATGAGAACTCTGGTCTGAATTTCCCTTCAGAAACGGAGTTAAACGGCAGGATCTGTATCTTCCTACAAGCAAGAGTTCGTTTCTAGTAAACCGAGTGAATTTTCGGGTCCAATGATTTTATACAGTTCTATAACCCAACGTGATTATCACTATTAACTAAAGAGAATTTATGTAAGAGGAGCTGTGGTTTGTATCAGTTTCATGAGCAGAGTTGAACTACATATGGTCTGTATGAGTAGGAAACACAGTTCTTTATTTCTAGGCATGCTCATGGTTCTTATTGTATTGGAGACGCTGGAAAGAAGAGGATGATTCTTGACTTAAAACAGAGTGTTTTCAGGGATGAGGACTCTGGTCTCAATTTGCCTTCAGAAACGTAGTTAATCACCAAGATCTGTGTCTTCCTACAAGAAAGAGTTCATTTCTGGTAAACCCTGTGAATTTTGGGCTGAAATGATTTTTCGCATTTCATGAATCCAACGCTATTCTCACTATTAACTAAAGAGGATTTATGTTAGAGGAGCTGTGGTTTGTATCAGTTTCAAAAGCAGAGTTGAACTACATATGGTCCGTATGATTAGGAAACTGTTCTATTTTTCTGGGCATGCTCATGGTTCTTCTTGTATTGGAGACGCTGCAAACAAGGGCTTGCTTCTTTTGTTAATACAAAGTATGTTTCATGGATGAGAACACTGGACTGAATTTCCCTTCAGAAACGGAGTTAAACCCCAGGATTTGTGTCTTCCTACAGGAAGCAAGAGTTCATTTCTGGTAAACCAAGTGAATTTTGGGCTCAAATGATTTTACACAGTTCAAAAACCCAATGCGATTCTCACTATTAACTAAAGAGCTTTTATTTAAGAGGAGCTGTGGGTAGTATCAGTTTTATAAGCAGAGTCGATCTACATATGATCTGTATGAGTAGGAAAAACAGTTCTTTTTTGAAGGCATGCTCATGGTTCATGCTGTATTGGAGACGCTGGAAAAAAGAGCTTGCATCTTGCATTAAAACAGAGTGTGTTCCATGAATGAGAACTCTGGTCTGAATTTGCCTTCAGAAATGGAGTTAAACCCCACATCTGTGTCTTCCTACAAGCAAGAGTTCATTTCTGGTAAACCCAGTGAATTTTGGGCTCAAATGATTTTACACAGGTCAAAAATCCAATGCGATTCTCACTATTAACTAAAGAGCTTTTATTTAAGAGGAACTGTGGGTTGTATCAGTTTTATAAGCAGAGTCAATCTACATATGGTCTGTATGAGTAGGAAAAACAGTTCTTTTTTGAAGGCATGCTCATGGTTCATGCTGTATTGGAGACGCTGGAAAGAAGAGCTTGCATCTTGCTTTAAAACAGAGTGTTTTTCAGGGATGAGAACTCTGGTCTGAATTTGCCTTCAGAAACGGAGTTAAACCCCACATCTGTGTCGTCCTTCAAGCAAGAATTCATTTCTGGTAAACCCAGTGAATTTTGGGCTGAAATGTTTTTTCGCATTTCATGAACCCAACGCGATCCTCACTATTAACTAAAGAGGATTTATGTTAGAGGAGCTGTGGTTTGTATCAGTTTCATAAGCATAGTTGAATTACATAAGGTCTGTATGAGTAGGAAACCCAGTTCTTTTTTAATTGGCATGCTCATGGTTCTACTATATTGGAGACGCTGGAAAGAAGAGGATGATTCTTGCCTTTAAACAGAGTGTTTTTCAGGGATGAGAACTCTGGTCTGAATTTGCCTTCAGAAACGGAGTTATAACCCAGTATCTGTGTCTTACTACAAGCAAGAGTTCATTTCTGGTAAACCCAGTGAATTTTGGGCTAAAATGATTTTTCACAGATCACGACCCCAACATGATTCTCACTATTAACTAAAGAGCATTTATGGAAGAGGAGCAGTGGTTTGTATCAGTTTCATAAGCAGAGTTGAACTACATATGGTCCGTATGATTAGGAAACTGTTCTTTTTTTCTGGGCATGCTCATGGTTCTTGTTGTATTGGAGACGCTGCAAAAAAAGGCTTGCTTCTTGTGTTAATACAAGGTATGTTTCATGGATGAGAACACTGGACTGAATTTCCCTTCAGAAACGGAGTTATCCCCAGGATTTGTGTCTTCCTACAAGCAAGAGTTCATTTCTGGTAAACCAAGTGAATTTTGGGCTCAAATGATTTTACACAGTTCAAAAACCCAATGCGATTCTCACTATTAACTAAAGAGCTTTTATTTAAGAGGAGCTGTGAGTTGTATCAGTTTTACAAGGAGAGTCGATCTACATATGGTCTGCATGAGTAGGAAAAACAGTTCTTTTTTGAAGGCATGCTCATGGTTCTTGCTGTATTGGAGACGCTGGAAAGAAGAGCTTGCATCTTGCATTAAAACAGAGTGTGTTTCATGAATGAGAACTCTGGTCTGAATTTCCCTTCAGAAACGGAGTTAAACGGCAGGATCTGTATCTTCCTACAAGCAAGAGTTCGTTTCTAGTAAACCGAGTGAATTTTCGGGTCCAATGATTTTATACAGTTCTATAACCCAACGTGATTATCACTATTAACTAAAGAGAATTTATGTAAGAGGAGCTGTGGTTTGTATCAGTTTCATGAGCAGAGTTGAACTACATATGGTCTGTATGAGTAGGAAACACAGTTCTTTATTTCTAGGCATGCTCATGGTTCTTATTGTATTGGAGACGCTGGAAAGAAGAGGATGATTCTTGACTTAAAACAGAGTGTTTTCAGGGATGAGGACTCTGGTCTCAATTTGCCTTCAGAAACGTAGTTAATCACCAAGATCTGTGTCTTCCTACAAGAAAGAGTTCATTTCTGGTAAACCCTGTGAATTTTGGGCTGAAATGATTTTTCGCATTTCATGAATCCAACGCTATTCTCACTATTAACTAAAGAGGATTTATGTTAGAGGAGCTGTGGTTTGTATCAGTTTCAAAAGCAGAGTTGAACTACATATGGTCCGTATGATTAGGAAACTGTTCTATTTTTCTGGGCATGCTCATGGTTCTTCTTGTATTGGAGACGCTGCAAACAAGGGCTTGCTTCTTTTGTTAATACAAAGTATGTTTCATGGATGAGAACACTGGACTGAATTTCCCTTCAGAAACGGAGTTAAACCCCAGGATTTGTGTCTTCCTACAGGAAGCAAGAGTTCATTTCTGGTAAACCAAGTGAATTTTGGGCTCAAATGATTTTACACAGTTCAAAAACCCAATGCGATTCTCACTATTAACTAAAGAGCTTTTATTTAAGAGGAGCTGTGGGTAGTATCAGTTTTATAAGCAGAGTCGATCTACATATGATCTGTATGAGTAGGAAAAACAGTTCTTTTTTGAAGGCATGCTCATGGTTCATGCTGTATTGGAGACGCTGGAAAAAAGAGCTTGCATCTTGCATTAAAACAGAGTGTGTTCCATGAATGAGAACTCTGGTCTGAATTTGCCTTCAGAAATGGAGTTAAACCCCACATCTGTGTCTTCCTACAAGCAAGAGTTCATTTCTGGTAAACCCAGTGAATTTTGGGCTGAAATGATTTTACACAGGTCAAAAATCCAATGCGATTCTCACTATTAACTAAAGAGCTTTTATTTAAGAGGAACTGTGGGTTGTATCAGTTTTATAAGCAGAGTCAATCTACATATGGTCTGTATGAGTAGGAAAAACAGTTCTTTTTTGAAGGCATGCTCATGGTTCATGCTGTATTGGAGACGCTGGAAAGAAGAGCTTGCATCTTGCTTTAAAACAGAGTGTTTTTCAGGGATGAGAACTCTGGTCTGAATTTGCCTTCAGAAACGGAGTTAAACCCCACATCTGTGTCGTCCTTCAAGCAAGAATTCATTTCTGGTAAACCCAGTGAATTTTGGGCTGAAATGTTTTTTCGCATTTCATGAACCCAACGCGATCCTCACTATTAACTAAAGAGGATTTATGTTAGAGGAGCTGTGGTTTGTATCAGTTTCATAAGCATAGTTGAATTACATAAGGTCTGTATGAGTAGGAAACCCAGTTCTTTTTTAATTGGCATGCTCATGGTTCTACTATATTGGAGACGCTGGAAAGAAGAGGATGATTCTTGCCTTTAAACAGAGTGTTTTTAGGTTTGAGAACTCTGGTCTGAATTTGCCTTCAGAAACGGAGTTATAACCCAGTATCTGTGTCTTACTACAAGCAAGAGTTCATTTCTGGTAAACCCAGTGAATTTTGGGCTAAAATGATTTTTCACAGATCACGACCCCAACATGATTCTCACTATTAACTAAAGAGCATTTATGGAAGAGGAGCAGTGGTTTGTATCAGTTTCATAAGCAGAGTTGAACTACATATGGTCCGTATGATTAGGAAACTGTTCTTTTTTTCTGGGCATGCTCATGGTTCTTGTTGTATTGGAGACGCTGCAAAAAAAGGCTTGCTTCTTGTGTTAATACAAGGTATGTTTCATGGATGAGAACACTGGACTGAATTTCCCTTCAGAAACGGAGTTAAACCCCAGGATTTGTGTCTTCCTACAAGCAAGAGTTCATTTCTGGTAAACCAAGTGAATTTTGGGCTCAAATGATTTTACACAGTTCAAAAACCCAATGCGATTCTCACTATTAACTAAAGAGCTTTTATTTAAGAGGAGCTGTGAGTTGTATCAGTTTTACAAGGAGAGTCGATCTACATATGGTCTGCATGAGTAGGAAAAACAGTTCTTTTTTGAAGGCATGCTCATGGTTCTTGCTGTATTGGAGACGCTGGAAAGAAGAGCTTGCATCTTGCATTAAAACAGAGTGTGTTTCATGAATGAGAACTCTGGTCTGAATTTCCCTTCAGAAACGGAGTTAAACGGCAGGATCTGTATCTTCCTACAAGCAAGAGTTCGTTTCTAGTAAACCGAGTGAATTTTCGGGTCCAATGATTTTATACAGTTCTATAACCCAACGTGATTATCACTATTAACTAAAGAGAATTTATGTAAGAGGAGCTGTGGTTTGTATCAGTTTCATGAGCAGAGTTGAACTACATATGGTCTGTATGAGTAGGAAACACAGTTCTTTATTTCTAGGCATGCTCATGGTTCTTATTGTATTGGAGACGCTGGAAAGAAGAGGATGATTCTTGACTTAAAACAGAGTGTTTTCAGGGATGAGGACTCTGGTCTCAATTTGCCTTCAGAAACGTAGTTAATCACCAAGATCTGTGTCTTCCTACAAGAAAGAGTTCATTTCTGGTAAACCCTGTGAATTTTGGGCTGAAATGATTTTTCGCATTTCATGAATCCAACGCTATTCTCACTATTAACTAAAGAGGATTTATGTTAGAGGAGCTGTGGTTTGTATCAGTTTCAAAAGCAGAGTTGAACTACATATGGTCCGTATGATTAGGAAACTGTTCTATTTTTCTGGGCATGCTCATGGTTCTTCTTGTATTGGAGACGCTGCAAACAAGGGCTTGCTTCTTTTGTTAATACAAAGTATGTTTCATGGATGAGAACACTGGACTGAATTTCCCTTCAGAAACGGAGTTAAACCCCAGGATTTGTGTCTTCCTACAGGAAGCAAGAGTTCATTTCTGGTAAACCAAGTGAATTTTGGGCTCAAATGATTTTACACAGTTCAAAAACCCAATGCGATTCTCACTATTAACTAAAGAGCTTTTATTTAAGAGGAGCTGTGGGTAGTATCAGTTTTATAAGCAGAGTCGATCTACATATGATCTGTATGAGTAGGAAAAACAGTTCTTTTTTGAAGGCATGCTCATGGTTCATGCTGTATTGGAGACGCTGGAAAAAAGAGCTTGCATCTTGCATTAAAACAGAGTGTGTTCCATGAATGAGAACTCTGGTCTGAATTTGCCTTCAGAAATGGAGTTAAACCCCACATCTGTGTCTTCCTACAAGCAAGAGTTCATTTCTGGTAAACCCAGTGAATTTTGGGCTGAAATGATTTTACACAGGTCAAAAATCCAATGCGATTCTCACTATTAACTAAAGAGCTTTTATTTAAGAGGAACTGTGGGTTGTATCAGTTTTATAAGCAGAGTCAATCTACATATGGTCTGTATGAGTAGGAAAAACAGTTCTTTTTTGAAGGCATGCTCATGGTTCATGCTGTATTGGAGACGCTGGAAAGAAGAGCTTGCATCTTGCTTTAAAACAGAGTGTTTTTCAGGGATGAGAACTCTGGTCTGAATTTGCCTTCAGAAACGGAGTTAAACCCCACATCTGTGTCGTCCTTCAAGCAAGAATTCATTTCTGGTAAACCCAGTGAATTTTGGGCTGAAATGTTTTTTCGCATTTCATGAACCCAACGCGATCCTCACTATTAACTAAAGAGGATTTATGTTAGAGGAGCTGTGGTTTGTATCAGTTTCATAAGCATAGTTGAATTACATAAGGTCTGTATGAGTAGGAAACCCAGTTCTTTTTTAATTGGCATGCTCATGGTTCTACTATATTGGAGACGCTGGAAAGAAGAGGATGATTCTTGCCTTTAAACAGAGTGTTTTTCAGGGATGAGAACTCTGGTCTGAATTTGCCTTCAGAAACGGAGTTATAACCCAGTATCTGTGTCTTACTACAAGCAAGAGTTCATTTCTGGTAAACCCAGTGAATTTTGGGCTAAAATGATTTTTCACAGATCACGACCCCAACATGATTCTCACTATTAACTAAAGAGCATTTATGTAAGAGGAGCAGTGGTTTGTATCAGTTTCATAAGCAGAGTTGAACTACATATGGTCCGTATGATTAGGAAACTGTTCTTTTTTTCTGGGCATGCTCATGGTTCTTGTTGTATTGGAGACGCTGCAAAAAAAGGCTTGCTTCTTGTGTTAATACAAGGTATGTTTCATGGATGAGAACACTGGACTGAATTTCCCTTCAGAAACGGAGTTAAACCCCAGGATTTGTGTCTTCCTACAAGCAAGAGTTCATTTCTGGTAAACCAAGTGAATTTTGGGCTCAAATGATTTTACACAGTTCAAAAACCCAATGCGATTCTCACTATTAACTAAAGAGCTTTTATTTAAGAGGAGCTGTGAGTTGTATCAGTTTTACAAGGAGAGTCGATCTACATATGGTCTGTATGAGTAGGAAAAACAGTTCTTTTTTGAAGGCATGCTCATGTTTCTTGCTGTATTGGAGACGCTGGAAAGAAGAGCTTGCATCTTGCATTAAAACAGAGTGTGTTTCATGAATGAGAACTCTGGTCTGAATTTCCCTTCAGAAACGGAGTTAAACGGCAGGATCTGTATCTTCCTACAAGCAAGAGTTCGTTTCTAGTAAACCGAGTGAATTTTCGGGTCCAATGATTTTATACAGTTCTATAACCCAACGTGATTATCACTATTAACTAAAGAGAATTTATGTAAGAGGAGCTGTGGTTTGTATCAGTTTCATGAGCAGAGTTGAACTACATATGGTCTGTATGAGTAGGAAACACAGTTCTTTATTTCTAGGCATGCTCATGGTTCTTATTGTATTGGAGACGCTGGAAAGAAGAGGATGATTCTTGACTTAAAACAGAGTGTTTTCAGGGATGAGGACTCTGGTCTCAATTTGCCTTCAGAAACGTAGTTAATCACCAAGATCTGTGTCTTCCTACAAGAAAGAGTTCATTTCTGGTAAACCCTGTGAATTTTGGGCTGAAATGATTTTTCGCATTTCATGAATCCAACGCTATTCTCACTATTAACTAAAGAGGATTTATGTTAGAGGAGCTGTGGTTTGTATCAGTTTCAAAAGCAGAGTTGAACTACATATGGTCCGTATGATTAGGAAACTGTTCTATTTTTCTGGGCATGCTCATGGTTCTTCTTGTATTGGAGACGCTGCAAACAAGGGCTTGCTTCTTTTGTTAATACAAAGTATGTTTCATTGTGAGAACACTGGACTGAATTTCCCTTCAGAAACGGAGTTAAACCCCAGGATTTGTGTCTTCCTACAGGAAGCAAGAGTTCATTTCTGGTAAACCAAGTGAATTTTGGGCTCAAATGATTTTACACAGTTCAAAAACCCAATGCGATTCTCACTATTAACTAAAGAGCTTTTATTTAAGAGGAGCTGTGGGTAGTATCAGTTTTATAAGCAGAGTCGATCTACATATGATCTGTATGAGTAGGAAAAACAGTTCTTTTTTGAAGGCATGCTCATGGTTCATGCTGTATTGGAGACGCTGGAAAAAAGAGCTTGCATCTTGCATTAAAACAGAGTGTGTTCCATGAATGAGAACTCTGGTCTGAATTTGCCTTCAGAAATGGAGTTAAACCCCACATCTGTGTCTTCCTACAAGCAAGAGTTCATTTCTGGTAAACCCAGTGAATTTTGGGCTCAAATGATTTTACACAGGTCAAAAATCCAATGCGATTCTCACTATTAACTAAAGAGCTTTTATTTAAGAGGAACTGTGGGTTGTATCAGTTTTATAAGCAGAGTCAATCTACATATGGTCTGTATGAGTAGGAAAAACAGTTCTTTTTTGAAGGCATGCTCATGGTTCATGCTGTATTGGAGACGCTGGAAAGAAGAGCTTGCATCTTGCTTTAAAACAGAGTGTTTTTCAGGGATGAGAACTCTGGTCTGAATTTGCCTTCAGAAACGGAGTTAAACCCCACATCTGTGTCGTCCTTCAAGCAAGAATTCATTTCTGGTAAACCCAGTGAATTTTGGGCTGAAATGTTTTTTCGCATTTCATGAACCCAACGCGATCCTCACTATTAACTAAAGAGGATTTATGTTAGAGGAGCTGTGGTTTGTATCAGTTTCATAAGCATAGTTGAATTACATAAGGTCTGTATGAGTAGGAAACCCAGTTCTTTTTTAATTGGCATGCTCATGGTTCTACTATATTGGAGACGCTGGAAAGAAGAGGATGATTCTTGCCTTTAAACAGAGTGTTTTTCAGGGATGAGAACTCTGGTCTGAATTTGCCTTCAGAAACGGAGTTATAACCCAGTATCTGTGTCTTACTACAAGCAAGAGTTCATTTCTGGTAAACCCAGTGAATTTTGGGCTAAAATGATTTTTCACAGATCACGACCCCAACATGATTCTCACTATTAACTAAAGAGCATTTATGGAAGAGGAGCAGTGGTTTGTATCAGTTTCATAAGCAGAGTTGAACTACATATGGTCCGTATGATTAGGAAACTGTTCTTTTTTTCTGGGCATGCTCATGGTTCTTGTTGTATTGGAGACGCTGCAAAAAAAGGCTTGCTTCTTGTGTTAATACAAGGTATGTTTCATGGATGAGAACACTGGACTGAATTTCCCTTCAGAAACGGAGTTAAACCCCAGGATTTGTGTCTTCCTACAGGAAGCAAGAGTTCATTTCTGGTAAACCAAGTGAATTTTGGGCTCAAATGATTTTACACAGTTCAAAAACCCAATGCGATTCTCACTATTAACTAAAGAGCTTTTATTTAAGAGGAGCTGTGGGTAGTATCAGTTTTATAAGCAGAGTCGATCTACATATGATCTGTATGAGTAGGAAAAACAGTTCTTTTTTGAAGGCATGCTCATGGTTCATGCTGTATTGGAGACGCTGGAAAAAAGAGCTTGCATCTTGCATTAAAACAGAGTGTGTTCCATGAATGAGAACTCTGGTCTGAATTTGCCTTCAGAAATGGAGTTAAACCCCACATCTGTGTCTTCCTACAAGCAAGAGTTCATTTCTGGTAAACCCAGTGAATTTTGGGCTCAAATGATTTTACACAGGTCAAAAATCCAATGCGATTCTCACTATTAACTAAAGAGCTTTTATTTAAGAGGAACTGTGGGTTGTATCAGTTTTATAAGCAGAGTCAATCTACATATGGTCTGTATGAGTAGGAAAAACAGTTCTTTTTTGAAGGCATGCTCATGGTTCATGCTGTATTGGAGACGCTGGAAAGAAGAGCTTGCATCTTGCTTTAAAACAGAGTGTTTTTCAGGGATGAGAACTCTGGTCTGAATTTGCCTTCAGAAACGGAGTTAAACCCCACATCTGTGTCGTCCTTCAAGCAAGAATTCATTTCTGGTAAACCCAGTGAATTTTGGGCTGAAATGTTTTTTCGCATTTCATGAACCCAATGCGATCCTCACTATTAACTAAAGAGGATTTATGTTAGAGGAGCTGTGGTTTGTATCAGTTTCATAAGCATAGTTGAATTACATAAGGTCTGTATGAGTAGGAAACCCAGTTCTTTTTTAATTGGCATGCTCATGGTTCTACTATATTGGAGACGCTGGAAAGAAGAGGATGATTCTTGCCTTTAAACAGAGTGTTTTTCAGGGATGAGAACTCTGGTCTGAATTTGCCTTCAGAAACGGAGTTATAACCCAGTATCTGTGTCTTACTACAAGCAAGAGTTCATTTCTGGTAAACCCAGTGAATTTTGGGCTAAAATGATTTTTCACAGATCACGACCCCAACATGATTCTCACTATTAACTAAAGAGCATTTATGGAAGAGGAGCAGTGGTTTGTATCAGTTTCATAAGCAGAGTTGAACTACATATGGTCCGTATGATTAGGAAACTGTTCTTTTTTTCTGGGCATGCTCATGGTTCTTGTTGTATTGGAGACGCTGCAAAAAAAGGCTTGCTTCTTGTGTTAATACAAGGTATGTTTCATGGATGAGAACACTGGACTGAATTTCCCTTCAGAAACGGAGTTATCCCCAGGATTTGTGTCTTCCTACAAGCAAGAGTTCATTTCTGGTAAACCAAGTGAATTTTGGGCTCAAATGATTTTACACAGTTCAAAAACCCAATGCGATTCTCACTATTAACTAAAGAGCTTTTATTTAAGAGGAGCTGTGAGTTGTATCAGTTTTACAAGGAGAGTCGATCTACATATGGTCTGCATGAGTAGGAAAAACAGTTCTTTTTTGAAGGCATGCTCATGGTTCTTGCTGTATTGGAGACGCTGGAAAGAAGAGCTTGCATCTTGCATTAAAACAGAGTGTGTTTCATGAATGAGAACTCTGGTCTGAATTTCCCTTCAGAAACGGAGTTAAACGGCAGGATCTGTATCTTCCTACAAGCAAGAGTTCGTTTCTAGTAAACCGAGTGAATTTTCGGGTCCAATGATTTTATACAGTTCTATAACCCAACGTGATTATCACTATTAACTAAAGAGAATTTATGTAAGAGGAACTGTGGTTTGTATCAGTTTCATGAGCAGAGTTGAACTACATATGGTCTGTATGAGTAGGAAACACAGTTCTTTATTTCTAGGCATGCTCATGGTTCTTATTGTATTGGAGACGCTGGAAAGAAGAGGATGATTCTTGACTTAAAACAGAGTGTTTTCAGGGATGAGGACTCTGGTCTCAATTTGCCTTCAGAAACGTAGTTAATCACCAAGATCTGTGTCTTCCTACAAGAAAGAGTTCATTTCTGGTAAACCCTGTGAATTTTGGGCTGAAATGATTTTTCGCATTTCATGAATCCAACGCTATCCTCACTATTAACTAAAGAGGATTTATGTTAGAGGAGCTGTGGTTTGTATCAGTTTCAAAAGCAGAGTTGAACTACATATGGTCCGTATGATTAGGAAACTGTTCTATTTTTCTGGGCATGCTCATGGTTCTTCTTGTATTGGAGACGCTGCAAACAAGGGCTTGCTTCTTTTGTTAATACAAAGTATGTTTCATGGATGAGAACACTGGACTGAATTTCCCTTCAGAAACGGAGTTAAACCCCAGGATTTGTGTCTTCCTACAGGAAGCAAGAGTTCATTTCTGGTAAACCAAGTGAATTTTGGGCTCAAATGATTTTACACAGTTCAAAAACCCAATGCGATTCTCACTATTAACTAAAGAGCTTTTATTTAAGAGGAGCTGTGGGTAGTATCAGTTTTATAAGCAGAGTCGATCTACATATGATCTGTATGAGTAGGAAAAACAGTTCTTTTTTGAAGGCATGCTCATGGTTCATGCTGTATTGGAGACGCTGGAAAAAAGAGCTTGCATCTTGCATTAAAACAGAGTGTGTTCCATGAATGAGAACTCTGGTCTGAATTTGCCTTCAGAAATGGAGTTAAACCCCACATCTGTGTCTTCCTACAAGCAAGAGTTCATTTCTGGTAAACCCAGTGAATTTTGGGCTGAAATGATTTTACACAGGTCAAAAATCCAATGCGATTCTCACTATTAACTAAAGAGCTTTTATTTAAGAGGAACTGTGGGTTGTATCAGTTTTATAAGCAGAGTCAATCTACATATGGTCTGTATGAGTAGGAAAAACAGTTCTTTTTTGAAGGCATGCTCATGGTTCATGCTGTATTGGAGACGCTGGAAAGAAGAGCTTGCATCTTGCTTTAAAACAGAGTGTTTTTCAGGGATGAGAACTCTGGTCTGAATTTGCCTTCAGAAACGGAGTTAAACCCCACATCTGTGTCGTCCTTCAAGCAAGAATTCATTTCTGGTAAACCCAGTGAATTTTGGGCTGAAATGATTTTTCGCATTTCATGAACCCAACGCGATCCTCACTATTAACTAAAGAGGATTTATGTTAGAGGAGCTGTGGTTTGTATCAGTTTCATAAGCATAGTTGAATTACATAAGGTCTGTATGAGTAGGAAACCCAGTTCTTTTTTAATTGGCATGCTCATGGTTCTACTATATTGGAGACGCTGGAAAGAAGAGGATGATTCTTGCCTTTAAACAGAGTGTTTTTCAGGGATGAGAACTCTGGTCTGAATTTGCCTTCAGAAACGGAGTTATAACCCAGTATCTGTGTCTTACTACAAGCAAGAGTTCATTTCTGGTAAACCCAGTGAATTTTGGGCTAAAATGATTTTTCACAGATCACGACCCCAACATGATTCTCACTATTAACTAAAGAGCATTTATGGAAGAGGAGCAGTGGTTTGTATCGTTTCATAAGCAGAGTTGAACTACATATGGTCCGTATGATTAGGAAACTGTTCTTTTTTTCTGGGCATGCTCATGGTTCTTGTTGTATTGGAGACGCTGCAAAAAAAGGCTTGCTTCTTGTGTTAATACAAGGTATGTTTCATGGATGAGAACACTGGACTGAATTTCCCTTCAGAAACGGAGTTAAACCCCAGGATTTGTGTCTTCCTACAAGCAAGAGTTCATTTCTGGTAAACCAAGTGAATTTTGGGCTCAAATGATTTTACACAGTTCAAAAACCCAATGCGATTCTCACTATTAACTAAAGAGCTTTTATTTAAGAGGAGCTGTGAGTTGTATCAGTTTTACAAGGAGAGTCGATCTACATATGGTCTGTATGAGTAGGAAAAACAGTTCTTTTTTGAAGGCATGCTCATGTTTCTTGCTGTATTGGAGACGCTGGAAAGAAGAGCTTGCATCTTGCATTAAAACAGAGTGTGTTTCATGAATGAGAACTCTGGTCTGAATTTCCCTTCAGAAACGGAGTTAAACGGCAGGATCTGTATCTTCCTACAAGCAAGAGTTCGTTTCTAGTAAACCGAGTGAATTTTCGGGTCCAATGATTTTATACAGTTCTATAACCCAACGTGATTATCACTATTAACTAAAGAGAATTTATGTAAGAGGAGCTGTGGTTTGTATCAGTTTCATGAGCAGAGTTGAACTACATATGGTCTGTATGAGTAGGAAACACAGTTCTTTATTTCTAGGCATGCTCATGGTTCTTATTGTATTGGAGACGCTGGAAAGAAGAGGATGATTCTTGACTTAAAACAGAGTGTTTTCAGGGATGAGGACTCTGGTCTCAATTTGCCTTCCGAAACGTAGTTAATCACCAAGATCTGTGTCTTCCTACAAGAAAGAGTTCATTTCTGGTAAACCCTGTGAATTTTGGGCTGAAATGATTTTTCGCATTTCATGAATCCAACGCTATTCTCACTATTAACTAAAGAGGATTTATGTTAGAGGAGCTGTGGTTTGTATCAGTTTCAAAAGCAGAGTTGAACTACATATGGTCCGTATGATTAGGAAACTGTTCTATTTTTCTGGGCATGCTCATGGTTCTTCTTGTATTGGAGACGCTGCAAACAAGGGCTTGCTTCTTTTGTTAATACAAAGTATGTTTCATGGATGAGAACACTGGACTGAATTTCCCTTCAGAAACGGAGTTAAACCCCAGGATTTGTGTCTTCCTACAGGAAGCAAGAGTTCATTTCTGGTAAACCAAGTGAATTTTGGGCTCAAATGATTTTACACAGTTCAAAAACCCAATGCGATTCTCACTATTAACTAAAGAGCTTTTATTTAAGAGGAGCTGTGGGTAGTATCAGTTTTATAAGCAGAGTCGATCTACATATGATCTGTATGAGTAGGAAAAACAGTTCTTTTTTGAAGGCATGCTCATGGTTCATGCTGTATTGGAGACGCTGGAAAAAAGAGCTTGCATCTTGCATTAAAACAGAGTGTGTTCCATGAATGAGAACTCTGGTCTGAATTTGCCTTCAGAAATGGAGTTAAACCCCACATCTGTGTCTTCCTACAAGCAAGAGTTCATTTCTGGTAAACCCAGTGAATTTTGGGCTGAAATGATTTTACACAGGTCAAAAATCCAATGCGATTCTCACTATTAACTAAAGAGCTTTTATTTAAGAGGAACTGTGGGTTGTATCAGTTTTATAAGCAGAGTCAATCTACATATGGTCTGTATGAGTAGGAAAAACAGTTCTTTTTTGAAGGCATGCTCATGGTTCATGCTGTATTGGAGACGCTGGAAAGAAGAGCTTGCATCTTGCTTTAAAACAGAGTGTTTTTCAGGGATGAGAACTCTGGTCTGAATTTGCCTTCAGAAACGGAGTTAAACCCCACATCTGTGTCGTCCTTCAAGCAAGAATTCATTTCTGGTAAACCCAGTGAATTTTGGGCTGAAATGTTTTTTCGCATTTCATGAACCCAACGCGATCCTCACTATTAACTAAAGAGGATTTATGTTAGAGGAGCTGTGGTTTGTAACAGTTTCATAAGCATAGTTGAACTACATATGGTCTGTATGAGTAGGAAACACAGTTCTTTTTTAATTGGCATGCTCATGGTTCTACTATATTGGAGACGCTGGAAAGAAGAGGATGATTCTTGCCTTTAAACAGAGTGTTTTTCAGGGATGGGAACTCTGGTCTGAATTTGCCTTCAGAAACGGAGTTATAACCCATTATCTGTGTCTTACTACAAGCAAGAGTACATTTCTGGTAAACCCAGTGAATTTTGTGCTAAAATGATTTTTCACAGATCACGACCCCAACATGATTCTCACTATTAACTAAAGAGCATTTATGTAAGCGGAGCAGTGGTTTGTATCAGTTTCATAAGCAGAGTTGAACTACAGATGGTCCGTATGATTAGGAAACAGTTCGTTTTTTCTGGGCATGCTCATGGTTCTTGTTGTATTGGAGACGCTGCAAAAAAAAGGCTTGCTTCTTGTGTTAATACAAGGTATGTTTCATGGATGAGAACACTGGACAGAATTTCCCTTCAGAAACGGAGTTAAACACCAGGATTTGTGTCTTCCTACAAGCAAGAGTTCATTTCTGGTAAACCAAGTGAATTTTGGGCTCAAATGATTTTACACAGTTCAAAAACCCAATGTGATTCTCACTATTAACTAAAGAGCTTTTATTTAAGAGGAGCTGTGAGTTGTATCAGTTTTAAAAGAGAGTCGATCTACATATGGTCTGTATGAGTAGGAAAAACAGTTCTTTTTTGAAGGCATGCTCATGGTTCTTGCTGTATTGGAGACGCTGGAAAGAAGAGCTTGCATCTTGCATTAAAACAGAGTGTGTTTCATGAATGAGAACTCTGGTCTGAATTTCCCTTCAGAAACGGAGTTAAACGGCAGGATCTGTATCTTCCTACAAGCAAGAGTTCGTTTCTAGTAAACCGAGTGAATTTTCGGGTCCAATGATTTTACACAGTTCTATAACCCAACGTGATTATCACTATTAACTAAAGAGAATTTATGTAAGAGGTGCTGTGGTTTGTATCAGTTTCATAAGCAGAGTTGAACTACATATGGTCTCTATGAGTAGGAAACACAGTTCTTTTTTTTTTGGGCATGCTCATGGTTCTTACTGTATTGGATAAGCTGGAAAGAAGAGGATGATTCTTGCCTTTAAAGAGAGTGTTTTTCAGGGATGAGAACTCTGGTCTGAATTTGCCTTCAGAAACGGAGTTAAAACACAGTATCTGTGTCTTCCTACAAGCAAGAGTTCATTTCTGGTAAACCCATGAATTTTGGGCTCAAATGATTTTTCACAGATCACGACCCCAACATGATTCTCACTATTAACTAAAGAGCATTTATGTAAGAGGAGCAGTGGTTTGTATCTGTTTCATAAGCAGAGTTGAACTACATATGGTCCGTATGATTAGGAAACAGTTCGTTTTTTCTGGGCATGCTCATGGTTCTTGTTGTATTGGAGACCCTGCTAACAAGGGCATGCTTCTTGTGTTAATACAAAGTATGTTTCATGGATGAGAACACTGGACTGAATTTCCCTTCAGAAACGGAGTTAAACCCCAGGATTTGTGTCTTCCTACAAGCAAGAGATCATTTCTGGTAAACCAAGTGAAATTTGGGCTCAAATGATTTTACACAGTTCAAAAACCCAATGCGATTCTAACTATTAACTAAAGAGCTTTTATTTAAGAGGAGCTGTGGGTTGTATCAGTTTTATAAGCAGAGTCGATCTACATATGGTCTGTATGAGTAGGAAAAACAGTTCTTTTTGGAAGGCATGCTCATGGTTCATGCTGTATTGGAGACGCTGGAAAGAAGAGCTTGCATCTTGCCTTAAAACAGAGTGTTTTTCAGGGATGAGAACTCTGGTCTGAATTTGCGCTCAGAAACGGAGTTAAACGCCACATCTGTGTCGTCCTACAAGCAGGAGTTCATTTCTGGTAAACCCAGTGAATTTTGGGCTGAAATGATTTTTCGCATTTCATGAACCCAACGCGATCCTCACTATTAACTAAAGAGGATTTATGTTAGAGGAGCTGTGGTTTGTATCAGTTTCAAAATCAGAGTTGAACTACATATGGTCCGGATGATTAGGAAACTGTTCTATTTTTCTGGGCATGCTCATGGTTCTTCTTGTATTGGAGACGCTGCAAACAAGGGCTTCCTTCTTGTGTTAATACAAAGTATGTTTCATGGATGAGAACACTGGACTGAATTTCCCTTTAGAAACAGAGTTAAACCCAAGGATTTGTGTCTTCCTACAAGCAAGAGTTCATTTCTGTCACACCAAGTGAATTTTGGGCTCAAATGATTTTACACAGTTCAAAAACCCAATGCGATTCTCACTATTAACTAAAGAGCTTTTATTTAAGAGGAGCTGTGCGTTGTATCAGTTTTATAAGCAGAGTTGATCTACATATGGTCTGTATGAGTAGGATAAACAGTTCTTTTTTGAAGGCATGCTCATGGTTCATGCTGTATTGGAGATGCTGGAAAGAAGAGCTTGCATCTTGCCTTAAAACAGAGTGTTTTTCAGGGATGAGAACTCTGGTCTGAATTTGACTTCAAAAACGGAGTTAAACGGCAAAATCTGTATCTTCCTACAAGCAAGAGTTCGTTTCTAGTAAACTGAGTGAATTTTCCGGTCCAATGATTTTACACAGTTCTATAACCCAACGTGATTATCACTATTAACTAAAGAGAATTTATGTAAGAGGAGCTGTGGTTTGTATCAGTTTCATAAGCAGAGTTGAACTACATATGTTCTGTATGAGTAGGAAACACAGTTCATTTTTACTTGGCATGCTCATGGTGCTTACTATATTGGAGACTCTGGAAAGAAGTGGATGATTCTTGCCTTTAAAGAGAGTGTTTTTCAGGGATGAGAACTCTGGTCTGAATTTGCCTTCAGAAACGGAGTTAAAACACAGTATCTGTGTCTTCCTACAAGCAAGAGTTCATTTCTGGTAAACCCATGAATTTTGGGCTCAAATGATTTTTCACAGATCACGACCCCAACATGATTCTCACTATTAACTAAAGAGCATTTATGTAAGAGGAGCAGTGGTTTGTATCTGTTTCATAAGCAGAGTTGAACTACATATGGTCCGTATGATTAGGAAACAGTTCGTTTTTTCTGGGCATGCTCATGGTTCTTGTTGTATTGGAGACCCTGCTAACAAGGGCATGCTTCTTGTGTTAATACAAAGTATGTTTCATGGATGAGAACACTGGACTGAATTTCCCTTCAGAAACGGAGTTAAACCCCAGGATTTGTGTCTTCCTACAAGCAAGAGATCATTTCTGGTAAACCAAGTGAAATTTGGGCTCAAATGATTTTACACAGTTCAAAAACCCAATGCGATTCTAACTATTAACTAAAGAGCTTTTATTTAAGAGGAGCTGTGGGTTGTATCAGTTTTATAAGCAGAGTCGATCTACATATGGTCTGTATGAGTAGGAAAAACAGTTCTTTTTGGAAGGCATGCTCATGGTTCATGCTGTATTGGAGACGCTGGAAAGAAGAGCTTGCATCTTGCCTTAAAACAGAGTGTTTTTCAGGGATGAGAACTCTGGTCTGAATTTGCGCTCAGAAACGGAGTTAAACGCCACATCTGTGTCGTCCTACAAGCAGGAGTTCATTTCTGGTAAACCCAGTGAATTTTGGGCTGAAATGATTTTTCGCATTTCATGAACCCAACGCGATCCTCACTATTAACTAAAGAGGATTTATGTTAGAGGAGCTGTGGTTTGTATCAGTTTCAAAATCAGAGTTGAACTACATATGGTCCGGATGATTAGGAAACTGTTCTATTTTTCTGGGCATGCTCATGGTTCTTCTTGTATTGGAGACGCTGCAAACAAGGGCTTCCTTCTTGTGTTAATACAAAGTATGTTTCATGGATGAGAACACTGGACTGAATTTCCCTTTAGAAACAGAGTTAAACCCAAGGATTTGTGTCTTCCTACAAGCAAGAGTTCATTTCTGTCACACCAAGTGAATTTTGGGCTCAAATGATTTTACACAGTTCAAAAACCCAATGCGATTCTCACTATTAACTAAAGAGCTTTTATTTAAGAGGAGCTGTGCGTTGTATCAGTTTTATAAGCAGAGTTGATCTACATATGGTCTGTATGAGTAGGATAAACAGTTCTTTTTTGAAGGCATGCTCATGGTTCATGCTGTATTGGAGATGCTGGAAAGAAGAGCTTGCATCTTGCCTTAAAACAGAGTGTTTTTCAGGGATGAGAACTCTGGTCTGAATTTGCCTTCAGAAACGGAGTTAAACGGCAAAATCTGTATCTTCCTACAAGCAAGAGTTCGTTTCTAGTAAACTGAGTGAATTTTCCGGTCCAATGATTTTACACAGTTCTATAACCCAACGTGATTATCACTATTAACTAAAGAGAATTTATGTAAGAGGAGCTGTGGTTTGTATCAGTTTCATAAGCAGAGTTGAACTACATATGTTCTGTATGAGTAGGAAACACAGTTCATTTTTACTTGGCATGCTCATGGTGCTTACTATATTGGAGACTCTGGAAAGAAGTGGATGATTCTTGCCTTTAAAGAGAGTGTTTTTCAGGGATGAGAACTCTGGTCTGAATTTGCCTTCAGAAACGGAGTTAAAACACAGTATCTGTGTCTTCCTACAAGCAAGAGTTCATTTCTGGTAAACCCATGAATTTTGGGCTCAAATGATTTTTCACAGATCACGACCCCAACATGATTCTCACTATTAACTAAAGAGCATTTATGTAAGAGGAGCAGTGGTTTGTATCAGTTTCATAAGCAGAGTTGAACTACATATGGTCCGTATGATTAGGAAACAGTTCGTTTTTTCTGGTCATGCTCATGATTCTTGTTGTATTGGAGACGCTGCAAACAAGGGCTTGCTTCTTGTGTTAATACAAAGTATGTTTCATGGATGAGAACACTGGACTGAATTTCCCTTCAGAAACGGAGTTAAACCCCAGGATTTGTGTCTTCCTACAAGCAAGAGATCATTTCTGGTAAACCAAGTGAAATTTGGGCTCAAATGATTTTACACAGTTCAAAAACCCAATGCGATTCTCACTATTAACTAAAGAGCTTTTATTTAAGAGGAGCTGTCGGTTGTATCAGTTTTGTAAGCAGAGTCAATCTACATATGGTCTGTATGAGTAGGAAAAACAGTTGTTTTTGGAAGGCATGCTCATGGTTCTTGCTGTATTGGAGACGCTGGAAAGAAGAGCTTGCATCTTGCCTTAAAACAGAGTGTTCTTCAGGGATGAGAACTCTGGTCTGAATTTGACGTCAGAAACGGAGTTAAACGCCACATCTGTGTCGTCCTACAAGCAAGAGTTCATTTCTGGTAAACCCAGTGAATTTTAGGCTGAAATGACTTTTCGCATTTCATGAACCCAACGCGATCCTCACTATTAACTAAAGAGGATTTATGTTAGAGGAGCTGTGGTTTGTATCAGTTTCATAAGCAGAGTTGAACTACATATGGTCTGTATGAGTAGGAAACACAGTTCTTTTTTACTTGGCATGCTCATGGTTCTTACTATATTGGAGACGCTGGAAAGAAGTGGATGATTCTTGCCTTTAAACAGAGTGTTTTTCAGGGATGAGAACTCTGGTCTGAATTTGCCTTCAGAAAAGGAGTGAAAACACAGTATCTGTGTCTTCCTACAAGCAAGAGTTCATTTCTGTTAAACCAAGTGAATTTTGGGCACAAATGATTTTTCACAGATCACGACCCCAACATGATTCTCACTATTAACTAAAGAGCATTTATGTAAGAGGAGCAGTGGCTTGTATCAGTTTCGTAAGCAGAGTTGAACTACATATGGTCTGTATGTGTAGGAAAAACAGTTCGTTTTTGAAGGCATGCTCATGGTTCTTGCTGTATTGGAGACGCTGGAAAGAAGAGCTTGCATCTTGCATTAAAACAGAGTGTGTTTCATGAATGAGAACTCTGGTCTGAATTTCCCTTCAGAAACGGAGTTAAACGGCAGGATCTGTATCTTCCTACAAGCAAGAGTTCGTTTCTAGTAAACCGAGTGAATTTTCTGATCCAAAGATTTTACACAGTTCTATAACCCAACGTGATTATCACTATTAACTAAAGAGAATTTATGTAAGAGGAGTTGTGGTTTGTATCAGTTTCATAAGCAGAGTTGAACTACATATGGTCTGTATGAGTAGGAAACACAGTTCTTTTTTTCTAGGCATGCTCATGGTTCTTATTGTATTGGAGACGCTGGAAAGAAGAGGATGATTCTTGACTTAAAACAGAGTGTTTTTCAGGGATGGGGACTCTGGTCTGAATTTGCCTTCAGAAACGTAGTTAATCACCAAGATCTCTGTACAACTACAAGCAAGAGTTCATTTCTGGTAAACCCAGTAAATTTTGGGCTCAAATGATTTTTCACAGTTCACGAAGCCAACACAATTCTTACTATTAACTAAAGAGCGTTTATGTTAGAGGAGCTGTGGTTTGTATCAGTTTCATAAGCATAGTTGAACTACATATGGTCTCTATGAGTAGGAAACACAGTTCTTTTTTTTGGGCATGCTCATGGTTCTTACTGTATTGGATAAGCTGGAAAGAAGAGGATGATTCATGCCTTAAAACAGAGTGTTTTTCAGGGAGGAGGACTCCGGTCTGAATTTGCCTTCAGAAACGGAGTTAAATCCCACATCTGTGTCGTCCTACAAGCAAGAGTTCATTTCTGGTAAACCCATGAATTTTGGGCTCAAATGATTTTTCACAGATCACGACCCCAACATGATTCTCACTATTAACTAAAGAGCATTTATGTAAGAGGAGCAGTGGTTTGTATCTGTTTCATAAGCAGAGTTGAACTACATATGGTCCGTATGATTAGGAAACAGTTCGTTTTTTCTGGGCATGCTCATGGTTCTTGTTGTATTGGAGACGCTGCTAACAAGGGCATGCTTCTTGTGTTAATACAAAGTATGTTTCATGGATGAGAACACTGGACTGAATTTCCCTTCAGAAACGGAGTTAAACCCCAGGATTTGTGTCTTCCTACAAGCAAGAGATCATTTCTGGTAAACCAAGTGAAATTTGGGCTCAAATGATTTTACACAGGTCAAAAATCCAATGCGATTCTCACTATTAACTAAAGAGCTTTTATTTAAGAGGAACTGTGGGTTGTATCAGTTTTATAAGCAGAGTCGATCTACATATGGTCTGTATGAGTAGGAAAAACAGTTCTTTTTGGAAGGCATGCTCATGGTTCATGCTGTATTGGAGACGCTGGAAAGAAGAGCTTGCATCTTGCCTTAAAACAGAGTGTTTTTCAGGGATGAGAACTCTGGTCTGAATTTGCCCTCTGAAACGGAGTTAAACGCCACATCTGTGTCGTCCTACAAGCAGGAGTTCATTTCTGGTAAACCCAGTGAATTTTGGGCTGAAATGATTTTTCGCATTTCATGAACCCAACGCGATCCTCACTATTAACTAAAGAGGATTTATGTTAGAGGAGCTGTGGTTTGTATCAGTTTCAAAATCAGAGTTGAACTACATATGGTCCGGATGATTAGGAAACTGTTCTATTTTTCTGGGCATGCTCATTGTTCTTCTTGTATTGGAGACTCTGCAAACAAGGGCTTGCTTCTTGTGTTAATACAAAGTATGTTTCATGGATGAGAACACTGGACTGAATTTCCCTTTAGAAACAGAGTTAAACCCAAGGATTTGTGTCTTCCTACAAGCAAGAGTTCATTTCTGTCACACCAAGTGAATTTTGGGCTCAAATGATTTTACACAGTTCAAAAACCCAATGCGATTCTCACTATTAACTAAAGAGCTTTTATTTAAGAGGAGCTGTGCGTTGTATCAGTTTTATAAGCAGAGTTGATCTACATATGGTCTGTATGAGTAGGATAAACCGTTCTTTTTTGAAGGCATGCTCATGGTTCATGCTGTATTGGAGATGCTGGAAAGAAGAGCTTGCATCTTGCCTTAAAACAGATTGTTTTTCAGGGATGAGAACTCTGGTCTGAATTTGCCTTCAGAAAGGGAGTTAAACCCCACATCTGTATCTTCCTACAAGCAAGAGTTCATTTCTGGTTAACCCTGTGAATTTGGGGCTGAAATGAATTTTCGCATTTCATGAACCCATCGCTATTCTCACTATTAACTAAAGAGGATTTATGTTAGAGGAGCTGTGGTTTGTATCAGTTTCATAAGCAGAGTTGAACTACATATGGTCTGTATGAGTAGGAAACACAGTTCTTTTTTACTTGGCACGCTCATGGTTCTTACTATATTGGAGACACTGGAAAGAAGAGGATGATTCTTGCCTTTAAACAGAGTGTTTTTCAGGGATGAGAACTCTGGTCTGAATTTGCCTTCAGAAACGGAGTTATAACCCAGTATCTGTGTCTTCCTACAAGCAAGAGTTCATTTCTGGTAAACCCAGTGAATTTTGGGCTCAAATGATTTTACACGTTCAAAAACCCAATGCGATTCTCCTATTAACTAAAGAGCTTTTAATTCAGAGGAGCTGTGGGTTGTATCAGTTTTATAAGCAGAGTCGATCTACATATGGTCTGTATGAGTAGGAAAAACACTTGTTTTTTGAAGGCATGCACATGGTTCTTGCTGTATTGGAGACGCTGGAAAGAAGAGCTCGCATCTTGCATTAAAACAGAGTGTGTTTCATGAATGAGAACTCTGGTCTGTATTTGCCTTCAGAAACAGAGTTAAATCCCACGTCTGTGTCTTCCTACAAGCAAGAGTTCATTTCTGGTAAACCCAGTGAATTTTGGGCTGAAATGATTTTTCGCATTTCATGAACCCAAAGCGATTCTCAGTATTAACTAAAGAGGATTTATGTTAGAGGAGCTGTGGTTTGTATCAGTTTCATAAGCAGAGTTGAACTACATATGGTCTGTATGAGTAGGAAACACAGTTCTTTTTTACTTGGCATGCTCATGGTTCTAACTATATTGGAGACGCTGGAAAGAAGAGGATGATTCTTGCCTTTAAACAGAGTGTTTTTCAGGGATGAGAACTCTGGTCTGAATTTGCCTTCAGAAACGGAGTTATAACCCAGTATCTGTGTCTTAATACAAGCAAGAGTTCATTTCTGGTAAACACAGTGAATTTTGGGCTGAAATGATTTTTCACAGATCACGACCCCAACATGATTCTCACTATTAACTAAAGAGCATTTATGTAAGAGGAGCAGTGGTTTTTATCAGTTTCATAAGCAGAGTTGAACTACATATGGTCCGTATGATTAGGAAACTGTTCTTTTTTTCTGGGCATGCTCATGGTTCTTGTTGTATTGGAGACGATGCAAAAATGGCTTGCTTCTTGTGTTAATACAAAGTATGTTTCATGGATGAGATCACTGGACTGAATTTCCCTTCAGAAACGGAGTTAAACCCCAGGATTAGTGTCTTCTTACAAGCAAGAGTTACATTTCTGGTAAACCAAGTGAATTTTGGGCTCAAATGATTTTACACAGTTCAAAAACCCAATGAGATTCTCACTATTAACTAAAGATCTTTTATTTAAGAGGAGCTGTGGGTTGTATCAGTTTTATGAGCAGAGTCGATCTACATATGGTCTGTATGAGTAGGAAAAACAGTTGTTTTTTGAAGGCATGCTCATGGTTCTTGCTGTATTGGAGACGCTGGAAAGAAGAGCTTGACTCTTGCATTAAAACAGAGTGTTTTTCATGAATGAGAACTCAGGTCTGAATTTCCCTTCAGAAACGGAGTTAAACGGCAGGATCTGTATCTTCCTACAAGCAAGAGTTCGTTTCTAGTAAACCGAGTGAATTTTCTGATCCAAAGATTTTACACAGTTCTATAACCCAACGTGATTATCACTATTAACTAAAGAGAATTTATGTAAGAGGAGTTGTGGTTTGTATCAGTTGCATAAGCAGAGTTGAACTCCATATGGTCTGTATGAGTAGGAAACACAGTTCTTTTTTTCTAGGCATGCTCATGGTTCTTATTGTATTGGAGAGGCTGGAAAGAAGAGGATGATTCTTGACTTAAAACAGATTGTTTTCAGGGATGAGGACTCTGGTCTGAATTTGCCTTCAGAAACGTAGTTAATCACCAAGATCTGTGTCTTACTACAAGCAAGAGTTCATTTCTGGTAAACCCAGTGAATTTTGGGCTGAAATGAATTTTCGCATTTCATGAACCCAAGGCTACTCTCACTATTAACTAAGGAGGATTTATGTTAGAGGAGCTGTGGTTTGTATCAGTTTCATAAGCAGAGTTGAACTACATATGGTCTGTATGAGTAGGAAACACAGTTCTTTTTTACTTGGCATGCTCATGGTTCTAACTATATTGGAGACGCTGGAAAGAAGAGGATGATTCTTGCCTTTAAACAGAGTGTTTTTCAGGGATGAGAACTCTGGTCTGAATTTGCCTTCAGAAAAGGAGTTATAACCCAGTATCTGTGTCTTCCTACAAGCAAGAGTTCATTTCTGGTAAACCCAGTGAATTTTGGGCTGAAATGATTTTTCACAGATCACGACCCCAACATGATTCTCACTATTAACTAAAGAGCATTTATGTAAGAGGAGCAGTGGTTTGTATCAGTTTCATAAGCAGAGTTGAACTACGTATGGTCCGTATGATTAGGAAACTGTTCTTTTTTTCTGGGCATGCTCATGGTTCTTGTTGTATTGGAGACGATGCAAAAAAAGGCTTGCTTCTTGTGTTAATACAAAGTATGTTTCATGGATGAGATCACTGGACTGAATTTCCCTTCAGAAACGGAGTTAAACCCCAGGATTAGTGTCTTCTTACAAGCAAGAGTTCATTTCTGGTAAACCAAGTGAATTTTGGGCTCAAATGATTTTACACAGTTCAAAAACCCAATGAGATTCTCACTATTAACTAAAGATCTTTTATTTAAGAGGAGCTGTGGGTTGTATCAGTTTTATGAGCAGAGTCGATCTACATATGGTCTGTATGAGTAGGAAAAACAGTTGTTTTTTGAAGGCATGCTCATGGTTCTTGCTGTATTGGAGACGCTGGAAAGAAGAGCTTGACTCTTGCATTAAAACAGAGTGTGTTTCATGAATGAGAACTCAGGTCTGAATTTCCCTTCAGAAACGGAGTTAAACGGCAGGATCTGTATCTTCCTACAAGCAAGAGTTCGTTTCAAGTAAACCGAGTGAATTTTCTGATCCAAAGATTTTACACAGTTCTATAACCCAACGTGATTATCACTATTAACTAAAGAGAATTTATGTAAGAGGAGTTGTGGTTTGTATCAGTTTCATAAGCAGAGTTGAACTCCATATGGTCTGTATGAGTAGGAAACACAGTTCTTTTTTTCTAGGCATGCTCATGGTTCTTATTGTATTGGAGAGGCTGGAAAGAAGAGGATGATTCTTGCCTTAAAACAGAGTGTTTTTCAGGGATGAGGACTCTGGTCTGAATTTGCCTTCAGAAACGTAGTTAATCACAAAGATCTGTGTCTTACTACAAGCAAGAGTTCATTTCTGGTAAACCCAGTGAATTTTGGGCTGAAATGAATTTTCGCATTTCATGAACCCAAGGCTACTCTCACTATTAACTAAGGAGGATTTATGTTAGAGTAGCTGTGGTTTGTATCAGTTTCATAAGCAGAGTTGAACTACATATGGTCTGTATGAGTAGGAAACACAGTTCTTTTTTACTTGGCATGCTCATGGTTCTTAGTATATTGGAGACACTGGAAAGAATAGGATGATTCTTGGCTTTAAACAGTGTGTTTTTCAGGGATGAGAACTCTGGTCTGAATTTGCCTTCAGAAACGGAGTTATAACCCAGTATCTGTGTCTTACTACAAGCAAGAGTTCATTTCTGGTAAACCCAGTGAATTTTGGGCTCAAATGATTTTTCACAGATCACGACCCCAACATGATTCTCACTATTAACTAAAGAGCATTTATGTAAGAGGAGCAGTGTTTTGTATCAGTTTCATAAGCAGAGTTGAACTACATATGGTCCGTATGATTAGGAAACTGTTCTTTTTTTCTTGGCATGCTCATGGTTCTTGTTGTATTGGAGACGATGCAAAAAAAGGCTTGCTTCTTGTGTTAATACAAAGTATGTTTCATGGATGAGATCACTGGACTGAATTTCCCTTCAGAAACGGAGTTAAACCCCAGGATTAGTGTCTTCCTAAAAGCAAGAGTTCATTTCTGTTAAACCAAGTGAATTTTGGGCTCAAATGATTTTACACAGTTCAAAAACCCAATGCGATTCTCCTATTAACTAAAGAGCTTTTAATTCTGAGGAGCTGTGGGTTGTATCAGTTTTATAAGCAGAGTCGATTTACATATGGTCTGTATGAGTAGGAAAAACACTTGTTTTTTGAAGGCATGCTCATGGTTCTTGCTGTATTGGAGACGCTGGAAAGAAGAGCTCGCATCTTGCATTAAAACAGAGTGTGTTTCATGAATGAGAACTCTGGTCTGTATTTGTCTTCAGAAACAGAGTTAAACCCCACGTCTGTGTCTTCCTACAAGCAAGAGTTCATTTCTGGTAAACCGAGTGAATTTTCTGATCCAAAGATTTTACACAGTTCTATAACCCAACGTGATTATCACTATTAACTAAAGAGAATTTATGTAAGAGCAGTTGTGGTTTGTATCAGTTTCATAAGCAGAGTTGAACTCCATATGGTCTGTATGAGTAGGAAACACAGTTCTTTTTTTCAAGGCATGCTCATGGTTCTTATAATATTGGAGACGCTGGAAAGAAGAGGATGATTCTTGCCTATAAACAGAGTGTTTTTCAGGGATGAGAACTCTGGTCTGAATTTGCCTTCAAAAACGGAGTTATAACCCAGTTTCTGTGTCTTACTACAAGCAAGAGTTCATTTCTGGTAAACCCAGTGAATTTTGGGCTCAAATGATTTTTCACAGATCACGACCCCAACATGATTCCCACTATTAATTAAAGAGCATTTATGTAAGAGGAGCATTGGTTTGTATCAGTTTCATAAGCAGAGTTGAACTACATATGGTCCGTATGATTAGGAAACTGTTCTTTTTTTCTGGGCATGCTCATGTTTCTTGTTGTATTGGAGACGCTGCAAACAAGGGCTTGCTTCTTGTGTTAATACAAAGTATGTTTCATGGATGAGAACACTGGACTGAATTTCCCTTCAGAATCGGAGTTAAACCCCAGGATTTGTGTCTTCCTACAAGCAAGAGTTCATTTCTGGTAAACCAAGTGAATTTTGGGCTCAAATGATTTTACACAGTTCAAATACCCAATGCGATTCTCACTATTAACTAAAGAGCTTTTATTTAAGAGGAGCTGTGGGTTGTATCAGTTTTATGAGCAGAGTCGATCTACATATGGTCTGTATGAGTAGGAAAAACAGTTGTTTTTTGAAGGCATGCTCATGGTTCTTGCTGTATTGGAGACGCTGGAAAGAAGAGCTTGCATCTTGCATTAAAACAGAGTGTGTTCCATGAATGAGAACTCTGGTCTGTATTTGCCTTCAGAAACAGAGTTAAACCCCAAGTCTGTGTCTTCCTACAAGCAAGAGTTCATTTCTGGTAAACCCAGTGAATTTTGGGCTGAAATGATTTTTCGCATTTCATGAACCCAAAGCGATTCTCACTATTAACTAAAGAGGATTTATGTTAGAGGAGCTGTGGTTTGTATCAGTTTCATAAGCAGAGTTGAACTACATATGGTCTGTATGAGTAGGAAACACAGTTCTTTTTTACTTGGCATGCTCATGGTTCTACTATATTGGAGACGCTGGAAAGAAGAGGATGATTCTTGCCTTTAAACAGAGTGTTTTTCAGGGATGAGAACTCTGGTCTGAATTTGCCTTCAGAAACGGAGTTATAACCCAGTATCTGTGTCTTACTACAAGCAAGAGTTCATTTCTGGTAAACACAGTGAATTTTGGGCTGAAATGATTTTTGACAGATCACGACCCCAACATGATTCTCACTATTAACTAAAGAGCATTTATGTAAGAGGAGCAGTGATTTGTATCAGTTTCATAAGCAGAGTTGAACTACATATGGTCCGTATGATTAGGAAACTGTTCTTTTTTTCTGGGCATGCTCATGGTTCTTGTTGTATTGGAGACGATGCAAAAAAAGGCTTGCCTCTTGTGTTAATACAAAGTATGTTTCATGGATGAGATCACTGGACTGAATTTCCCTTCATAAACGGAGTTAAACCCCAGGATTAGTGTCTTCCTAAAAGCAAGAGTTCATTTCTGGTAAACCAAGTGAATTTTGGGCTCAAATGATTTTACACAGTTCAAAAACCCAATGCGATTCTCCTATTAATTAAAGAGCTTTTAATTCAGGAGCTGGGGGTTGTATCAGTTTTATAAGCAGAGTCGATCTACATATGGTCTGTATGAGAAGGAAAAACACTTGTTTTTTGAAGGCATGCTCATGGTTCTTGCTGTATTGGAGACGCTGGAAAGAAGAGCTTGACTCTTGCATTAAAACAGAGTGTGTTTCATGAATGAGAACTCTGGTCTGTATTTGCCTTCAGAAACAGAGTTAAACCGCACGTCTGTGTCTTCCTACAAGCAAGAGTTCATTTCTGGTAAACCGAGTGAATTTTCTGATCCAAAGATTTTACACAGTTCTATAACCCAACGTGATTATCACTATTAACTAAAGAGAATTTAAGTAAGAGGAGTTGTGGTTTGTATAAGTTTCATAAGCAGAGTTGAACTACATATGGTCTGTATGAGTAGGAAACACAGTTCTTTTTTTCAAGGCATGCTCATGGTTCTTATAATATTGGAGACGCTGGAAAGAAGAGGATGATTCTTGACTTAAAACAGAGTGTTTTTCAGGGATGAGGACTCTGGTCTGAATTTGCCTTCAGAAACGTAGTTAATCACCAAGATCTGTGTCTTACTACAAGCGAGAGTTCATTTCTGGTAAAACCAGTAAATTTTGGGCTGAAATGATTTTTCACAGTTCACGAAGCCAACGCGATTCTCACTATTAACTAAAGAGGATTTATGTTAGAGGAGCTGTGGTTTGTATCAGTTTCATAAGCAGAGTTGAACTACATATGGTCTGTATGAGTAGGAAACACAGTTCTTTTTTACTTGGCAATGTCATGGTTCTTACTATATTGGAGACGCTGGAAAGAAGAGGATGATTCTTGCCTTTAAACAGAGTGTTTTTCAGGGATGAGAACTCTGGTCTGAATTTGCCTTCAGAAACGGAGTTAAACGGCAGGATCTGTATCTTCCTACAAGCATGAGTTCCTTTCTAGTAAACCGAGTGAATTTTCCGGTCCAAGGATTTTACGCAGTTCTATAACCCAATGTGATTATCACTATTAACTAAAGGGAATTTATGTAAGAGGAGCTGTGGTTTGTATCAGTTTCATAAGCACAGTTGAACTACATATGGTCTGTATAAGTAGGAAACACAGTTCATTTTTCTGGGCATGCTCATGGTTCTTACTGTATTGGATAAGCTGGAAAGAAGAGGATGATTCTTGCCTTAAAACAGAGTGTTTTTTAGGGATGAGAACTCTGGTCTGAATTTGCCTTCAGAAACGGAGTTAAACCCCACATCTGTGTCGTCCTACAAGCAAGAGTTCATTTCTGGTAAACCCAGTGAATTTTGGGCTGAAATGATTTTTCGCATTTCATGAACCCAACGCTATTCTCACTATTAACTAAAGAGGGTTTATGTTATAGGAGCTGTGGTTTGTATCAGTTTCATAAGCAGAGTTGAACTACATATGGTCTGTATGAGTAGGAAACACAGTTCTTTTTTACTTGGCATGCTCATGGTTCTTACTATATCGGAGACGCTGGAAAGAAGAGGATGATTCTTGCCTTTAAACAGAGTGTTTTTCAGGGATGAGAACTCTGGTCTGAATTTGCCTTCAGAAACGGAGTTATAACCCAGTTTCTGTGTCTTCCTACAAGCAAGAGTTCATTTCTGGTAAACCCAGTGAAATTTGGGCTCAAATGATTTTACACAGTTCAAAAACCCAATGCGATTCTCCTATTAACTAAAGAGCTTTTATTTCAGAGGAGTTGTGGGTTGTATCAGTTTCATAAGCAGAGTCGATCTACATATGGTCTGTATGAGTAGGAAAAACAGTTGTTTTTTGAAGGCATGCTCATGGTTCTTGCTGTATTGGAGACACTGGAAAGAAGAGCTTGCATCTTGCATTAAAACAGAGTGTGTTTCATGAATGAGAACTCAGGTCTGAATTTCCCTTCAGAAACGGAGGTAAACGGCAGGATCTGTATCTTCCTACAAGCAAGAGTTCGTTTCTAGTAAACCGAGTGAATTTTCTGATCCAAAGATTTTACACAGTTCTATAACCCAACTTGATTATCACTATTAACTAAAGAGAATTTATGTAAGAGGAGTTGTTGTTTGTATCAGTTTCATAAGCAGAGTTGAACTCCATATGGTCTGTATGAGTAGGAAACACAGTTCTTTTTTTCTAGGCATGCTCATGGTTCTTATTGTATTGGAGACGCTGGAAAGAAGAGGATGATTCTTGACTTAAAACAGAGTGCTTTTCAGGGATAAGAACTCTGGTCTGAATTTGCCTTCAGAAACGGAGTTAAACCCCACATCTGTGTCGTCCTACAAGCAAGAGTTCATTTCTGGTAAACCCAGTGAATTTTGGGCTGAAATGTTTTTTCGCATTTCATGAACCCAACTCGATCCTCACTATTAACTAAAGAGGATTTATGTTAGAGGAGCTGTGGTTTGTATCAGTTTCATAAGCAGAGTTGAACTACATATGGTCTGTATGAGTAGGAAACACAGTTCTTTTTTACTTGGCAATGTCATGATTCTTACTATATCGGAGACGCTGGAAAGAAGAGGATGATTCTTGCCTTTAAACAGAGTGTTTTTCAGGGATGAGAACTCTGGTCTGAATTTGCCTTCAGAAACGGAGTTATAACCCAGTTTCTGTGTCTTCCTACAAGCAAGAGTTCATTTCTGTTAAACCCTGTGAATTTTGGGCTCAAATGATTTTTCACAGATCACGACCCCAATATGATTTCCACTATTAATTAAAGAGCATTTATGTAAGAGGAGCAGTGGTTTGTATCAGTTTCATAAGCAGAGTTGAACTACATATGGTCCGTATGATTAGGAAACAGTTCGTTTTTTCTGGGCATGCTCATGGTTCTTGTTGTATTGGAGACGATGCAAAAAAAGGCTTGCTTCTTGTGTTAATACAAAGTATGTTTCATGGATGAGATCACTGGACTGAATTTCCCTTCAGAAACGGAGTTAAATCCCAGGATTTGTGTCTTCCTACAAGCAAGAGTTCATTTCTGGAAAACCAAGTGAATTTTGGGCTCAAATGATTTTACACAGTTCAAAAACCCAGTGTGATTCTCACTATTAACTAAAGAGCTTTTAATTAAGAGGAGCTGTGGGTTGTATCAGTTTTATAAGCAGAGTCGATCTACATATGGTCTGTATGAGTAGGAAAACAGTTCTTTTTTGAAGGCATGCTCATGGTTCATGCTGTATTGGAGACGCTGGAAAGAAGAGCTCGCATCTTGCATTAAAACAGAGTGTGTTTCATGAATGAGAACTCTGGTCTGAATTTGCCTTTAGAAACGTAGTTAATCACCAAGATCTGTGTCTTACTACAAGCAAGAGGTCATTTCTGGTAAACCTAGTAAATTTTGGGCTCAAATGATTTTTCACAGTTCACGAAGCCAACGCAATTCTTACTATTAACTAAAGAGCATTTTTGTTAGAGGAGCTGTGGTTTGTATCAGTTTCATAAGCAGAGTTGAACTACCTATGGTCTGTATGAGTAGGAAACACAGTTCTTTTGTACTTGGCATGCTCATGGTGCTTACTATATTGGAGATGCGGCAAAGAAGAGGATGATTCACGACTTCAAACAGAGTGTTTTTCAGGGATTAGAACTCCGGTCTGAATTTGCCTTCAGAAACGGAGTTAAACCCAAGGATCTGTGTCTTCCTACCAGCAAGAGTTCATTTCTGGTAAACCAAGTGAATTTCCGGCTAAAATGACTTTACACAGTTCTTGAACCCTAGGCGATTATCACTATTTACTAAAGAGCATTTATGTAAGAGGAGCTGTAGTCTGTATCATTTCATAAGCAGATTTGAACTACATATGGTTCGTATGAGTAGGAAACAGAGTTTTTTTTTTTTTTCTGGGCATGCTCATGATTCTTACTGTATTGGAGAAGGTGGAACGATGAGGATGATTCTTGCCTTAAAACAGAGTTTTGCAGGGATGAGAACTCTGGTCTGAATTTGCCTTCAGAAACAGAGTTAAACCCCAGTATCTGTGTCTTCCTACAAGCAAGAGTTCATTTCTGGTAAACCCAGTGAATTTTGGGCTCAAATGATTTTTTGCAGTTCACGACCCCAACATGATTCTCACTATTAACTAAAGAGCATTTATGTAAGAGGAGCAGTGGTTTGTATCATTTTCATAAGTAGAGTTACACTACAAATGGTCCGTATGAGTAGGAAACAGTTCTTTTTTTCTGGGCATGCTCATGGTTCTTGTTGAATTGAAGACGCTGCAAAGAAGAGCTTGCTTCTTGTGTTAATACAAAGTATGTTTCATGGATGAGAACACTGGTCTGAATTTCCCTTCAGAAACGGAGTTAAACCCGAGGATTTGTGTCTGCCTACAAGCCAGAGTTCATTTCTGGTAAACCAAGGGAATTTTGGGCACAAATGATTTTACACAGTTCAAAAACCCAATGCGATTCTCACTATTAACTAAAAAGGATTTATGTTAGAGGAGCTGTGGTTTGTATTAGTTTCATAAGCAGAGTTGAACTACATATGGTCTGTATGAGTAGGAAAAACAGTTCTTTTTTTCTGGGAATGCTCATGTTTCTTACTCTATTGGAGACGCTGGATAGAAGAGGATGATTCTTGCCTTAAAACAGAGTATTTTCCTGGAATGAAGACTCTGCCTGAATTTGCCTTCAGAAACGGAGTTAAACCCCACATCTGTGTCTTCCAACAAGCAAGAGTTCATTTCAGGTAAACCCAGTGAATTTTGGGCTGAAATGATTTTTCGCATTTCATGAACCTAACGCGATTCTCACTATTACCTAAAGAGGATTTATGTTAGAGGACCTGTGGTTTGTATCAGTTTCATAAGCAGAATTGAACTCCATATGGTCTGTATGAGTAGGAAACACAGTTCTTTTTTTCAAGGCATGCTCATGGTTCTTATAATATTGGAGACGCTGGAAAGAAGAGGATGATTCTTGCCTATAAACAGAGTGTTTTTCAGGGATGAGAACTCTGGTCTGAATTTGCCTTCAAAAACGGAGTTATAACCCAGTTTCTGTGTCTTACTACAAGCAAGAGTTCATTTCTGGTAAACCCAGTGAATTTTGGGCTCAAATGATTTTTCACAGATCACGACCCCAACATGATTCCCACTATTAATTAAAGAGCATTTATGTAAGAGGAGCATTGGTTTGTATCAGTTTCATAAGCAGAGTTGAACTACATATGGTCCGTATGATTAGGAAACTGTTCTTTTTTTCTGGGCATGCTCATGTTTCTTGTTGTATTGGAGACGCTGCAAACAAGGGCTTGCTTCTTGTGTTAATACAAAGTATGTTTCATGGATGAGAACACTGGACTGAATTTCCCTTCAGAATCGGAGTTAAACCCCAGGATTTGTGTCTTCCTACAAGCAAGAGTTCATTTCTGGTAAACCAAGTGAATTTTGGGCTCAAATGATTTTACACAGTTCAAATACCCAATGCGATTCTCACTATTAACTAAAGAGCTTTTATTTAAGAGGAGCTGTGGGTTGTATCAGTTTTATGAGCAGAGTCGATCTACATATGGTCTGTATGAGTAGGAAAAACAGTTGTTTTTTGAAGGCATGCTCATGGTTCTTGCTGTATTGGAGACGCTGGAAAGAAGAGCTTGCATCTTGCATTAAAACAGAGTGTGTTTCATGAATGAGAACTCTGGTCTGTATTTGCCTTCAGAAACAGAGTTAAACCCCAAGTCTGTGTCTTCCTACAAGCAAGAGTTCATTTCTGGTAAACCCAGTGAATTTTGGGCTGAAATGATTTTTCGCATTTCATGAACCCAAAGCGATTCTCACTATTAACTAAAGAGGATTTATGTTAGAGGAGCTGTGGTTTGTATCAGTTTCATAAGCAGAGTTGAACTACATATGGTCTGTATGAGTAGGAAACACAGTTCTTTTTTACTTGGCATGCTCATGGTTCTACTATATTGGAGACGCTGGAAAGAAGAGGATGATTCTTGCCTTTAAACAGAGTGTTTTTCAGGGATGAGAACTCTGGTCTGAATTTGCCTTCAGAAACGGAGTTATAACCCAGTATCTGTGTCTTACTACAAGCAAGAGTTCATTTCTGGTAAACACAGTGAATTTTGGGCTGAAATGATTTTTGACAGATCACGACCCCAACATGATTCTCACTATTAACTAAAGAGCATTTATGTAAGAGGAGCAGTGATTTGTATCAGTTTCATAAGCAGAGTTGAACTACATATGGTCCGTATGATTAGGAAACTGTTCTTTTTTTCTGGGCATGCTCATGGTTCTTGTTGTATTGGAGACGATGCAAAAAAAGGCTTGCCTCTTGTGTTAATACAAAGTATGTTTCATGGATGAGATCACTGGACTGAATTTCCCTTCATAAACGGAGTTAAACCCCAGGATTAGTGTCTTCCTAAAAGCAAGAGTTCATTTCTGGTAAACCAAGTGAATTTTGGGCTCAAATGATTTTACACAGTTCAAAAACCCAATGCGATTCTCCTATTAATTAAAGAGCTTTTAATTCAGGAGCTGGGGGTTGTATCAGTTTTATAAGCAGAGTCGATCTACATATGGTCTGTATGAGAAGGAAAAACACTTGTTTTTTGAAGGCATGCTCATGGTTCTTGCTGTATTGGAGACGCTGGAAAGAAGAGCTTGACTCTTGCATTAAAACAGAGTGTGTTTCATGAATGAGAACTCTGGTCTGTATTTGCCTTCAGAAACAGAGTTAAACCGCACGTCTGTGTCTTCCTACAAGCAAGAGTTCATTTCTGGTAAACCGAGTGAATTTTCTGATCCAAAGATTTTACACAGTTCTATAACCCAACGTGATTATCACTATTAACTAAAGAGAATTTAAGTAAGAGGAGTTGTGGTTTGTATAAGTTTCATAAGCAGAGTTGAACTACATATGGTCTGTATGAGTAGGAAACACAGTTCTTTTTTTCAAGGCATGCTCATGGTTCTTATAATATTGGAGACGCTGGAAAGAAGAGGATGATTCTTGACTTAAAACAGAGTGTTTTTCAGGGATGAGGACTCTGGTCTGAATTTGCCTTCAGAAACGTAGTTAATCACCAAGATCTGTGTCTTACTACAAGCGAGAGTTCATTTCTGGTAAAACCAGTAAATTTTGGGCTGAAATGATTTTTCACAGTTCACGAAGCCAACGCGATTCTCACTATTAACTAAAGAGGATTTATGTTAGAGGAGCTGTGGTTTGTATCAGTTTCATAAGCAGAGTTGAACTACATATGGTCTGTATGAGTAGGAAACACAGTTCTTTTTTACTTGGCAATGTCATGGTTCTTACTATATTGGAGACGCTGGAAAGAAGAGGATGATTCTTGCCTTTAAACAGAGTGTTTTTCAGGGATGAGAACTCTGGTCTGAATTTGCCTTCAGAAACGGAGTTAAACGGCAGGATCTGTATCTTCCTACAAGCATGAGTTCCTTTCTAGTAAACCGAGTGAATTTTCCGGTCCAAGGATTTTACGCAGTTCTATAACCCAATGTGATTATCACTATTAACTAAAGGGAATTTATGTAAGAGGAGCTGTGGTTTGTATCAGTTTCATAAGCACAGTTGAACTACATATGGTCTGTATAAGTAGGAAACAGTTCATTTTTCTGGGCATGCTCATGGTTCTTACTGTATTGGATAAGCTGGAAAGAAGAGGATGATTCTTGCCTTAAAACAGAGTGTTTTTTAGGGATGAGAACTCTGGTCTGAATTTGCCTTCAGAAACGGAGTTAAACCCCACATCTGTGTCGTCCTACAAGCAAGAGTTCATTTCTGGTAAACCCAGTGAATTTTGGGCTGAAATGATTTTTCGCATTTCATGAACCCAACGCTATTCTCACTATTAACTAAAGAGGGTTTATGTTATAGGAGCTGTGGTTTGTATCAGTTTCATAAGCAGAGTTGAACTACATATGGTCTGTATGAGTAGGAAACACAGTTCTTTTTTACTTGGCATGCTCATGGTTCTTACTATATCGGAGACGCTGGAAAGAAGAGGATGATTCTTGCCTTTAAACAGAGTGTTTTTCAGGGATGAGAACTCTGGTCTGAATTTGCCTTCAGAAACGGAGTTATAACCCAGTTTCTGTGTCTTCCTACAAGCAAGAGTTCATTTCTGGTAAACCCAGTGAAATTTGGGCTCAAATGATTTTACACAGTTCAAAAACCCAATGCGATTCTCCTATTAACTAAAGAGCTTTTATTTCAGAGGAGTTGTGGGTTGTATCAGTTTCATAAGCAGAGTCGATCTACATATGGTCTGTATGAGTAGGAAAAACAGTTGTTTTTTGAAGGCATGCTCATGGTTCTTGCTGTATTGGAGACACTGGAAAGAAGAGCTTGCATCTTGCATTAAAACAGAGTGTGTTTCATGAATGAGAACTCAGGTCTGAATTTCCCTTCAGAAACGGAGGTAAACGGCAGGATCTGTATCTTCCTACAAGCAAGAGTTCGTTTCTAGTAAACCGAGTGAATTTTCTGATCCAAAGATTTTACACAGTTCTATAACCCAACTTGATTATCACTATTAACTAAAGAGAATTTATGTAAGAGGAGTTGTTGTTTGTATCAGTTTCATAAGCAGAGTTGAACTCCATATGGTCTGTATGAGTAGGAAACACAGTTCTTTTTTTCTAGGCATGCTCATGGTTCTTATTGTATTGGAGACGCTGGAAAGAAGAGGATGATTCTTGACTTAAAACAGAGTGCTTTTCAGGGATAAGAACTCTGGTCTGAATTTGCCTTCAGAAACGGAGTTAAACCCCACATCTGTGTCGTCCTACAAGCAAGAGTTCATTTCTGGTAAACCCAGTGAATTTTGGGCTGAAATGTTTTTTCGCATTTCATGAACCCAACTCGATCCTCACTATTAACTAAAGAGGATTTATGTTAGAGGAGCTGTGGTTTGTATCAGTTTCATAAGCAGAGTTGAACTACATATGGTCTGTATGAGTAGGAAACACAGTTCTTTTTTACTTGGCAATGTCATGATTCTTACTATATCGGAGACGCTGGAAAGAAGAGGATGATTCTTGCCTTTAAACAGAGTGTTTTTCAGGGATGAGAACTCTGGTCTGAATTTGCCTTCAGAAACGGAGTTATAACCCAGTTTCTGTGTCTTCCTACAAGCAAGAGTTCATTTCTGTTAAACCCTGTGAATTTTGGGCTCAAATGATTTTTCACAGATCACGACCCCAATATGATTTCCACTATTAATTAAAGAGCATTTATGTAAGAGGAGCAGTGGTTTGTATCAGTTTCATAAGCAGAGTTGAACTACATATGGTCCGTATGATTAGGAAACAGTTCGTTTTTTCTGGGCATGCTCATGGTTCTTGTTGTATTGGAGACGATGCAAAAAAAGGCTTGCTTCTTGTGTTAATACAAAGTATGTTTCATGGATGAGATCACTGGACTGAATTTCCCTTCAGAAACGGAGTTAAATCCCAGGATTTGTGTCTTCCTACAAGCAAGAGTTCATTTCTGGAAAACCAAGTGAATTTTGGGCTCAAATGATTTTACACAGTTCAAAAACCCAGTGTGATTCTCACTATTAACTAAAGAGCTTTTAATTAAGAGGAGCTGTGGGTTGTATCAGTTTTATAAGCAGAGTCGATCTACATATGGTCTGTATGAGTAGGAAAACAGTTCTTTTTTGAAGGCATGCTCATGGTTCATGCTGTATTGGAGACGCTGGAAAGAAGAGCTCGCATCTTGCATTAAAACAGAGTGTGTTTCATGAATGAGAACTCTGGTCTGAATTTGCCTTTAGAAACGTAGTTAATCACCAAGATCTGTGTCTTACTACAAGCAAGAGGTCATTTCTGGTAAACCTAGTAAATTTTGGGCTCAAATGATTTTTCACAGTTCACGAAGCCAACTCAATTCTTACTATTAACTAAAGAGCATTTTTGTTAGAGGAGCTGTGGTTTGTATCAGTTTCATAAGCAGAGTTGAACTACCTATGGTCTGTATGAGTAGGAAACACAGTTCTTTTGTACTTGGCATGCTCATGGTGCTTACTATATTGGAGATGCGGCAAAGAAGAGGATGATTCACGACTTCAAACAGAGTGTTTTTCAGGGATTAGAACTCCGGTCTGAATTTGCCTTCAGAAACGGAGTTAAACCCAAGGATCTGTGTCTTCCTACCAGCAAGAGTTCATTTCTGGTAAACCAAGTGAATTTTCGGCTAAAATGACTTTACACAGTTCTTGAACCCTAGGCGATTATCACTATTTACTAAAGAGCATTTATGTAAGAGGAGCTGTAGTCTGTATCATTTCATAAGCAGATTTGAACTACATATGGTTCGTATGAGTAGGAAACAGAGTTTTTTTTTTTTTTCTGGGCATGCTCATGATTCTTACTGTATTGGAGAAGGTGGAACGATGAGGATGATTCTTGCCTTAAAACAGAGTTTTGCAGGGATGAGAACTCTGGTCTGAATTTGCCTTCAGAAACAGAGTTAAACCCCAGTATCTGTGTCTTCCTACAAGCAAGAGTTCATTTCTGGTAAACCCAGTGAATTTTGGGCTCAAATGATTTTTTGCAGTTCACGACCCCAACATGATTCTCACTATTAACTAAAGAGCATTTATGTAAGAGGAGCAGTGGTTTGTATCATTTTCATAAGTAGAGTTACACTACAAATGGTCCGTATGAGTAGGAAACAGTTCTTTTTTTCTGGGCATGCTCATGGTTCTTGTTGAATTGAAGACGCTGCAAAGAAGAGCTTGCTTCTTGTGTTAATACAAAGTATGTTTCATGGATGAGAACACTGGTCTGAATTTCCCTTCAGAAACGGAGTTAAACCCGAGGATTTGTGTCTGCCTACAAGCCAGAGTTCATTTCTGGTAAACCAAGGGAATTTTGGGCACAAATGATTTTACACAGTTCAAAAACCCAATGCGATTCTCACTATTAACTAAAAAGGATTTATGTTAGAGGAGCTGTGGTTTGTATTAGTTTCATAAGCAGAGTTGAACTACATATGGTCTGTATGAGTAGGAAAAACAGTTCTTTTTTTCTGGGAATGCTCATGTTTCTTACTCTATTGGAGACGCTGGATAGAAGAGGATGATTCTTGCCTTAAAACAGAGTATTTTCCTGGAATGAAGACTCTGCCTGAATTTGCCTTCAGAAACGGAGTTAAACCCCACATCTGTGTCTTCCAACAAGCAAGAGTTCATTTCAGGTAAACCCAGTGAATTTTGGGCTGAAATGATTTTTCGCATTTCATGAACCTAACGCGATTCTCACTATTACCTAAAGAGGATTTATGTTAGAGGACCTGTGGTTTGTATCAGTTTCATAAGCAGAATTGAACTCCATATGGTCTGTATGAGTAGGAAACACAGTTCTTTTTTTCAAGGCATGCTCATGGTTCTTATAATATTGGAGACGCTGGAAAGAAGAGGATGATTCTTGCCTATAAACAGAGTGTTTTTCAGGGATGAGAACTCTGGTCTGAATTTGCCTTCAAAAACGGAGTTATAACCCAGTTTCTGTGTCTTACTACAAGCAAGAGTTCATTTCTGGTAAACCCAGTGAATTTTGGGCTCAAATGATTTTTCACAGATCACGACCCCAACATGATTCCCACTATTAATTAAAGAGCATTTATGTAAGAGGAGCATTGGTTTGTATCAGTTTCATAAGCAGAGTTGAACTACATATGGTCCGTATGATTAGGAAACTGTTCTTTTTTTCTGGGCATGCTCATGTTTCTTGTTGTATTGGAGACGCTGCAAACAAGGGCTTGCTTCTTGTGTTAATACAAAGTATGTTTCATGGATGAGAACACTGGACTGAATTTCCCTTCAGAATCGGAGTTAAACCCCAGGATTTGTGTCTTCCTACAAGCAAGAGTTCATTTCTGGTAAACCAAGTGAATTTTGGGCTCAAATGATTTTACACAGTTCAAATACCCAATGCGATTCTCACTATTAACTAAAGAGCTTTTATTTAAGAGGAGCTGTGGGTTGTATCAGTTTTATGAGCAGAGTCGATCTACATATGGTCTGTATGAGTAGGAAAAACAGTTGTTTTTTGAAGGCATGCTCATGGTTCTTGCTGTATTGGAGACGCTGGAAAGAAGAGCTTGCATCTTGCATTAAAACAGAGTGTGTTTCATGAATGAGAACTCTGGTCTGTATTTGCCTTCAGAAACAGAGTTAAACCCCAAGTCTGTGTCTTCCTACAAGCAAGAGTTCATTTCTGGTAAACCCAGTGAATTTTGGGCTGAAATGATTTTTCGCATTTCATGAACCCAAAGCGATTCTCACTATTAACTAAAGAGGATTTATGTTAGAGGAGCTGTGGTTTGTATCAGTTTCATAAGCAGAGTTGAACTACATATGGTCTGTATGAGTAGGAAACACAGTTCTTTTTTACTTGGCATGCTCATGGTTCTACTATATTGGAGACGCTGGAAAGAAGAGGATGATTCTTGCCTTTAAACAGAGTGTTTTTCAGGGATGAGAACTCTGGTCTGAATTTGCCTTCAGAAACGGAGTTATAACCCAGTATCTGTGTCTTACTACAAGCAAGAGTTCATTTCTGGTAAACACAGTGAATTTTGGGCTGAAATGATTTTTGACAGATCACGACCCCAACATGATTCTCACTATTAACTAAAGAGCATTTATGTAAGAGGAGCAGTGATTTGTATCAGTTTCATAAGCAGAGTTGAACTACATATGGTCCGTATGATTAGGAAACTGTTCTTTTTTTCTGGGCATGCTCATGGTTCTTGTTGTATTGGAGACGATGCAAAAAAAGGCTTGCCTCTTGTGTTAATACAAAGTATGTTTCATGGATGAGATCACTGGACTGAATTTCCCTTCATAAACGGAGTTAAACCCCAGGATTAGTGTCTTCCTAAAAGCAAGAGTTCATTTCTGGTAAACCAAGTGAATTTTGGGCTCAAATGATTTTACACAGTTCAAAAACCCAATGCGATTCTCCTATTAATTAAAGAGCTTTTAATTCAGGAGCTGGGGGTTGTATCAGTTTTATAAGCAGAGTCGATCTACATATGGTCTGTATGAGAAGGAAAAACACTTGTTTTTTGAAGGCATGCTCATGGTTCTTGCTGTATTGGAGACGCTGGAAAGAAGAGCTTGACTCTTGCATTAAAACAGAGTGTGTTTCATGAATGAGAACTCTGGTCTGTATTTGCCTTCAGAAACAGAGTTAAACCGCACGTCTGTGTCTTCCTACAAGCAAGAGTTCATTTCTGGTAAACCGAGTGAATTTTCTGATCCAAAGATTTTACACAGTTCTATAACCCAACGTGATTATCACTATTAACTAAAGAGAATTTAAGTAAGAGGAGTTGTGGTTTGTATAAGTTTCATAAGCAGAGTTGAACTACATATGGTCTGTATGAGTAGGAAACACAGTTCTTTTTTTCAAGGCATGCTCATGGTTCTTATAATATTGGAGACGCTGGAAAGAAGAGGATGATTCTTGACTTAAAACAGAGTGTTTTTCAGGGATGAGGACTCTGGTCTGAATTTGCCTTCAGAAACGTAGTTAATCACCAAGATCTGTGTCTTACTACAAGCGAGAGTTCATTTCTGGTAAAACCAGTAAATTTTGGGCTGAAATGATTTTTCACAGTTCACGAAGCCAACGCGATTCTCACTATTAACTAAAGAGGATTTATGTTAGAGGAGCTGTGGTTTGTATCAGTTTCATAAGCAGAGTTGAACTACATATGGTCTGTATGAGTAGGAAACACAGTTCTTTTTTACTTGGCAATGTCATGGTTCTTACTATATTGGAGACGCTGGAAAGAAGAGGATGATTCTTGCCTTTAAACAGAGTGTTTTTCAGGGATGAGAACTCTGGTCTGAATTTGCCTTCAGAAACGGAGTTAAACGGCAGGATCTGTATCTTCCTACAAGCATGAGTTCCTTTCTAGTAAACCGAGTGAATTTTCCGGTCCAAGGATTTTACGCAGTTCTATAACCCAATGTGATTATCACTATTAACTAAAGGGAATTTATGTAAGAGGAGCTGTGGTTTGTATCAGTTTCATAAGCACAGTTGAACTACATATGGTCTGTATAAGTAGGAAACACAGTTCATTTTTCTGGGCATGCTCATGGTTCTTACTGTATTGGATAAGCTGGAAAGAAGAGGATGATTCTTGCCTTAAAACAGAGTGTTTTTTAGGGATGAGAACTCTGGTCTGAATTTGCCTTCAGAAACGGAGTTAAACCCCACATCTGTGTCGTCCTACAAGCAAGAGTTCATTTCTGGTAAACCCAGTGAATTTTGGGCTGAAATGATTTTTCGCATTTCATGAACCCAACGCTATTCTCACTATTAACTAAAGAGGGTTTATGTTATAGGAGCTGTGGTTTGTATCAGTTTCATAAGCAGAGTTGAACTACATATGGTCTGTATGAGTAGGAAACACAGTTCTTTTTTACTTGGCATGCTCATGGTTCTTACTATATCGGAGACGCTGGAAAGAAGAGGATGATTCTTGCCTTTAAACAGAGTGTTTTTCAGGGATGAGAACTCTGGTCTGAATTTGCCTTCAGAAACGGAGTTATAACCCAGTTTCTGTGTCTTCCTACAAGCAAGAGTTCATTTCTGGTAAACCCAGTGAAATTTGGGCTCAAATGATTTTACACAGTTCAAAAACCCAATGCGATTCTCCTATTAACTAAAGAGCTTTTATTTCAGAGGAGTTGTGGGTTGTATCAGTTTCATAAGCAGAGTCGATCTACATATGGTCTGTATGAGTAGGAAAAACAGTTGTTTTTTGAAGGCATGCTCATGGTTCTTGCTGTATTGGAGACACTGGAAAGAAGAGCTTGCATCTTGCATTAAAACAGAGTGTGTTTCATGAATGAGAACTCAGGTCTGAATTTCCCTTCAGAAACGGAGGTAAACGGCAGGATCTGTATCTTCCTACAAGCAAGAGTTCGTTTCTAGTAAACCGAGTGAATTTTCTGATCCAAAGATTTTACACAGTTCTATAACCCAACTTGATTATCACTATTAACTAAAGAGAATTTATGTAAGAGGAGTTGTTGTTTGTATCAGTTTCATAAGCAGAGTTGAACTCCATATGGTCTGTATGAGTAGGAAACACAGTTCTTTTTTTCTAGGCATGCTCATGGTTCTTATTGTATTGGAGACGCTGGAAAGAAGAGGATGATTCTTGACTTAAAACAGAGTGCTTTTCAGGGATAAGAACTCTGGTCTGAATTTGCCTTCAGAAACGGAGTTAAACCCCACATCTGTGTCGTCCTACAAGCAAGAGTTCATTTCTGGTAAACCCAGTGAATTTTGGGCTGAAATGTTTTTTCACATTTCATGAACCCAACTCGATCCTCACTATTAACTAAAGAGGATTTATGTTAGAGGAGCTGTGGTTTGTATCAGTTTCATAAGCAGAGTTGAACTACATATGGTCTGTATGAGTAGGAAACACAGTTCTTTTTTACTTGGCAATGTCATGATTCTTACTATATCGGAGACGCTGGAAAGAAGAGGATGATTCTTGCCTTTAAACAGAGTGTTTTTCAGGGATGAGAACTCTGGTCTGAATTTGCCTTCAGAAACGGAGTTATAACCCAGTTTCTGTGTCTTCCTACAAGCAAGAGTTCATTTCTGTTAAACCCTGTGAATTTTGGGCTCAAATGATTTTTCACAGATCACGACCCCAATATGATTTCCACTATTAATTAAAGAGCATTTATGTAAGAGGAGCAGTGGTTTGTATCAGTTTCATAAGCAGAGTTGAACTACATATGGTCCGTATGATTAGGAAACAGTTCGTTTTTTCTGGGCATGCTCATGGTTCTTGTTGTATTGGAGACGATGCAAAAAAAGGCTTGCTTCTTGTGTTAATACAAAGTATGTTTCATGGATGAGATCACTGGACTGAATTTCCCTTCAGAAACGGAGTTAAATCCCAGGATTTGTGTCTTCCTACAAGCAAGAGTTCATTTCTGGAAAACCAAGTGAATTTTGGGCTCAAATGATTTTACACAGTTCAAAAACCCAGTGTGATTCTCACTATTAACTAAAGAGCTTTTAATTAAGAGGAGCTGTGGGTTGTATCAGTTTTATAAGCAGAGTCGATCTACATATGGTCTGTATGAGTAGGAAAACAGTTCTTTTTTGAAGGCATGCTCATGGTTCATGCTGTATTGGAGACGCTGGAAAGAAGAGCTCACATCTTGCATTAAAACAGAGTGTGTTTCATGAATGAGAACTCTGGTCTGAATTTGCCTTTAGAAACGTAGTTAATCACCAAGATCTGTGTCTTACTACAAGCAAGAGGTCATTTCTGGTAAACCTAGTAAATTAAGGGCTCAAATGATTTTTCACAGTTCACGAAGCCAACGCAATTCTTACTATTAACTAAAGAGCATTTTTGTTAGAGGAGCTGTGGTTTGTATCAGTTTCATAAGCAGAGTTGAACTACCTATGGTCTGTATGAGTAGGAAACACAGTTCTTTTGTACTTGGCATGCTCATGGTGCTTACTATATTGGAGATGCGGCAAAGAAGAGGATGATTCACGACTTCAAACAGAGTGTTTTTCAGGGATTAGAACTCCGGTCTGAATTTGCCTTCAGAAACGGAGTTAAACCCAAGGATCTGTGTCTTCCTACCAGCAAGAGTTCATTTCTGGTAAACCAAGTGAATTTTCGGCTAAAATGACTTTACACAGTTCTTGAACCCTAGGCGATTATCACTATTTACTAAAGAGCATTTATGTAAGAGGAGCTGTAGTCTGTATCATTTCATAAGCAGATTTGAACTACATATGGTTCGTATGAGTAGGAAACAGAGTTTTTTTTTTTTTCTGGGCATGCTCATGATTCTTACTGTATTGGAGAAGGTGGAACGATGAGGATGATTCTTGCCTTAAAACAGAGTTTTGCAGGGATGAGAACTCTGGTCTGAATTTGCCATCAGAAACAGAGTTAAACCCCAGTATCTGTGTCTTCCTACAAGCAAGAGTTCATTTCTGGTAAACCCAGTGAATTTTGGGCTCAAATGATTTTTTGCAGTTCACGACCCCAACATGATTCTCACTATTAACTAAAGAGCATTTATGTAAGAGGAGCAGTGGTTTGTATCATTTTCATAAGTAGAGTTACACTACAAATGGTCCGTATGAGTAGGAAACAGTTCTTTTTTTCTGGGCATGCTCATGGTTCTTGTTGAATTGAAGACGCTGCAAAGAAGAGCTTGCTTCTTGTGTTAATACAAAGTATGTTTCATGGATGAGAACACTGGTCTGAATTTCCCTTCAGAAACGGAGTTAAACCCGAGGATTTGTGTCTGCCTACAAGCCAGAGTTCATTTCTGGTAAACCAAGGGAATTTTGGGCACAAATGATTTTACACAGTTCAAAAACCCAATGCGATTCTCACTATTAACTAAAAAGGATTTATGTTAGAGGAGCTGTGGTTTGTATTAGTTTCATAAGCAGAGTTGAACTACATATGGTCTGTATGAGTAGGAAAAACAGTTCTTTTTTGAAGGCATGCTCATGGTTCTTCCTGTATCGAAGACGCTGGAAAGAAGAGCTTGCATCTTTCATTAAAACAGAGTGTGTTTCATGAATGAGAACTCAGGTCTGAATTTCCCTTCAGAAACGGAGTTAAACGGCAGGATCTGTATCTTCCTACAAGCAAGAGTTCGTTTCTAGTAAACCGACAGAATTTTCTGATCCAAAGATTTTACACAGTTCTATAACCCAACGTGATTATCACTATTAACTAAAGAGAATTTATGTAAGAGGAGTTGTGGTTTGTATCAGTTTCATAAGCAGAGTTGAACTCCATATTGTCTGTATGAGTAGGACACACAGTTCTTTTTTTCTAGGCATGCTCATGGTTCTTATTGTATTGGAGACGCTGGAAAGAAGAGGATGATTCTTGACATAAAACAGAGTGTTTTCAGGAATGAGGACTCTCGTCTGAATTTGCCTTCAGAAACGTAGTTAATCACCAAGATCTGTGTCTTACTACAAGCAAGTGTTCATTTCTGGTAAAACCAGTATATTTTGGGCTGAAATGATTTTTCACAGTTCACGAAGCCAACGCGATTCTCACTATTAACTAATGAGCATTTATGTAAGAGGAGCAGTGGTTTGTATCAGTTTCATAAGCAGAGTTGAACTACATATGGTCCGTATGATTAGGAAACTGTTCTTTTTTTCTGGGCATGCTCATGGTTCTTGTTGTATTGGAGACGCTGCAAACAAGGGCTTGCTTCTTGTGTTAATACAAAGTTTGTTTCATTGATGAGAACACTGGACTGAATTTCCCTTCAGAAACGGAGTTAGAGCCCAGGATTTGTGTCTTCCTACAAGGAAGAGTTCATTTCTGTTAAACCAAGTGAATTTTGGGCTAAAATGATTTTACACAGTTCAAAAACCCAATGAGATTCTCACTATTAACTAAAGAGCTTTTATTTAAGAGGAGCTGTGGGGTGTATCAGTTTTATAAGCAGAGTCGATCTACATATAGTCTGTATGAGTAGGAAAAACAGCTCTTTTTTGAAGGCATGCTCATGGTTCTTGCTGTATTGGAGACGCTGGAAAGATGAGCTTGCATCTCGCATTAAAACAGAGTGTGTTTCATGAATGAGAACTCTGCTCTGAATTTCCCTTCAGAAACGGAGTTAAAAGGCAGTCTCTGTATCTTCCTACAAGCAAGAGTTCGTTTCTAGTAAACCGAGTGTATTTTCTGGTCCAATGATTTTACACAGTTCTGTAACCCAACGTGATTATCACTATTAACTTAAGAGAATTTATGTAAGAGGAGCTGTGGTTTCTATCAGTTTCATAAGCAGAGTTGAACTACATATGGTCTGTATAAGTAGGAAACACAGTTCTTTTTTTCTGGGCATGCTCATGGTTCTTACTGTATTGGATAAGCTGGAAAGAAGAGGATGATTCTTGCCTTAAAACAGAGTGTTTTTCAGGGATGAGAACTCTGGTCTGAATTTGCCTTCAGAAATGGAATTAAAACCCAAATCTGTGTCGTCCTACAAGCAAGAGTTCTTTTCTGGTAAACCCAGTGAATTTTGGGCTGAAATGATTTTTCGCATTTCATGAACCCAACGCTATTCTCACTATTAACTAAAGAGCTTTTATTTAAGAGGAGCTGTGGGTTGTATCAGTTTTATAAGCAGAGTTGATCTACATATGGTCTGTATGAGTAGGAAAAACAGTTCTTTCTTGAAGGCATGCTCATGGTTCTTGCTGTATTGGAGACGCTGGAAAGAAGAGCTTGCATCTTGCACGAAAACAGAGTGTGTTTCATGAATGAGAACTCTGGTCTGTATTTGCCTTCAGAAACGGAGTTAAACCCACATCTGTGTCTTCCTACAAGCAAGAGTTCATTTCTGGTAAACCCAGTGAATTTTGGGCTCAAATGATTTTTCACATATCACGACCCCAACATGATTCCCACTATTAACTAAAGAGCATTTACATAAGAGGAGCAGTGGTTTGTATCAGTTTCATAAGCAGAGTTGAACTACATATGGTCCGTATGATTAGGAAACTGTTCTTTTTTTCTGGGCAGGCTCATGTTTCTTGTTGTGTTGGAGACGCTGCAAACAAGGGATTGCTTCTCCTGTTAAAACAACGTATGTTTCATGGATGAGAACACTGGACTGAATTTCCCTTCAGAAACGGAGTTAAACCCCAGGATTTGTGTCTTCCTACAAGCAAGAGTTCATTTCAGTTAAACCAAGTGAGTTTTGGACTCAAATGATTTTACACAGTTCAAAAACCCAATGCGATTCTAGCTATTTACTAAAGAGCTTTTATTTAAGAGGAGCTGTGGGTTGTATTAGTTTTATAAGCAGAGTTGATCTACATATGGTCTGTATGAGTAGGAAAAACAGTTCTTTTTTGAAGGCATGCTCATGGTTCTTGCTGTATTGGAGACGCTGGAAAGAAGAGCTTGCATCTTGCATTAAAACAGAGTGTGTTTCATGAATGAGAACTCTGCTCTGAATTTCCCTTCAGAAACGGAGTTAAATGGCACGATCTGTATCTTCCTACAAGCAAGAGTTCATTTCTAGTAAACCGAGTGAATTTTCCAGTCCAATGATTTTACACAGTTCTATAACACAACGTGATTATCACTATTAACTAAAGAGAATTTATGCAGGAGGAGCTGTGGTTTGTATCAGTTTCATAAGCAGAGTTGACTACATATGGTCTGTATGAGTAGGAAACACAGTTCTTTTTTTCTAGGCATGCTCATGGTTCTTACTGTATTGGATAAGCTGGAAAGAAGAGGATGATTCTTGCCTTAAAACAGAGTGTTTTTCAGGGATGAGAACTCTGGGCTGAATTTGCCTTCAGAAACGGAGTTAAACCCCACATCTTTGTCGTCCTACAAGCCAGAGTTCATTTATGCTAAACCCAGTGAATTTTGGGCTGAAATGTTTTTTTGTATTTCATGAACCCAAAGCTATTCTAATATATTAACTAAAGAGGATTTATGATAGAGTAGCTGTGGTTTGTATCAGTTTCATAAGCAGATTTGAACTACATATGGTCTGTTTGAGTAGGAAACACAGTTCTTTTTTACTTGGCATGCTCATGGTTCTTACTATATTTTAGAGGCTGCGAAGAAGAGGATGATTCTTCCCTTTAAACAGAGTTTTTTTCAGGGATGAGAACTCTGGTCTGAATTTGCCTTCAGAAACGGAGTTATAACCCAGTTTCTGTGTCTTCCTACACGCAAGAGTTCATTTCTGGTAAACCCTGTGAATTTTGGGCTCAAATGATTTTTCACAGATCACGACCCCAACATGATTTCCACTATTAACTAAAGCGCATTTATGTAAAAGGAGCAGTGGTTTGTATCAGTTTCATAAGCAGAGTTGAACTACATATTGTCCGTATGATTAGGAAACTGTTCTTTTTTTCTGGGCATGCTAATGGTTCTTGTTGTATTGGAGAAGCTACAAACAAGGGCTTGGTACTTCTGTAATACAAAGTATGTTTCATGGATGAGAACACTGGACTTAATTTCCCTTCAGAAACGGAGTTAAAGCCCAGGATTTGTGTCTTCCTACAAGCAAGAGTTCATTTCTGTTAAACCAAGTGAATTTTGGGCTCAAATGATTTTACACAGTTCAAAAACCCAATGCGATTCTCACTATTAACTAAAGAGCTTTTATTTAAGAGGAGCTGTGGGTTGTATCAGTTTTATAAGCAGAGTTGATCTACATATGGTCTGTATGAGTAGGAAAAACAGTTCTTTTTTGAAGGCATGCTCATGGTTCTTGCTGTATTGGAGACGCTGGAAAGAAGAGCTAGCATCTTGCATTAAAACAGAGTGTGTTTCATGAATGAGAACTCTGGTCTGTATTTGCCTTCAGAAACAGAGTTAAACCCCACGTCTGTGTCTTCCTACAAGCAAGAGTTCATTTCTGGTAAACCCAGTGAATTTTGGCCTGAAATGATTTTTCGCATTTCATGAACCCAACGCGATTCTCACTATTAACTAAAGAGGATTTATGTTAGAGGAGCTGTGGCTTGTATCAGTTTCATAAGCAGAGTTGAACTACATATGGTCTGTATGAGTAGGAAACACAGTTCTTTTTTTTTAGGCATGCTCATGGTTCTTATTGTATTGGAGAAGCTGGAAAGAAGAGGATGATTCTTGACTTAAAACAGAGTGTTTTTCAGGGATGAGGACTCTGGTCTGAATTTGCCTTCAGAAACGTAGTTAATCACCAAGATCTGTGTCTTACTACAAGCAAGAGGTCATTTCTGGTAAACCTAGTAAATTTTTGGCTCAAATGATTTTTCACAGTTCACGAAGCCAACACAATTCTTACTATTTACTAAAGAGCATTTTTGTTAGAGGAGCTGTGGTTTGTATCAGTTTCATAAGCAGAGAGGAACTACCTATGGTCTGTATGAGTAGGAAACACAGTTCTTTTTTACTTGGCATGCTCATGGTGCTTACTATATTGGAGATGCTGGAAAGAAGAGGATGATTCTCGACTTCAAACAGAGTGTTTTTCAGGGATTAGAACTCTGGTCTGAATTTGCCTTCAGAAACGGAGTTAAACCCCAGGATCTGTGTCTTCCTACCAGCAAGAGTTCATTTCTGGTAAACCAAGTGAATTTTCGGCTAAAATGACTTTACACAGTTCTTGAACCCTAGGCAATTATCACTATTTACTAAAGAGCATTTATGTAAGAGGAGCTGTAGTCTGTATCATTTCATAAGCAGATTTGAACGACATATGGTCCGTGTGAGTAGGAAACACAGTTTTTTTTTTTTTCTGGGCATGCTCATGATTCTTACTGTATTGGAGAAGGTGGAACGATGAGGATGATTCTTGCCTTAAAACAGAGATTTTTGCAGGGATGAGAACTCTGGTCTGAATTTGCCTTCAGAAACGGAGTTAAACCCCAGTATCTGTGTCTTCCTACATGCAAGAGTTCATTTCTGGTAAACCCAGTGAATTTTGGGCTCAAATGTTTTTTCGCAGTTCACGACCCCAACATGATTCTCACTATTAACTAAAGAGCATTTATGTAAGTGGAGCAGTGGTTTGTATCATTTTCATAAGTAGAGTTAAACTACAAATGGTCCGTATGAGTAGGAAACAGTTCTTTTTTTCTGGGCATGCTCATGATTCTTGTTGAATTGAAGACGCTGCAAAGAAGAGCTTGCTTCTTGTGTTAATACAAAGTATGTTTCATGGATGAGAACACTGGTCAGAATTTCCCTTCAGAAACGGAGTTAAACCCGAGGATTTGTGTCTGCCTACAAGCCTGAGTTCATTTCTGGTAAACCAAGTGAATTTTGGGCACAAATGATTTTACACAGTTCAAAAACCCAATGCGATTCTCACTATTAACTAAAAAGGATTTAGGTTAGAGGAGCCCTGATTTCTATCAGTTTCATAAGCAGAGTTGAACTACATATGGACTGTTTGAGTAGGAAACACAGTTCTTTTTTACTTGGCATGCTCATGGTGCTTAGTATATTGGAGATTCTGGAAAGAAGAGGATGATTCTCGCCTTAAAATAGAGTGTTTTTCTTGGAGGAGAACTCTGGTCTGAATTTGTCTTCAAAAACGGAGTTAAAGCAAAGCCTCTGTGTCTTCCTACAAGCAAGACTTCATTTCCGGTAAACCCAGTGATTTTTTGGCTCAATTGAATTTACACAGTTCATGGAACCAACACGATTTTCAGTATTAACTAAAGAGCATGAATGAACAGATGCTGTGATTGTATGAGTTTCATAAGCAGAGTTGAACTAGCACGGTCCATTTGATTAGTAAATACATTTCTTTTTTTTCTGGGCATGCTCATGTTTCTTGCTGTATTGCAGAAGCTCGAAAGAAGAGCATGCCCTTTGCGTTATAACAGAGTGTGGGTCATGGTTGAGAACACTGGTCTGAATTTTCCTTCAGAAACGGAGTTAAACCAAAGTCTTTGTGTCTTCCTGCAAGCAAGAGTTCATTTCCGGTAAACCCAGTGTTTTTTCGGCTCAAATGAATTTGCACAGTTCACGAACCCAGCACGTTTTTCACTATTAACTAAAGAGAATGTATGTAAGAGATGCTGTGGTTTGTTACAGGTTCATATTCAGAGTTCAACTAGATATAGTCTGTATGAGTAGGAAACACAGTTCTTTTTTTCGGGGCAAGCTCATGTTTCTTGCTGTATTGGAACGCTGGAAAGAAGAGCATGCTCTTTGTGTTAAAACAGAGTGTGTTTCATGGATGACAACACTGGTCAGAATTTCCCTTCACAAACGGAATTAAACCAAAGCTTCAGTGCTTTCCTACAAGCAAGAGTTCATTTCCGGTAAACCCAGTGCTTTTTCGGCTCTAATGAATTTACACAGTTCATGAACCCAACATGTTTTTCACTATTAACTGAAGAGCATCTATGTAAGACATGCTGTGGTTTGTTACAGTTTCATAAACAGACTTCAACTAGATATGGTCCATATGAGTAGGAAAAACAGTTCTTTTTTTCTGGGCATGCTCATGTTTCTTGCTGTATTGGAGACGCTGGAAAGAAGAGCATGCTTCTTGCGTTAAAACAGAGTATGTTTCATGGATGAGAACACTGGTCTGAATTTTCCTTCAGAAACGGACTTAAACCAATGGCTATGTGTCTTCCTACAAGCCAGAGTTCATTTCCGGTAAACCCAGTGAGTTTTCGGGTCAAATGATGTACACAGTTCACGAACCCAATACGATTTTCACTATTAACTAAAGAGCATCTATGTAAGACATTTTGTGGTTTGTTACAGTTTCATAAGGAGAGTTCAACTAAAAATGGTCGGTATGAGTAGGAAACACAGTTCATTTTTTCTGGGCATGCTCATGTTTCTTGCTGTATTGGAGATGCTGGAAAGAAGAGCATGCTCTTTGCGTTAAAACAGAGTGTGTTTCATGGATGAGAACTCAGGTCGGAATTTCCCTTCACAAACGGAGATAAAGTATTGGCTCTGTGTCTTCCTACAAGCAAGACTTCATTTCCGGTAAACCAGTGATTTCTCAGCTCAAATGAATTTACACAGTTCACTAACCCTACACGTTTTTCACTATAAACTAAAGAGCATCTATGTTAGAGATGCTGTGGTTTGTTACAGTTTCATAAGCACAGTTTAACTAGATATGGTCCCTATGAGTAGGAAACACAATTCTTTTTTTCTGGGCATGCTCATTTTTCTTGCTGTATTAGAGAAGCTGGAAACGGAATTAAACCAAAGCTTCTGTGTTTTCCTACAAGCAAGAGTTCATTTCCGGTAAACCCATTGATTTTTCGGCTCAAATGAATATACACAGTTCACGAACCCAACACGTTTTACAATATAATCTAAAGAGCATCTATGTAAGACATGCTGTGGTTTGTTACAGTTTCATAAGCAGAGTTTAACTAGATATGGTCCGCATGAGAAAGAAACACAGTTCTTTTTTTCTGGGCATGCTCATGTATCTTGCTGTATTGGAACAGTGGAAAGAAGAGCATGCTCTTTGCGTTAAAACAGAGTGTGTTTCATGGATGAGAAAACTGGTGAGAATCTCCCTTCATGAATGGAATTAATCCAAAACTTCTGTGTTTTCCTACAAGCAAGAGTTCATTTCCGGTAAACCCAGTGTTTTTTCGGCTTGAATGAATTTACACAGTTCATGAACCCAACACGTTTTTCACTATTAACTAAAGAGCATCTATGTAAGACATGCTTTGGTTTGTTACAGTGTCATAAGCAGAGTTCAACTAGATATGGTCTGTATGAGTAGGAAACACAGTTCTTTTTTTTCTGGGCATGCTCATATTTCTTGCTGTATAGAGACGCTGGAAAGAAGACCATTCTCTTTGCGTTAAAACTGAGTGTGATTCATGGATGAGAACACTGGTGTGAATTTCCCTTCAAAAATGGAGTTATACTAACGGCTCTGTGTCTATCTACAAGCAAGAGTTCATTTCCGGTAAACCCAGTGATTTTTCGCCTAAAATGAATTTACACAGTTCACAGACCCAACACAATTTTCAGTATTAAATAAAGAGCATGTATGAAGAGATGCTGTGGTTTGTATGAGTTTCATAAGCAGAGTTGAACTAACACGGTCCATTTGAGTAGGAAATACAGTTCTTTTTTTCTGGGCATGCTCATGTTTCTTGCTGTATTGCAGAAACTCGAAAGAAGAGCATGCTCTTTGCTTTAAAACAGAGTGTGTGTCATGGATGAGAACACTGGTCTGAATTTTCCTTCAGAAACGGAGTTAAACCAAAGTCTCTGTGTTTTCCTACAAGCAAGAGTTCATTACCGGTAAACCCAGTGTTTTTTCGGCTCAAATGAATTTGCACAGTTCACGAACCCAACACGTTTTTCACTATTAACTAAAGAGAATGTATGTAAGAGATGCTGTGGTTTGTTACAGTTTCATAAGCAGAGTTCAACTAGATATGATCTGTATGAGTAGGAAACACAGTTCTTTTTTTCTGGACATCCTCATATTTCTTGCTGTATTGCGGACTCTGAACAGAAGAGGATGCTTCTTGCGTTTAAACAGAGGGTGTTTCATGGATGAGAACACTGGTCTGAATTTCCCTTCACAAACGAGTTAAACCAAAGGCAGTGTCTTCCTACAAGCAAGAGTTCAATTTCGGTAAACCCAGTGATTTTTCGGCTCAAATAAATATACACAGTTCACAAACCCAACATGTTTTTCACTATAAACTGAAGCGCATCAATGTAAGAGATGCTGTGGTTTCTTACAGTTTCATAAGCAGAGTTCAACTAGATATGGTCCGTATGAGTAGGAAACACCATTCTTTTTTTCTGGACATGCTGATATTACTTGCTGTATTGCAGACTCTGGAAAGAAGAGCATGCTCTTTGCTTTAAAACAGAGGGTGTTTCATGGATGAGAACTCTGGTCTGAATTTCCCTTCACAAACGGAGATAAACTATTGGCTCTGTGTCTTCCTACAAGCAAGACTTCATTTCCGGTAAACCCAGTGAGTTTTCCGGTCAAATGATGTACACAGTTCATGTACCCAATACGATTTTCACTATTAACTAAAGAGCATCTATGTAAGACATGATGTGGTTTGTTACAGTTTCATAAGGACAGTTCAAATAAAAACGGTCGGTTTGAGTAAGAAACACAGTTCTTTTTTTCTTGACATGCTCATATTTCTTGCTGTATTGCAGACTCTGGACAGAAGAGGATGCTTCTTGCGTTAAAACAGAATGTGTTTCATGGATGAGAACACTGGTCTGAATTTCCCTTCACAAACGAGTTAAACCAAAGGCTCTGTGTCTTCCTACAAGCAAGAGATCATTTCCGGAAAACCCATTGATTTTTTGGCTCAAATGAATTTACACAGTTCACAAAGCCAACACGTTTTTCACAATAAACTAAAGAGCATCTATGTAAGACATGCTGGGGTTTGGTACAGTTTCATAAGCAGAGTTCAACTAGATATGGTCCGTATGAGTTGGATACACAGTTCTTTTTGTCTGGGCATGCTCATGTTTCTTGCTGTACTGGAGACGCTGGAAAGAAGAGCATGCTTCTTGCGTTAAAACAGAGTATGTTTCATGGATGAGAACACTAGTCTGAATTTCCCTTCACAAACGGAGATAAACCATTGGCTCTGTGTCTTCCAACAAGCAAGAGTTCATTTCCGGTAAACATAGTGATTTTTCGGCTCAAATGAATTTACACAGTTCACGAACCCAGCATGATTTTCACTATTAACTAAAGAGCATCTGTGTAAGACATGCTGTGGTTTGTTACAGTTTCATACGCAGAGTTTAACTATATATGGTCTGTATGAGTAAGAAACACAGTTCTTTTTTTCTGGAAATGCTCATATTTTTTGCTGTATTGCGTCTCTGGACAGAAGGGGATGCTTCTTGCTTTAAAACAGAGGATGATTCATGGATGAGAACACTGGTCTGAATTTCCCTTCACAAACGGAATTAAACCTAAGCCTCTGTGTTTCCTACAAGCAAGAGTTCATTTACGGTAAACCCAGTGATTTTTCGGCTCAAATGAATATACACAGTTCATGAACACAACACGTTTTTCACTATTGAGTAAAGAGCATCTATGTAAGACATGCTGTGGTTTGTTACAGTTTCATAAGCAGAGTTCAACTAGATATGGTCCGTATGAGTAGGAAACACAGTTCTTTTTTTCTGGGCATGCTCATGTTTCTTGCTGTACTGGAGACACTGGAAAGAAGAGCATGCTTCTTGCGTTAAAACAGAGTATGTTTCATGGATGAGAACACTGGTCTGAATTTTCCTACAAAGCTGAGTTAAACCAAAGGCTCCTGTCTTCCTACAAGCAAGACTTCATTTCCGGTAAACCCAGTGATTTCTCGGCTCAAATGAATTTACACAGTTCCTGAACCCAACACGTTTTTCACTATAAACTAAAGAGCATCTATGTAAGACATGTTGTGGTTTGTTACAGTTTCATAAGCAGAGTTCAACTAGATATGGTCCGCATGAGTAGGCAAAACAGTTCTTTTTTTCTGGACATGCTAAAATTTCTTGGTGTATTGCAGACTCTGGACAGAATAGGATGCTTCTTGCGTTAAAACATAGGGTGTTTCATGGATGAGAACACTGGTCTGAATTTCCATTCACAAACGGAGTTAATCCAAAACCTCTGTGTCTTCCTTCAAGCAAGAGTTCATTTCAGGTAAACCCAGTGATTTTTCGGCTTGAATGAATTTACATAGTTCATGAACCCAACTCGTTTTTCACTATTAACTAAAGAGCATCTATGTAGGAGACGCTGTGGTTTGTTACAGTTCCATAAGCAGACTTCAACAAGATATGGTCCGTATGAGTAGGAAACACAGTTCTTTTTTTCTGGGCATCCTCATGTTTCATGCTGTATTGCAGACTCCGAACAGAAGAGGATGCTTCTTGCGTAAAAACAGAGGGTGTTTCATGGATGAGAACACTGGTCTGAATTTCCATTCACAAACGAGTTAAAAAAAAGGCTCTGTGATTCCTACAAGCAAGAGTTCATTTCAGGTAAACCCAGTGATTTTTCGGCTTGAATGAATTTACACAGTTCATGAACCCAACACGTTTTTCACTATAAACTAAAGAGCATCTATGTAAGACATGGTGTGGTTTGTTACAGTTTCATAAGCAGAGTTCAACTAGATATGGTCCGTATGAGTTGGAAACACAGTTCTTTTTTTCTGGGCATGCTCATGTTTCTTGCTGTATTGGAGACGCTGGAAAGAAGAGGATGCTCTTTGCGTTAAAACAGAGTGTGTTTCATGGATGAAAACACTGGTCTGAATTTCCTATCACAATCGAGTTAAACCAAAGGCTCTGTGTCTTCCTACAAGCAAGAGTTCATTTCCGGTAAACCCTCTGATTTTTCGGCTCAAATGAATTTACACAGTTCATCAACCCAACACGTTTTTCACTATAAACTAAAGAGCATCTATGTAGGACATGTTGTGGTTTGTTACACTTTCATAAGCAGAGTTCAACTAGATATGGTCCGTATGAGTAGGTAACACAGTTCTTTTTTTCTGGGCATGCTCATGTTTCTTGCTGTACTGGAGACGCTGGAAAGAAGAGCATGCTTCTTGCGTTAAAACAGAGTATGTTTCATGGATGAGAACACTGGTCTGAATTTTCCTTCAGAAGCGGAGTTAAACCAAAGTCTCCTGTCTTCCTACAAGCAAGAGTTCATTTCCGGTAAACCCAGTGATTTCTAGGCTCAAATGAATTCACACAGTTCATGAACCCAACACGTTTTTCACTATAAACTAAAGAGCATCTATGTAAGACATGTTGTGGTTTGTTACAGTTTCATAAGCAGAGTTCAACTAGATATGGTCCGCTTGAGTAGGAAAAACAGTTCTTTTTTTCTGGACATGCTCATATTTCTTGCTGTATTGCAGACTCTGGACAGAAGAGGACTCTTCTTGCGTTAAAACAGAGGGTGTTTCATGGATGAGAACACTGGTCTGAATTTCCATTCACAAACGGAGTTAATCCAAAGCCTCTGTGTCTTTCTTCAAGCAAGAGTTCATTTCAGGCAAACCCAGTGATTTTTCGGCTTGAATGAATTTACATAGTTCATGAACCCAACTCCCTTTTCTCTATTAACTAAAGAGAATCTATGTAAGACATGCTGTGGTTGGTTACAGTTTCATAAGCAGAGTTCAACTAGATATGGTCCGTATGAGTTGGATACACAGTTCTTTTTTTCTGGTCATGCTCATGTTTCTTGCTGTATTGGAGACGCTGGAAAGTAGAGGATGCTCTTTGCGTTAAAACAGAGTGTGTTTCATGGATGAGAACACTGGTCTGAATTTCCTATCACAATCGAGTTTAACCAAAGGCTCTGTGTCTTCCTACAAGCAAGAGTTCATTTCTGGTAAACCCTGTGATTTTTCGGCTCAAATGAATTCACACAGTTCACGAACCCAACACGATTTTCACTATTAACTAAAGAGCATCTATATAAGACATGCTGTCGTTTGTTACAGTTTCATAAGCAGAGTTCAACTAGATATGGTCCGTATGAGTAGGAAACACAGTTCTTTTTTTCTGGGCATGCTCATGTTTCTTGCTGTACTGGAGACGCTGGAAAGAAGAGCATGCTTCTTGCGTTAAAACAGAGTATGTTTCATGGATGAGAACACTGGTCTGAATTTTCCTTCAGAAACGGAGTTAAACCAAAGGCTCTTGTCTTCCTACAAGCAAGAGTTCATTTCGGGTAAACTCAGTGATTTCTCGGCTCAAATGAATTTACACAGTTCATGAACCCAACACGTTTTTCACTATAAACTAAAGAGCATCTATGTAAGACATGTTGTGGTTTGTTACAGTTTCATAAGTAGAGTTCAACTAGATATGGTCCACATGAGTAGGAAAAGCAGTTCTTTTTATGTGGGCATGCTCATGTTTCTTGCTGTATTAGAGATGCTGGAAAGAAGAGCATGCACTTTATTAAAACAGTGTGTGTTTCATGGATGAGAACACTGGTCTGAATTTGCTATCACAATCGAGTTAAACCAAAGGCTCTGTGTCTTCCTACAAGCAAGAGTTCATTTCCGGTAAAACCTGTGATTTTTCGGCTCAAATGAATTTACACAGTTCACGAACCCAACACGTTTTTCACTATTAACTAAAGAGCATCTAGGTAAGACATGCTGTGGTTTGTTACAGTTTCATAAGCAGAGTTCAACTAGATATGGTCCGTATGAGTAGGAAACTCAGTACTTTTTTTCTGGGCATGCTCATGTTTCTTGCTGTAATTGGAGACGCTAGAAAGAAGAGCATGCTTCTTGCGTTAAGAGAGTATGTTTCATGGATGAGAGCACTTGTCTGAATTTTCCTTCAGAAACGGAGTTAAATCAAAGGCTCTGTGTCTTTCTACAAGCAAGAGTTCATTTCCGGTAGACCCAGTGATTTTTCGGCTCAAATGAATTTACACAGTTCACGAACCCAACATGATTTTCACTATTAGCCACATAGCATCTATATAAGAGATGCTGTGGTTTGTTATAGTTTCATAAGCAGAATTCAACAAGATATGGTCTGTATGAGTAGGAATCACAGTTCTTTTTTTCTGGACATGCTCATATTTCTTTCTGTATTGAGGACTCTGGACAGAAGAGGATGCTTCTTGCGAAAAAACAGAGGTTGTTTCATGGATGAGAACACTGGTCTGAATTTCCCTTCACAAACGAGTTAAACCAAAGGCTCTGTGTCTTCCTACAAGCAAGAGTTATTTTCCGGAAAACCCAGGGATTTTTCGGCTCAAATGAATTTGCACAGTTCACGAACCCAACACGTTTTTCACTACCAACTAAACAGCATCTATGGAAGAGATGCTGTGGTTTTTTACAGTTTCATAAGCAGAGTTTAACTAGATATGTTCCGTATGAGTAGGAAACACAGTTCATTTTTTCTGGACATGCTCATATTTCTTGCTGTATTACAGACTCTGGACAGAAGAGGATGCTTCTTGTGTTAAAACAGATGGTGTTTCATGGATGAGAACACTGCTCTGAATTTCCCTTCACAAACAGAGTTAAACCAAAGCCTCTGTGTCTTCCTTCAAGCAAGAGTTCATTTCCGGTAAACCCAGTGATTTTTCGCCTAAAATGAATTTACGAAATTCACGAACACAACACGTTTTTCACTATAAAATAAAGAGCATATATGTAAGAGATGCTGTGGTTTGTTACAGTTTCATAAGCAGAGTTTAACTAGATATGGTCCGTATGAGTAAGAAACACAGTTCTTTTTTTCTGGGCATGCTCATGTTTCTTGCTGTATTGGAGACGCTGGAAAGAAGAGCATGCTTCTTGCGATAAAACAGAGTGTGTTTCATGGATGATTACACTGGTCTGAATTTCCCTTCACAAATGGAATTAAACCAAAGCCTCTGTGTATTCCTACAAGCAAGAGTATATTTCAGGTAAAGCCAGGAGTTTTTTGGCTCCAATGAATTTACACAGTTCATGAACCCAATACGTTACTCACTATTAACTAAAGAGCATCTATGTAAGACATGTTGTGGTTTGTTATAGTTTCATAAGCAGAGTTCAACTAGATATGGTCCGTATGAGTAGGAAACACAGTTCTTTTTTTCTGGGCATGCTCATGTTTCTTGCTGTACTGGAGACACTGGAAAGAAGAGCATGCTTCTTGCGTTAAAACAGAGTATGTTTCATGGATGAGAACACTGGTCTGAATTTTCCTACAAAGCTGAGTTAAACCAAAGGCTCCTGTCTTCCTACAAGCAAGACTTCATTTCCGGTAAACCCAGTGATTTCTTGGCTCAAATGAATTTACACAGTTCCTGAACCCAACACGTTTTTCACTATAAACTAAAGAGCATCTATGTAAGACATGTTGTGGTTTGTTACAGTTTCATAAGCAGAGTTCAACTAGATATGGTCCGCATGAGTAGGCAAAACAGTTCTTTTTTTCTGGACATGCTAAAATTTCTTGGTGTATTGCAGACTCTGGACAGAATAGGATGCTTCTTGCGTTAAAACATAGGGTGTTTCATGGATGAGAACACTGGTCTGAATTTCCATTCACAAACGGAGTTAATCCAAAGCCTCTGTGTCTTCCTTCAAGCAAGAGTTCATTTCAGGTAAACCCAGTGATTTTTCGGCTTGAATGAATTTACATAGTTCATGAACCCAACTCGTTTTTCACTATTAACTAAAGAGCATCTATGTAGGAGATGCTGTGGTTTGTTACAGTTCCATAAGCAGACTTCAACAAGATATGGTCCGTATGAGTAGGAAACACAGTTCTTTTTTTCTGGCCATCCTCATGTTTCATGCTGTATTGCAGACTCCGAACAGAAGAGGATGCTTCTTGCGTAAAAACAGAGGGTGTTTCATGGATGAGAACACTGGTCTGAATTTCCATTCACAAACGAGTTAAAAAAAAGGCTCTGTGATTCCTACAAGCAAGAGTTCATTTCAGGTACCCCAGTGATTTTTCGGCTTGAATGAATTTACACAGTTCATGAACCCAACACGTTTTTCACTATAAACTAAAGAGCATCTATGTAAGACATGGTGTGGTTTGTTACAGTTTCATAAGCAGAGTTCAACTAGATATGGTCCGTATGAGTAGGAAACACAGTTCTTTTTTTCTGGGCATGCTCATGTTTCTTGCTGTACTGAAGACGCTGGAAAGAAGCGCATGGTTCTTGCGTTAAAACAGAGTATGTTTCATGGATGAGAACACTATCTGAATTTTCCTTCAGAAGCGGAGTTAAACCAAAGGCTCCTGTCTTCCTACAAGCAAGAGTTCATTTCTGGTAAACCCAGTGATTTCTAGGCTCAAATGAATTCACACCGTTCATGAACCCAACACGTTTTTCAATATAAACTAAAGAGCATCTATGTAAGACATGTTGTTGTTTGTTACAGTTTCATAAGCAGAGTTCAACTAGATATGGTCCGCATGAGTAGGAAAAACAGTTCTTTTTTTCTGGACATGCTCATATTTCTTGCTGTATTGCAGACCCTGGACAGAAGAGGACGCTTCTAGAGTTAAAACAGAGGGTGTTTCATGGATGAGAACACTGGTCTGAATTTCCCTTCACAAGCGGAGTTAATCCAACGCCTCTGTGTCTTCCTTCAAGCAAGAGTTCATTTCAGGTAAACCCAATGATTTTTCGGCTTGAATTAATTTACATAGTTCATGAACCCAACTCGTTTTTCACTATTAACTAAAGAGCATCTATGTAAGACATGCTGTGGTTTGTTACAGTTTCATAAGCAGAGTTCAACAAGATATGGTCCGTATGAGTTGGATACACAGTTCTTTTTGTCTGGGCATGCTAATGTTCCTTGCTGTTCTGGAGACACTGGAAAGAAGATCATGCTTCTTGCGTTAAAACAGAGTATGTTTCATGGATGAGAACACTGGCCTGAATTTTCCTTCAGAAGCGGAGTTAAACCAAAGGCTCCTGTCTTCCTACAAGCAAGACTTCATTTCCGGTAAACCCAGTGATTTCTCGGCTCAAGTGAATTTACACAGTTCATGAACCCAACACGTTTTTCAATATAAACTAAAGAGCATCTATTTAAGACATGGTGTGGTTTGTTACAGTTTCATAAGCAGAGTTCAACTAGATATGGTCCGTATGAGTTGGAAACACAGTTCTTTTTTTCTGGGCATGCTCATGTTTCTTGCTGTATTGGAGACGCTGGAAAGAAGAGGATGCTCTTTGCGTTAAAACAGAGTGTGTTTCATGGATGAGAACACTGGTCTGAATTTCCTATCACAATCGAGTTAAACCAAAGGCTCTGTGTCTTCCTACAAGGAAGAGTTCATTTCCGGTAAACCCTCTGATTTTTCGGCTCAAATGAATTTACACAGTTCATCAACCCAACACGTTTTTCACTATAAACTAAAGAGCATCTATGTAGGACATGTTGTGGTTTGTTACACTTTCATAAGCAGAGTTCAACTAGATATGGTCCGTATGAGTAGGTAACACAGTTCTTTTTTTCTGGGCACGCTCATGTTTCTTGCTGTACTGGAGACGCTGGAAAGAAGAGCATGCTTCTTGCGTTAAAACAGAGTATGTTTCATGGATGAGAACACTGGTCTGAATTTTCCTTCAGAAGCGGAGTTAAACCAAAGGCTCGTGTCTTCCTACAAGCAAGAGTTCATTTCCGGTAAACCCAGTGATTTCTCGGCTCAAATGAATTTACACAGTTCATGAACCCAACACGTTTTTCAGTATAAACTAAAGAGCATCTATGTAAGATATGTTGTGGTTTGTTACAGTTTCATAAGCAGAGTTCAACTAGATATGGTCCGCTTGAGTAGGAAAAACAGTTCTTTTTTTCTGGACATGCTCATATTTCTTGCTGTATTGCAGACTCTGGACAGAAGAGGACGATTCTTGCGTTAAAACAGAGGGTGTTTCATGGATGAGAACACTGGTCTGAATTTCCCTTCACAAACGGAGTTAATCCAAAGCCTCTGTGTCCTCCTTCAAGCAAGAGTTCATTTCAGGTAAACCCAGTGATTTTTCGGCTTGAATGAATTTACATAGTTCATGAACCCAACTCGTTTTTCACTATTAACTAAAGAGCATCTATGTAAGAGATGCTGTGGTTTGTTACAGTTTCATAAGCAGACTTCAACAAGATATGGTCCGTATGAGTAGGAAACACAGTTCTTTTTTTCTGGGCATCCTCATATTTCATGCTGTATAGCAGACTCCGGACAGAAGAGGATGCATCTTGCGTAAAAACAGAGGGTGTTTCATGGATGAGAACACTGTTCTGAATTTCCCTTCTCAAACGAGTTAAACCAAAGGCTCTGTGATTCCTGCAAGCAAGAGTTCATTTCAGGTAAACCCAGTGATTTTTCGGCTTGAATGAATTTACACAGTTCATGAACCCAACACGTTTTTCACTATAAACTAAAGAGCATCTATGTAAGACATGGTGTGGTTTGTTACAGTTTCATGAGCAGAGTTCAACTAGATATGGTCCGTATGAGTAGGAAACACAGTTCTTTTTTTCTGGGCATGCTCATGTTTCTTGCTGTACTGGAGACGCTGGAAAGAAGAGCACGCTTCTTGCGTTAAAACTGAGTATGTTTCATGGATGAGAACACTGGTCTGAATTTTCCTTCAGAAGCGGAGTTAAACCAAAGTCTCCTGTCTTCCTACAAGCAAGAGTTCATTTCCGGTAAACCCAGTGATTTCTAGGCTCAAATGAATTCACACAGTTCATGAACCCAACACGTTTTTCACTATAAACTAAAGAGCATCTATGTAAGACATGTTGTGGTTTGTTACAGTTTCATAAGCAGAGTTCAACTAGATATGGTCCGCTTGAGTAGGAAAAACAGTTCTTTTTTTCTGGACATGCTCATATTTCTTGCTGTATTGCAGACTCTGGACAGAAGAGGACTCTTCTTGCGTTAAAACAGAGGGTGTTTCATGGATGAGAACACTGGTCTGAATTTCCATTCACAAACGGAGTTAATCCAAAGCCTCTGTGTCTTTCTTCAAGCAAGAGTTCATTTCAGGCAAACCCAGTGATTTTTCGGCTTGAATGAATTTACATAGTTCATGAACCCAACTCCCTTTTCTCTATTAACTAAAGAGAATCTATGTAAGACATTCTGTGGTTGGTTACAGTTTCATAAGCAGAGTTCAACTAGATATGGTCCGTATGAGTTGGATACACAGTTCTTTTTTTCTGGTCATGCTCATGTTTCTTGCTGTATTGGAGACGCTGGAAAGTAGAGGATGCTCTTTGCGTTAAAACAGAGTGTGTTTCATGGATGAGAACTCTGGTCTGAATTTCCTATCACAATCGAGTTTAACCAAAGGCTCTGTGTCTTCCTACAAGCAAGAGTTCATTTCTGGTAAACCCTGTGATTTTTCGGCTCAAATGAATTCACACAGTTCACGAACCCAACACGATTTTCACTATTAACTAAAGAGCATCTATATAAGACATGCTGTCGTTTGTTACAGTTTCATAAGCAGAGTTCAACTAGATATGGTCCGTATGAGTAGGAAACACAGTTCTTTTTTTCTGGGCATGATCATGTTTCTTGCTGTACTGGAGACGCTGGAAAGAAGAGCATGCTTCTTGCGTTAAAACAGAGTATGTTTCATGGATGAGAACACTGGTCTGAATTTTCCTTCAGAAACGGAGTTAAACCAAAGGCTCTTGTCTTCCTACAAGCAAGAGTTCATTTCGGGTAAACTCAGTGATTTCTCGGCTCAAATGAATTTACACAGTTCATGAACCCAACTCGTTTTTCACTATAAACTAAAGAGCATCTATGTAAGACATGTTGTGGTTTGTTACAGTTTCATAAGTAGAGTTCAACTAGATATGGTCCACATGAGTAGGAAAAGCAGTTCTTTTTATGTGGGCATGCTCATGTTTCTTGCTGTATTAGAGATGCTGGAAAGAAGAGCATGCACTTTATTAAAACAGAGTGTGTTTCATGGATGAGAACACTGGTCTGAATTTGCTATCACAATCGAGTTAAACCAAAGGCTCTGTGTCTTCCTACAAGCAAGAGTTCATTTCCGGTAAAACCTGTGATTTTTCGGCTCAAATGAATTTACACAGTTCACGAACCCAAAACGTTTTTCACTATTAACTAAAGAGCATCTAGGTAAGACATGCTGTGGTTTGTTACAGTTTCATAAGCAGAGTTCAACTAGATATGGTCCGTATGAGTAGGAAACTCAGTACTTTTTTTCTGGGCATGCTCATTTTTCTTGCTGTAATTGGAGACGCTAGAAAGAAGAGCATGCTTCTTGCGTTAAGAGAGTATGTTTCATGGATGAGAGCACTTGTCTGAATTTTCCTTCAGAAACGGAGTTAAATCAAAGGCTCTGTGTCTTTCTACAAGCAAGAGTTCATTTCCGGTAGACCCAGTGATTTTTCGGCTCAAATGAATTTACACAGTTCACGAACCCAACATGATTTTCACTATTAGCCACATAGCATCTATATAAGAGATGCTGTGGTTTGTTATAGTTTCATAAGCAGAATTCAACAAGATATGGTCTGTATGAGTAGGAATCACAGTTCTTTTTTTCTGGACATGCTCATATTTCTTTCTGTATTGCAGACTCTGGACAGAAGAGGATGCTTCTTGCGAAAAAACAGAGGTTGTTTCATGGATGAGAACACTGGTCTGAATTTCGCTTCACAAACGAGTTTAACCAAAGGCTCTGTGTCTTCCCACAAGCAAGAGTTATTTTCCGGAAAACCCAGGGATTTTTCGGCTCAAATGAATTTGCACAGTTCAGGAACCCAACACGTTATTCACTATTAACTAAAGAGCATCTATGTAAGACATGCTGTGGTTTGTTACAGTTTCATAAGCAGAGTTCAACTAGATATGGTCCGTATGAGTAGGAAACACAGTTCTTTTTTTCTGGACATGCTCATGTTTCTTGCTGTATTGGAGATGGTAGAAAGAAATGCATGCTTCTTCCGTTACAACAGAGTATGTTTCATGGATGAGAACACTGGTCTGAATTTCCCTTCACAAACTGAGTTAAACCAAAGCCTCTGTGTCTTCCTACAAGCAAGAGTTCATTTCCGGAAAACCCAGGGATTTTTCGGCTCAAATGAATTTGCACAGTTCATGAACCCAACACGTTTTTCACTATAAACTAAACAGCATCTAGGGAAGAGATGCTGTGGTTTGTTATAGTTTCATAAGCAGAGTTTAACTAGATATGTTCCGTATGTGTAGGAAACACAGTTCTTTTTTTCTGGACATGGTCATATTTCTTGCTGTATTGTAGACTCTGTACAGAAGAGGATGCTTCTTGCGTTAAAACAGAGTGTGTTTTATGGATGAGAACAATGCTCTGAATGTCCCTTCACAAACAGAGTTAAACCAAAGCCTCTGTGTCTTCCTTTAAGCAAGAGTTCATTTCCGGTAAAACCAGAGATTTTTGGCCTAAAATGAATTTACACAGTTCACGAACCCAACACGTTTTTCACTACCAACTAAACAGCATCTATGGAAGAGATGCTGTGGTTTTTTACAGTTTCATAAGCAGAGTTTAACTAGATATGTTCCGTATGAGTAGGAAACACAGTTCATTTTTTCTGGACATGCTCATATTTCTTGCTGTATTACAGACTCTGGACAGAAGAGGATGCTTCTTGTGTTAAAACAGATGGTGTTTCATGGATGAGAACACTGCTCTGAATTTCCCTTCACAAACAGAGTTAAACCAAAGCCTCTGTGTCTTCCTTCAAGCAAGAGTTCATTTCCGGTAAACCCAGTGATTTTTCGCCTAAAATGAATTTACGAAATTCACGAACACAACACGTTTTTCACTATAAAGTAAAGAGCATATATGTAAGAGATGCTGTGGGTTGTTACAGTTTCATAAGCAGAGTTTAACTAGATATGGTCTGTATGAGTAAGAAACACAGTTCTTTTTTTCTGGGCATGCTCATGTTTCTTGCTGTATTGGAGACGCTGGAAAGAAGAGCATGCTTCTTGCGATAAAACAGAGTGTGTTTCATGGATGATTACACTGGTCTGAATTTCCCTTCACAAATGGAATTAAACCAAAGCCTCTGTGTATTCCTACAAGCAAGAGTATATTTCAGGTAAAGCCAGGAGTTTTTTGGCTCCAATGAATTTACACAGTTCATGAACCCAATACGTTACTCACTATTAACTAAAGAGCATCTATGTAAGACATGTTGTGGTTTGTTATAGTTTCATAAGCAGAATTCAACAAGATATGGTCTGTATGAGTAGGAATCACAGTTCTTTTTTTCTGGACATGCTCATATTTCTTTCTGTATTGCAGACTCTGGACAGAAGAGGATGCTTCTTGCGAAAAAACAGAGGTTGTTTCATGGATGAGAACACTGGTCTGAATTTCGCTTCACAAACGAGTTAAACCAAAGGCTCTGTGTCTTCCTACAAGCAAGAGTTATTTTCCGGAAAACCCAGGGATTTTTCGGCTCAAATGAATTTGCACAGTTCACGAACCCAACACGTTATTCACTATTAACTAAAGAGCATCTATGTAAGACATGCTGTGGTTTGTTACAGTTTCATAAGCAGAGTTCAACTAGATATGGTCCGTATGAGTAGGAAACACAGTTCTTTTTTTCTGGACATGCTCATGTTTCTTGCTGTATTGGAGATGGTAGAAAGAAATGCATGCTTCTTCCGTTACAACAGAGTATGTTTCATGGATGAGAACACTGGTCTGAATTTCCCTTCACAAACTGAGTTAAACCAAAGCCTGTGTGTCTTCCTACAAGCAAGAGTTCATTTCCGGAAAACCCAGGGATTTTTCGGCTCAAATGAATTTGCACAGTTCATGAACCCAACACGTTTTTCACTATAAACTAAACAGCATCTAGGGAAGAGATGCTGTGGTTTGTTATAGTTTCATAAGCAGAGTTTAACTAGATATGTTCCGTATGAGTAGGAAACACAGTTCTTTTTTCTGGACATGCTCACATTTCTTGCTGTATTGTAGACTTTGTACAGAAGAGGATGCTTCTTGCGTTAAAACAGAGTGTGTTTCATGGATGAGAACAATGCTCTGAATGTCCCTTCACAAACAGAGTTAAACCAAAGCCTCTGTGTCTTCCTTTAAGCAAGAGTTCATTTCCGGTAAAACCAGAGATTTTTCGCCTAAAATGAATTTACTCAGTTCACGAACCCAACACGTTTTTCACTATTAACTAAAGAGCATCTATGTAAGAGATGCTGTGTTTTGTTACAGTTTCATAAGCAGAGTTTAACTAGATGTGGTCCGTATGAGTAAGAAACACAGTTCTTTTTTTCTGGGCATGCTCATGTTTCTTGCTGTATTGGATATGCTAGAAAGAAGTGCATGCTTCTTCCGTTACAACAGAGTATGTTTCATGGATGAGAACACTGGTCTGAATTTCCCTTCACAAACTGAGTTAAACCAAAGCCTCTGTGTCTTCCTACATGCAAGAGTTATTTTCCGGAAAACCCAGGGAATTTTAGGCTAAAATGAATTTGCACAGTTCACGAACCCAACACGTTTTTCACTATCAACTAAACAGCATCTATGGAAGAGATGCTGTGGTTTTTTACAGTTTCATAAGCAGAGTTTAACTAGATATGGTCCGTATGAGTAGGAAACACAGTTCTTTTTTTCTGGACATGCTCATATTTCTTGCTGTATTACAGACTCTGGACAGAAGAGGATGCTTCTTGTGTTAAAACAGATGGTGTTTCATGGATGAGAACACTGCTCTGAATTTCCCTTCACAAACAGAGTTAAACCAAAGCCTCTGTGTCTTCCTTAAGCAAGAGTTCATTTCCGGTAAACCCAGTGATTTTTCGCCTAAAATGAATTTACAAAATTCACGAACACAACACGTTTTTCACTATAAAGGAAAGAGCATATATGTAAGAGATGCTGTGGTTTGTTACAGTTTCATAAGCAGAGTTTAACTAGATATGGTCCGTATGAGTAAGAAACACAGTTCTTTTTTTCTGGGCATGCTCATGTTTCTTGCTGTTTTGGAGATGCTGGAAAGAAGAGCATGCTTCTTGCGTTAAAACAGAGTGTGTTTCATGGATGAGAACACTGGTCTGAATTTCCCTTCACAAATGGAATTAAACCAAAGCCTCTGTGTATTCCTACAAGCAAGAGTATATTTCAGGTAAAGCCAGGAGTTTTTCGGCTCCAATGAATTTACACAGTTCATGAACCCAACACGTTATTCACTATTAACTAAAGTGCATCTATGTAAGACATGTTGTGGTTTGTTACAGTTTCATAAGCAGAGTTCAACTAGATATGGTCCGTATGAGTACTAAACACAGTTCTTTTTTTCTGGACATGCTCATGTTTCTTGCTGTATTGGAGATGCTAGAAAGAATTGCATGCTTCTTCCGTTACAGCAGAGTATGTTTCATGGATGAGAACACTGGTCTGAATTTTCCTTTGAAAGCGGAGTTAAACCAAAGTCTCCTGTCTTCCTACAATCAAGAGTTCATTTCCGGTAAACCCAGTGATTTCTAGGCTCAAATAAATTCACACAGTTCATGAACCCAACACGTTTTTCACTATAAACTAAAGAGCATCTATGTAAGACATGTTGTGGTTTGTTACAGTTTCATAAGCAGAGTTCAACTAGATATGGTCCGCTTGAGTAGGAAAAACAGTTCTTATTTTCTGGACGTGCTCATATTTCTTGCTGTATTGCAGACTCTGGACAGAAGAGGACTCTTCTTGCGTTAAAACAGAGGGTGTTTCATGGATGAGAACACTGGTCTGAATTTCCATTCACAAACGAGTTAAACCAAAGGCTCTGAGATTCCTACAAGCAAGAGTTCATTTCAGGTAAACCCAGTGATTTTTCGGCTTGAATGCATTTACACAGTTCATGAACCCAACACCTTTTTCACTATAAACTAAAGAGCATCTATGTAAGACATGGTGTGGTTTGTTACAGTTTCATAAGAAGAGTTCAACTAGATATGGTCCGCATGAGTAGGAAAAACAGTTCTTTTTTTCTGGACATGCTCATATTTCTTGCTGTATTGCAGACTCTGGACAGAAGAGGACGCTTCTTGAGTTAAAACAGAGGGTGTTTCATGGATGAGAACACTGGTCTGAATTTCCTTTCACAAGCGGAGTTATTACAAAGCCTCTGTGTCTTCCTTCAAGCAAGAGTTCATTTCAGGTAAACCCAGTGATTTTTCGGCTTGAATGAATTTACATAGTTCATGAACCCAACTCGTTTTTCACTATTAACTAAAGAGTTTCTATGTAAGACATGCTGTGGTTTGTTATAGTTTCATAAGCAGAGTTCAACTAGATATGGTCCGTATGAGTTGGAAACACAGTTCTTTTTTTCTGGGCATGCTCATGTTTCTTGCTGTATTGGAGACGCTGGAAAGAAGAGGATGCTCTTTGCGTTAAAACAGAGTGTGTTTCATGGATGAGAACACTGGTCTGAATTTCCCTTCACAAACGAGTTAAACCAAAGGCTCTGTGATTCCTACAAGCAAGAGTTCATTTCAGGTAAACCAAGTGATTTTTCGGCTTGAATGAATTTACACAGTTCATGAACCCAACACATATTCACTATTAACTAAAGAGCATCTATGTAAGACATACTGTGGTTTGTTACAGTTTCGTAAGCAGAGTTTAACTAGATATGGTCCGTATGAGTTGGAAACACAGTTCTTTTTTTCTGGGCATGCTCATGTTTCTTGCTGTACTGGAGACGCTGGAAAGAAGAGCATGCTTCTTGCGTTAAAACAGAGTATGTTTCATGGATGAGAACACTGGTCTGAATTTTCCTTCAGAAGCGGAGTTAAACCAAAGGCTCGTGTCTTCCTACAAGCAAGAGTTCATTTCCGGTAAACCCAGTGATTTCTCGGCTCAAATGAATTTACACAGTTCATGAACCCAACACGTTTTTCATTATAAACTAAAGAGCATCTATGTAAGATATGTTGTGGTTTGTTACAGTTTCATAAACAGAGTTCAACCTGATATGTGCCGTATGAGTAGGAAACACAGTTCTTTTTTTCTGGGCATCCTCATATTTCATGCTGTATAGCAGACTCCGGACAGAAGAGGATGAATCTTGCGTAAAAACAGAGGGTGTTTCTTGGATGAGAACACTGGTCTGAATTTCCCTTCACAAACGAGTTAAACCAAAGGCTCTGTGATTCCTGCAAGCAAGAGTTCACTTCAGGTAAACCCAGTGATTTTTCGGCTTGAATGAATTTACACAGTTCATGAACCCAACACGTTTTTCACTATAAACTAAAGAGCATCTATGTAAGACATGGTGTGGTTTGTTACAGTTTCATGAGCAGAGTTCAACTAGATATGGTCCGTATGAGTAGGAAACACAGTTCTTTTTTTCTGGGCATGCTCATGTTTCTTGCTGTACTGGAGACGCTGGAAAGAAGAGCATGCTTCTTGCGTTAAAACAGAGTATGTTTCATGGATGAGAACACTGGTCTGAATTTTCCTTCACAAACGGAGTTAAACCAACGTCTCCTGTCTTCCTACAAGCAAGAGTTCATTTCCGGTAAACCCAGTGATTTCTAGGCTCAATGAATTCACACAGTTCAAGAACCCAACACGTTTTTCACTATAAACTAAACAGCATCTAGGGAAGAGATGCTGTGGTTTGTTATAGTTTCATAAGCAGAGTTTAAGTAGATATGTTCCATATGAGTAGGAAACACAGTTCTTTTTTTCTGGATATGCTCATATTTCTTGCTGTATTGTAGACTCTGTACAGAAGAGGATGCTTCTTGCGTTAAAACAGAGTGTGTTTCATGGATGAGAAAAATGCTCTGAATTTCCCTTCACATACAGAGTTAAACCAAAACCTCTGTGTCTTCCTTCAAGCAAGAGTTCATTTCCGGTAAACCCAGTGATTTTTCGCCTAAAATGAATTTACAAAATTCACGAACACAATACGTTTTTCACTATAAAGGAAAGAGCATATATGTAAGAGATGCTGTGGTTTGTTACAGTTTCATAAGCAGAGTTTAATTAGATATGGTCCGTATGAGTAAGAAACACAGTTCTTTTTTTCTGGGCATGCTCATGTTTCTTGATGTATTGGAGACGCTGGAAAGAAGAGCATGTTTCTTGCGTTAAAACAGAGTGTGTTTCATGGATGAGAACACTGGTCTGAATTTCCCTTCACAAATGGAATTAAATCAAAGCCTCTGTGTATTCCTACAAGCAAGAGTATATTTCAGGTAAAGCCAGGAGTTTTTCGGCTCCAATGAATTTACACAGTTCATGAACCCAACACGTTATTCACTATTAACTAAAGAGCATCTATGTACGACATGTTGTGGTTTGTTACAGTTTCATAAGCAGAGTTCAACTAGATATGGTCCGTATGAGTAGGAAACACAGTTCTTTTGTTCTGGACATGCTCATGTTTCTTGCTGTATTGGAGATGCTAGAAAGAATTGCATGCTTCTTCCGTTACAGCAGAGTATGTTTCATGGATGAGAACACTGGTCTGAATTTCCCTTCACAAACTGAGTTAAACCAAAGCCTCTGTGTCTTCCTACAAGCAAGAGTTATTTTCCGGAAAACCCAGGGATTTTTCGCCTAAAATGATTTTGCACAGTTAACGAACCCAACATGTTTTTCACTATAAACTAAACAGCATCTATGTAAGACATGCTGTGGTTTGTTACAGTTTCATAAGCAGAGTTCAACAAATATGGTCCGTATGAGTAGGAAACACAGTTCTTTTTTTCTGGGCATGCTCATATTTCATGCTGTATTGCAGACTCCGGACAGAAGAGGATGCTTCTTGTGTAAAAACAGAGGGTGTTTCATGGATGAGAACACTGGTCTGAATTTCCCTTCACAAACGAGTTAATCCAAAGGCTCTTGTCTTCCTACAAGCAAGAGTTCATTTCGGGTAAACCCAGTGATTTCTCGGCTCAAATGAATTTACACAGTTCATGAACGCAACACGTTGTTCACTATAAACTAAAGAGCATCTATGTAAGACATGTTGTGGTTTGTTACCGTTTCATAAGTAGTGTTCAACTAGATATGGTCCACATGAGTAGGAAAACAAGTTCTTTTTATGTGGGCATGCTCATGTTTCTTGCTGTATTAGAGATGCTGGAAAGAAGAGCATGCACTTTATTAAAACAGAGTGTGTTTCATGGATGAGAACACTGGTCTGAATTTGCTATCACAATCGAGTTAAACCAAAGGCTCTGTGTCTTCCTACAAGCAAGAGTTCATTTCCGGTAAAACCTTAGATTTTTCGGCTCAAATGAATTTACACAGTACACGAACCCAACACGTTTTTCACTATTAACTAAAGAGCATCTAGGTAAGACATGCTGTGGTTTGTTACAGTTTCATAAGCAGAGTTCAACTAGATATGGTCCGTATGAGTAGGAAACTCAGTTCTTTTTTTCTGGGCATGCTCATGTTTCTTGCTGTATTTGGAGACGCTGGAAAGAAGAGCATGCTTCTTGCGTTAAAAGAGAGTATGTTTCATGGATGAGAGCACTTGTCTGAATTTTCCTTCGGAAACGGAGTTAAATCAAAGGCTCTGTGTCTTTCTACAAGCAAGAGTTCATTTCTGGTAAACCCAGTGATTTTTCGGCTCAAATGAATTTACACAGTTCACGAACCCAACACGATTTTCACTATCAGCCACAGAGCATCTATGTTAGTGATGCTGTGGTTTGTTATAGTTTCATAAGCAGAATTCAACAAGATATGGTCTGTATGAGTAGGAATCACAGTTCTTTTTTTCTGGACATGCTCATATTTCTTTCTGTATTGCAGACTCTGGACAGAAGAGGATGCTTCTTGCGAAAAAACAGAGGTTGTTTCATGGATGAGAACACTGGTCTGAATTTCCCTTCACAAACGAGTTAAACCAAAGGCTCTGTGTCTTCCTACAAGCAAGAGTTATTTTCCTTAAAACCCAGGGATTTTTCGGCTCAAATGAATTTGCACAGTTCACGAACCCAACACGTTATTCACTATTAACCTAAGATCATCTATGTAAGACATGCTGTGGTTTGTTACAGTTTCATAAGCAGAGTTCAACTAGATATGGTCCGTATGAGTAGGAAACACAGTTCTTTTTTTCTGGACATGCTCATGTTTCTTGCTGTATTGGAGATGGTAGAAAGAAATGCATGCTTCTTCCGTTACAACAGAGTATGTTTCATGGATGAGATCACTGGTCTGAATTTCCCTTCACAAACTGAGTTAAACCAAAGCCTCTGTGTCTTCCTACAAGCAAGAGTTCATTTCCGGAAAACCCAGGGATTTTTCGGCTGAAATGAATTTGCACAGTTCATGAACCCAACACGTTTTTCACTATAAACTAAACAGCATCTAGGGAAGAGATGCTGTGGTTTGTTATAGTTTCATAAGCAGAGTTTAAGTAGATATGTTCCGTATGAGTAGGAAACACAGTTCATTTTTTCTAGATATGCTCATATTTCTTGCTGTATTGTAGACTCTGTACAGAAGAGGATGCTTCTTGCGTTAAAACAGAGTGTGTTTCATGGATGAGAACAATGCTCTGAATGTCCCTTCACAAACAGAGTTAAACCAAAGCCTCTGTGTCTTCCTTTAAGCAAGAGTTCATTTCCGGTAAAACCAGAGATTTTTCGCCTAAAATGAATTTACACAGTTCACGAACCCAACACGTTTTTCACTATTAACTAAAGAGTATCTATGTAAGAGATGCTGTGGTTTGTTAGAGTTTCATAAGCAGAGTTTAACTAGATATGGTCCGTATGAGTAAGAAACACAGTTCTTTTTTTCTGGACATGCTCATGTTTCCTGCTGTATTGGAGATGCTAGAAAGAAGTGCATGCTTCTTCCGTTACAACAGAGTATGTTTCATGGATGAGAACACTGGTCTGAATTTCCCTTCACAAACTGAGTTAAACCAAAGCCTCTGTGTCTTCCTACAAGCAAGAGTACATTTCCGGAAAACCCAGGGATTTTTTGGCTGAAATGAATTTGCACAGTTCATGAACCCAACACGTTTTTCACTATAAACTAAACAGCATCTAGGGAAGAGATGCTGTGGTTTGTTATAGTTTCATAAGCAGAGTTTAACTAGATATGTTCCGTATGAGTAGGAAACACAGTTCTTTTTTTCTGGATATGCTCATATTTCTTGCTGTATTGTAGACTCTGTACAGAAGAGGATGCTTCTTGCGTTAAAACAGAGTGTGTTTCATGGATGATAAAAATGCTCTGAATTTCCCTTCACATACAGAGTTAAACCAAAGCCTCTGTGTCTTCCTTCAAGCAAGAGTTCATTTCCGGTAAACCCAGTGATTTTTCGCCTAAAATGAATTTACAAAATTCACGAACACAATACGTTTTTCACTATAAATGAAAGAGCATATATGTAAGAGATGCTGTGGTTTGTTACAGTTTCATAAGCAGAGTTTAATTAGATATGGTCCGTATGAGTAAGAAACACAGTTCTTTTTTTCTGGGCATGCTCATGTTTCTTGCTGTATTGGAGACGCTGGAAAGAAGAGCATGTTTCTTGCGTTAAAACAGAGTGTGTTTCATGGATGAGAACACTGGTCTGAATTTCCCTTCACAAATGGAATTAAATCAAAGCCTCTGTGTATTCCTACAAGCAAGAGTATATTTCAGGTAAAGCAAGGAGTTTTTCGGCTCCAATGAATTTACACAGTTCATGAACCCAACACGTTATTCACTATTAACTAAAGAGCATCTATGTAAGACATGTTGTGGTTTGTTACAGTTTCATAAGCAGAGTTCAACTAGATATGGTCCGTATGAGTAGGAAACACAGTTCTTTTGTTCTGGACATGCTCATGTTTCTTGCTGTATTGGAGATGCTAGAAAGAATTGCATGCTTCTTCCGTTACAGCAGAGTATGTTTCATGGATGAGAACACTGGTCTGAATTTCCCTTCACAAACTGAGTTAAACCAAAGCCTCTGTGTCTTCCTACAAGCAAGAGATATTTTCCGGAAAACCCAGGGATTTTTCGCCTAAAATGAATTTGCACAGTTAACGAACCCAACACGTTTTTCACTATAAACTAAACAGCATCTAGGGAAGAGATACTGTGGTTTGTTACAGTGTCATAAGCAGAGTTTAACGAGATATGTGCCGTATGAGTAGGAAACACAGTTCTTTTTTTCTGGACATGCTCATGTTTCCTGCTGTATTGGAGATGCTAGAAAGAAGTGCATGCTTCTTCCGTTAAAACAGAGTATGTTTCATGGATGAGAACACTGGTCTGAATTTCCCTTCACAAACTGAGTTAAACCAAAGCCTCTGTGTCTTCCTACAAGCAAGAGTTCTTTTCCTGAAAACCCAGGGATTTTTCGGCTCAAATGAATTTGCACAGTTAAGAACCCAACACGTTTTTCACTATAAACTAAATAGGATCTATGGAAGAGAGGCTGTGGTTTGTTATAGTTTCATAAGCAGAGTTTAACTAGATATGTTTCGTATGAGTAGGAAACACAGTTCTTTTTTTCTGGACATGCTCATATTTCTTGCTGTATTACAGACTCTGGACAGAAGAGGATTCTTCTTGTGTTAAAACAGATGGTGTTTCAAGGATGAGAACACTGCTCTGAATTTCCCTTCACAAACAGAGTTAAACCATAGCCTCTGTGTCTTCCTTCAAGCAAGAGTTCATTTCCGGTAAACCCAGTGATTTTTCGCCTAAAATGAATTTACAAAATTCACGAACACAATACGTTTTTCACTATAAAGGAAAGAGCAAATATGTAAGAGATGCTGTGGTTTGTTACAGTTTCATAAGCAGAGTTTAATTAGATATGGTCCGTATGAGTAAGAAACACAGTTCTTTTTTTCTGGGCATGCCCATGTTTCTTGCTGTATTGGAGACGCTGGAAAGAAGAGCATGTTTCTTGCGTTAAAACAGAGTGTGTTTCATGGATGAGAACACTGGTCTGAATTTCCCTTCACAAATGGAATTAAATCAAAGCCTCTGTGTATTCCTACAAGCAAGAGTATATTTCAGGTAAAGCCAGGAGTTTTTCGGCTCCAATGAATTTACACAGTTCATGAACCCAACACGTTATTCACTATTAACTAAAGAGCATCTATGTAAGACATGTTGTGGTTTGTTACAGTTTCATAAGCAGAGTTCAACTAGATATGGTCCGTATGAGTAGGAAACACAGTTCTTTTGTTCTGGACATGCTCATGTTTCTTGCTGTATTGGAGATGCTAGAAAGAATTGCATGCTTCTTCCGTTACAGCAGAGTATGTTTCATGGATGAGAACACTGGTCTGAATTTCCCTTCACAAACTGAGTTAAACCAAAGCCTCTGTGTCTTCCTACAAGCAAGAGTTATTTTCCGGAAAACCCAGGGATTTTTCGCCTAAAATGAATTTGCACAGTTAACGAACCCAACACGTTTTTCACTATAAACTAAACAGCATCTAGGGAAGAGATACTGTGGTTTGTTACAGTGTCATAAGCAGAGTTTAACGAGATATGTGCCGTATGAGTAGGAAACACAGTTCTTTTTTTCTGGACATGCTCATGTTTCTTGCTGTATTGGAGATGCTGGAAAGAAGAGCATGTTTCTTGCGTTAAAACAGAGTGTGTTTCATGGATGAGAACACTGGTCTGAATTTCCCTTCACAAATGGAATTAAATCAAAGCCTCTGTGTATTCCTACAAGCAAGAGTATATTTCAGGTAAAGCAAGGAGTTTTTCGGCTCCAATGAATTTACACAGTTCATGAACCCAACACGTTATTCACTATTAACTAAAGAGCATCTATGTAAGACATGTTGTGGTTTGTTACAGTTTCATAAGCAGAGTTCAACTAGATATGGTCCGTATGAGTAGGAAACACAGTTCTTTTGTTCTGGACATGCTCATGTTTCTTGCTGTATTGGAGATGCTAGAAAGAATTGCATGCTTCTTCCGTTACAGCAGAGTATGTTTCATGGATGAGAACACTGGTCTGAATTTCCCTTCACAAACTGAGTTAAACCAAAGCCTCTGTGTCTTCCTACAAGCAAGAGTTATTTTCCGGAAAACCCAGGGATTTTTCGCCTAAAATGAATTTGCACAGTTAACGAACCCAACACGTTTTTCACTATAAACTAAACAGCATCTAGGGAAGAGATACTGTGGTTTGTTACAGTGTCATAAGCAGAGTTTAACGAGATATGTGCCGTATGAGTAGGAAACACAGTTCTTTTTTTCTGGACATGCTCATGTTTCCTGCTGTATTGGAGATGCTAGAAAGAAGTGCATGCTTCTTCCGTTAAAACAGAGTATGTTTCATGGATGAGAACACTGGTCTGAATTTCCCTTCACAAACTGAGTTAAACCAAAGCCTCTGTGTCTTCCTACAAGCAAGAGTTCTTTTCCGGAAAACCCAGGGATTTTTCGGCTCAAATGAATTTGCACAGTTAAGAACCCAACACGTTTTTCACTATAAACTAAATAGGATCTATGGAAGAGAGGCTGTGGTTTGTTATAGTTTCATAAGCAGAGTTTAACTAGATATGTTTCGTATGAGTAGGAAACACAGTTCTTTTTTTCTGGGCATGCTCATATTTCTTGCTGTATTACAGACTCTGGACAGAAGAGGATTCTTCTTGTGTTAAAACAGATGGTGTTTCATGGATGAGAACACTGCTCTGAATTTCCCTTCACAAACAGAGTTAAACCATAGCCTCTGTGTCTTCCTTCAAGCAAGAGTTCATTTCCGGTAAACCTAGTGATTTTTCGCCTAAAATGAATTTACAAAATTCACGAACCCAACACGTTTTTCACTATAAACTAAAGAGCATATATGTAAGAGATGCTGTGGTTTGTTACAGTTTCATAAGGAGAGTTTAATTAGATATGGTCCGTATGAGTAAGAAACACAGTTCTTTTTTCTGGGCATGCTCATATTTCTTACTGTATTGGAGACGCTGGAAAGCAGAGTATGCTTCTTGAGTTAAAACAGAGTGTGTTTCATGGATGAGACACTGGTCTGAATTTCCCTTTACAAACGGAGTTAAACCAAAGGCTCTGTGTCTTCCAACAAGCAAGAGTTCTTTTCCGGAAAACCCAGGGATTTTTCGGCTCAAATGAATTTGCACAGTTAACGAACCAAACACGTTTTTCACTATAAACTAAACAGCATCTATGGAAGAGATGCTGTGGTTTGTTACACTTTCATAAGCAGAGTTTAACTAGATATGTTCCGTATGAGTAGGAAACACAGTTCTTTTTTTCTGGACATGCTCATATTTCTTGCTGTATTGCAGCTCCGGATAGAAGAGGATGCTTCTTTCGTTAAAACAGAGGGTGTTTCATGGATGAGAACACTGGTCTGAATTTCCCTTCACAAACGAGTTAAACCAAAGGCTCTGTGTCTTCCTACAAGCAAGAGTTATTTTCCGGAAAACCCAGGGATTTTTCGGCTCAAATGAATTTGCACAGTTCAGGAACCCAACACGTTATTCACTATTAACTAAAGAGCATCTATGTAAGAGATGCTGTGGTTTGTTACAGTTTCATAAGCAGAGTTTAACGAGATATGTGCCGTATGAGTAGGAAACACAGTTCTTTTTTTCTGTACATGCTTATGTTTCTTGCTGTATTGGAGATGGTAGAAAGAAATGCATGCTTCTTCCGTTACAACAGAGTATGTTTCATGGATGAGAACACTGGTCTGAATTTCCCTTCACAAACTGAGTTAAACCAAAGCCTCTGTATCTTCCTACAAGCAAGATTTCATTTCCGGAAAACCCAGGGATTTTTCGGCTCAAATGAATTTGCACAGTTCATGAACCCAACACGTTTTTCACTATAAACTAAACAGCATCTATGGAAGAGATGCTGTGGTTTGTTATAGTTTCATAAGCAGAGTTTAACTAGATATGGTCCGTATGAGTAGGAAACACAGTTCTTTTTTTCTGGACATGGTCATATTTCTTGCTGTATTGTAGACTCTGTACAGAAGAGGATGCTTCTTGCATTAAAACAGTGTGTTTCATGGATGAGAACAATGCTCTGAATGTCCCTTCACAAACAGAGTTAAACCAAAGCCTCTGTGTCTTCCTTTAAGCAAGAATTCATTTCCGGTAAAACCAGAGATTTTTGGCCTAAAATGAATTTACACAGTTCACGAACCCAACACGTTTTTCACTATAAACTAAAGAGCATCTATGTAAGACATGCTGTGGTTTGTTACAGTTTCATAAGCAGAGTTTAAGTAGATATGTTCCATATGAGTAGGAAACACAGTTCTTTTTTTCTGGATATGCTCATATTTCTTGCTGTATTGTAGACTCTGTACAGAAGAGGATGCTTCTTGCGTTAAAACAGAGTGTGTTTCATGGATGAGAAAAATGCTCTGAATTTCCCTTCACATACAGAGTTAAACCAAAGCCTCTGTGTCTTCCTTCAAGCAAGAGTTCATTTCCGGTAAACCTAGTGATTTTTCGCCTAAAATGAATTTACAAAATTCACGAACACAATACGTTTTTCACTATAAAGGAAAGAGCAAATATGTAAGAGATGCTGTGGTTTGTTACAGTTTCATAAGCAGAGTTTAATTAGATATGGTCCGTATGAGTAAGAAACACAGTTCTTTTTTTCTGGGCATGCTCATGTTTCTTGCTGTATTGGAGACGCTGGAAAGAAGAGCATGCTTCTTGCGTTAAAACAGAGTGTGTTTCATGGATGAGAACACTGGTCTGAATTTCCCTTCACAAATGGAATTAAATCAAAGCCTCTGTGTATTCCTACAAGCAAGAGTATATTTCAGGTAAAGCCAGGAGTTTTTCGGCTCCAATGAATTTACACAGTTCATGAACCCAACACGTTATTCACTATTAACTAAAGAGCATCTATGTAAGACATGTTGTGGTTTGTTACAGTTTCATAAGCAGAGTTCAACTAGATATGGTCCGTATGAGTAGGAAACACAGTTCTTTTGTTCTGGACATGCTCATGTTTCTTGCTGTATTGGAGATGATAGAAAGAATTGCATGCTTCTTCCGTTACAGCAGAGTATGTTTCATGGATGAGAACACTGGTCTGAATTTCCCTTCACAAACTGAGTTAAACCAAAGCCTCTGTGTCTTCCTACAAGCAAGAGTTATTTTCCGGAAAACCCAGGGATTTTTCGCCTAAAATGAATTTGCACAGTTAACGAACCCAACACGTTTTTCACTATAAACTAAACAGCTTCTAGGGAAGAGATACTGTGGTTTGTTACAGTGTCATAAGCAGAGTTTAACGAGATATGTGACGTATGAGTAGGAAACACAGTTCTTTTTTTCTGGACATGCTCATGTTTCCTGCTGTATTGGAGATGCTAGAAAGAAGTGCATGCTTCTTCCGTTAAAACAGAGTATGTTTCATGGATGAGAACACTGGTCTGAATTTCCCTTCACAAACTGAGTTAAACCAAAGCCTCTGTGTCTTCCTACAAGCAAGAGTTCTTTTCCGGAAAACCCAGGGATTTTTCGGCTCAAATGAATTTGCACAGTTAAGAACCCAACACGTTTTTCACTATAAACTAAATAGGATCTATGGAAGAGAGGCTGTGGTTTGTTATAGTTTCATAAGCAGAGTTTAACTAGATATGTTTCGTATGAGTAGGAAACACAGTTCTTTTTTTCTGGACATGCTCATATTTCTTGCTGTATTACAGACTCTGGACAGAAGAGGATTCTTCTTGTGTTAAAACAGATGGTGTTTCATGGATGAGAACACTGCTCTGAATTTCCCTTCACAAACAGAGTTAAACCATAGCCTCTGTGTCTTCCTTCAAGCAAGAGTTCATTTCCGGTAAACCTAGTGATTTTTCGCCTAAAATGAATTTACAAAATTCACGAACCCAACACGTTTTTCACTATAAACTAAAGAGCATATATGTAAGAGATGCTGTGGTTTGTTACAGTTTCATAAGGAGAGTTTAATTAGATATGGTCCGTATGAGTAAGAAACACAGTTCTTTTTTCTGGGCATGCTCATATTTCTTACTGTATTGGAGACGCTGGAAAGCAGAGTATGCTTCTTGAGTTAAAACAGAGTGTGTTTCATGGATGAGACACTGGTCTGAATTTCCCTTTACAAACGGAGTTAAACCAAAGGCTCTGTGTCTTCCAACAAGCAAGAGTTCTTTTCCGGAAAACCCAGGGATTTTTCGGCTCAAATGAATTTGCACAGTTAACGAACCAAACACGTTTTTCACTATAAACTAAACAGCATCTATGGAAGAGATGCTGTGGTTTGTTACACTTTCATAAGCAGAGTTTAACTAGATATGTTCCGTATGAGTAGGAAACACAGTTCTTTTTTTCTGGACATGCTCATATTTCTTGCTGTATTGCAGCTCCGGATAGAAGAGGATGCTTCTTTCGTTAAAACAGAGGGTGTTTCATGGATGAGAACACTGGTCTGAATTTCCCTTCACAAACGAGTTAAACCAAAGGCTCTGTGTCTTCCTACAAGCAAGAGTTATTTTCCGGAAAACCCAGGGTTTTTTCGGCTCAAATGAATTTGCACAGTTCAGGAACCCAACACGTTATTCACTATTAACTAAAGAGCATCTATGTAAGACATGCTGTGGTTTGTTACAGTTTCATAAGCAGAGTTCAACTAGATATGGTCCGTATGAGTAGGAAACACAGTTCTTTTTTTCTGTACATGCTTATGTTTCTTGCTGTATTGGAGATGGTAGAAAGAAATGCATGCTTCTTCCGTTACAACATAGTATGTTTCATGGATGAGAACACTGGTCTGAATTTCCCTTCACAAACTGAGTTAAACCAAAGCCTCTGTGTCTTCCTACAAGCAAGAGTTCATTTCCGGAAAACCCAGGGATTTTTCAGCTCAAATGAATTTGCACAGTTCATGAACCCAACACGTTTTTCACTATAAACTAAACAGCATCTATGGAAGAGATGCTGTGGTTTGTTATAGTTTCATAAGCAGAGTTTAACTAGATATGGTCCGTATGAGTAGGAAACACAGTTCTTTTTTTCTGGACATGGTCATATTTCTTGCTGTATTGTAGACTCTGTACAGAAGAGGATGCTTCTTGCATTAAAACAGTGTGTTTCATGGATGAGAACAATGCTCTGAATGTCCCTTCACAAACAGAGTTAAACCAAAGCCTCTGTGTCTTCCTTTAAGCAAGAATTCATTTTCGGTAAAACCAGAGATTTTTGGCCTAAAATGAATTTACACAGTTCACGAACCCAGCACGTTTTTCACTATAAACTAAAGAGCATCTATGTAAGACATGCTGTGGTTTGTTACAGTTTCATAAGCAGAGTTTAACTAGATATGGTCCGTATGAGTAAGAAACACAGTTCTTTTTTTCTGGGCATGCTCATGTTTCTTGCTGTATTGGAGATGCTAGAAAGAAGTACATGCTTCTTTCGTTACAACAGAGTATGTTTCATGGATGAGAACACTGGTCTGAATTTCCCTTCACAAACTGAGTTAAACCAAAGCCTCTGTGTCTTCCTACAAGCAATAGTTATTTTCCGGAAAACCCACGGATTTTTCGGCTCAAATGAATTTGCACAGTTCACGAACACAACACGTTTTTCACTATAAAGGAAAGAGCATATATGTAAGAGATGCTGTGGTTTGTTACAGTTTCATAAGCAGAGTTTAACTAGATATGGTCCGTATGAGTAAGAAACACAGTTCTTTTTTTCTGGGCATGCTCATGTTTCTTGCTGTATTGGAGACGCTGGAAAGAAGAGCATGCTTCTTGCGATAAAACAGAGTGTGTTTCATGGATGAGAACACTGGTCTGAATTTCCCTTCACAAATGGAATTAACCAAAGCCTCTGTGTATTCCTACAAGCAAGAGTATATTTCAGGTAAAGCCAGGAGTTTTTCGGCTCCAATGAATTTACACAGTTCATGAACCCAACACGTTATTCACTATTAACTTAAGAGCATCTATGTAAGACATGTTGTGGTTTGTTATAGTTTCATAAGCAGAATTCAACAAGATATGGTCTGTATGAGTAGGAATCACAGTTCTTTTTTTCTGGACATGCTCATATTTCTTTCTGTATTGCAGACTCTGGACAGAAGAGGATGCTTCTTGCGAAAAAACAGAGGTTGTTTCATGGATGAGAACACTGGTCTGAATTTCGCTTCACAAACGAGTTAAACCAAAAGCTCTGTGTCTTCCTACAAGCAAGAGTTATTTTCCGGAAAACCCAGGGATTTTTCGGCTCAAATGAATTTGCACAATTCACGAACCCAACACGTTATTCACTATTAACCTAAGAGCATCTATGTAAGACATGCTGTGGTTTGTTACAGTTTCATAAGCAGAGTTCAACTAGATATGGTCCGTATGAGTAGGAAACACAGTTCTTTTTTTCTGGACATGCTCATGTTTCTTGCTGTATTGGAGATGGTAGAAAGAAATGCATGCTTCTTCCGTTACAACAGAGTATGTTTCATGGATGAGAACACTGGTCTGAATTTCCCTTCACAAACTGAGTTAAACCAAAGCCTGTGTGTCTTCCTACAAGCAAGAGTTCATTTCCGGAAAACCCAGGGATTTTTCGGCTGAAATGAATTTGAACAGTTCGTGAACCCAACACGTTTTTCACTATAAACTAAACAGCATCTAGGGAAGAGATGCTGTGGTTTGTTATAGTTTCATAAGCAGAGTTTAAGTAGATATGTTCCGTATGAGTAGGAAACACAGTTCTTTTTTTCTGGATATGCTCATATTTCTTGCTGTATTGTAGACTCTGTACAGAAGAGGATGCTTCTTGCATTAAAACAGAGTGTGTTTCATGGATGAGAACAATGCTCTGAATGTCCCTTCACAAACAGAGTTAAACCAAAGCCTCTGTGTCTTCCTTTAAGCAAGAGTTCATTTCCGGTAAAACCAGAGATTTTTCGCCTAAAATGAATTTACACAGTTCACGAACCCAACACGTTTTTCACTATTAACTAAAGAGCATCTATATAAGAGATGCTGTGGTTTGTTGCAGTTTCATAAGCAGAGTTTAACTAGATATGGTCCGTATTAGTAAGAAACACAGTTCTTTTTTTCTGGGCATGCTCATGTTTCTTGCTGTATTGGAGATGCTAGAAAGAAGTGCATGCTTCTTCCGTTACAACAGAGTATGTTTCATGGATGAGAACACTGGTCTGAATTTCCCTTCACAAACTGAGTTAAACCAAAGCCTCTGTGTCTTCCTACAAGCATGAGTTATTTTCCGGAAAACCAAGGGATTTTTCGGCTCAAATGAATTTGCACAGTTCACGAACCCAACACGTTTTTCACTATCAACTAAACAGCATCTATGGAAGAGCTGCTGTGGTTTTCTACAGTTTCATAAGCAGAGTTTAACTAGATATGTTCCGTATGAGTAGGAAACACAGTTCTTTTTTTCTGGACATGCTCATATTTCTTGCTGTATTACAGACTCTGGACAGAAGAGGATGCTTCTTGTGTTAAAACAGATGGTGTTTCATGGATGAGAACACTGCTCTGATTTCCCCTCACATACAGAGTTAAACCAAAGCCTCTGTGTCTTCCTTCAAGCAAGAGTTCATTTCCGGTAAACCCAGTGATTTTTCGCCTAAAATGAATTTACAAAATTCACGAACACAATACGTTTTTCACTATAAAGGAAAGAGCATATATGTAAGAGATGCTGTGGTTTGTTACAGTTTCATAAGCAGAGTTTAATTAGATATGGTCCATATGAGTAAGAAACACAGATCTTTTTTTCTGGGCATGCTCATGTTTCTTGCTGTATTGGAGACGCTGGAAAGAAGAGCATGCTTCTTGCGTTAAAACAGAGTGTGTTTCATGGATGAGAACACTGGTCTGAATTTCCCTTCACAAATGGAATTAAATCAAAGCCTCTGTGTATTCCTACAAGCAAGAGTATATTTCAGGTAAAGCCAGGAGTTTTTCGGCTCCAATGAATTTACACAGTTCATGAACCCAACACGTTATTCACTATTAACTAAAGAGCATCTATGTAAGACATGTTGTGGTTTGTTACAGTTTCATAAGCAGAGTTTAACGAGATATGTGACGTATGAGTAGGAAACACAGTTCTTTTTTTCTGGACATGCTCATGTTTCCTGCTGTATTGGAGATGATAGAAAGAAGTGCATGCTTCTTCCGTTAAAACAGAGTATGTTTCATGGATGAGAACACTGGTCTGAATTTCCCTTCACAAACTGAGTTAAACCAAAGCCTCTGTGTCTTCCTACAAGCAAGAGTTCTTTTCCGGAAAACCCAGGGATTTTTCGGCTCAAATGAATTTGCACAGTTAAGAACCCAACACGTTTTTCACTATAAACTAAATAGGATCTATGGAAGAGAGGCTGTGGTTTGTTATAGTTTCATAAGCAGAGTTTAACTAGATATGTTTCGTATGAGTAGGAAACACAGTTCTTTTTTCTGGGCATGCTCATATTTCTTACTGTATTGGAGACGCTGGAAAGCAGAGTATGCTTCTTGAGTTAAAACAGAGTGTGTTTCATGGATGAGACACTGGTCTGAATTTCCCTTTACAAACGGAGTTAAACCAAAGGCTCTGTGTCTTCCAACAAGCAAGAGTTCTTTTCCGGAAAACCCAGGGATTTTTCGGCTCAAATGAATTTGCACAGTTAACGAACCAAACACGTTTTTCACTATAAACTAAACAGCATCTATGGAAGAGATGCTGTGGTTTGTTACACTTTCATAAGCAGAGTTTAACTAGATATGTTCCGTATGAGTAGGAAACACAGTTCTTTTTTTCTGGACATGCTCATATTTCTTGCTGTATTGCAGCTCCGGATAGAAGAGTATGCTTCTTTCGCTAAAACAGAGGGTGTTTCATGGATGAGAACACTGGTCTGAATTTCCCTTCACAAACGAGTTAAACCAAAGGCTCTGTGTCTTCCTACAAGCAAGAGTTATTTTCCGGAAAACCCAGGGATTTTTCGGCTCAAATGAATTTGCACAGTTCAGGAACCCAACACGTTATTCACTATTAACTAAAGAGCATCTATGTAAGACATGCTGTGGTTTGTTACAGTTTCATAAGCAGAGTTCAACTAGATATGGTCCGTATGAGTAGGAAACACAGTTCTTTTTTTCTGTACATGCTTATGTTTCTTGCTGTATTGGAGATTGTAGAAAGAAATGCATGCTTCTTCCGTTACAACAGAATATGTTTCATGGATGAGAACACTGGTCTGAATTTCCCTTCACAAACTGAGTTAAACCAAAGCCTCTGTGTCTTCCTACAAGCAAGAGTTCATTTCCGGAAAACCCAGGGATTTTTCGGCTCAAATGAATTTGCACAGTTCATGAACCCAACACGTTTTTCACTATAAACTAAACAGCATCTATGGAAGAGATGCTGTGGTTTGTTATAGTTTCATAAGCAGAGTTTAACTAGATATGGTCCGTATGAGTAGGAAACACAGTTCTTTTTTTCTGGACATGGTCATATTTCTTGCTGTATTGTAGACTCTGTACAGAAGAGGATGCTTCTTGCATTAAAACAGTGTGTTTCATGGATGAGAACAATGCTCTGAATGTCCCTTCACAAACAGAGTTAAACCAAAGCCTCTGTGTCTTCCTTTAAGCAAGAATTCATTTCCGGTAAAACCAGAGATTTTTGGCCTAAAATGAATTAACACAGTTCACGAACCCAACACGTTTTTCACTATAAACTAAAGAGCATCTATGTAAGACATGCTGTGGTTTGTTACAGTTTCATAAGCAGAGTTTAACTAGATATGGTCCGTATGAGTAAGAAACACAGTTCTTTTTTTCTGGGCATGCTCATGTTTCTTGCTGTATTGGAGATGCTAGAAAGAAGTGCATGCTTCTTTCGTTACAACAGAGTATGTTTCATGGATGAGAACACTGGTCTGAATTTCCCTTCACAAACTGAGTTAAACCAAAGCCTCTGTGTCTTCCTACAAGCAATAGTTATTTTCCGGAAAACCCAGGGATTTTTCGGCTCAAATGAATTTGCACAGTTCACGAACACAACACGTTTTTCACTATAAAGGAAAGAGCATATATGTAAGAGATGCTGTGGTTTGTTACAGTTTCATAAGCAGAGTTTAACTAGATATGGTCCGTATGAGTAAGAAACACAGTTCTTTTTTTCTGGGCATGCTCATGTTTCTTGCTGTATTGGAGACGCTGGAAAGAAGAGCATGCTTCTTGCGATAAAACAGAGTGTGTTTCATGGATGAGAACACTGGTCTGAATTTCCCTTCACAAATGGAATTAACCAAAGCCTCTGTGTATTCCTACAAGCAAGAGTATATTTCAGGTAAAGCCAGGAGTTTTTCGGCTCCAATGAATTTACACAGTTCATGAACCCAACACGTTATTCACTATTAACTTAACAGCATCTATGTAAGACATGTTGTGGTTTGTTATAGTTTCATAAGCAGAATTCAACAAGATATGGTCTGTATGAGTAGGAATCACAGTTCTTTTTTTCTGGACATGCTCATATTTCTTTCTGTATTGCAGACTCTGGACAGAAGAGGATGCTTCTTGCGAAAAAACAGAGGTTGTTTCATGGATGAGAACACTGGTCTGAATTTCGCTTCACAAACGAGTTAAACCAAAGGCTCTGTGTCTTCCTACAAGCAAGAGTTATTTTCCGGAAAACCCAGGGATTTTTCGGCTCAAATGAATTTGCACAGTTCACGAACCCAACACGTTATTCACTATTAACCTAAGAGCATCTATGTAAGACATGCTGTGGTTTGTTACAGTTTCATAAGCAGAGTTCAACTAGATATGGTCCGTATGAGTAGGAAACACAGTTCTTTTTTTCTCGACATGCTCATGTTTCTTGCTGTATTGGAGATGCTAGAAAGAAGTGCATGCTTGTTCCGTTACAACAGAGTATGTTTCATGGATGAGAACACTGGTCTGAATTTCCTTCACAAACTGAGTTAAACCAAAGCCTCTGTGTCTTCCTACAAGCATGAGTTATTTTCCGGAAAACCAAGGGATTTTTCGGCTCAAATGAATTTGCACAGTTCACGAACCCAACACGTTTTTCACTATCAACTAAACAGCATCTATGGAAGAGCTGCTGTGGTTTTTTACAGTTTCATAAGCAGAGTTTAACTAGATATGTTCCGTATGAGTAGGAAACACAGTTCTTTTTTTCTGGACATGCTCATATTTCTTGCTGTATTACAGACTCTGGACAGAAGAGGATGCTTCTTGTGTTAAAACAGATGGTGTTTCATGGATGAGAACACTGCTCTGATTTCCCCTCACATACAGAGTTAAACCAAAGCCTCTGTGTCTTCCTTCAAGCAAGAGTTCATTTCCGGTAAACCCAGTGATTTTTCGCCTAAAATGAATTTACAAAATTCACGAACACAATACGTTTTTCACTATAAAGGAAAGAGCATATATGTAAGAGATGCTGTGGTTTGTTACAGTTTCATAAGCAGAGTTTAATTAGATATGGTCCGTATGAGTAAGAAACACAGATCTTTTTTTCTGGGCATGCTCATGTTTCTTGCTGTATTGGAGACGCTGGAAAGAAGAGCATGCTTCTTGCATTAAAACAGAGTGTGTTTCATGGATGAGAACACTGGTCTGAATTTCCCTTCACAAATGGAATTAAATCAAAGCCTCTGTGTATTCCTACAAGCAAGAGTATATTTCAGGTAAAGCCAGGAATTTTTCGGCTCCAATGAATTTACACAGTTCATGAACCCAACACGTTATTCACTATTAACTAAAGAGCATCTATGTAAGACATGTTGTGGTTTGTTACAGTTTCATAAGCAGAGTTTAACGAGATATGTGCCGTATGAGTAGGAAACACAGTTCTTTTTTTCTGGACATGCTCATGTTTCCTGCTGTATTGGAGATGCTAGAAAGAAGTGCATGCTTCTTCCGTTAAAACAGAGTATGTTTCATGGATGAGAACACTGGTCTGAATTTCCCTTCACAAACTGAGTTAAACCAAAGCCTCTGTGTCTTCCTACAAGCAAGAGTTCATTTCCGGAAAACCCAGGGATTTTTCGGCTCAAATGAATTTGCACAGTTCATGAACCCAACACGTTTTTCACTATAAACTAAACAGCATCTATGGAAGAGATGCTGTGGTTTGTTATAGTTTCATAAGCAGAGTTTAACTAGATATGGTCCGTATGAGTAGGAAACACAGTTCTTTTTTTCTGGACATGGTCATATTTCTTGCTGTATTGTAGACTCTGTACAGAAGAGGATGCTTCTTGCATTAAAACAGTGTGTTTCATGGATGAGAACAATGCTCTGAATGTCCCTTCACAAACAGAGTTAAACCAAAGCCTCTGTGTCTTCCTTTAAGCAAGAATTCATTTCCGGTAAAACCAGAGATTTTTGGCCTAAAATGAATTAACACAGTTCACGAACCCAACACGTTTTTCACTATAAACTAAAGAGCATCTATGTAAGACATGCTGTGGTTTGTTACAGTTTCATAAGCAGAGTTTAACTAGATATGGTCCGTATGAGTAAGAAACACAGTTCTTTTTTTCTGGGCATGCTCATGTTTCTTGCTGTATTGGAGATGCTAGAAAGAAGTGCATGCTTCTTTCGTTACAACAGAGTATGTTTCATGGATGAGAACACTGGTCTGAATTTCCCTTCACAAACTGAGTTAAACCAAAGCCTCTGTGTCTTCCTACAAGCAATAGTTATTTTCCGGAAAACCCAGGGATTTTTCGGCTCAAATGAATTTGCACAGTTCACGAACACAACACGTTTTTCACTATAAAGGAAAGAGCATATATGTAAGAGATGCTGTGGTTTGTTACAGTTTCATAAGCAGAGTTTAACTAGATATGGTCCGTATGAGTAAGAAACACAGTTCTTTTTTTCTGGGCATGCTCATGTTTCTTGCTGTATTGGAGACGCTGGAAAGAAGAGCATGCTTCTTGCGATAAAACAGAGTGTGTTTCATGGATGAGAACACTGGTCTAAATTTCCCTTCACAAATGGAATTAACCAAAGCCTCTGTGTATTCCTACAAGCAAGAGTATATTTCAGGTAAAGCCAGGAATTTTTCGGCTCCAATGAATTTACACAGTTCATGAACCCAACACGTTATTCACTATTAACTAAAGAGCATCTATGTAAGACATGTTGTGGTTTGTTACAGTTTCATAAGCAGAGTTTAACGAGATATGTGCCGTATGAGTAGGAAACACAGTTCTTTTTTTCTGGACATGCTCATGTTTCCTGCTGTATTGGAGATGCTAGAAAGAAGTGCATGCTTCTTCCGTTAAAACAGAGTATGTTTCATGGATGAGAACACTGGTCTGAATTTCCCTTCACAAACTGAGTTAAACCAAAGCCTCTGTGTCTTCCTACAAGCAAGAGTTCTTTTCCGGAAAACCCAGGGATTTTTCGGCTCAAATGAATTTGCACAGTTAAGAACCCAACACGTTTTTCACTATAAACTAAATAGGATCTATGGAAGAGAGGCTGTGGTTTGTTATAGTTTCATAAGCAGAGTTTAACAAGATATGTTCCGTATGAGTAGGAAACACAGTTCTTTTTTCTGGACATGCTCATATTTCTTGCTGTATTACAGACTCTGGACAGAAGAGGATGCTTCTTGTGTTAAAACAGATGGTGTTTCATGGATGAGAACACTGCTCTGAATTTCCCTTCACAAACAGAGTTAAACCATAGCCTCTGTGTCTTCCTTCAAGCAAGAGTTCATTTCCGGTAAACCTAGTGATTTTTCGCCTAAAATGAATTTACAAAATTCATGAACCCAACACGTTTTTCACTATAAACTAAAGAGCATATATGTAAGAGATGCTGTGGTTTGTTACAGTTTCATAAGGAGAGTTTAACTAGATATGGTCCGTATGTGTAAGAATCACAGTTCTTTTTTTCTGGGCATGCTCATGGTTCTTGCTGTATTGGAGACACTGGAAAGCAGAGCATGCTTCTCGCGTTAAAACAGTTGGTGTTTCATGGATGAGAACACTGGTCTGAATTTCCCTTCACAAACGGAATTTAACCAAAGCCTCTGTGTCTTCCTACAAGCAAGAGTTCATTTCAGGTAAAGCCAGGAGTTTTTCGGCTCAAATGAATTTACACAGTTCATGAACCCAACACGTTATTCACTATTAACTAAAGAGCATCTATGTAAGACATGCTGTGTTTTGTTACAGTTTTATAAGCAGAGTTCAACTTGATATGGTCCGTATGAGTAGGAAACACAGTTCTTTTTTTCTGGGCATGCTCATGGTTCTTGCTGTATTGGAGACGCTGGAAAGAAGAGCATGCTTCTTGCGTTAAAACAGAGTGTGTTTCATGGATGAGAACACTGGTCTGAATTTCCCTTCACAAATGGAATTAAATCAAAGCCTCTGTGTATTCCTACAAGCAAGAGTATATTTCAGGTAAAGCAAGGAGTTTTTCGGCTCCAATGAATTTACACAGTTCATGAACCCAACACGTTATTCACTATTAACTAAAGAGCATCTATGTAAGACATGTTGTGGTTTGTTACAGTTTCATAAGCAGAGTTTAACGAGATATGTGACGTATGAGTAGGAAACACAGTTCTTTTTTTCTGGACATGCTCATGTTTCCTGCTGTATTGGAGACGCTGGAAAGAAGAGCATGCTTCTTGCGTTAAAACAGAGTGTGTTTCATGGATGAGAACACTGGTCTGAATTTCCCTTCACAAATGGAATTAAATCAAAGCCTCTGTGTATTCCTACAAGCAAGAGTATATTTCAGGTAAAGCCAGGAGTTTTTCGGCTCCAATGAATTTACACAGTTCATGAACCCAACACGTTATTCACTATTAACTAAAGAGCATCTATGTAAGACATGTTGTGGTTTGTTACAGTTTCATAAGCAGAGATTAACGAGATATGTGACGTATGAGTAGGAAACACAGTTCTTTTTTTCTGGACATGCTCATGTTTCCTGCTGTATTGGAGATGCTAGAAAGAAGTGCATGCTTCTTCCGTTAAAACAGAGTATGTTTCATGGATGAGAACACTGGTCTGAATTTCCCTTCACAAACTGAGTTAAACCAAAGCCTCTGTGTCTTCCTACAAGCAAGAGTTCTTTTCCGGAAAACCCAGGGATTTTTCGGCTCAAATGAATTTGCACAGTTAAGAACCCAACACGTTTTTCACTATAAACTAAATAGGATCTATGGAAGAGAGGCTGTGGTTTCTTATAGTTTCATAAGCAGAGTTTAACTAGATATGTTTCGTATGAGTAGGAAACACAGTTCTTTTTTCTGGGCATGCTCATATTTCTTACTGTATTGGAGACGCTGGAAAGCAGAGTATGCTTCTTGAGTTAAAACAGAGTGTGTTTCATGGATGAGACACTGGTCTGAATTTCCCTTTACAAACGGAGTTAAACCAAAGGCTCTGTGTCTTCCAACAAGCAAGAGTTCTTTTCCGGAAAACCCAGGGATTTTTCGGCTCAAATGAATTTGCACAGTTAACGAACCAAACACGTTTTTCACTATAAACTAAACAGCATCTATGGAAGAGATGCTGTGGTTTGTTACACTTTCATAAGCAGAGTTTAACTAGATATGTTCCGTATGAGTAGGAAACACAGTTCTTTTTTTCTGGACATGCTCATATTTCTTGCTGTATTGCAGCTCCGGATAGAAGAGTATGCTTCTTTCGCTAAAACAGAGGGTGTTTCATGGATGAGAACACTGGTCTGAATTTCCCTTCACAAACGAGTTAAACCAAAGGCTCTGTGTCTTCCTACAAGCAAGAGTTATTTTCCGGAAAACCCAGGGATTTTTCGGCTCAAATGAATTTGCACAGTTCAGGAACCCAACACGTTATTCACTATTAACTAAAGAGCATCTATGTAAGAGATGCTGTGGTTTGTTACAGTTTCATAAGCAGAGTTCAACTAGATATGGTCCGTATGAGTAGGAAACACAGTTCTTTTTTTCTGTACATGCTTATGTTTCTTGCTGTATTGGAGAGTGTAGAAAGAAATGCATGCTTCTTCCGTTACAACAGAATATGTTTCATGGATGAGAACACTGGTCTGAATTTCCCTTCACAAACTGAGTTAAACCAAAGCCTCTGTGTCTTCCTACAAGCAAGAGTTCATTTCCGGAAAACCCAGGGATTTTTCGGCTCAAATGAATTTGCACAGTTCATGAACCCAACACGTTTTTCACTATAAACTAAACAGCATCTATGGAAGAGATGCTGTGGTTTGTTATAGTTTCATAAGCAGAGTTTAACTAGATATGGTCCGTATGAGTAGGAAACACAGTTCTTTTTTTCTGGACATGGTCATATTTCTTGCTGTATTGTAGACTCTGTACAGAAGAGGATGCTTCTTGCATTAAAACAGTGTGTTTCATGGATGAGAACAATGCTCTGAATGTCCCTTCACAAACAGAGTTAAACCAAAGCCTCTGTGTCTTCCTTTAAGCAAGAATTCATTTCCGGTAAAACCAGAGATTTTTGGCCTAAAATGAATTTACACAGTTCACGAACCCAACACGTTTTTCACTATAAACTAAAGAGCATCTATGTAAGACATGCTGTGGTTTGTTACAGTTTCATAAGCAGAGTTTAACTAGATATGGTCCGTATGAGTAAGAAACACAGTTCTTTTTTTCTGGGCATGCTCATGTTTCTTGCTGTATTGGAGACGCTGGAAAGAAGAGCATGCTTCTTGCGATAAAACAGAGTGTGTTTCATGGATGAGAACACTGGTCTGAATTTCCCTTCACAAATGGAATTAACCAAAGCCTCTGTGTATTCCTACAAGCAAGAGTATATTTCAGGTAAAGCCAGGAGTTTTTCGGCTCCAATGAATTTACACAGTTCATGAACCCAACACGTTATTCACTATTAACTTAACAGCATCAATGTAAGCCATGTTGTGGTTTGTTATAGTTTCATAAGCAGAATTCAACAAGATATGGTCTGTATGAGTAGGAATCACAGTTCTTTTTTTCTGGACATGCTCATATTTCTTTCTGTATTGCAGACTCTGGACAGAAGAGGATGCTTCTTGCGAAAAAACAGAGGTTGTTTCATGGATGAGAACACTGGTCTGAATTTCGCTTCACAAACGAGTTAAACCAAAGGCTCTGTGTCTTCCTACAAGCAAGAGTTATTTTCCGGAAAACCCAGGGATTTTTCGGCTCAAATGAATTTGCACAGTTCACGAACCCAACACGTTATTCACTATTAACCTAAGAGCATCTATGTAAGACATGCTGTGGTTTGTTACAGTTTCATAAGCAGAGTTCAACTAGATATGGTCCGTATGAGTAGGAAACACAGTTCTTTTTTTCTGGACATGCTCATTTTTCTTGCTGTATTGGAGATGCTAGAAAGAAGTGCATGCTTCTTCCGTTACAACAGAGTATGTTTCATGGATGAGAACACTGGTCTGAATTTCCCTTCACAAACTGAGTTAAACCAAAGCCTCTGTGTCTTCCTACAAGCATGAGTTATTTTCCGGAAAACCAAGGGATTTTTCGGCTCAAATGAATTTGCACAGTTCACGAACCCAACACGTTTTTCACTATCAACTAAACAGCATCTATGGAAGAGCTGCTGTGGTTTTTTACAGTTTCATAAGCAGAGTTTAACTAGATATGTTCCGTATGAGTAGGAAACACAGTTCTTTTTTTCTGGACATCCTCATATTTCTTGCTGTATTGCATACTCTGTACAGAAGAGGATGCATCTTGTGTTAAAACAGATGGTGTTTCATGGATGAGAACACTGCTCTGAATTTCCCTTCACAAACAGAGTTAAACCAAAGCCTCTGTGTCTTCCTTTAAGCAAGAGTTCATTTCCGGTAAAACCAGAGATTTTTCGCCTAAAATGAATTTACACAGTTCACGAACCCAACAAGTTTTTCACTATAAACTAAAGAGCATCTATGTAAGACATGCGATGATTTGTTACAGTTTCATAAGCAGAGTTTAACTAGATATGTTCCGTATGAGTAAGAAACACAGTTCTTTTTTTCTGGGCATGCTCATGTTTCTTGCTTTATTGGAGATGCTAGAAAGAAGTGCATGCTTCTTCCGTTACAACAGAGTATGTTTCATGGATGAGAACACTGGTCTGATTTTCCCTTCACAAACTGAGTTAAACCAAAGCCTCTGTGTCTTCCTACAAGCAAGAGTTCATTTCCGGAAAACCCAGGGATTTTTCGGCGAAATGAATTTGCACAGTTCACGAACCCAACACGTTTTTCACTATAAACTAAACAGCATATAGGGAAGAGATGCTGTGCTTTGTTATAGTTTCATAAGCAGAGTTTAACGAGATATGTTCCGTATGAGTAGGAAACACAGTTCTTTTTTTCTGGACATGCTCATATTTCTTGCTGTATTGCAGACTCTATACAGAAGAGGATGCTTCTTGAGTTAAAACAGATGGTGTTTCATGGATGAGAACACTGCTCTGAATTTCCCTTCACAAACAGAGTTAAACCAAATCCTCTGTGTCTTCCTTCAAGCAAGAGTTCATTTCCGGTAAAACCAGAGATTTTTCGCCTAAAATGAATTTACACAGTTCACGAACCCAACACGTTTTTCACTATAAACTAAAGAGCATCTATGGAAGAGATGCTGTGGTTTGTTACAGTTTCATAAGCAGAGTTTAACTAGATATGGTCCAAATGAGTAAGAAACACAGTTCTTTTTTTCTGGGCATGCTCATGTTTCTTGCTGTATTGGAGATGCTAGAAAGAAGTGCATGCTTCTTCCGTTACAAGAGAGTATGTTTCATGGATGAGAACACTGGTCTGAATTTCCCTTCACAAACTGAGTTAAACCAAAGCCTCTGTGTCTTCCTACAAGCAAGAGTTCTTTCCCGGAAAACCCAGGGATTTTTCGGCTCAAATGAATTTGCACAGTTCACGAACCCAACACGTTTTTCACTATCAACTAAACAGCATCTATGGAAGAGATGCTGTGGTTTGTTACAGTTTCATAAGCAGAGTTTAACTAGATATGTTCCGTATGAGTAGGAAACTCAGTTCGTTTTTTCTGGACATGCTCATATTTCTTGCTGTATTACAGACTCTGGACAGAAGAGGATGCTTCTTGTGTTAAAACAGATGGTGTTTCATGGATGAGAACACTGCTCTGATTTCCCCTCACATACAGAGTTAAACCATAGCCTCTGTGTCTTCCTTCAAGCAAGAGTTCATTTCCGGTAAACCCAGTGATTTTTCGCCTAAAATGAATTTACAAAATTCACGAACACAATACGTTTTTCACTATAAAGGAAAGAGCATATATGTAAGAGATGCTGTGGTTTGTTACAGTTTCATAAGCAGAGTTTAATTAGATATGGTCCGTATGAGTAAGAAACACAGATCTTTTTTTCTGGGCATGCTCATGTTTCTTGCTGTATTGGAGACGCTGGAAAGAAGAGCATGCTTCTTGCGTTAAAACAGAGTGTGTTTCATGGATGAGAACACTGGTCTGAATTTCCCTTCACAAATGGAATTAAATCAAAGCCTCTGTGTATTCCTACAAGCAAGAGTATATTTCAGGTAAAGCCAGGAATTTTTCGGCTCCAATGAATTTACACAGTTCATGAACCCAACACGTTATTCACTATTAACTAAAGAGCATCTATGTAAGACATGTTGTGGTTTGTTACAGTTTCATAAGCAGAGTTTAACGAGATATGTGCCGTATGAGTAGGAAACACAGTTCTTTTTTTCTGGACATGCTCATGTTTCCTGCTGTATTGGAGATGCTAGAAAGAAGTGCATGCTTCTTCCGTTAAAACAGAGTATGTTTCATGGATGAGAACACTGGTCTGAATTTCCCTTCACAAACTGAGTTAAACCAAAGCCTCTGTGTCTTCCTACAAGCAAGAGTTCTTTTCCGGAAAACCCAGGGATTTTTCGGCTCAAATGAATTTGCACAGTTAAGAACCCAACACGTTTTTCACTATAAACTAAATAGGATCTATGGAAGAGAGGCTGTGGTTTGTTATAGTTTCATAAGCAGAGTTTAACAAGATATGTTCCGTATGAGTAGGAAACACAGTTCTTTTTTTCTGGACATGCTCATATTTCTTGCTGTATTACAGACTCTGGACAGAAGAGGATGCTTCTTGTGTTAAAACAGATGGTGTTTCATGGATGAGAACACTGCTCTGAATTTCCCTTCACAAACAGAGTTAAACCATAGCCTCTGTGTCTTCCTTCAAGCAAGAGTTCATTTCCGGTAAACCTAGTGATTTTTCGCCTAAAATGAATTTACAAAATTCATGAACCCAACATGTTTTTCACTATAAACTAAAGAGCATATATGTAAGAGATGCTGTGGTTTGTTACAGTTTCATAAGGAGAGTTTAACTAGATATGGTCCGTATGTGTAAGAATCACAGTTCTTTTTTTCTGGGCATGCTCATGGTTCTTGCTGTATTGGAGACACTGGAAAGCAGAGCATGCTTCTCGCGTTAAAACAGTTGGTGTTTCATGGATGAGAACACTGGTCTGAATTTCCCTTCACAAACGGAATTTAACCAAAGCCTCTGTGTCTTCCTACAAGCAAGAGTTCATTTCAGGTAAAGCCAGGAGTTTTTCGGCTCAAATGAATTTACACAGTTCATGAACCCAACACGTTATTCACTATTAACTAAAGAGCATCTATGTAAGACATGCTGTGTTTTGTTACAGTTTTATAAGCAGAGTTCAACTTGATATGGTCCGTATGAGTAGGAAACACAGTTCTTTTTTTCTGGGCATGCTCATGGTTCTTGCTGTATTGGAGACGCTGGAAAGAAGAGCATGCTTCTTGCGTTAAAACAGAGTGTGTTTCATGGATGAGAACACTGGTCTGAATTTCCCTTCACAAATGGAATTAAATCAAAGCCTCTGTGTATTCCTACAAGCAAGAGTATATTTCAGGTAAAGCCAGGAGTTTTTCGGCTCCAATGAATTTACACAGTTCATGAACCCAACACGTTATCCACTATTAACTAAAGAGCATGTATGTAAGACATGTTGTGGTTTGTTACAGTTTCATAAGCAGAGTTTAACGAGATATGTGACGTATGAGTAGGAAACACAGTTCTTTTTTTCTGGACATGCTCATGTTTCCTGCTGTATTGGAGACGCTGGAAAGAAGAGCATGCTTCTTGCGTTAAAACAGAGTGTGTTTCATGGATGAGAACACTGGTCTGAATTTCCCTTCACAAATGGAATTAAATCAAAGCCTCTGTGTATTCCTACAAGCAAGAGTATATTTCAGGTAAAGCCAGGAGTTTTTCGGCTCCAATGAATTTACACAGTTCATGAACCCAACACGTTATTCACTATTAACTAAAGAGCATCTATGTAAGACATGTTGTGGTTTGTTACAGTTTCATAAGCAGAGTTTAACGAGATATGTGACGTATGAGTAGGAAACACAGTTCTTTTTTTCTGGACATGCTCATGTTTCCTGCTGTATTGGAGATGCTAGAAAGAAGTGCATGCTTCTTCCGTTAAAACAGAGTATGTTTCATGGATGAGAACACTGGTCTGAATTTCCCTTCACAAACTGAGTTAAACCAAAGCCTCTGTGTCTTCCTACAAGCAAGAGTTCTTTTCCGGAAAACCCAGGGATTTTTCGGCTCAAATGAATTTGCACAGTTAAGAACCCAACACGTTTTTCACTATAAACTAAATAGGAACTATGGAAGAGAGGCTGTGGTTTGTTATAGTTTCATAAGCAGAGTTTAACTAGATATGTTTCGTATGAGTAGGAAACACAGTTCTTTTTTCTGGGCATGCTCATATTTCTTACTGTATTGGAGACGCTGGAAAGCAGAGTATGCTTCTTGAGTTAAAACAGAGTGTGTTTCATGGATGAGACACTGGTCTGAATTTCCCTTTACAAACGGAGTTAAACCAAAGGCTCTGTGTCTTCCAACAAGCAAGAGTTCTTTTCCGGAGAACCCAGGGATTTTTCGGCTCAAATGAATTTGCACAGTTAACGAACCAAACACGTTTTTCACTATAAACTAAACAGCATCTATGGAAGAGATGCTGTGGTTTGTTACACTTTCATAAGCAGAGTTTAACTAGATATGTTCCGTATGAGTAGGAAACACAGTTCTTTTTTTCTGGACATGCTCTTATTTCTTGCTGTATTGCAGCTCCGGATAGAAGAGTATGCTTCTTTCGCTAAAACAGAGGGTGTTTCATGGATGAGAACACTGGTCTGAATTTCCCTTCACGAACGAGTTAAACCAAAGGCTCTGTGTCTTCCTACAAGCAAGAGTTATTTTCCGGAAAACCCAGGGATTTTTTGGCTCAAATGAATTTGCACAGTTCAGGAACCCAACACGTTATTCACTATTAACTAAAGAGCATCTATGTAAGAGATGCTGTGGTTTGTTACAGTTTCATAAGCAGAGTTCAACTAGATATGGTCCGTATGAGTAGGAAACACAGTTCTTTTTTTCTGTACATGCTTATGTTTCTTGCTGTATTGGAGATTGTAGAAAGAAATGCATGCTTCTTCCGTTACAACAGAATATGTTTCATGGATGAGAACACTGGTCTGAATTTCCCTTCACAAACTGAGTTAAACCAAAGCCTCTGTGTCTTCCTACAAGCAAGAGTTCATTTCTGGAAAACCCAGGGATTTTTCGGCTCAAATGAATTTGCACAGTTCATGAACCCAACACGTTTTTCACTATAAACTAAACAGCATCTATGGAAGAGATGCTGTGGTTTGTTATAGTTTCATAAGCAGAGTTTAACTAGATATGTTCCGTATGAGTAGGAAACACAGTTCTTTTTTTCTGGACATCCTCATATTTCTTGCTGTATTGCATACTCTGTACAGAAGAGGATGCATCTTGTGTTAAAACAGATGGTGTTTCATGGATGAGAACACTGCTCTGAATTTCCCTTCACAAACAGAGTTAAACCAAAGCCTCTGTGTCTTCCTTTAAGCAAGAGTTCATTTCCGGTAAAACCAGAGATTTTTCGCCTAAAATGAATTTACACAGTTCACGAACCCAACAAGTTTTTCACTATAAACTAAAGAGCATCTATGTAAGACATGCGATGATTTGTTACAGTTTCATAAGCAGAGTTTAACTAGATATGTTCCGTATGAGTAAGAAACACAGTTCTTTTTTTCTGGGCATGCTCATGTTTCTTGCTTTATTGGAGATGCTAGAAAGAAGTGCATGCTTCTTCCGTTACAACAGAGTATGTTTCATGGATGAGAACACTGGTCTGATTTTCCCTTCACAAACTGAGTTAAACCAAAGCCTCTGTGTCTTCCTACAAGCAAGAGTTCATTTCCGGAAAACCCAGGGATTTTTCGGCGAAATGAATTTGCACAGTTCACGAACCCAACACGTTTTTCAGTATAAACTAAACAGCATATAGGGAAGAGATGCTGTGCTTTGTTATAGTTTCATAAGCAGAGTTTAACGAGATATGTTCCGTATGAGTAGGAAACACAGTTCTTTTTTTCTGGACATGCTCATATTTCTTGCTGTATTGCAGACTCTGTACAGAAGAGGATGCTTCTTGAGTTAAAACAGATGGTGTTTCATGGATGAGAACACTGCTCTGAATTTCCCTTCACAAACAGAGTTAAACCAAATCCTCTGTGTCTTCCTTCAAGCAAGAGTTCATTTCCGGTAAAACCAGAGATTTTTCGCCTAAAATGAATTTACACAGTTCACGAACCCAACACGTTTTTCACTATAAACTAAAGAGCATCTATGGAAGAGATGCTGTGGTTTGTTACAGTTTCATAAGCAGAGTTTAACTAGATATGGTCCAAATGAGTAAGAAACACAGTTCTTTTTTTCTGGGCATGCTCATGTTTCTTGCTGTATTGGAGATGCTAGAAAGAAGTGCATGCTTCTTCCGTTACAAGAGAGTATGTTTCATGGATGAGAACACTGGTCTGAATTTCCCTTCACAAACTGAGTTAAACCAAAGCCTCTGTGTCTTCCTACAAGCAAGAGTTCTTTCCCGGAAAACCCAGGGATTTTTCGGCTCAAATGAATTTGCACAGTTCACGAACCCAACACGTTTTTCACTATCAACTAAACAGCATCTATGGAAGAGATGCTGTGGTTTGTTACAGTTTCATAAGCAGAGTTTAACTAGATATGTTCCGTATGAGTAGGAAACTCAGTTCGTTTTTTCTGGACATGCTCATATTTCTTGCTGTATTACAGACTATGGACAGAAGAGGATGCTTCTTGTGTTAAAACAGATGGTCTTTCATGGATGAGAACACTGCTCTGAATTTCCCTTCACAAACAGAGTTAAACCAAAGCCTTTGTGTCTTCCTTCAAGCAAGAGTTCATTTCCGGTAAACCCAGTGATTTTTCGCCTAAAATGAATTTACAAAATTCACGAAACCAACACGTTTTTCACTATAAAGGAAAGAGCATATATGTAAGAGATGCTGTGGTTTGTTACAGTTTCATAAGCAGAGTTTAAATAGATATGGTCTGTATGAGAACGAAACACAGTTCTTTTTTTCTGGGCATGCTCATGTTTCTTGCTGTATTGGAGATGCTGGAAAGAAGAGCATGCTCTTTGCGTTAAAACAGAGTGTGTTTCATGGATGAGAACAATGGTCTGAATTTCCATTCACAAAAGGAATTAAACTAAAGCCTCTGTGTATTCCTACAAGCAAGAGTTATTTTCCGGAAAACCCAGGGATTTTTCGGCTCAAATGAATTTGCACAGTTCATGAACCCAACACGTTTTTCACTATAAACTAAACAGCATCTATGGAAGAGATGCTGTGATTTTTTACAGTTTCATAAGCAGAGTTTAACAAGATATGTTCCGTATGAGTAGGAAACACAGTTCTTTTTTTCTGGACATGCTCATATTTCTTGCTGTATTACAGACTCTGGACAGAAGAGGATGCTTCTTGTGTTAAAATAGATGGTGTTTCATGGATGAGAACACTGCTCTGAATTTCCCTTCACAAACAGAGTTAAACCAAAGCCTCTGTGTCTTCCTTCAAGCAAGAGTTCATTTCCGGTAAACCCAGTGATTTTTCGCCTAAAATGAATTTACAAAATTCACGAACCCAACACGTTTTTCACTATAAAGGAAAGAGCATATATGTAAGAGACGCTGTGGTTTGTTACAATTTCATAAGCAGAGTTTAACTAGTTATGGTCCGTATGAGTAAGAAACACAGTTCTTTTTTTCTGGGCATGCTCATGTTTCTTGCTGTATTGGAGACACTGGAAAGAAGAGCATGCTTCTTCCGTTACAGCAGAGTATGTTTCATGGATGAGAACACTGGTCTGAATTTCCCTTCACAAACTGAGTTAAACCAAAGCCTCTGTGTCTTCCTACAAGCAAGAGTTATTTTCCGGAAAACCCAGGGATTTTTCGGCTCAAATGAATTTGCACAGTTAACGAACCCAACACGTTTTTCACTATAAACTAAACAGCATCTAGGGAAGAGATACTGTGGTTTGTTACAGTGTCATAAGCAGAGTTTAACGAGATATGTGCCGTATGAGTAGGAAACACAGTTCTTTTTTTCTGGACATGCTCATGTTTCCTGCTGTATTGGAGATGCTAGAAAGAAGTGCATGCTTCTTCCGTTAAAACAGAGTATGTTTCATGGATGAGAACACTGGTCTGAATTTCCATTCACAAACTGAGTTAAACCAAAGCCTCTGTGTCTTCCTACAAGCAAGAGTTCTTTTCCAGAAAACCCAGGGATTTTTCGGCTCAAATGAATTTGCACAGTTAAGAACCCAACACGTTTTTCACTATAAACTAAATAGGAACTATGGAAGAGAGGCTGTGGTTTGTTATAGTTTCATAAGCAGAGTTTAACTAGATATGTTCCCTATGAGTAGGAAACACAGTTCTTTTTTTCTGGACATGCTCATATTTCTTGCTATATTACAGACTCTGGACAGAAGAGGATGCTTCTTGTGTTAAAACAGATGGTGTTTCATGGATGAGAACACTGCTCTGAATTTCCCTTCACAAACAGAGTTAAACCATAGCCTCTGTGTCTTCCTTCAAGCAAGAGTTCATTTCCGGTAAACCTAGTGATTTTTCGCCTAAAATGAATTTACAAAATTCACGAACCCAACACGTTTTTCACTATAAACTAAAGAGCATATATGTAAGAGATGCTGTGGTTTGTTACAGTTTCATAAGGAGAGTTTAATTAGATATGGTCCGTATGAGTAAGAAACACAGTTCTTTTTCCTGGCATGCTCATATTTCTTGCTGTATTGGAGACGCTGGAAAGCAGAGCATGCTTCTTGAGTTAAAACAGAGTGTGTTTCATGGATTAGACACTGGTCTGAATTTCCCTTTACAAACGGAGTTAAACCAAAGGCTCTGTGTCTTCCAACAAGCAAGAGTTCTTTTCCGGAAAACCCAGGGATTTTTCGCCTCAAATGAATTTGCACAGTTAACGAACCCAACACGTTTTTCACTATAAACTAAACAGCATCTATGGAAGAGATGCTGTGGTTTGTTACACTTTCATAAGCAGAGTTTAACTAGATATGTTCCGTATGAGTAGGAAACACAGTTCTTTTATTCTGGACATGCTCCTATTTCTTGCTGTTTTGCAGCTCCGGATAGAAGAGGATGCTTCTTTCGTTAAAACAGAGGGTGTTTCATGGATGAGACACTGGTCTGAATTTCCCTTTACAAGCGGAGTTAAACCAAAGGCTCTGTGTCTTCCAACAAGCAAGAGTTATTTTCCGGAAAACCCAGGGATTTTTCGTCTCAAATTAATTTGCACAGTTTACGAACCCAACACGTTTTTCACTATAAACTAAGCAGCATCTAGGGAAGAGATGCTGTGGTTTGTTATAGTTTCATAAGCAGTGTTTAACTAGATATGTTCCGTATGAGTAGAAAACACAGTTCTTTTTTTCTGGACATGCTCATATTTCTTGCTGTATTGCATACTCTGTACAGAAGAGGATGCATCTTGTGTTAAAACAGATGGTGTTTCATGGATGAGAACAGTGCTCTGAATTTCCCTTCACAAACAGAGTTAAACCAAAGCCTCTGTGTCTTCCTTTAAGCAAGAGTTCATTTCCGGTAAAACCAGAGATTTTTCGCCTAAAATGAATTTACACACTTCACGAACCCAACACGTTTTTCACTATAAACTAAAGAGCATCTATGTAAGACATGCTGTGGTTTGTTACAATTTCATAAGCAGAGTTTAACTAGATATGGTCCGTATGAGTAAGAAACACAGTTCTTTTTTTCTGGGCATACTCATGTTTCTTGCTGTATTGGAGACGCTGGAAAGAAGAGCATGCTTCTTGCGTTAAAACAGAGTGTGTTTCATGGATGAGAACACTGGTCTGAATTTCCCTTCACAAATGGAATTAAACCAAAGCCTCTGTGTATTCCTACAAACAAGAGTATATTTCAGGTAAAGCCAGGAGTTTTTCGGCTCCAATGAATTTACACAGTTCATGAACCCAACACGTTATTCACTATTAACTAAAGAGCATCTATGTAAGACATGTTGTGGTTTGTTACAGTTTCATAAGCAGAGTTCAACTAGATATGGTCCGTATGAGTAAGAAACACAGTTCTTTTTTTCTGGACCTGCTCATGTTTCTTGCTGTATTGGAGATGCTAGAAAGAATTGCATGCTTCTTCCGTTACAGCAGAGATTGTTTCATGGATGAGAACACTGGTCTGAATTTCCCTTCACAAACTGAGGTAAACCAAAGCCTCTGTGTCTTCCTACACGCAAGAGTTATTTTCCGGAAAACTCAGGGATTTTTCTGCTCAAATGAATTTGCACAGTTAACGAATCCAACACGTTTTTCACTATAAACTAAACAGCATCTAGGGAAGAGATACTGTGGTTGGTTACAGTGTCATAAGCAGAGTTTAACGAGATATGTGCCGTATGAGTAGGAAACACAGTTCTTTTTTTCTGGACATGCTCATGTTTCCTGCTGTATTGGAGATGCTAGAAAGAAGTGCATGCTTCTTCCGTTAAAACAGAGTATGTTTCATGGATGAGAACACTGGTCTGAATTTCCCTTCACAAACTGAGTTAAACCAAAGCCTCTGTGTCTTCCTACAAGCAAGAGTTCTATTCCGGAAAACCCAGGGATTTTTCGGCTCAAATGAATTTGCACAGTTAAGAACCCAACATGTATTCCCTATAAACTAAACAGGATCTATGGAAGAGATGCTGTGGTTTGTTATAGTTTCATAAGCAGAGTTTAACTAGATATGTTCCGTATGAGTAGGAAACACAGTTCTTTTTTTCTGGACATGCTCATATTTCTTGCTGTATTACAGACTCTGGACAGAAGAGGATGCATCTTGTGTTAAAACAGATGGTCTTTCATGGATGAGAACACTGCTCTGAATTTCCCTTCACAAACAGAGTTAAACCAAAGCCTTTGTGTCTTCCTTCAAGCAAGAGTTCATTTCCGGTAAACCCAGTGATTTTTCGCCTAAAATGAATTTACAAAATTCACGAAACCAACACGTTTTTCACTATAAAGGAAAGAGCATATATGTAAGAGATGCTGTGGTTTGTTACAGTTTCATAAGCAGAGTTTAAATAGATATGGTCTGTATGAGAACGAAACACAGTTCTTTTTTTCTGGGCATGCTCATGTTTCTTGCTGTATTGGAGATGCTGGAAAGAAGAGCATGCTCTTTGCGTTAAAACAGAGTGTGTTTCATGGATGAGAACAATGGTCTGAATTTCCATTCACAAAAGGAATTAAACTAAAGCCTCTGTGTATTCCTACAAGCAAGAGTTATTTTCCGGAAAACCCAGGGATTTTTCGGCTCAAATGAATTTGCACAGTTCATGAACCCAACACGTTTTTCACTATAAACTAAACAGCATCTATGGAAGAGATGCTGTGATTTTTTACAGTTTCATAAGCAGAGTTTAACAAGATATGTTCCGTATGAGTAGGAAACACAGTTCTTTTTTTCTGGACATGCTCATATTTCTTGCTGTATTACAGACTCTGGACAGAAGAGGATGCTTCTTGTGTTAAAATAGATGGTGTTTCATGGATGAGAACACTGCTCTGAATTTCCCTTCACAAACAGAGTTAAACCAAAGCCTCTGTGTCTTCCTTCAAGCAAGAGTTCATTTCCGGTAAACCCAGTGATTTTTCGCCTAAAATGAATTTACAAAATTCACGAACCCAACACGTTTTTCACTATAAAGGAAAGAGCATATATGTAAGAGACGCTGTGGTTTGTTACAATTTCATAAGCAGAGTTTAACTAGTTATGGTCCGTATGAGTAAGAAACACAGTTCTTTTTTTCTGGGCATGCTCATGTTTCTTGCTGTATTGGAGACACTGGAAAGAAGAGCATGCTTCTTCCGTTACAGCAGAGTATGTTTCATGGATGAGAACACTGGTCTGAATTTCCCTTCACAAACTGAGTTAAACCAAAGCCTCTGTGTCTTCCTACAAGCAAGAGTTATTTTCCGGAAAACCCAGGGATTTTTCGGCTCAAATGAATTTGCACAGTTAACGAACCCAACACGTTTTTCACTATAAACTAAACAGCATCTAGGGAAGAGATACTGTGGTTTGTTACAGTGTCATAAGCAGAGTTTAACGAGATATGTGCCGTATGAGTAGGAAACACAGTTCTTTTTTTCTGGACATGCTCATGTTTCCTGCTGTATTGGAGATGCTAGAAAGAAGTGCATGCTTCTTCCGTTAAAACAGAGTATGTTTCATGGATGAGAACACTGGTCTGAATTTCCATTCACAAACTGAGTTAAACCAAAGCCTCTGTGTCTTCCTACAAGCAAGAGTTCTTTTCCAGAAAACCCAGGGATTTTTCGGCTCAAATGAATTTGCACAGTTAAGAACCCAACACGTTTTTCACTATAAACTAAATAGGAACTATGGAAGAGAGGCTGTGGTTTGTTATAGTTTCATAAGCAGAGTTTAACTAGATATGTTCCCTATGAGTAGGAAACACAGTTCTTTTTTTCTGGACATGCTCATATTTCTTGCTATATTACAGACTCTGGACAGAAGAGGATGCTTCTTGTGTTAAAACAGATGGTGTTTCATGGATGAGAACACTGCTCTGAATTTCCCTTCACAAACAGAGTTAAACCATAGCCTCTGTGTCTTCCTTCAAGCAAGAGTTCATTTCCGGTAAACCTAGTGATTTTTCGCCTAAAATGAATTTACAAAATTCACGAACCCAACACGTTTTTCACTATAAACTAAAGAGCATATATGTAAGAGATGCTGTGGTTTGTTACAGTTTCATAAGGAGAGTTTAATTAGATATGGTCCGTATGAGTAAGAAACACAGTTCTTTTTCCTGGCATGCTCATATTTCTTGCTGTATTGGAGACGCTGGAAAGCAGAGCATGCTTCTTGAGTTAAAACAGAGTGTGTTTCATGGATTAGACACTGGTCTGAATTTCCCTTTACAAACGGAGTTAAACCAAAGGCTCTGTGTCTTCCAACAAGCAAGAGTTCTTTTCCGGAAAACCCAGGGATTTTTCGCCTCAAATGAATTTGCACAGTTAACGAACCCAACACGTTTTTCACTATAAACTAAACAGCATCTATGGAAGAGATGCTGTGGTTTGTTACACTTTCATAAGCAGAGTTTAACTAGATATGTTCCGTATGAGTAGGAAACACAGTTCTTTTATTCTGGACATGCTCCTATTTCTTGCTGTTTTGCAGCTCCGGATAGAAGAGGATGCTTCTTTCGTTAAAACAGAGGGTGTTTCATGGATGAGACACTGGTCTGAATTTCCCTTTACAAGCGGAGTTAAACCAAAGGCTCTGTGTCTTCCAACAAGCAAGAGTTATTTTCCGGAAAACCCAGGGATTTTTCGTCTCAAATTAATTTGCACAGTTTACGAACCCAACACGTTTTTCACTATAAACTAAGCAGCATCTAGGGAAGAGATGCTGTGGTTTGTTATAGTTTCATAAGCAGTGTTTAACTAGATATGTTCCGTATGAGTAGAAAACACAGTTCTTTTTTTCTGGACATGCTCATATTTCTTGCTGTATTGCATACTCTGTACAGAAGAGGATGCATCTTGTGTTAAAACAGATGGTGTTTCATGGATGAGAACAGTGCTCTGAATTTCCCTTCACAAACAGAGTTAAACCAAAGCCTCTGTGTCTTCCTTTAAGCAAGAGTTCATTTCCGGTAAAACCAGAGATTTTTCGCCTAAAATGAATTTACACACTTCACGAACCCAACACGTTTTTCACTATAAACTAAAGAGCATCTATGTAAGACATGCTGTGGTTTGTTACAATTTCATAAGCAGAGTTTAACTAGATATGGTCCGTATGAGTAAGAAACACAGTTCTTTTTTTCTGGGCATACTCATGTTTCTTGCTGTATTGGAGACGCTGGAAAGAAGAGCATGCTTCTTGCGTTAAAACAGAGTGTGTTTCATGGATGAGAACACTGGTCTGAATTTCCCTTCACAAATGGAATTAAACCAAAGCCTCTGTGTATTCCTACAAACAAGAGTATATTTCAGGTAAAGCCAGGAGTTTTTCGGCTCCAATGAATTTACACAGTTCATGAACCCAACACGTTATTCACTATTAACTAAAGAGCATCTATGTAAGACATGTTGTGGTTTGTTACAGTTTCATAAGCAGAGTTCAACTAGATATGGTCCGTATGAGTAAGAAACACAGTTCTTTTTTTCTGGACCTGCTCATGTTTCTTGCTGTATTGGAGATGCTAGAAAGAATTGCATGCTTCTTCCGTTACAGCAGAGATTGTTTCATGGATGAGAACACTGGTCTGAATTTCCCTTCACAAACTGAGGTAAACCAAAGCCTCTGTGTCTTCCTACACGCAAGAGTTATTTTCCGGAAAACTCAGGGATTTTTCTGCTCAAATGAATTTGCACAGTTAACGAATCCAACACGTTTTTCACTATAAACTAAACAGCATCTAGGGAAGAGATACTGTGGTTGGTTACAGTGTCATAAGCAGAGTTTAACGAGATATGTGCCGTATGAGTAGGAAACACAGTTCTTTTTTTCTGGACATGCTCATGTTTCCTGCTGTATTGGAGATGCTAGAAAGAAGTGCATGCTTCTTCCGTTAAAACAGAGTATGTTTCATGGATGAGAACACTGGTCTGAATTTCCCTTCACAAACTGAGTTAAACCAAAGCCTCTGTGTCTTCCTACAAGCAAGAGTTCTATTCCGGAAAACCCAGGGATTTTTCGGCTCAAATGAATTTGCACAGTTAAGAACCCAACATGTATTCCCTATAAACTAAACAGGATCTATGGAAGAGATGCTGTGGTTTGTTATAGTTTCATAAGCAGAGTTTAACTAGATATGTTCCGTATGAGTAGGAAACACAGTTCTTTTTTTCTGGACATGCTCATATTTCTTGCTGTATTACAGACTCTGGACAGAAGAGGATGCATCTTGTGTTAAAACAGATGGTGTTTCATGGATGAGAACACTGCTCTGAATTTCCCTTCACAAACAGAGTTTAACCAAAGCCTCTGTGTCTTCCTTCAAGCAAGAGTTCATTTCCGGTAAACCTAGAGATTTTACGCCTAAAATGAATTTACAAAATTCACGAAACCAACACGTTTTTCACTATAAAGGAAAGAGCACGTATGTAAGAGATGCTGTGGTTTGTTACAGTTTCATAAGGAGAGTTTAACTAGACATGGTCCGTATGAGTAAGAAACACAGTTCTTTTTTTCTGGGCATGCTCATGGTTCTTGCTGTATTGGAGATGCTGGAAAGTAGAGCATGCTTCTCACGTTAAAACAGTTGGTGTTTCATGGATGAGAACACTGGTCTGAATTTCCCTTCACAAACAGAATTAAACCAAAGCCTCTTTGTCTTCCTACAAGCAGGAGTTCATTTCAGGTAAAGGCAGGAGTTTTTCGGCTCAAATGAATTTACACAGTTCATGAACCCAACACGTTATTCACTATTAACTAAAGAGCATCTATGTAAGACATGCTGTGTTTTGTTACAGTTTTATAAGCAGAGTTCAACTAGATATGTTCCGTATGAGTAGGAAACACAGTTCTTTTTTTCTGGGCATGCTCATGTTTCGTGCTGTATTGGAGATGCTGGAAAGAAGAGCATGCTCTTTGCGTTAAAACAGAGTGTATTTTATGGATGAGAACACTGGTCTGAATTTCCCTTTACAAACGGAGTTAAACCAAAGGCTCTGTGTCTTCCAACAAGCAAGAGTTCTATTCCGGAAAACCCAGGGATTTTTCGACTCAAAAGAATTTACACAGTTCACGAACCCAACACGTTTTTCACTGTCAAATAAAGAGCATCCATGTAAGAGATGCTGTGGTTTGTTACAGTTTCATAAGCAGAGTTTCACTAGATATGGTCCGTATGAGTAAGAAACACAGTTCTTTATTTCTGGGCATGCTCATATTTCTTGCTGTATTGCAGACTCTGGATAGAAGAGGATGCTTCTTTCGTAAAAACAAAGGGTGTTTCATGGATGAGAACACTGCTCTGATTTTCCCTTCACAAACTGAGTTAAACCAAAGCCTCTATGTCTTCCTACAAGCAAGAGTTCATTTCCGGAAAACCCAGGGATTTTTCGGGGAAATGAAGTTGCACAGTTCACGAACCCAACACGTTTTTCACTATGAACTAAACAGCATCTAGGGAAGAGATGCTGTGGTTTGTTATAGTTTCATAAGCAGAGTTTAACGAGATATGTTCCATATGAGTAGGAAACACAGTTCTTTTTTTCTGGACATGCTCATATTTCTTGCTGTATTGCAGACTATGGACAGAAGAGCATGCTTCTTGTGTTAAAACAGATGGTGTTTCATGGATGAGAACACGGCTCTGAATTTCCCTTCACAAACAGAGTTAAACCAAAGCCTTTGTGTCTTCCTTCAAGCAAGAGTTCATTTCCGGTAAACCCAGTGATTTTTCGCCTAAAATGAATTTACAAAATTCACGAAACCAACACGTTTTTCACTATAAAGGAAAGAGCATCTATGTAAGACATGCTGTGGTTTGTTACAGTTTCATAAGCAGAGTTTAACTAGATATGGTCCGTAAGAGTAAGAAACACAGTTCCTTTTTTCTGTGCGTGCTCATGTTTCTTGCTGTATTGGAGATGCTGTAAAGAAGAGCATGCTCTTTGCATTAAAAAAGAGTGTGTTTCATGGATGAGAACACTGGTCTGAATTTCCCTTCACAAAAGGAATTAAACCGTAGCCTCTGTGTATTCCTACAAGCAAGAGTTCATTTCATGTAAAGCCAGGAGTTTTTCAGCTCAAATGAATTTACACAGTTCATGGACCCAACACGTTATTCACTATTAACTAAAGAGCATCTATGTAAGACATGCTGTTGTTTGTTACAGTTTCATAAGCAGAGTTCAACTAGATATGGTGCGTATGAGTAGGAAACACAGTTCTTTTTTTCTGGACATGCTCATGTTTCCTGCTGTATTGGAGATGCTAGAAAGAAGTGCATGCTTCTTCCGTTAAAACAGAGTATGTTTCATGGATGAGAACACTGGTCTGAATTTCCCTTCACAAACTGAGTTAAACCAAAGCCTCTGTGTCTTCCTACAAGCAAGAGTTCTTTTCCGGAAAACCCAGGGATTTTTCGGCTCAAATGAATTTGCACAGTTAAGAACCCAACACGTTTTTCACTATAAACTAAATAGGATCTATGGAAGAGAGGCTGTGGTTTGTTATAGTTTCATAAGCAGAGTTTAACAAGATATGTTCCGTATGAGTAGGAAACACAGTTCTTTTTTCTGGACATGCTCATATTTCTTGCTGTATTACAGACTCTGGACAGAAGAGGATGCTTCTTGTGTTAAAACAGATGGTGTTTCATGGATGAGAACACTGCTCTGAATTTCCCTTCACAAACAGAGTTAAACCATAGCCTCTGTGTCTTCCTTCAAGCAAGAGTTCATTTCCGGTAAACCTAGTGATTTTTCGCCTAAAATGAATTTACAAAATTCATGAACCCAACACGTTTTTCACTATAAACTAAAGAGCATATATGTAAGAGATGCTGTGGTTTGTTACAGTTTCATAAGGAGAGTTTAACTAGATATGGTCCGTATGTGTAAGAATCACAGTTCTTTTTTTCTGGGCATGCTCATGGTTCTTGCTGTATTGGAGACACTGGAAAGCAGAGCATGCTTCTCGCGTTAAAACAGTTGGTGTTTCATGGATGAGAACACTGGTCTGAATTTCCCTTCACAAACGGAATTTAACCAAATCCTCTGTGTCTTCCTACAAGCAAGAGTTCATTTCAGGTAAAGCCAGGAGTTTTTCGGCTCAAATGAATTTACACAGTTCATGAACCCAACACGTTATTCACTATTAACTAAAGAGCATCTATGTAAGACATGCTGTGTTTTGTTACAGTTTTATAAGCAGAGTTCAACTTGATATGGTCCGTATGAGTAGGAAACACAGTTCTTTTTTTCTGGGCATGCTCATGGTTCTTGCTGTATTGGAGACGCTGGAAAGAAGAGCATGCTTCTTGCGTTAAAACAGAGTGTGTTTCATGGATGAGAACACTGGTCTGAATTTCCCTTCACAAATGGAATTAAATCAAAGCCTCTGTGTATTCCTACAAGCAAGAGTATATTTCAGGTAAAGCAAGGAGTTTTTCGGCTCCAATGAATTTACACAGTTCATGAACCCAACACGTTATTCACTATTAACTAAAGAGCATCTATGTAAGACATGTTGTGGTTTGTTACAGTTTCATAAGCAGAGTTTAACGAGATATGTGACGTATGAGTAGGAAACACAGTTCTTTTTTTCTGGACATGCTCATGTTTCCTGCTGTATTGGAGACGCTGGAAAGAAGAGCATGCTTCTTGCGTTAAAACAGAGTGTGTTTCATGGATGAGAACACTGGTCTGAATTTCCCTTCACAAATGGAATTAAATCAAAGCCTCTGTGTATTCCTACAAGCAAGAGTATATTTCAGGTAAAGCCAGGAGTTTTTCGGCTCCAATGAATTTACACAGTTCAGGAACCCAACACGTTATTCACTATTAACTAAAGAGCATCTATGTAAGACATGTTGTGGTTTGTTACAGTTTCATAAGCAGAGATTAACGAGATATGTGACGTATGAGTAGGAAACACAGTTCTTTTTTTCTGGACATGCTCATGTTTCCTGCTGTATTGGAGATGCTAGAAAGAAGTGCATGCTTCTTCCGTTAAAACAGAGTATGTTTCATGGATGAGAACACTGGTCTGAATTTCCCTTCACAAACTGAGTTAAACCAAAGCCTCTGTGTCTTCCTACAAGCAAGAGTTCTTTTCCGGAAAACCCAGGGATTTTTCGGCTCAAATGAATTTGCACAGTTAAGAACCCAACACGTTTTTCACTATAAACTAAATAGGATCTATGGAAGAGAGGCTGTGGTTTCTTATAGTTTCATAAGCAGAGTTTAACTAGATATGTTTCGTATGAGTAGGAAACACAGTTCTTTTTTCTGGGCATGCTCATATTTCTTACTGTATTGGAGACGCTGGAAAGCAGAGTATGCTTCTTGAGTTAAAACAGAGTGTGTTTCATGGATGAGACACTGGTCTGAATTTCCCTTTACAAACGGAGTTAAACCAAAGGCTCTGTGTCTTCCAACAAGCAAGAGTTCTTTTCCGGAAAACCCAGGGATTTTTCGGCTCAAATGAATTTGCACAGTTAACGAACCAAACACGTTTTTCACTATAAACTAAACAGCATCTATGGAAGAGATGCTGTGGTTTGTTACACTTTCATAAGCAGAGTTTAACTAGATATGTTCCGTATGAGTAGGAAACACAGTTCTTTTTTTCTGGACATGCTCATATTTCTTGCTGTATTGCAGCTCCGGATAGAAGAGTATGCTTCTTTCGCTAAAACAGAGGGTGTTTCATGGATGAGAACACTGGTCTGAATTTCCCTTCACAAACGAGTTAAACCAAAGGCTCTGTGTCTTCCTACAAGCAAGAGTTATTTTCCGGAAAACCCAGGGATTTTTCGGCTCAAATGAATTTGCACAGTTCAGGAACCCAACACGTTATTCACTATTAACTAAAGAGCATCTATGTAAGAGATGCTGTGGTTTGTTACAGTTTCATAAGCAGAGTTCAACTAGATATGGTCCGTATGAGTAGGAAACACAGTTCTTTTTTTCTGTACATGCTTATGTTTCTTGCTGTATTGGAGAGTGTAGAAAGAAATGCATGCTTCTTCCGTTACAACAGAATATGTTTCATGGATGAGAACACTGGTCTGAATTTCCCTTCACAAACTGAGTTAAACCAAAGCCTCTGTGTCTTCCTACAAGCAAGAGTTCATTTCCGGAAAACCCAGGGATTTTTCGGCTCAAATGAATTTGCACAGTTCATGAACCCAACACGTTTTTCACTATAAACTAAACAGCATCTATGGAAGAGATGCTGTGGTTTGTTATAGTTTCATAAGCAGAGTTTAACTAGATATGGTCCGTATGAGTAGGAAACACAGTTCTTTTTTTCTGGACATGGTCATATTTCTTGCTGTATTGTAGACTCTGTACAGAAGAGGATGCTTCTTGCATTAAAACAGTGTGTTTCATGGATGAGAACAATGCTCTGAATGTCCCTTCACAAACAGAGTTAAACCAAAGCCTCTGTGTCTTCCTTTAAGCAAGAATTCATTTCCGGTAAAACCAGAGATTTTTGGCCTAAAATGAATTTACACAGTTCACGAACCCAACACGTTTTTCACTATAAACTAAAGAGCATCTATGTAAGACATGCTGTGGTTTGTTACAGTTTCATAAGCAGAGTTTAACTAGATATGGTCCGTATGAGTAAGAAACACAGTTCTTTTTTTCTGGGCATGCTCATGTTTCTTGCTGTATTGGAGACGCTGGAAAGAAGAGCATGCTTCTTGCGATAAAACAGAGTGTGTTTCATGGATGAGAACACTGGTCTGAATTTCCCTTCACAAATGGAATTAACCAAAGCCTCTGTGTATTCCTACAAGCAAGAGTATATTTCAGGTAAAGCCAGGAGTTTTTCGGCTCCAATGAATTTACACAGTTCATGAACCCAACACGTTATTCACTATTAACTTAACAGCATCAATGTAAGCCATGTTGTGGTTTGTTATAGTTTCATAAGCAGAATTCAACAAGATATGGTCTGTATGAGTAGGAATCACAGTTCTTTTTTTCTGGACATGCTCATATTTCTTTCTGTATTGCAGACTCTGGACAGAAGAGGATGCTTCTTGCGAAAAAACAGAGGTTGTTTCATGGATGAGAACACTGGTCTGAATTTCGCTTCACAAACGAGTTAAACCAAAGGCTCTGTGTCTTCCTACAAGCAAGAGTTATTTTCCGGAAAACCCAGGGATTTTTCGGCTCAAATGAATTTGCACAGTTCACGAACCCAACACGTTATTCACTATTAACCTAAGAGCATCTATGTAAGACATGCTGTGGTTTGTTACAGTTTCATAAGCAGAGTTCAACTAGATATGGTCCGTATGAGTAGGAAACACAGTTCTTTTTTTCTGGACATGCTCATTTTTCTTGCTGTATTGGAGATGCTAGAAAGAAGTGCATGCTTCTTCCGTTACAACAGAGTATGTTTCATGGATGAGAACACTGGTCTGAATTTCCCTTCACAAACTGAGTTAAACCAAAGCCTCTGTGTCTTCCTACAAGCATGAGTTATTTTCCGGAAAACCAAGGGATTTTTCGGCTCAAATGAATTTGCACAGTTCACGAACCCAACACGTTTTTCACTATCAACTAAACAGCATCTATGGAAGAGCTGCTGTGGTTTTTTACAGTTTCATAAGCAGAGTTTAACTAGATATGTTCCGTATGAGTAGGAAACACAGTTCTTTTTTTCTGGACATGCTCATATTTCTTGCTGTATTACAGACTCTGGACAGAAGAGGATGCTTCTTGTGTTAAAACAGATGGTGTTTCATGGATGAGAACACTGCTCTGATTTCCCCTCACATACAGAGTTAAACCAAAGCCTCTGTGTCTTCCTTCAAGCAAGAGTTCATTTCCGGTAAACCCAGTGATTTTTCGCCTAAAATGAATTTACAAAATTCACGAACACAATACGTTTTTCACTATAAAGGAAAGAGCATATGTGTAAGAGATGCTGTGGTTTGTTACAATTTCCTAAGCAGAGTTTAATTAGATATGGTCCGTATGAGTAAGAAACACAGATCTTTTTTTCTGGGCATGCTCATGTTTCTTGCTGTATTGGAGACGCTGGAAAGAAGAGCATGCTTCTTGCGTTAAAACAGAGTGTGTTTCATGGATGAGAACACTGGTCTGAATTTCCCTTCACAAATGGAATTAAATCAAAGCCTCTGTGTATTCCTACAAGCAAGACTATATTTCAGGTAAAGCCAGGAGTTTTTCGGCTCCAATGAATTCACACAGTTCATGAACCCAACACGTTATTCACTATTAACTAAAGAGCATCTATGTAAGACATGTTGTGGTTTGTTACAGTTTCATAAGCAGAGTTTAACGAGATATGTGCCGTATGAGTAGGAAACACAGTTCTTTTTTTCTGGACATGCTCATGTTTCCTGCTGTATTGGAGATGCTAGAAAGAAGTGCATGCTTCTTCCGTTAAAACAGAGTATGTTTCATGGATGAGAACACTGGTCTGAATTTCCCTTCACAAACTGAGTTAAACCAAAGCCTCTGTGTCTTCCTACAAGCAAGAGTTCTTTTCCGGAAAACCCAGGGATTTTTCGGCTCAAATGAATTTGCACAGTTAAGAACCCAACACGTTTTTCACTATGAACTAAATAGGATCTATGGAAGAGAGGCTGTGGTTTGTTATAGTTTCATAAGCAGAGTTTAACAAGATATGTTCCGTATGAGTAGGAAACACAGTTCTTTTTTTCTGGACATGCTCATATTTCTTGCTGTATTACAGACTCTGGACAGAAGAGGATGCTTCTTGTGTTAAAACAGATGGTGTTTCATGGATGAGAACACTGCTCTGAATTTCCCTTCACAAACAGAGTTAAACCATAGCCTCTGTGTCTTCCTTCAAGCAAGAGTTCATTTCCGGTAAACCTAGTGATTTTTCGCCTAAAATGAATTTACAAAATTCATGAACACAACACGTTTTTCACTATAAACTAAAGAGCATATATGTAAGAGATGCTGTGGTTTGTTACAGTTTCATAAGGAGAGTTTAACTAGATATGGCCCGTATGTGTAAGAATCACAGTTCTTTTTTTCTGGGCATGCTCATGGTTCTTGCTGTATTGGAGACACTGGAAAGCAGAGCATGCTTCTCGCGTTAAAACAGTTGGTGTTTTATGGATGAGAACACTGGTCTGAATTTCCCTTCACAAACGGAATTTAACCAAAGCCTCTGTGTCTTCCTACAAGCAAGAGTTCATTTCAGGTAAAGCCAGGAGTTTTTCGGCTCAAATGAATTTACACAGTTCATGAACCCAACACGTTATTCACTATTAACTAAAGAGCATCTATGTAAGACATGCTGTGTTTTGTTACAGTTTTATAAGCAGAGTTCAACTTGATATGGTCCGTATGAGTAGGAAACACAGTTCTTTTTTTCTGGGCATGCTCATGGTTCTTGCTGTATTGGAGACGCTGGAAAGAAGAGCATGCTTCTCGCGTTAAAACAGAGTATGTTTCATGGATGAGAACACTGGTGTGAATTTCCCTTCACAAACTGAGTTAAACCAAAGCCTCTGTGTCTTCCTACAAGCAAGAGTTATTTTCCGGAAAACCCAGGGATTTTTCGGCTCAAATGAATTTGCACAGTTCGCGAACCCAACACGTTTTTCACTATAAACTAAACAGCATCAAGGGAAGAGATGCTGTGGTTTGTTATAGTTTCATAAGCAGAGTTTAACTAGATATGTTCCGTATGAGTAGGAAACACAGTTCTTTTTTTCTGGACATCCTCATATTTCTTGCTGTATTGCATACTCTGTACAGAAGAGGATGCATCTTGTGTTAAAACAGATGGTGTTTCATGGATGAGAACACTGCTCTGAATTTCCCTTCACAAACAGAGTTAAACCAAAGCCTCTGTGTCTTCCTTTAAGCAAGAGTTCATTTCCGGTAAAACCAGAGATTTTTCGCCTAAAATGAATTTACACAGTTCACGAACCCAACAAGTTTTTCACTATAAACTAAAGAGCATCTATGTAAGACATGCGATGATTTGTTACAGTTTCATAAGCAGAGTTTAACTAGATATGTTCGGTATGAGTAAGAAACACAGTTCTTTTTTTCTGGGCATGCTCATGTTTCTTGCTTTATTGGAGATGCTAGAAAGAAGTGCATGCTTCTTCCGTTACAACAGAGTATGTTTCATGGATGAGAACACTGGTCTGATTTTCCCTTCACAAACTGAGTTAAACCAAAGCCTCTGTGTCTTCCTACAAGCAAGAGTTCATTTCCGGAAAACCCAGGGATTTTTCGGCGAAATGAATTTGCACAGTTCACGAACCCAACACGTTTTTCACTATAAACTAAACAGCATATAGGGAAGAGATGCTGTGCTTTGTTATAGTTTCATAAGCAGAGTTTAACGAGATATGTTCCGTATGAGTAGGAAACACAGTTCTTTTTTTCTGGACATGCTCATATTTCTTGCTGTATTGCAGACTCTATACAGAAGAGGATGCTTCTTGAGTTAAAACAGATGGTGTTTCATGGATGAGAACACTGCTCTGAATTTCCCTTCACAAACAGAGTTAAACCAAATCCTCTGTGTCTTCCTTCAAGCAAGAGTTCATTTCCGGTAAAACCAGAGATTTTTCGCCTAAAATGAATTTACACAGTTCACGAACCCAACACGTTTTTCACTATAAACTAAAGAGCATCTATGGAAGAGATGCTGTGGTTTGTTACAGTTTCATAAGCAGAGTTTAACTAGATATGGTCCAAATGAGTAAGAAACACAGTTCTTTTTTTCTGGGCATGCTCATGTTTCTTGCTGTATTGGAGATGCTAGAAAGAAGTGCATGCTTCTTCCGTTACAAGAGAGTATGTTTCATGGATGAGAACACTGGTCTGAATTTCCCTTCACAAACTGAGTTAAACCAAAGCCTCTGTGTCTTCCTACAAGCAAGAGTTCTTTCCCGGAAAACCCAGGGATTTTTCGGCTCAAATGAATTTGCACAGTTCACGAACCCAACACGTTTTTCACTATCAACTAAACAGCATCTATGGAAGAGATGCTGTGGTTTGTTACAGTTTCATAAGCAGAGTTTAACTAGATATGTTCCGTATGAGTAGGAAACTCAGTTCGTTTTTTCTGGACATGCTCATATTTCTTGCTGTATTACAGACTCTGGACAGAAGAGGATGCTTCTTGTGTTAAAACAGATGGTGTTTCATGGATGAGAACACTGCTCTGATTTCCCCTCACATACAGAGTTAAACCATAGCCTCTGTGTCTTCCTTCAAGCAAGAGTTCATTTCCGGTAAACCCAGTGATTTTTCGCCTAAAATGAATTTACAAAATTCACGAACACAATACGTTTTTCACTATAAAGGAAAGAGCATATATGTAAGAGATGCTGTGGTTTGTTACAGTTTCATAAGCAGAGTTTAATTAGATATGGTCCGTATGAGTAAGAAACACAGATCTTTTTTTCTGGGCATGCTCATGTTTCTTGCTGTATTGGAGACGCTGGAAAGAAGAGCATGCTTCTTGCGTTAAAACAGAGTGTGTTTCATGGATGAGAACACTGGTCTGAATTTCCCTTCACAAATGGAATTAAATCAAAGCCTCTGTGTATTCCTACAAGCAAGAGTATATTTCAGGTAAAGCCAGGAATTTTTCGGCTCCAATGAATTTACACAGTTCATGAACCCAACACGTTATTCACTATTAACTAAAGAGCATCTATGTAAGACATGTTGTGGTTTGTTACAGTTTCATAAGCAGAGTTTAACGAGATATGTGCCGTATGAGTAGGAAACACAGTTCTTTTTTTCTGGACATGCTCATGTTTCCTGCTGTATTGGAGATGCTAGAAAGAAGTGCATGCTTCTTCCGTTAAAACAGAGTATGTTTCATGGATGAGAACACTGGTCTGAATTTCCCTTCACAAACTGAGTTAAACCAAAGCCTCTGTGTCTTCCTACAAGCAAGAGTTCTTTTCCGGAAAACCCAGGGATTTTTCGGCTCAAATGAATTTGCACAGTTAAGAACCCAACACGTTTTTCACTATAAACTAAATAGGATCTATGGAAGAGAGGCTGTGGTTTGTTATAGTTTCATAAGCAGAGTTTAACAAGATATGTTCCGTATGAGTAGGAAACACAGTTCTTTTTTTCTGGACATGCTCATATTTCTTGCTGTATTACAGACTCTGGACAGAAGAGGATGCTTCTTGTGTTAAAACAGATGGTGTTTCATGGATGAGAACACTGCTCTGAATTTCCCTTCACAAACAGAGTTAAACCATAGCCTCTGTGTCTTCCTTCAAGCAAGAGTTCATTTCCGGTAAACCTAGTGATTTTTCGCCTAAAATGAATTTACAAAATTCATGAACCCAACACGTTTTTCACTATAAACTAAAGAGCATATATGTAAGAGATGCTGTGGTTTGTTACAGTTTCATAAGGAGAGTTTAACTAGATATGGTCCGTATGTGTAAGAATCACAGTTCTTTTTTTCTGGGCATGCTCATGGTTCTTGCTGTATTGGAGACACTGGAAAGCAGAGCATGCTTCTCGCGTTAAAACAGTTGGTGTTTCATGGATGAGAACACTGGTCTGAATTTCCCTTCACAAACGGAATTTAACCAAAGCCTCTGTGTCTTCCTACAAGCAAGAGTTCATTTCAGGTAAAGCCAGGAGTTTTTCGGCTCAAATGAATTTACACAGTTCATGAACCCAACACGTTATTCACTATTAACTAAAGAGCATCTATGTAAGACATGCTGTGTTTTGTTACAGTTTTATAAGCAGAGTTCAACTTGATATGGTCCGTATGAGTAGGAAACACAGTTCTTTTTTTCTGGGCATGCTCATGGTTCTTGCTGTATTGGAGACGCTGGAAAGAAGAGCATGCTTCTTGCGTTAAAACAGAGTGTGTTTCATGGATGAGAACACTGGTCTGAATTTCCCTTCACAAATGGAATTAAATCAAAGCCTCTGTGTATTCCTACAAGCAAGAGTATATTTCAGGTAAAGCCAGGAGTTTTTCGGCTCCAATGAATTTACACAGTTCATGAACCCAACACGTTATCCACTATTAACTAAAGAGCATGTATGTAAGACATGTTGTGGTTTGTTCCAGTTTCATAAGCAGAGCTTAACGAGATATGTGACGTATGAGTAGGAAACACAGTTCTTTTTTTCTGGACATGCTCATGTTTCCTGCTGTATTGGAGACGCTGGAAAGAAGAGCATGCTTCTTGCGTTAAAACAGAGTGTGTTTCATGGATGAGAACACTGGTCTGAATTTCCCTTCACAAATGGAATTAAATCAAAGCCTCTGTGTATTCCTACAAGCAAGAGTATATTTCAGGTAAAGCCAGGAGTTTTTCGGCTCCAATGAATTTACACAGTTCATGAACCCAACACGTTATTCACTATTAACTAAAGAGCATCTATGTAAGACATGTTGTGGTTTGTTACAGTTTCATAAGCAGAGTTTAACGAGATATGTGACGTATGAGTAGGAAACACAGTTCTTTTTTTCTGGACATGCTCATGTTTCCTGCTGTATTGGAGATGCTAGAAAGAAGTGCATGCTTCTTCCGTTAAAACAGAGTATGTTTCATGGATGAGAACACTGGTCTGAATTTCCCTTCACAAACTGAGTTAAACCAAAGCCTCTGTGTCTTCCTACAAGCAAGAGTTCTTTTCCGGAAAACCCAGGGATTTTTCGGCTCAAATGAATTTGCACAGTTAAGAACCCAACACGTTTTTCACTATAAACTAAATAGGAACTATGGAAGAGAGGCTGTGGTTTGTTATAGTTTCATAAGCAGAGTTTAACTAGATATGTTTCGTATGAGTAGGAAACACAGTTCTTTTTTCTGGGCATGCTCATATTTCTTACTGTATTGGAGACGCTGGAAAGCAGAGTATGCTTCTTGAGTTAAAACAGAGTGTGTTTCATGGATGAGACACTGGTCTGAATTTCCCTTTACAAACGGAGTTAAACCAAAGGCTCTGTGTCTTCCAACAAGCAAGAGTTCTTTTCCGGAGAACCCAGGGATTTTTCGGCTCAAATGAATTTGCACAGTTAACGAACCAAACACGTTTTTCACTATAAACTAAACAGCATCTATGGAAGAGATGCTGTGGTTTGTTACACTTTCATAAGCAGAGTTTAACTAGATATGTTCCGTATGAGTAGGAAACACAGTTCTTTTTTTCTGGACATGCTCATATTTCTTGCTGTATTGCAGCTCCGGATAGAAGAGTATGCTTCTTTCGCTAAAACAGAGGGTGTTTCATGGATGAGAACACTGGTCTGAATTTCCCTTCACGAACGAGTTAAACCAAAGGCTCTGTGTCTTCCTACAAGCAAGAGTTATTTTCCGGAAAACCCAGGGATTTTTTGGCTCAAATGAATTTGCACAGTTCAGGAACCCAACACGTTATTCACTATTAACTAAAGAGCATCTATGTAAGAGATGCTGTGGTTTGTTACAGTTTCATAAGCAGAGTTCAACTAGATATGGTCCGTATGAGTAGGAAACACTGTTCTTTTTTTCTGTACATGCTTATGTTTCTTGCTGTATTGGAGATTGTAGAAAGAAATGCATGCTTCTTCCGTTACAACAGAATATGTTTCATGGATGAGAACACTGGTCTGAATTTCCCTTCACAAACTGAGTTAAACCAAAGCCTCTGTGTCTTCCTACAAGCAAGAGTTCATTTCTGGAAAACCCAGGGATTTTTCGGCTCAAATGAATTTGCCCAGTTCATGAACCCAACACGTTTTTCACTATAAACTAAACAGCATATAGGGAAGAGATGCTGTGATTTGTTATAGTTTCATAAGCAGAGTTTAACGAGATATGTTCCGTATGAGTAGGAAACACAGTTCTTTTTTTCTGGACATGCTCATATTTCTTGCTGTATTGCAGACTCTGTACAGAAGAGGATGCTTCTTGAGTTAAAACAGATGGTGTTTCATGGATGAGAACACTGCTCTGAATTTCCCTTCACAAACAGAGTTAAACCAAATCCTCTGTGTCTTCCTTCAAGCAAGAGTTCATTTCCGGTAAAACCGGAGATTTTTCGCCTAAAATGAATTTACACAGTTCACGAACCCAACACGTTTTTCACTATAAACTAAAGAGCATCTATGGAAGAGATGCTGTGGTTTGTTACAGTTTCATAAGCAGATTTTAACTAGATATGGTCCAAATGAGTAAGAAACACAGTTCTTTTTTTCTGGGCATGCTCATGTTTCTTGCTGTATTGGAGATGCTAGAAAGAAGTGCATGCTTCTTCCGTTACAAGAGAGTATGTTTCATGGATGAGAACACTGGTCTGAATTTCCCTTCACAAACTGAGTTAAACCAAAGCCTCTGTGTCTTCCTACAAGCAAGAGTTCTTTCCCGGAAAACCCAGGGATTTTTCGGCTCAAATGAATTTGCACAGTTCACGAACCCAACACGTTTTTCACTATCAACTAAACAGCATCTATGGAAGAGATGCTGTGGTTTGTTACAGTTTCATAAGCAGAGTTTAACTAGATATGTTCCGTATGAGTAGGAAACTCAGTTCGTTTTTTCTGGACATGCTCATATTTCTTGCTGTATTACAGACTATGGACAGAAGAGGATGCTTCTTGTGTTAAAACAGATGGTGTTTCATGGATGAGAACACTGCTCTGAATTTCCCTTCACAAACAGAGTTAAACCAAAGCCTTTGTGTCTTCCTTCAAGCAAGAGTTCATTTCCGGTAAACCCAGTGATTTTTCGCCTAAAATGAATTTACAAAATTCACGAAACCAACACGTTTTTCACTATAAAGGAAAGAGCATATATGTAAGAGATGCTGTGGTTTGTTACAGTTTCATAAGCAGAGTTTAAATAGATATGGTCTGTATGAGAACGAAACACAGTTCTTTTTTTCTGGGCATGCTCATGTTTCTTGCTGTATTGGAGAGGCTGGAAAGAAGAGCATGCTCTTTGCGTTAAAACAGAGTGTGTTTCATGGATGAGAACAATGGTCTGAATTTCCATTCACAAAAGGAATTAAACTAAAGCCTCTGTGTATTCCTACAAGCAAGAGTTATTTTCCGGAAAACCCAGGGATTTTTCGGCTCAAATGAATTTGCACAGTTCATGAACCCAACACGTTTTTCACTATAAACTAAACAGCATCTATGGAAGAGATGCTGTGATTTTTTACAGTTTCATAAGCAGAGTTTAACAAGATATGTTCCGTATGAGTAGGAAACACAGTTCTTTTTTTCTGGACATGCTCATATTTCTTGCTGTATTACAGACTCTGGACAGAAGAGGATGCTTCTTGTGTTAAAATAGATGGTGTTTCATGGATGAGAACACTGCTCTGAATTTCCCTTCACAAACAGAGTTAAACCAAAGCCTCTGTGTCTTCCTTCAAGCAAGAGTTCATTTCCGGTAAACCCAGTGATTTTTCGCCTAAAATGAATTTACAAAATTCACGAACCCAACACGTTTTTCACTATAAAGGAAAGAGCATATATGTAAGAGACGCTGTGGTTTGTTACAATTTCATAAGCAGAGTTTAACTAGTTATGGTCCGTATGAGTAAGAAACACAGTTCTTTTTTTCTGGGCATGCTCATGTTTCTTGCTGTATTGGAGACACTGGAAAGAAGTGCATGCTTCTTCCGTTACAGCAGAGTATGTTTCATGGATGAGAACACTGGTCTGAATTTCCCTTCACAAACTGAGTTAAACCAAAGCCTCTGTGTCTTCCTACAAGCAAGAGTTATTTTCCGGAAAACCCAGGGATTTTTCGGCTCAAATGAATTTGCACAGTTAACGAACCCAACACGTTTTTCACTATAAACTAAACAGCATCTAGGGAAGAGATACTGTGGTTTGTTACAGTGTCATAAGCAGAGTTTAACGAGATATGTGCCGTATGAGTAGGAAACACAGTTCTTTTTTTCTGGACATGCTCATGTTTCCTGCTGTATTGGAGATGCTAGAAAGAAGTGCATGCTTCTTCCGTTAAAACAGAGTATGTTTCATGGATGAGAACACTGGTCTGAATTTCCATTCACAAACTGAGTTAAACCAAAGCCTCTGTGTCTTCCTACAAGCAAGAGTTCTTTTCCAGAAAACCCAGGGATTTTTCGGCTCAAATGAATTTGCACAGTTAAGAACCCAACACGTTTTTCACTATAAACTAAATAGGAACTATGGAAGAGAGGCTGTGGTTTGTTATAGTTTCATAAGCAGAGTTTAACTAGATATGTTCCCTATGAGTAGGAAACACAGTTCTTTTTTTCTGGACATGCTCATATTTCTTGCTATATTACAGACTCTGGACAGAAGAGGATGCTTCTTGTGTTAAAACAGATGGTGTTTCATGGATGAGAACACTGCTCTGAATTTCCCTTCACAAACAGAGTTAAACCATAGCCTCTGTGTCTTCCTTCAAGCAAGAGTTCATTTCCGGTAAACCTAGTGATTTTTCGCCTAAAATGAATTTACAAAATTCACGAACCCAACACGTTTTTCACTATAAACTAAAGAGCATATATGTAAGAGATGCTGTGGTTTGTTACAGTTTCATAAGGAGAGTTTAATTAGATATGGTCCGTATGAGTAAGAAACACAGTTCTTTTTTCTGGGCATGCTCATATTTCTTGCTGTATTGGAGACGCTGGAAAGCAGAGCATGCTTCTTGAGTTAAAACAGAGTGTGTTTCATGGATTAGACACTGGTCTGAATTTCCCTTTACAAACGGAGTTAAACCAAAGGCTCTGTGTCTTCCAACAAGCAAGAGTTCTTTTCCGGAAAACCCAGGGATTTTTCGCCTCAAATGAATTTGCACAGTTAACGAACCCAACACGTTTTTCACTATAAACTAAACAGCATCTATGGAAGAGATGCTGTGGTTTGTTACACTTTCATAAGCAGAGTTTAACTAGATATGTTCCGTATGAGTAGGAAACACAGTTCTTTTATTCTGGACATGCTCCTATTTCTTGCTGTTTTGCAGCTCCGGATAGAAGAGGATGCTTCTTTCGTTAAAACAGAGGGTGTTTCATGGATGAGACACTGGTCTGAATTTCCCTTTACAAGCGGAGTTAAACCAAAGGCTCTGTGTCTTCCAACAAGCAAGAGTTATTTTCCGGAAAACCCAGGGATTTTTCGTCTCAAATGAATTTGCACAGTTTACGAACCCAACACGTTTTTCACTATAAACTAAGCAGCATCTAGGGAAGAGATGCTGTGGTTTGTTATAGTTTCATAAGCAGTGTTTAACTAGATATGTTCCGTATGAGTAGAAAACACAGTTCTTTTTTTCTGGACATGCTCATATTTCTTGCTGTATTGCATACTCTGTACAGAAGAGGATGCATCTTGTGTTAAAACAGATGGTGTTTCATGGATGAGAACAGTGCTCTGAATTTCCCTTCACAAACAGAGTTAAACCAAAGCCTCTGTGTCTTCCTTTAAGCAAGAGTTCATTTCCGGTAAAACCAGAGATTTTTCGCCTAAAATGAATTTACACACTTCACGAACCCAACACGTTTTTCACAATAAACTAAAGAGCATCTATGTAAGACATGCTGTGGTTTGTTACAATTTCATAAGCAGAGTTTAACTAGATATGGTCCGTATGAGTAAGAAACACAGTTCTTTTTTTCTGGGCATACTCATGTTTCTTGCTGTATTGGAGACGCTGGAAAGAAGAGCATGCTTCTTGCGTTAAAACAGAGTGTGTTTCATGGATGAGAACACTGGTCTGAATTTCCCTTAACAAATGGAATTAAACCAAAGCCTCTGTGTATTCCTACAAACAAGAGTATATTTCAGGTAAAGCCAGGAGTTTTTCGGCTCCAATGAATTTACACAGTTCATGAACCCAACACGTTATTCACTATTAACTAAAGAGCATCTATGTAAGACATGTTGTGGTTTGTTACAGTTTCATAAGCAGAGTTCAACTAGATATGGTCCGTATGAGTAAGAAACACAGTTCTTTTTTTCTGGACCTGCTCATGTTTCTTGCTGTATTGGAGATGCTAGAAAGAATTGCATGCTTCTTCCGTTACAGCAGAGTATGTTTCATGGATGAGAACACTGGTCTGAATTTCCCTTCACAAACTGAGGTAAACCAAAGCCTCTGTGTCTTCCTACACGCAAGAGTTATTTTCCGGAAAACTCAGGGATTTTTCTGCTCAAATGAATTTGCACAGTTAACGAATCCAACACGTTTTTCACTATAAACTAAACAGCATCTAGGGAAGAGATACTGTGGTTTGTTACAGTGTCATAAGCAGAGTTTAACGAGATATGTGCCGTATGAGTAGGAAACACAGTTCTTTTTTTCTGGACATGCTCATGTTTCCTGCTGTATTGGAGATGCTAGAAAGAAGTGCATGCTTCTTCCGTTAAAACAGAGTATGTTTCATGGATGAGAACACTGGTCTGAATTTCCCTTCACAAACTGAGTTAAACCAAAGCCTCTGTGTCTTCCTACAAGCAAGAGTTCTATTCCGGAAAACCCAGGGATTTTTCGGCTCAAATGAATTTGCACAGTTAAGAACCCAATATGTATTCCCTATAAACTAAACAGGATCTATGGAAGAGATGCTGTGGTTTGTTATAGTTTCATAAGCAGAGTTTAACTAGATATGTTCCGTATGAGTAGGAAACACAGTTCTTTTTTTCTGGACATGCTCATATTTCTTGCTGTATTACAGACTCTGGACAGAAGAGGATGCATCTTGTGTTAAAACAGATGGTGTTTCATGGATGAGAACACTGCTCTGAATTTCCCTTCACAAACAGAGTTTAACCAAAGCCTCTGTGTCTTCCTTCAAGCAAGAGTTCATTTCCGGTAAACCTAGAGATTTTACGCCTAAAATGAATTTACAAAATTCACGAAACCAACACGTTTTTCACTATAAAGGAAAGAGCACGTATGTAAGAGATGCTGTGGTTTGTTACAGTTTCATAAGGAGAGTTTAACTAGACATGGTCCGTATGAGTAAGAAACACAGTTCTTTTTTTCTGGGCATGCTCATGGTTCTTGCTGTATTGGAGATGCTGGAAAGTAGAGCATGCTTCTCACGTTAAAACAGTTGGTGTTTCATGGATGAGAACACTGGTCTGAATTTCCCTTCACAAACAGAATTAAACCAAAGCCTCTTTGTCTTCCTACAAGCAGGAGTTCATTTCAGGTAAAGGCAGGAGTTTTTCGGCTCAAATGAATTTACACAGTTCATGAACCCAACACGTTATTCACTATTAACTAAAGAGCATCTATGTAAGACATGCTGTGGTTTGTTACAGTTTTATAAGCAGAGTTCAACTAGATATGTTCCGTATGAGTAGGAAACACAGTTCTTTTTTTCTGGGCATGCTCATGTTTCGTGCTGTATTGGAGATGCTGGAAAGAAGAGCATGCTCTTTGCGTTAAAACAGAGTGTATTTTATGGATGAGAACACTGGTCTGAATTTCCCTTTACAAACGGAGTTAAACCAAAGGCTCTGTGTCTTCCAACAAGCAAGAGTTCTATTCCGGAAAACCCAGGGATTTTTCGACTCAAAAGAATTTACACAGTTCACGAACCCAACACGTTTTTCACTGTCAAATAAAGAGCATCCATGTAAGAGATGCTGTGGTTTGTTACAGTTTCATAAGCAGAGTTTCACTAGATATGGTCCGTGTGAGTAAGAAACACAGTTCTTTATTTCTGGGCATGCTCATATTTCTTGCTGTATTGCAGACTCTGGATAGAAGAGGATGCTTCTTTCGTAAAAACAAAGGGTGTTTCATGGATGAGAACACTGCTCTGATTTTCCCTTCACAAACTGAGTTAAACCAAAGCCTCTATGTCTTCCTACAAGCAAGAGTTCATTTCCGGAAAACCCAGGGATTTTTCGGGGAAATGAAGTTGCACAGTTCACGAACCCAACACGTTTTTCACTATGAACTAAACAGCATCTAGGGAAGAGATGCTGTGGTTTGTTATAGTTTCATAAGCAGAGTTTAACGAGATATGTTCCATATGAGTAGGAAACACAGTTCTTTTTTTCTGGACATGCTCATATTTCTTGCTGTATTGCAGACTATGGACAGAAGAGCATGCTTCTTGTGTTAAAACAGATGGTGTTTCATGGATGAGAACACGGCTCTGAATTTCCCTTCACAAACAGAGTTAAACCAAAGCCTTTGTGTCTTCCTTCAAGCAAGAGTTCATTTCCGGTAAACCCAGTGATTTTTCGCCTAAAATGAATTTACAAAATTCACGAAACCAACACGTTTTTCACTATAAAGGAAAGAGCATCTATGTAAGACATGCTGTGGTTTGTTACAGTTTCATAAGCAGAGTTTAACTAGATATGGTCCGTAAGAGTAAGAAACACAGTTCCTTTTTTCTGTGCGTGCTCATGTTTCTTGCTGTATTGGAGATGCTGTAAAGAAGAGCATGCTCTTTGCATTAAAAAAGAGTGTGTTTCATGGATGAGAACACTGGTCTGAATTTCCCTTCACAAAAGGAATTAAACCGTAGCCTCTGTGTATTCCTACAAGCAAGAGTTCATTTCATGTAAAGCCAGGAGTTTTTCAGCTCAAATGAATTTACACAGTTCATGGACCCAACACGTTATTCACTATTAACTAAAGAGCATCTATGTAAGACATGCTGTTGTTTGTTACAGTTTCATAAGCAGAGTTCAACTAGATATGGTGCGTATGAGTAGGAAACACAGTTCTTTTTTTCTGGACATGCTCATGTTTCCTGCTGTATTGGAGATGCTAGAAAGAAGTGCTAGCTTCTTCCGTTACAACAGAGTATGTTTCATGGATTAGAACACTGGTCTGAATTTCCCTTCACAAATTGAGTTAAACCAAAGCCTCTGTGTCTCCCTACAAGCAAGAATTCTTTTCCGGTAAACCCAGGGATTTTTTGGCTCAAATGAATTTGCAAAGTTAACGAACCCAACACGTTTTTCACTATAAACTAAACAGCATCTAGGGAAGAGATGCTGTGGTTTGTTACAGTTTCATAAGCAGAGTTTAACTAGATATGTGCCGTATGAGTAGGAAACACAGTTCTTTTTTTCTGGACATGCTCATATTTCTTACTGTATTGCAGACTCTGGATAGAAGAGGATGCTTCTTGCGTTAAAACAGAGGGTGCTTCATGGAAGAGAACACTGCTCTGAATTTCCCTTCAAAAACAGAGTTAAACCAAAGCCTTTGTGTTTTCCTACAAGCAAGAGTTCATTTCCGGTAAACCCAGTGAATTTTCGCCTAAAATGAATTTACACAGTTCACGAACCCAACATGTTTATCACTTTAAAGGAAAGAGCATATATGTAAGAGATGCTGTGGTTTGTTACAGTTTCATAAGCAGAGTTTAACTAGATATGGCCCGTATGAGTTAGAAACACAGTTCTTTTTTTCTGGGCATGCTCATGTTTCTTGATGTATTGGAGACGTTGGAAAGAAGAGCATGCATCTCGCGTTCAAACAGACTGTGTTTCATGGATGAGAACACTGGTCTGAATTTCCCTTCACAAAAGGAATTAAACCAAAGCCTCTGTGTATTCCTACAAGGAAGAGTTCATTTCATGTAAAGCCAGGAGTTTTTCAGCTCAAATGAATTTACACAGTTCATGAACCCAACACGTTATTCACTATTAACTAAAGAGCATCTATGTAAGACATGCTGTTGTTTGTTACAGTTTCATAAGCAGAGTTCAACTAGATATGGTCCGTATGAGTAGGAAACACAGTTCTTTTTTTCTGGACATGCTCATGTTTCCTGCTGTATTGGAGATGCTAGAAAGAAATGCTTGCTTCTTTCGTTACAACAGAGTATGTTTCATGGATGAGAACACTGGTCTGAATTTCCCTTCAAAAACTGAGTTAAACCAAAGCTTCTGTGTCTCCCTACAAGCAAGAGTTCTTTTCTGGTAAACCCAGGGATTTTTTGGCTCAAATTAATTTGCACAGTTAACGAACCCAACACGTTTTTCACTATAAACTAAACAGCATCTAGGGAAGAGATGCTGTGGTTAGTTACAGTTTCATAAGCAGAGTTTAACTAGATATGTGCCGTATGATTAGGAAACACAGTTCTTTTTTTCTGGACATGCTCATATTTCTTGCTGTATTGCAGACTCTGGATAGAAGAGGATGCTTCTTGCGTTAAAACAGAGGGTGTTTCATGGATGAGAACACTGCTCTGAATTTCCCTTCACAAACAGAGTTAAACCAAAGCCTCTGTGTTTTCCTACAAGCAAGAGTTCATTTCCGGTAAACCCAGTGAATTTTCGCCTAAAATGAATTTACACACTTCACGAACCCAACATGTTTTTCACTTTAAAGGAAAGAGCATATATGTAAGAGATGCTGTTGTTTGTTACAGTTTCATAAGCAGAGTTTAACTAGATATGGCACGTATGAGTAAGAAACACAGTTCTTTTTTTCTGGGCATGCTCATGTTTCTTGATGTATTGGAGACGTTGGAAAGAAGAGCATGATTCTCGCGTTCAAACAGAGTGTGTTTCATGGATGAGAACACTGGTCTGAATTTCCCTTCACAAACTGTGTTAAACCAAAGACTCTGTGTCTTCCTACAAGGAAGAGTTCTTTTCCGGTAAACCCAGGGATTTTTCGGCTCAAATGAATTAACACAGTTCACGAAACCAACACGTTTTTCACTATAAACTAAACAGCATCTATGGAAGAGATGCTGTGGTTTGTTATAGTTTCATAAGCAGAGTTTAACTAGATATGTTCCGTATGAGTAGGAAACACAGTTCTTTTTTTCTGGACATGCTCATATTTCTTGCTGTATTGCAGACTATGGACAGAAGAGCATGCTTCTTGTGTTAAAACATATGGTGTTTCATGGATGAGAACACGGCTCTGAATTTCCCTTCACAAACAGAGTTAAACCAAAGCCTTTGTGTCTTCCTTCAAGCAAGAGTTCATTTCCGGTAAACCCAGTGATTTTTCGCCTAAAATGAATTTACAAAATTCACGAAACCAACACGTTTTTCACTATAAAGGAAAGAGCATCTATGTAAGACATGCTGTGGTTTGTTACAGTTTCATAAGCAGAGTTTAACTAGATATGGTCCGTAAGAGTAAGAAACACAGTTCCTTTTTTCTGTGCGTGCTCATGTTTCTTGCTGTATTGGAGATGCTGTAAAGAAGAGCATGCTCTTTGCATTAAAAAAGAGTGTGTTTCATGGATGAGAACACTGGTCTGAATTTCCCTTCACAAAAGGAATTAAACCGTAGCCTCTGTGTATTCCTACAAGCAAGAGTTCATTTCATGTAAAGCCAGGAGTTTTTCAGCTCAAATGAATTTACACAGTTCATGAACCCAACACGTTATTCACTATTAACTAAAGAGCATCTATGTAAGACATGCTGTTGTTTGTTACAGTTTCATAAGCAGAGTTCAACTAGATATGGTGCGTATGAGTAGGAAACACAGTTCTTTTTTTCTGGACATGCTCATGTTTCCTGCTGTATTGGAGATGCTAGAAAGAAGTGCATGCTTCTTCCGTTACAACAGAGTATGTTTCATGGATGAGAACACTGGTCTGAATTTCCCTTCACAAATTGAGTTAAACCAAAGCCTCTGTGTCTCCCTACAAGCAAGAATTCTTTTCCGGTAAACCCAGGGATTTTTTGGCTCAAATGAATTTGCAAAGTTAACGAACCCAACACGTTTTTCACTATAAACTAAACAGCATCTAGGGAAGAGATGCTGTGGTTTGTTACAGTTTCATAAGCAGAGTTTAACTAGATATGTGCCGTATGAGTAGGAAACACAGTTCTTTTTTTCTGGACATGCTCATATTTCTTGCTGTATTGCAGACTCTGGATAGAAGAGGATGCTTCTTGCGTTAAAACAGAGGGTGCTTCATGGAAGAGAACACTGCTCTGAATTTCTCTTCAAAAACAGAGTTAAACCAAAGCCTTTGTGTTTTCCTACAAGCAAGAGTTCATTTCCGGTAAACCCAGTGAATTTTTGCCTAAAATGAATTTACACAGTTCACGAACCCAACATGTTTATCACTTTAAAGGTAAGAGCATATATGTAAGAGATGCTGTGGTTTGTTACAGTTTCATAAGCAGAGTTTAACTAGATATGGCCCGTATGAGTTAGAAACACAGTTCTTTTTTTCTGGGCATGCTCATGTTTCTTGATGTATTGGAGACGTTGGAAAGAAGAGCATGCATCTCGCGTTCAAACAGAGTGTGTTTCATGAATGAGAACACTGGTCTGAATTTCCCTTCACAAAAGGAATTAAACCAAAGCCTCTGTGTATTCCTACAAGGAAGAGTTCATTTCATGTAAAGCCAGGAGTTTTTCAGCTCAAATGAATTTACACAGTTCATGAACCCAACACGTTATTCACTATTAACTAAAGAGCATCTATGTAAGACATGCTGTTGTTTGTTACAGTTTCATAAGCAGAGTTCAACTAGATATGGTCCGTATGAGTAGGAAACACAGTTCTTTTTTTCTGGACATGCTCATGTTTCCTGCTGTATTGGAGATGCTAGAAAGAAATGCTTGCTTCTTTCGTTACAACAGAGTATGTTTCATGGATGAGAACACTGGTCTGAATTTCCCTTCAAAAACTGAGTTAAAGCAAAGCTTCTGTGTCTCCCTACAAGCAAGAGTTCTTTTCTGGTAAACCCAGGGATTTTTTGGCTCAAATGAATTTGCACAGTTAACGAACCCAACACGTTTTTCACTATAAACTAAACAGCATCTAGGGAAGAGATGCTGTGGTTAGTTACAGTTTCATAAGCAGAGTTTAACTAGATATGTGCCGTATGAGTAGGAAACACAGTTCTTTTTTTCTGGACATGCTCATATTTCTTGCTGTATTGCAGACTCTGGATAGAAGAGGATGCTTCTTGCGTTAAAACAGAGGGTGTTTCATGGATGAGAACACTGCTCTATATTTCCCTTCACAAACAGAGTTAAACCAAAGCCTCTGTGTTTTCCTACAAGCAAGAGTTCATTTCCGGTAAACCCAGTGAATTTTCGCCTAAAATGAATTTACACACTTCACGAACCCAACATGTTTTTCACTTTAAAGGAAAGAGCATATATGTAAGAGATGCTGTTGTTTGTTACAGTTTCATAAGCAGAGTTTAACTAGATATGTTCCGTATGAGTAAGAAACACAGTTCTTTTTTTCTGGGCATGCTCATGTTTCTTGATGTATTGGAGACGTTGGAAAGAAGAGCATGCTTCTCGCGTTCAAACAGAGTGTGTTTCATGGATGAGAACACTGGTCTGAATTTCCCTTCACAAACTGTGTTAAACCAAAGACTCTGTGTCTTCCTACAAGGAAGAGTTCTTTTCCGGTAAACCCAGGGATTTTTCGGCTCAAATTAATTAACATAGTTCATGAACCCAACACGTTTTTCACTATAAACTAAACAGCATCTATGGAAGAGATGCTGTGGTTTGTTACAGTTTCATAAGCAGAGTTTAACTAGATATGTGCCGTATGAGTAGGAAACACAGTTCTTTTTTTCTGGACATGCTCATATTTCTTGCTGTATTGCAGACTCTGGATAGAAGAGGATGCTTCTTGCGTTAAAACAGAGGGTGTTTCATGGATGAGAACACTGCTCTGAATTTCCCTTCAAAAACAGAGTTAAACCAAATCCTCTGTGTTTTCCTACAAGCAAGAGTTCATTTCCGGTAAACCGAGTGAATTTTCGCCTAAAATGAATTTACACAGTTCACGAACCCAACACGTTTTTCACTATGAAGGAAAGAGCATATATGTAAGAGATGCTGTGTTTTGTTACAGTTTCATAAGCAGAGTTTAACTACATATGGTCCGTATGAGTAAGAAACACAGTTCTTTTTTTCTGGGCATGCTGATGTTCATTGCTGTATTGGAGATCCTAGAAAGAAGTGCATGCTTCTTCCGTTACAACAGAGTATGTTTCATGGATGAGAACACTGGTCTGAATTTCCCTTCACATACTGAGTTAAACCAAAGCCTCTGTGTCTTCCTACAAGCAAGAGTTATTTTCCGGAAAACCCAGGGATTTTTCGGCTCAAATTAATTTGCACAGTTCACGAACCCAACACGTTTTTCACTATCAACTAAACAGCATCTATGGAAGAGATGCTGTGGTTTGTTACAGTTTCATAAGCAGAGTTTAACTAGATATGTTCCTTATGAGTAGGAAACACAGTTCCTTTTTTCTGGACATGCTCATATTTCTTGCTGTATTACAGACTCTGGACAGAAGAGGATGCTTCTTGTGTTAAAACAGATGGTGTTTCATGGATGAGAACACTGCTCTGAATTTCCCTTCACAAACAGAGTAAAACCAAAGCCTTTGTGTCTTCCTTCAAGCAAGAGTTCATTTCCGGTAAAACCAGTGATTTTTCGCCTAAAATGAATTTACAAAATTCACGAACCCAACACGTTTTTCACTATAAAGGAAAGAGCATATATGTAAGAGATGCTGTGGTTTGTTACAGTTTCATAAGCAGAGTTTAACTAGATATCGTCCTTATGAGTAAGAAACACAGTTCTTTTTTTCTGGGCATGCTCATGTTTCTTGCTGTATTGGAGAGGCTGGAAAGAAGAGCATGTTTCTCGCGTTAAAACAGAGAGTGTTTCATGGATGAGAACAATGGTCTGAATTTCCCTTCACAAACTGAGGTAAACCAAAGCCTCTGGGTCTTCCTACAAGCAAGAGTTCTTTTCCGGAAAACCCAGGGATTTTTCGGCTCAAATGAATTTGCACAGTTAACGAACCCAACACGTTTTTCACTATAAACTAAACAGCATCTAGGGAAGAGATGCTGTGGTTTGTTACAGTTTCATAAGCAGAGTTTAACTAGATATGTGCCGTATGAGTAGGAAACACAGTTCTTTTTTTCTGGATATGCTCATATTTCTTGCTGTATTGCAGACTCTGGATAGAAGAGGATGCTTCTTGCGTTAAAACAGAGGGTGTTTCATGGAAGAGAACACTGCTCTGAATATCCCATAAAAAACAGAGTTAAACCAAAGCCTCTGTGTTTTCCTACAAACAAGAGTTCATTTCCGGTAAACCGAGTGAATTTTCGCCTAAAATGAATTTACACAGTTCGCGAACCCAACATGTTTTTCACTTTAAAGGAAAGAGCATATATGTAAGATATGCTGTTGTTTGTTACAGTTTCATAAGCAGAATTTAACTAGATATGGCACGTATGAGTAAGAAACACAGTTCTTTTTTTCTGGGCATGCTCATGTTTCTTGATGTATTGGAGACGTTGGAAAGAAGAGCATGCTTCTCGCGTTCAAACAGAGTGTGTTTCATGGATGAGAACACTGGTCTGAATTTCCCTTCACAAACTGTGTTAAACCAAAGATTCTGTGTCTTCCTACAAGGAAGAGTTCTTTTCCGGTGAACCCAGGGATTTTTCGGCTCAAATGAATTAACACAGTTCACGAAACCAACACGTTTTTCACTATAAACTAAACAGCATCTATGGAAGAGATACTGTGGTTTGTTACACTTTCATAAGTAGAGTTTAACTAGATATGTTCCGTATGAGTAGGAAATACAGTTCTTTTTTTCTGGACATGCTCATATTTCTTGCTGTATTGCAGACTCTGGACAGAAGAGGATGCTTCTTTCGTTAAAACAGATGGTGTTTCATGGATGAGAACACTGCTCTGAATTTCCCTTCACAAACAGAGTTAAAACAAAACCTCTGTGTCTTCCTACAAGCAAGAGTTCATTTCTGGTAAACCCAGTGAATTTTCGCCTAAAATGAATTTACACAGTTCACGAACCCAACACGTTTTTCACTATGAAGGAAAGAGCATATATGTAAGAGATGCTGTGTTTTGTTACAGTTTCATAAGCAGAGTTTAACTACATATGGTCCGTATGAGTAAGAAACACAGTTCTTTTTTTCTGGGCATGCTGATGTTCATTGCTGTATTGGAGATCCTAGAAAGAAGTGCATGCTTCTTCCGTTACAACAGAGTATGTTTCATGGATGAGAACACTGGTCTGAATTTCCCTTCACATACTGAGTTAAACCAAAGCCTCTGTGTCTTCCTACAAGCAAGAGTTATTTTCCGGAAAACCCAGGGATTTTTCGGCTCAAATTAATTTGCACAGTTCACGAACCCAACACGTTTTTCACTATCAACTAAACAGCATCTATGGAAGAGATGCTGTGGTTTGTTACAGTTTCATAAGCAGAGTTTAACTAGATATGTTCCTTATGAGTAGGAAACACAGTTCCTTTTTTCTGGACATGCTCATATTTCTTGCTGTATTACAGACTCTGGACAGAAGAGGATGCTTCTTGTGTTAAAACAGATGGTGTTTCATGGATGAGAACACTGCTCTGAATTTCCCTTCACAAACAGAGTAAAACCAAAGCCTTTGTGTCTTCCTTCAAGCAAGAGTTCATTTCCGGTAAAACCAGTGATTTTTCGCCTAAAATGAATTTACAAAATTCACGAACCCAACACGTTTTTCACTATAAAGGAAAGAGCATATATGTAAGAGATGCTGTGGTTTGTTACAGTTTCATAAGCAGAGTTTAACTAGATATCGTCCTTATGAGTAAGAAACACAGTTCTTTTTTTCTGGGCATGCTCATGTTTCTTGCTGTATTGGAGAGGCTGGAAAGAAGAGCATGTTTCTCGCGTTAAAACAGAGAGTGTTTCATGGATGAGAACAATGGTCTGAATTTCCCTTCACAAACTGAGGTAAACCAAAGCCTCTGGGTCTTCCTACAAGCAAGAGTTCTTTTCCGGAAAACCCAGGGATTTTTCGGCTCAAATGAATTTGCACAGTTAACGAACCCAACACGTTTTTCACTATAAACTAAACAGCATCTAGGGAAGAGATGCTGTGGTTTGTTACAGTTTCATAAGCAGAGTTTAACTAGATATGTGCCGTATGAGTAGGAAACACAGTTCTTTTTTTCTGGACATGCTCATATTTCTTGCTGTATTGCAGACTCTGGATAGAAGAGGATGCTTCTTGCGTTAAAACAGAGGGTGTTTCATGGAAGAGAACACTGCTCTGAATATCCCATAAAAAACAGAGTTAAACCAAAGCCTCTGTGTTTTCCTACAAACAAGAGTTCATTTCCGGTAAACCGAGTGAATTTTCGCCTAAAATGAATTTACACAGTTCGCGAACCCAACATGTTTTTCACTTTAAAGGAAAGAGCATATATGTAAGAGATGCTGTTGTTTGTTACAGTTCCATAAGCAGAGTTTAACTAGATATGGCACGTATGAGTAAGAAACACAGTTCTTTTTTTCTGGGCATGCTCATGTTTCTTGATGTATTGGAGACGTTGGAAAGAAGAGCATGCTTCTCGCGTTCAAACAGAGTGTGTTTCATGGATGAGAACACTGGTCTGAATTTCCCTTCACAAACTGTGTTAAACCAAAGATTCTGTGTCTTCCTACAAGGAAGAGTTCTTTTCCGGTGAACCCAGGGATTTTTCGGCTCAAATGAATTAACACAGTTCACGAAACCAACACGTTTTTCACTATAAACTAAACAGCATCTATGGAAGAGATACTGTGGTTTGTTACACTTTCATAAGTAGAGTTTAACTAGATATGTTCCGTATGAGTAGGAAATACAGTTCTTTTTTTCTGGACATGCTCATATTTCTTGCTGTATTGCAGACTCTGGACAGAAGAGGATGCTTCTTTCGTTAAAACAGATGGTGTTTCATGGATGAGAACACTGCTCTGAATTTCCCTTCACAAACAGAGTTAAAACAAAACCTCTGTGTCTTCCTACAAGCAAGAGTTCATTTCTGGTAAACCCAGTGAATTTTCGCCTAAAATGAATTTACACAGTTCACGAACCCAACACGTTTTTCACTATGAAGGAAAGAGCATATATGTAAGAGATGCTGTGTTTTGTTACAGTTTCATAAGCAGAGTTTAACTACATATGGTCCGTATGAGTAAGAAACACAGTTCTTTTTTTCTGGGCATGCTGATGTTCATTGCTGTATTGGAGATCCTAGAAAGAAGTGCATGCTTCTTCCGTTACAACAGAGTATGTTTCATGGATGAGAACACTGGTCTGAATTTCCCTTCACATACTGAGTTAAACCAAAGCCTCTGTGTCTTCCTACAAGCAAGAGTTATTTTCCGGAAAACCCAGGGATTTTTCGGCTCAAATTAATTTGCACAGTTCACGAACCCAACACGTTTTTCACTATCAACTAAACAGCATCTATGGAAGAGATGCTGTGGTTTGTTACAGTTTCATAAGCAGAGTTTAACTAGATATGTTCCTTATGAGTAGGAAACACAGTTCCTTTTTTCTGGACATGCTCATATTTCTTGCTGTATTACAGACTCTGGACAGAAGAGGATGCTTCTTGTGTTAAAACAGATGGTGTTTCATGGATGAGAACACTGCTCTGAATTTCCCTTCACAAACAGAGTAAAACCAAAGCCTTTGTGTCTTCCTTCAAGCAAGAGTTCATTTCCGGTAAAACCAGTGATTTTTCGCCTAAAATGAATTTACAAAATTCACGAACCCAACACGTTTTTCACTATAAAGGAAAGAGCATATATGTAAGAGATGCTGTGGTTTGTTACAGTTTCATAAGCAGAATTTAACTAGATATGTTCCGTATGAGTAAGAAACACAGTTCTTTTTTTCTGGGCATGCTCATGTTTCTTGATGTATTGGAGACGTTGGAAAGAAGAGCATGCTTCTCGCGTTCAAACAGAGTGTGTTTCATGGATGAGAACACTGGTCTGAATTTCCCTTCACAAACTGTGTTAAACCAAAGCCTCTGTGTCTTCCTACAAGGAAGAGTTCTTTTCCGGTAAACCCAGGGATTTTACGGCTCAAATTAATTAACATAGTTCACGAAACCAACACGTTTTTCACTATAAACTAAACAGCATCTATGGAAGAGATGCTGTGGTTTGTTATAGTTTCATAAGCAGAGTTTAACTAGATATGTTCCGTATGAGTAGGAAACACAGTTCTTTTTTTCTGGACATGCTCATATTTCTTGCTGTATTACAGACTCTGGACAGAAGAGCATGCTTCTTGTGTTAAAACAGATGGTGTTTCATGGATGAGAACACTGCTCTGAATTTCCCTTCACAAACAGAGTTAAACCAAAGCCTCTGTGTCTTCCTTTAAGCAAGAGTTCATTTCCGGTAAACCCAGTGAATTTTCGCCTAAAATGAATTTACACACTTCACGAACCCAACATGTTTTTCATTTTAAAGGAAAGAGCATATATGTAAGAGATGCTGTTGTTTGTTACAGTTTCATAAGCAGAGTTTAACTAGATATGGCACGTATGAGTAAGAAACACAGTTCTTTTTTTCTGGGCATGCTCATGTTTCTTGATGTATTGGAGACGTTGGAAAGAAGAGCATGCTTCTCGCGTTCAAACAGAGTGTGTTTCATGGATGAGAACACTGGTCTGAATTTCCCTTCACAAACTGTGTTAAACCAAAGCCTCTGTGTCTTCCTACAAGGAAGAGTTCTTTTCCGGTAAACCCAGGGATTTTACGGCTCAAATTAATTAACATAGTTCACGAAACCAACACGTTTTTCACTATAAACTAAACAGCATCTATGGAAGAGATGCTGTGGTTTGTTATAGTTTCATAAGCAGAGTTTAACTAGATATGTTCCGTATGAGTAGGAAACACAGTTCTTTTTTTCTGGACATGCTCATATTTCTTGCTGTATTACAGACTCTGGACAGAAGAGCATGCTTCTTGTGATAAAACAGATGGTGTTTCATGGATGAGAACACTGCTCTGAATTTCCCTTCACAAACAGAGTTAAACCAAAGCCTCTGTGTCTTCCTTCAAGCAAGAGTTCATTTCCGGTAAACCCAGTGATTTTTCGCCTAAAATGAATTTACAAAATTCACAAAACCAACACGTTTTTCACTATAATGGAAAGAGCATATATGTAAGACATGCTGTTGTTTGTTACAGTTTCATAAGCAGAGTTCAACTAGATATGGTCCGTATGAGTAAGAAACACAGTTCTTTTTTTCTGGACATGCTCATGTTTCCTGCTGTATTGGAGATGCTAGAAAGAAGTGCATGCTTCTTTCGTTACAACAGAGTATGTTTCATGGATTTGAACACTGGTCTGAATTTCCCTTCACAAACTGAGTTAAACCAAAGCCTCTGTGCCACCCTACAAGCAAGAGTTCTTTTCCGGTAAACCCAGGGATTTTTCGGCTCAAATGAATTTGCACAGTTCACAAACCCAACACGTTTTTCACTATAAACTAAACAGCATCTAGGGAAGAGATGCTGTGGTTTGTTACAGTTTCATAAGCAGAGTTTAACTAGATATGTGCCGTATGAGTAGGAAACACAGTTCTTTTTTTCTGGACATGCTCATATTTCTTGCTGTATTGCAGACTCTGGATAGAAGAGGATGCATCTTGCGTTAAAACAGAGGGTGTTTCATGGATGAGAACACTGCTCTGAATTTCCCTTCAAAAACAGAGTTAAACCAAAGCCTCTGTGTTTTCCTACAAGCAAGAGTTCATTTCCGGTAAACCGAGTGAATTTTCGCCTAAAATGAATTTACACAGTTCACGAACCCAACATGTTTTTCACTTTAAAGGAAAGAGCATATATGTAAGAGATGCTGTTGTTTGTTACAGTTTCATAAGCAGAGTTTAACTAGATATGGCACGTATGAGGAAGAAACACAGTTCTTTTTTTCTGGGCATGCTCATGTTTCTTGATGTATTGGAGATTCTAGAAAGAAGTGCATGCTTCTTCCGTTACAACAGAGTATGTTTCATGGATGAGAACACTGGTCTGAATTTCCCTTCACAAACTGAGTTAAACCAAAGCCTCTGTGTCTTCCTACAAGCAAAAGATATTTTCCGGAAAACCCAGGGATTTTTCGGCTCAAATGAATTTGCACAGTTCACGAACCAAACACGTTTTTCACTATCAACTAAACAGCATCTATGGAAGAGATGCTGTGGTTTGTTACAGTTTCATAAGCAGAGTTTAACTAGATATGTTCCTTATGAGTAGGAAACACAGTTCTTTTTTTCTGGACATGCTCATACTTCTTGCTGTATTGCAGACTCTGGACAGAAGAGGATGCTTCTTTCGTTAAAACAGAGGGTGTTTCATGGATGAGAACACTGCTCTGAATTTCCCTTCACAAACAGAGTTAAAACAAAACCTCTGTGTCTTCCTACAAGCAAGAGTTCATTTCTGGTAAACCCAGTGAATTTTCGCCTAAAATGAATTTACACAGTTCACGAACCCAACACGTTTTTCACTTTAAAGGAAAGAGCATATATGTAAGAGATGCTGTTGTTTGTTACAGTTTCATAAGCAGAGTTTAACTAGATATGGCACGTATGAGGAAGAAACACAGTTCTTTTTTTCTGGGCATGCTCATGTTTCTTGATGTATTGGAGATTCTAGAAAGAAGTGCATGCTTCTTCCGTTACAACAGAGTATGTTTCATGGATGAGAACACTGGTCTGAATTTCCCTTCACAAACTGAGTTAAACCAAAGCCTCTGTGTCTTCCTACAAGCAAAAGATATTTTCCGGAAAACCCAGGGATTTTTCGGCTCAAATGAATTTGCACAGTTCACGAACCAAACACGTTTTTCACTATCAACTAAACAGCATCTATGGAAGAGATGCTGTGGTTTGTTACAGTTTCATAAGCAGAGTTTAACTAGATATGTTCCTTATGAGTAGGAAACACAGTTCTTTTTTTCTGGACATGCTCATATTTCTTGCTGTATTGCAGACTCTGGACAGAAGAGGATGCTTCTTTCGTTAAAACAGAGGGTGTTTCATGGATGAGAACACTGCTCTGAATTTCCCTTCACAAACAGAGTTAAAACAAAACCTCTGTGTCTTCCTACAAGCAAGAGTTCATTTCTGGTAAACCCAGTGATTTTTCGCCTAAAATGAATTTACACAGTTCACGAACCCAACACGTTTTTCACTATGAAGGAAAGAGCATATATGTAAGAGATGCTGTGTTTTGTTACAGTTTCATAAGCAGAGTTTAACTACATATGGTCCGTATGAGTAAGAAACACAGTTCTTTTTTTCTGAGCATGCTGATGTTCATTGCTGTATTGGAGATGCTAGAAAGAAGTGCATGCTTCTTCCGTTACAACAGAGTATGTTTCATGGATGAGAACACTGGTCTGAATTTCCCTTCACAAACTGAGTTAAACCAAAGCCTCTGTGTCTTCCTACAAGCAAGAGTTATTTTCCGGAAAACCCAGGGATTTTTCGGCTCAAATTAATTTGCACAGTTCACGAACCCAACACGTTTTTCACTATCAACTAAACAGCATCTATGGAAGAGATGCTGTTGTTTGTTACAGTTTCATAAGCAGAGTTTAACTAGATATGTTCCGTATGAGTAGGAAACACAGTTCTTTTTTTCTGGACATGCTCATATTTCTTGCTGTATTGCAGACTCTGGATAGAAGAGGATGCATCTTGCGTTAAAACAGAGGGTGTTTCATGGTTGAGAACACTGCTCTGAATTTCCCTTCAAAAACAGAGTTAAACCAAAGCCTCTGTGTTTTCCTACAAGCAAGAGTTCATTTCCGGTAAACCGAGTGAATTTTCGCCTAAAATGAATTTACACAGTTCACGAACCCAACATGTTTTTCACTTTAAAGGAAAGAGCATATATGTAAGAGATGCTGTTGTTTGTTACAGTTTCATAAGCAGAGTTTAACTAGATATGGCACGTATGAGGAAGAAACACAGTTCTTTTTTTCTGGGCATGCTCATGTTTCTTGATGTATTGGAGATTCTAGAAAGAAGTGCATGCTTCTTCCGTTACAACAGAGTATGTTTCATGGATGAGAACACTGGTCTGAATTTCCATTCACAAACTGAGTTAAACCAAAGCCTCTGTGTCTTCCTACAAGCAAAAGATATTTTCCGGAAAACCCAGGGATTTTTCGGCTCAAATGAATTTGCACAGTTCACGAACCAAACACGTTTTTCACTATCAACTAAACAGCATCTATGGAAGAGATGCTGTGGTTTGTTACAGTTTCATAAGCAGAGTTTAACTAGATATGTTCCTTATGAGTAGGAAACACAGTTCTTTTTTTCTGGACATGCTCATATTTCTTGCTGTATTGCAGACTCTGGACAGAAGAGGATGCTTCTTTCGTTAAAACAGAGGGTGTTTCATGGATGAGAACACTGCTCTGAATTTCCCTTCACAAACAGAGTTAAAACAAAACCTCTGTGTCTTCCTACAAGCAAGAGTTCATTTCTGGTAAACCCAGTGATTTTTCGCCTAAAATGAATTTACAAAATTCACGAACCCAACACGTTTTTCACTATAAAGGAAAGAGCATATATGTAAGAGATGCTGTGGTTTGTTACAGTTTCATAAGCAGAGTTTAACTAGATATCGTCCGTATGAGTAAGAAACACAGTTCTTTTTTTCTGGGCATGCTCATGTTTCTTGCTGTATTGGAGAGGCTGGAAAGAAGAGCATGTTTCTCGCGTTAAAACAGAGAGTGTTTCATGGATGAGAACAATGGTCTGAATTTCCCTTCACAAACTGAGTTAAACCAAAGCCTCTGGGTCTTCCTACAAGCAAGAGTTCTTTTCCGGAAAACCCAGGGATGTTTCGGCTCAAATGAATTTGCACAGTTCACGAACCCAACACGTTTTTCACTATAAACTAAACAGCATCTATGGAAGAGATGCTGTGGTTTGTTATAGTTTCATAAGCACAGTTTAACTAGATATGTTCCGTATGATTAGGAAACACAGTTCTTTTTTTCTGGACATGTTCATATTTCTTGCTGTATCGCAGACTCTGGACAGAAGAGGATGCTTCTTGTGTTAAAACAGATGGTGTTTTGTGGATGAGAACACTGCTCTGAATTTCCCTTCACAAACAGAGTTAAACCAAAGCCTCTGTGTTTTCCTACAAGCAAGAGTTCATTTCCGGTAAACCCAGTGAATTTTCGCCTAAAATGAATTTACACACTTCACGAACCCAACATGTTTTTCACTTTAAAGGAAAGAGCATATATGTAAGATATGATGTTGTTTGTTACAGTTTCATAAGCAGAATTTAACTAGATATGTTCCGTATGAGTAAGAAACACAGTTCTTTTTTTCTGGGCATGCTCATGTTTCTTGATGTATTGGAGAAGTTGGAAAGAAGAGCATGCTTCTCGCGTTCAAACAGAGTGTGTTTCATGGATGAGAACACTGGTCTGAATTTCCCTTCACAAACTGTGTTAAACCAAAGCCTCTGTGTCTTCCTACAAGGAAGAGTTCTTTTCCGGTAAACCCAGGGATTTTACGGCTCAAATTAATTAACATAGTTCACGAAACCAACACGTTTTTCACTATAAACTAAACAGCATCTATGGAAGAGATGCTGTGGTTTGTTATAGTTTCATAAGCAGAGTTTAACTAGATATGTTCCGTATGAGTAGGAAACACAGTTCTTTTTTTCTGGACATGCTCATATTTCTTGCTGTATTACAGACTCTGGACAGAAGAGCATGCTTCTTGTGTTAAAACAGATGGTGTTTCATGGATGAGAACACTGCTCTGAATTTCCCTTCACAAACAGAGTTAAACCAAAGCCTCTGTGTCTTCCTTCAAGCAAGAGTTCATTTCCGGTAAACCCAGTGAATTTTCGCCTAAAATGAATTTACACACTTCACGAACCCAACATGTTTTTCATTTTAAAGGAAAGAGCATATATGTAAGAGATGCTGTTGTTTGTTACAGTTTCATAAGCAGAGTTTAACTAGATATGGCACGTATGAGTAAGAAACACAGTTCTTTTTTTCTGGGCATGCTCATGTTTCTTGATGTATTGGAGACGTTGGAAAGAAGAGCATGCTTCTCGCGTTCAAACAGAGTGTGTTTCATGGATGAGAACACTGGTCTGAATTTCCCTTCACAAACTGTGTTAAACCAAAGACTCTGTGTCTTCCTACAAGGAAGAGTTCTTTTCCGGAAAACCCAGGGATGTTTCGGCTCAAATGAATTAACACAGTTCACGAAACCAACACGTTTTTCACTATAAACTAAACAGCATCTATGGAAGAGATGCTGTGGTTTGTTATAGTTTCATAAGCAGAGTTTAACTAGATATGTTCCGTATGAGTAGGAAACACAGTTCTTTTTTTCTGGACATGCTCATATTTCTTGCTGTATTACAGACTCTGGACAGAAGAGCATGCTTCTTGTGATAAAACAGATGGTGTTTCAAGGATGAGAACACTGCTCTGAATTTCCCTTCACAAACAGAGTTAAACCAAAGCCTCTGTGTCTTCCTTCAAGCAAGAGTTCATTTCCGGTAAACCCAGTGATTTTTCGCCTAAAATGAATTTACAAAATTCACAAAACCAACACGTTTTTCACTATAATGGAAAGAGCATATATGTAAGACATGCTGTTGTTTGTTACAGTTTCATAAGCAGAGTTCAACTAGATATGGTCCGTATGAGTAAGAAACACAGTTCTTTTTTTCTGGACATGCTCATGTTTCCTGCTGTATTGGAGATGCTAGAAAGAAGTGCATGCTTCTTTCGTTACATCAGAGTATGTTTCATGGATTTGAATACTGGTCTGAATTTCCCTTCACAAACTGAGTTAAACCAAAGCCTCTGTGCCACCCTACAAGAAAGAGTTCTTTTCCGGTAAACCCAGGGATTTTTCGGATCAAATGAATTTGCACAGTTCACGAACCCAACACGTTTTTCACTATAAACTAAACAGCATCTAGGGAAGAGATGCTGTGGTTTGTTACAGTTTCATAAGCAGAGTTTAACTAGATATGTGCCGTATGAGTAGGAAACACAGTTCTTTTTTTCTGGACATGCTCATATTTCTTGCTGTAAGGCAGACTCTGGATAGAAGAGGATGCATCTTGCGTTAAAACAGAGGGTGTTTCATGGATGAGAACACTGCTCTGAATTTCCCTTCAAAAACAGAGTTAAACCAAAGCCTCTGTGTTTTCCTACAAGCAAGAGTTCATTTCCGGTAAACCGAGTGAATTTTCGCCTAAAATGAATTTACACAGTTCACGAACCCAACATGTTTTTCACTTTAAAGGAAAGAGCATATATGTAAGAGATGCTGTTGTTTGTTACAGTTTCATAAGCAGAGTTTAACTAGATATGGCACGTATGAGGAAGAAACACAGTTCTTTTTTTCTGGGCATGCTCATGTTTCTTGATGTATTGGAGATTCTAGAAAGAAGTGCATGCTTCTTCCGTTACAACAGAGTATGTTTCATGGATGAGAACACTGGTCTGAATTTCCCTTCACAAACTGAGTTAAACCAAAGCCTCTGTGTCTTCCTACAAGCAAAAGATATTTTCCGGAAAACCCAGGGATTTTTCGGCTCAAATGAATTTGCACAGTTCACGAACCAAACACGTTTTTCACTATCAACTAAACAGCATCTATGGAAGAGATGCTGTGGTTTGTTACAGTTTCATAAGCAGAGTTTAACTAGATATGTTCCTTATGAGTAGGAAACACAGTTCTTTTTTTCTGGACATGCTCATACTTCTTGCTGTATTGCAGACTCTGGACAGAAGAGGATGCTTCTTTCGTTAAAACAGAGGGTGTTTCATGGATGAGAACACTGCTCTGAATTTCCCTTCACAAACAGAGTTAAAACAAAACCTCTGTGTCTTCCTACAAGCAAGAGTTCATTTCTGGTAAACCCAGTGAATTTTCGCCTAAAATGAATTTACACAGTTCACGAACCCAACACGTTTTTCACTTTAAAGGAAAGAACATATATATAAGAGATGCTGTTGTTTGTTACAGTTTCATAAGCAGAGTTTAACTAGATATGGCACGTATGAGGAAGAAACACAGTTCTTTTTTTCTGGGCATGCTCATGTTTCTTGATGTATTGGAGATTCTAGAAAGAAGTGCATGCTTCTTCCGTTACAACAGAGTATGTTTCATGGATGAGAACACTGGTCTGAATTTCCCTTCACAAACTGAGTTAAACCAAAGCCTCTGTGTCTTCCTACAAGCAAAAGATATTTTCCGGAAAACCCAGGGATTTTTCGGCTCAAATTAATTTGCACAGTTCACGAACCCAACACGTTTTTCACTATCAACTAAACAGCATCTATGGAAGAGATGCTGTTGTTTGTTACAGTTTCATAAGCAGAGTTTAACTAGATATGTTCCGTATGAGTAGGAAACACAGTTCTTTTTTTCTGGACATGCTCATATTTCTTGCTGTATTGCAGACTCTGGATAGAAGAGGATGCATCTTGCGTTAAAACAGAGGGTGTTTCATGGATGAGAACACTGCTCTGAATTTCCCTTCAAAAACAGAGTTAAACCAAAGCCTCTGTGTCTTCCTTCAAGCAAGAGTTCATTTCCGGTAAACCGAGTGAATTTTCGCCTAAAATGAATTTACACAGTTCACGAACCCAACATGTTTTTCACTTTAAAGGAAAGAGCATATATGTAAGAGATGCTGTTGTTTGTTACAGTTTCGTAAGCAGAGTTTAACTAGATATGGCACGTATGAGGAAGAAACACAGTTCTTTTTTTCTGGGCATGCTCATGTTTCTTGATGTATTGGAGATTCTAGAAAGAAGTGCATGCTTCTTCCGTTACAACAGAGTATGTTTCATGGATGAGAACACTGGTCTGAATTTCCCTTCACAAACTGAGTTAAACCAAAGCCTCTGTGTCTTCCTACAAGCAAAAGATATTTTCCGGAAAACCCAGGGATTTTTCGGCTCAAATGAATTTGCACAGTTCACGAACCAAACACGTTTTTCACTATCAACTAAACAGCATCTATGGAAGAGATGCTGTGGTTTGTTACAGTTTCATAAGCAGAGTTTAACTAGATATGTTCCTTATGAGTAGGAAACACAGTTCTTTTTTTCTGGACATGCTCATATTTCTTGCTGTATTGCAGACTCTGGACAGAAGAGGATGCTTCTTTCGTTAAAACAGAGGGTGTTTCATGGATGAGAACACTGCTCTGAATTTCCCTTCACAAACAGAGTTAAAACAAAACCTCTGTGTCTTCCTACAAGCAAGAGTTCATTTCTGGTAAACCCAGTGATTTTTCGCCTAAAATGAATTTACAAAATTCACGAACCCAACACGTTTTTCACTATAAAGGAAAGAGCATATATGTAAGAGATGCTGTGGTTTGTTACAGTTTCATAAGCAGAGTTTAACTAGATATCGTCCGTATGAGTAAGAAACACAGTTCTTTTTTTCTGGGCATGCTCATGTTTCTTGCTGTATTGGAGAGGCTGGAAAGAAGAGCATGTTTCTCGCGTTAAAACAGAGAGTGTTTCATGGATGAGAACAATGGTCTGAATTTCCCTTCACAAACTGAGTTAAACCAAAGCCTCTGGGTCTTCCTACAAGCAAGAGTTCTTTTCCGGAAAACCCAGGGATGTTTCGGCTCAAATGAATTTGCACAGTTCACGAACCCAACACGTTTTTCACTATAAACTAAACAGCATCTATGGAAGAGATGCTGTGGTTTGTTATAGTTTCATAAGCACAGTTTAACTAGATATGTTCCGTATGATTAGGAAACACAGTTCTTTTTTTCTGGACATGCTCATATTTCTTGCTGTATCGCAGACTCTGGACAGAAGAGGATGCTTCTTGTGTTAAAACAGATGGTGTTTTGTGGAAGAGAACACTGCTCTGAATTTCCCTTCACAAACAGAGTTAAACCAAAGCCTGTGTGTCTTCCTTCAAGCAAGAGTTCATTTCCGGTAAAACCAGAGATTTTTCGCCTAAAATGAATTTACACAGTTCACGAACCCAACACGTTTTTCAATATAAACTAAAGAGCATCTATGTAAAACATGCTGTGGTTTGTTACAGTTTCATAAGCAGAGTTTAACTAGATATGGTCCGAATGAGTAAGAAACACAGTTATTTTTTTCTGGGCGTGCACATGTTTCTTGCTGTATTGGAGATTCTAGAAAGAAGTGCATGCTTCTTCCGTTACAACAGAGTATGTTTCATGGATGAGAACCCTGGTCTGAATTTCCCTTCACAAACTGAGTTAAACCAAAGCCTCTGTGTCTTCCTACAAGCAAAAGATATTTTCCGGAAAACCCAGGGATTTTTCGGCTCAAATGAATTTGCACACTTCACGAACCCAACACGTTTTTCACTATCAACTAAACAGCATCTATGGAAGAGATGCTGTGGTTTGTTACAGTTTCATAAGCAGAGTTTAACTAGATATGTTCCTTATGTGTAGGAAACACAGTTCTTTTTTTCTGGACATGCTCATATTTCTTGCTGTATTACAGACTCTGGACAGAAGACCATGCTTCTTGTATTAAAACAGATGGTGTTTAATGGATGAGAACACTGCTCTGAATTTCCCTTAACAAACAGAGTTAAACCAAAGCCTTTGTGTCTTCCTTCAAGCAAGAGTACATTACCGGTAAACCCAGTGATTTTTCGCCTAAAACGAATTTACAAAATTCACGAACCCAACACGTTTTTCACTATAAAGGAAAGAGCATATATGTAAGAGATGCTGTGGTTTGTTACAGTTTCATAAGCAGAGTTCAACTAGATATGGTCCATATGAGTAGGAAACACAGTTCTTTTTTTCTGGATATGCTCATGTTTCTTGCTGTATTGGAGATGCTAGAAAGAAGTGCATGCTTCTTTTGTTACAACAGAGTATGTTTCATGGATGAGAACACTGGTCTAAATTTCCCTTCACAAACTGAGTTAAACCAAAGCCTCTGTGTCTCCCTACAAGAAAGAGTTCTTTTCCGGTAAACCCAGGGATTTTTCGGCTCAAATGAATTTGCACAGTTAACGAACCCAACACGTTTTTCACAATAAACTAAACAGCATCTAGGGAAGAGATGCTGGGGTTTGTTAAAGTTTCATAAGCAGAGTTTAACTAGATATGATCCGTATGAGTAAGAAACACAGTTTATTTATGGGCATGGTCATGTTTCTTGCTGTATTGGAGACGCTGGAAAGAAGAGCATGCTTCTTGCTTTAAAACAGTTGGTGTTTCATGGAGGAGAACACTGCTCTGAATTTCCCTTCACAAACTGATTTAAACCAAAGCCTCTGTGTCTTCCTACAAGCAAGAGTTATTTTCCGGAAAACCCAGTGATTTTTCGCCTAAAATGAATTTACAAAATTCACGAACCAAATACGTTTTTCACCATAAAGGAAAGAGCATATATGTAAGAGTTGCTGTGGTTTGTTACTGTTTCATAAGCAGAGTTTAACTAGATATGGTCCGTATGAGTAAGAAACACAGATCTTTTTTTCTGGGCATGCTCATGTTTCTTGCTGTATTGGAGACGCTGGAAAGAAGAGCATGCTTCTTGCGTTAAAACAGAGTGTGTTCCATGGATGAGAACACTGGTCTGAATTTCCCTTCACAAACGGAATTAAACCAAAGCCTTTGTGTATTCCTACAAGCAAGAGTCCAGTTCATGTAAAGCCAGGAGATTTTCAGCTCAAATTAATTTACACAGTTCATGAATCCAACACGTTATTCACTATTAACTAAAGAGCATCTATGTAAGACATGCTGTGGTTTGTTACAGTTTCATAAGCAGAGTTCAACTAGATATGGTCTGTATGAGTAGGAAACACAGTTCTTTTTTTCTGGACATGCTCATATTTCTTGCTGTATTGGAGATGCTAGAATGAAGTGCATGCTTCTTCCGTTACAACAGAGTATGTTTCATGGATGAGAACACTGGTCTGAATTTCCCTTCACAAACTGAGTGAAACCAAAGCCTCTGTGTCTTCCTACAAGGAAGAGTTATTTTCTGGAAAACCCAGGGATTTTTCGGCTCAAATGAATTTGCACAGTTCACGAACCCAACACGTTTTTCACTATAAACTAAACAGCATCTATGGAAGAGATGCTATGGTTTGTTACAGTTTCATAAGCAGAGTTTAACTAGATATGTTCCGTATGAGTAGGAAGTACAGTTCTTATTTTCGGGACATGCTCATATTTCTTGCTGTATTACAGACTCTTGACAGAAGAGGATGCTTCTTGTGTAAATCAGATGGTGTTTCATGGATGAGAACACTGCTCTGAATTTCCCTTCACAAACAGAGTTAAACCAAAGCCTCTGTGTCTTCCTTCAAGCAAGAGTTCATTTCCGGTAAAACCAGAGATTTTTCGCCTAAAATGAATTTACACAGTTCACGAACCCAACACGTTTTTCACTATAAACTAAAGAGCATCTATGTAAGACATGCTGTGGTTTGTTACAGTTTCATAAGCAGAGTTTAACTAGATATGGTCCGTATGAGTAAGAAACACAGTTCTTTTTTTCTGGGCATGCTCATATTTCTTGCTGTATTGGAGATTCTAGAAAGAAGTGCATGCTTCTTCCGTTACAACAGAGTATGTTTCATGGATGAGAACACTGGTCTGAATTTCCCTTCACAAACTGAGAGAAACCAAAGCCTCTGTGTTTTCCTACAAGGAAGAGTTATTTTCCGGAAAACCCAGGGATTTTTCGGCTCAAATGAATTTGCACAGTTCACGAACCAAACACGTTTTTCACTATCAACTAAACAGCATCTATGGAAGAGATGCTGTGGTTTGTTACAGTTTCATAAGCAGAGTTTAACTAGATATGTTCCTTATGAGTAGGAAACACAGTTCTTTTTTTCTGGACATGCTCATATTTCTTGCTGTATTGCAGAATCTGGACAGAAGAGGAATCTTCTTTCGTTAAAACAGAGGGTGTTTCATGGATGAGAACACTGCTCTGAATTTCCCTTCACAAACAGAGTTAAAACGAAACCTCTGTGTCTTCCAACAAGCAAGAGTTCATTTCTGGTAAACCCAGTGAATTTTCGCCTAAAATGAATTTATACAGTTCACGAACCCAACACGTTTTTCACTATGAAGGAAAGAGCATATATGTAAGAGATGCTGTGTTTTGTTACAGTTTCATAAGCAGAGTTTAACTACATATGGTCCGTATGAGTAAGAAACACAGTTCTTTTTTTCTGGGCATGCTGATGTTCATTGCTGTATTGGAGATGCTAGAAAGAAGTGTATGCTTCTTCCGTTACAACAGAGTATGTTTCATGGATGAGAACACTGGTCTGAATTTCCCTTCACAAACTGAGTTAAACCAAAGCCTCTGTGTCTTCCTACAAGCAAGAGTTATTTTCCGGAAAACCCAGGGATTTTTCGGCTCAAATTAATTTGCACAGTTCACGAACCCAACACGTTTTTCACTATCAACTAAACAGCATCTATGGAAGAGATGCTGTTGTTTGTTACAGTTTCATAAGCAGAGTTTAACTAGATATGTTCCGTATGAGTAGGAAACACAGTTCTTTTTTTCTGGACATGCTCATATTTCTTGCTGTATTACAGATTCTGGACAGAAGAGGATGCTTCTTGTGTTAAAACAGATGGTGTTTAATGGATGAGAACACTGCTCTGAATTTCCCTTCACAAACAGAGTAAAACCAAAGCCTTTGTGTCTTCCTTCAAGCAAGAGTTCATTTCCGGTAAACCCAGTGATTTTTCGCCTAAAATGAATTTACAAAATTCACGAACCCAACACGTTTTTCACTATAAAGAAAAGAGCATATATGTAAGAGATGCTGTGGTTTGTTACAGTTTCATAAGCAGAGTTTAACTAGATATCGTCCGTATGAGTAAGAAACACAGTTCTTTTTTTCTGGGCATGCTCATGTTTCTTGCTGTATTGGAGAGGCTGGAAAGAAGAGCATGTTTCTCGCGTTAAAACAGAGAGTGTTTCATGGATGAGAACAATGGTCTGAATTTCCCTTCACAAACTGAGTTAAACCAAAGCCTCTGGGTCTTCCTACAAGCAAGAGTTCTTTTCCGGAAAACCCAGGGATGTTTCGGCTCAAATGAATTTGCACAGTTCATGAACCCAACACGTTTTTCACTATAAACTAAACAGCATCTATGGAAGAGATGCTGTGGTTTGTTATAGTTTCATAAGCAGAGTTTAACTAGATATGTTCCGTATGATTAGGAAACACAGTTCTTTTTTTCTGGACATGCTCATATTTCTTGCTGTATTGCAGAATCTGGACAGAAGAGGAATCTTCTTTCGTTAAAACAGAGGGTGTTTCATGGATGAGAACACTGCTCTGAATTTCCCTTCACAAACAGAGTTAAAACGAAACCTCTGTGTCTTCCAACAAGCAAGAGTTCATTTCTGGTAAACCCAGTGAATTTTCGCCTAAAATGAATTTACACAGTTCACGAACCCAACACGTTTTTCACTATGAAGGAAAGAGCATATATGTAAGAGATGCTGTGTTTTGTTACAGTTTCATAAGCAGAGTTTAACTACATATGGTCCGTATGAGTAAGAAACACAGTTCTTTTTTTCTGGGCATGCTGATGTTCATTGCTGTATTGGAGATGCTAGAAAGAAGTGTATGCTTCTTCCGTTACAACAGAGTATGTTTCATGGATGAGAACACTGGTCTGAATTTCCCTTCACAAACTGAGTTAAACCAAAGCCTCTGTGTCTTCCTACAAGCAAGAGTTATTTTCCGGAAAACCCAGGGATTTTTCGGCTCAAATTAATTTGCACAGTTCACGAACCCAACACGTTTTTCACTATCAACTAAACAGCATCTATGGAAGAGATGCTGTTGTTTGTTACAGTTTCATAAGCAGAGTTTAACTAGATATGTTCCGTATGAGTAGGAAACACAGTTCTTTTTTTCTGGACATGCTCATATTTCTTGCTGTATTACAGATTCTGGACAGAAGAGGATGCTTCTTGTGTTAAAACAGATGGTGTTTAATGGATGAGAACACTGCTCTGAATTTCCCTTCACAAACAGAGTAAAACCAAAGCCTTTGTGTCTTCCTTCAAGCAAGAGTTCATTTCCGGTAAACCCAGTGATTTTTCGCCTAAAATGAATTTACAAAATTCACGAACCCAACACGTTTTTCACTATAAAGAAAAGAGCATATATGTAAGAGATGCTGTGGTTTGTTACAGTTTCATAAGCAGAGTTTAACTAGATATCGTCCGTATGAGTAAGAAACACAGTTCTTTTTTTCTGGGCATGCTCATGTTTCTTGCTGTATTGGAGAGGCTGGAAAGAAGAGCATGTTTCTCGCGTTAAAACAGAGAGTGTTTCATGGATGAGAACAATGGTCTGAATTTCCCTTCACAAACTGAGTTAAACCAAAGCCTCTGGGTCTTCCTACAAGCAAGAGTTCTTTTCCGGAAAACCCAGGGATGTTTCGGCTCAAATGAATTTGCACAGTTCATGAACCCAACACGTTTTTCACTATAAACTAAACAGCATCTATGGAAGAGATGCTGTGGTTTGTTATAGTTTCATAAGCAGAGTTTAACTAGATATGTTCCGTATGATTAGGAAACACAGTTCTTTTTTTCTGGACATGCTCATATTTCTTGCTGTATCGCAGACTCTGGACAGAAGTGGATGCTTCTTGTGTTAAAACAGATGGTGTTTTGTGGATGAGAACACTGCTCTGAATTTCCCTTCACAAACAGAGTTAAAACAAAGCCTCTGTGTCTTCCTTCAAGCAAGAGTTCATTTCTGGCAAAACCAGAGATTTTTCGCCTAAAATGAATTTACACAGTTCACGAACCCAACACGTTTTTCACTATAAACTAAAGAGCATCTATGTAAGACATGCTGTGGTTTGTTACAGTTTCATAAGCAGAGTTTAACTAGATATGGTCTGAATGAGTAAGAAACACAGTTCTTTTTTTCTGGGCGTGCACATGTTTCTTGCTGTATTGGAGATTCTAGAAAGAAGTGCATGCTTCTTCCGTTACAACAGAGTATGTTTCATGGATGAGAACACTGGTCTGAATTTCCCTTCACAAACTGAGTTAAACCAAAGCCTCTGTGTCTTCCTATAAGCAAAAGATATTTTCCGGAAAACCCAGGGATTTTTCGGCTCAAATGAATTTGCACAGTTCACGAACCAAACACGTTTTTCACTATCAACTAAACAGCATCTATGGAAGAGATGCTGTGGTTTGTTACAGTTTCATAAGCAGAGTTTAACTAGATATGTTCCTTATGAGTAGGAAACACAGTTCTTTTTTTCTGGACATGCTCATATTTCTTGCTGTATTACAGACTCTGGACAGAAGAGCATGCTTCTTGTGTTAAAACAGATGGTGTTTAATGGATGAGAACACTGCTCTGAATTTCCCTTAACAAACAGAGTTAAACCAAAGCCTCTGTGTCTTCCTTCAAGCCAGAGTTCATTTCTGGTAAACCCAGTGATTTTTCGCCTAAAATGAATTTACAAAATTCACGAACCCAACACTTTGTTCACTATAAAGGAAAGAGCATATATGTAAGAGATGCTGTGGTTTGTTACAGTTTCATAAGCAGAGTTTAACTAGCTATGGTCCGTATGAGTAAGAAACACACTTCTTTTTTTCTGGGCATGCCCATGTTTCTTGCTGTATTGGAGACGCTGGAAAGAAGAGCATGCTTCTTGCATTAAAACAGAGTGTGTTTCATGGATGAGAACACTGGTCTGAATTTCCCTTCACAAACGGAATTAAACCAAAGCCTTTGTGTATTCCTACAAGCAAGAGTCCATTTCATGTAAAGCCAGGAGTTTTTCAGCTCAAATTAATTTACACAGTTCATGAATCCAACACGTTATTCACTATTAACTAAAGAGCATCTATGTAAGACATTCTGTGGTTTGTTACAGTTTCATAAGCAGAGTTCAACTAGATATGGTCCGTATGAGTAGGAAACACAGTTCTTTTTTTCTGGACATGCTCATGTTTCTTGATGTATTGGAGATGCTAGAATGAAGTGCATGCTTCTTCCGTTACAACAGAGTATGTTTCATGGATGAGAACACTGGTCTGAATTTCCCTTCACAAACTGAGTGAAACCAAAGCCTCCGTGTCTTCCTACAAGGAAGAGTTATTTTCCGGAAAACCCAGGGATTTTTCGGCTCAAATGAATTTGCACAGTTCACGAACCCAAAACGTTTTTCACTATAAACTAAACAGCATCTATGGAAGAGATGCTGTGGTTTGTTACAGTTTCATAAGCAGAGTTTAACTAGATATGGTCCGTATGAGTAAGAAACACACTTCTTTTTTTCTGGGCATGCTTATGTTTTTTGCTGTATTGGAGACGCTGGAAAGAAGAGCATGCTTCTCGCGTTAAAACAGTTGGTGTTTCATGGAGGAGAACACTGGTCTGAATTTCCCTTCACAAAACGAATTAAACCAAAGCCTTTGTGTATTCTTACTAAAAGAGTTCATTTCAGGTAAAGCCAGGAGTTTTTCGGCTCAAATGAATTTACAAAGTTCATGAACCCAACACGTTATTCACTATTAACTAAAGAGCATCTATGTAAGACATGCTGTGGTTTGTTACAGTTTCATAAGCAGAGTTCAACTAGATATGGTCCGTATGAGTAGGAAACACAGTTCTTTTTTTCTGGACATGCTCATGTTTCCTGCTGTATTGGAGATGCTAGAAAGAAGTGCATGCTTCTTCCGTTACAACAGAGTACGTTTCATGGATGAGAACACTGGTCTGAATTTCCCTTCACAAAAGGAATTAAACCATAGCCTCTGTGTATTCCAACAAGCAAGAGTTCATTTCAGGTAGAGCCAGGAGTTTTTCGGCTCAAATGTATTTACAAAGTTCATGAACCCAACAGGTTATTCACTATTAACTAAAGAGAATCTATGAAAGACATGCTGTGGTTTGTTACAGTTTCATAAGCAGAGTTCAATTAGATATGGTCCGTATGAGTAGGAAACCCAGTTCTTTTTTTTCTGGACATGCTCATGTTTCATGCTGTATTGGAGATGCTAGAAAGAAGTGCATGCTTCTTTCATTACAACAGAGTATGTTTCATGGATGAGAACACTGGTCTGAATTTCCCTTCACAAACAGAGTTAAACGAAAGCCTCTGTGTCTCCCTACAAGCAAGAGTTCTTTTCCGGTAAACCCAGGGATTTTTCGGCTCAAATGAATTTGCACAGTTAACGAACCCAACACGTTTTTCACTATAAACTAAACAGCATCTAGGGAAGAGATGCTGTGGTTTGTTACAGTTTCATAAGCAGAGTTTAACTAGATATGTGCCATATGAGTAGGAAACACAGTTCTTTTTTTCTGGACATGCTCATATTTCTTGATGTATTGCAGACTCTGGACAGAAGAGGATGCTTCTTTCGTTAAAACAGAGGGTGTTTCATGGATGAGAACACTGCTCTGAATTTCCCTTCACAAACAGAGTTAAACCAAAGCCTTTCTGTCTTCCTTCAAGCAAGAGTTCATTTCCGGTAAACCAAGTGATTTTTTGCCTAAAATGAATTTACAAAATTCACGAAACCAACACGTTTTTCACTATAAAGGAAAGAGCATATATGTAAGAGATGCTGTGGTTTGTTACAGTTTCATAAGCAGAGTTTAACTAGATATGGTCCGTATGAGTAAAAAAACACAGTAGTTTTTTTCTGGGCATGCTCACGTTTCTTGCTGTATTGGAGATGCTGGAAAGAAGAGCATGCTCTTTGCGTTAAAACAGAGTGTGTTTCATGGATGAGAACACTGGTCTGAATTTCCCTTCACAAAAGGAATTAAACCAAAGCCTCTGTGTATTCCTACAAGGAAGAGTTCATTTCATGTAAAGCCAGGAGTTTTTCGGCTCAAATGAATTTACAAAGTTCATGAACCCAACACGTTATTCACTATTAACTAAAGAGCATCTATGTAAGACATGCTGTGGTTTGTTACAGTTTCATAAGCAGAGTTCAACTAGATATGGTCCGTATGAGTAGGAAACACAGTTCTTTTTTTCTGGACATGCTCATGTTTCCTGCTGTATTGGAGATGCTAGAAAGAAGTGCATGCTTCTTCCGTTACAACAGAGTACGTTTCATGGATGAGAACACTGGTCTGAATTTCCCTTCACAAACTGAGTTAAACCAAAGCCTCTGTGTCTTCCTACAAGCAAGAGTTCTTTTCCGGAAAACCCATGGATTTTTCGGCTCAAATGAATTTGCACATTTCACGAATCCAACACGTTTTTCACTATAAACTAAACAGCATCTATGGAAGAGATGCTGTGGTTTGTTATAGTTTCATAATCAGAGTTTAACTAGATATGTTCCGTATGAGTAGGAAACACAGTTCTTTCTTTCTGGACCTGCTCATATTTCTTGCTGTATTACAGACTCTGGACAGAAGAGGATGCTTCTTGTGTTAAAACAGATGGTGTTTCATGGATGAGAAGCAGAGTTCAACTAGATATGGTCCGTATGAGTAAGAAACACAGTTCTTTTTTTTTGGGCATGCTCATGTTTCTTGCTGTATTGGAGATGCTAGAAAGAAGTGCATACTTCTTCCGTTACAACAGAGTATGTTTCATGGATGAGAACACTGGTCTGAATTTCCCTTCACAAACTGAGTGAAACCAAATCCTCTGTGTCTTCCTACAAGGAAGAGTTATTTTCCGGAAAACCCAGGGATTTTTCGGCTCAAATGAATTTGCACAGTTCACGAACCCAACACGTTTTTCACTATAAACTAAACAGCATCTATGGAAGAGATGCTGTGGTTTGTTATAGTTTCATAATCAGAGTTTAACTAGATATGTTCCGTATGAGTAGGAAACACAGTTCTTTTTTTCTGGACATGCTCATATTTCTTGCTGTATTGCAGACTCTGGACAGAAGAGGATGCTTCTTGTGTTAAAACAGATGGTGTTTCATGGATGAGAACACTGCTCTGAATTTGCCTTCACAAACAGAGTTAAACCAAAGCCTCTGTGTCTTCCTTCAAGCAAGAGTTCATTTCCGGTAAAACCAGAGATTTTTCGCCTAAAATGAATTTACACAGTTCTCGAACCCAACACGTTTTTCACTATAAAATAAAGAGCATCTAATGTAAGACATGCTGTGGTTTGTTACAGTTTCATAAGCAGAGTTTAACTAGATATTGTCCGTATGAGTAAGAAACACAGTTCTTTTTTTCTGGGCATGCTCATATTTCTTGCTGTATTGGAGATGCTAGAAAGAAGTGCATGCTTCTTCCGTTACAACAGAGTATGTTTCATGGATGAGAACACTGGTCTGAATTTCCCTTCACAAACTGAGTGAAACCAAAGCCTCTGTGTCTTCCTACAAGGAAGAGTTATTTTCCGGAAAACCCAGGGATTTTTCAGCTCAAATGAATTTGCACAGTTCACGAACCCAACACGTTTTTCACTATAAACTAAACAGCATCTGTGGAAGAGATGCTATGGTTTGTTACAGTTTCATAAGCAGAGTTTAACTAGATATGTTCCGTATGGGTAGGAAACACAGTTCTTTTTTTCTGGACATGCTCATATTTCTAGCTGTATTACAGACTCTGGACAGAAGAGGATGCTTCTTTCGGTAAAACAGAGGGTGTTTCATGGATGAGAACACTGCTCTGAATTTCCCTTCACAAACAGAGTTAAACCAAAACCTCTGTGTCTTCCTACAAGCTAGAGTTCATTTCCGGTAAACCCAGTGAATTTTCGCCTAAAATGAATTTACACAGTTCACGAACCCAACACGTTTTTCACTATTAACTAAAGAGCATCTATGTAAGACATGCTGTGGTTTGTTACAGTTTCATAAGCACAGTTCAACTAGATATGGTCCGTATGAGTAGGAAACACAGTTCTTTTTTTCTGGACATGCTCATATTTCTTGCTGTATTACAGACTCTGGACAGAAGAGGATGCTTCTTTCGGTAAAACAGAGGGTGTTTCATGGATGAGAACACTGCTCTGAATTTCCCTTCACAAACAGAGTTAAACCAAAACCTCTGTGTCTTCCTACAAGCTAGAGTTCACTTCCGGTAAACCCAGTGAATTTTCGCCTAAAAAGAATTTACACAGTTCACGAACCCAACACTTTTTTCACTATAAAGGAAAGAGCATATATGTAAGAGATGCTGTGGTTTGTTAGAGTTTCATAAGCAGAGTTTAACTAGATATGGTCCGTATGAGTAAGAAACACACTTCTTTTTTTCTGGGCATGCTCATGTTTCTTGCTGTATTGGAGACGCTGGAAAGAAGAGCATGCTTTTTGCATTAAAACAGAGTGTGTTTCATGGATGAGAACACTGGTCTGAATTTCCCTTCACAAACGGAATTAAACCAAAGCCTATGTGTATTCCTACAAGCAAGAGTCCATTTCATGTAAAGCCAGGAGTTTTTCAGCTCAAATTAATTTACACAGTTCATGAATCCAACACGTTATTCACTACTAACTAAAGAGCATCTATGTAAGACATGCTGTGGTTTATTACAGTTTCATAAGCAGAGTTCAACTAGATATGGTCCGTATGAGTAGGAAACACAGTTCTTTTTTTCTGGACATGCTCATGTTTCTTGATGTATTGGAGATGCTAGAATGAAGTGCATGCTTCTTCCGTTACAACAGAGTATGTTTCATGGATGAGAACACTGGTCTGAATTTCCCTTCACAAACTGAGTGAAACCAAAGCCTCTGTGTCTTCCTACAAGGAAGAGTTATTTTCCGGAAAACCCAGGGATTTTTCGGCTCAAATGAATTTGCACAGTTCACGAACCCAACACGTTTTTCACTATAAACTAAACAGCATCTATGGAAGAGATGCTGTGGTTTGTTACAGTTTCATAAGCAGAGTTTAACTAGATATGGTCCGTATGAGTAAGAAACACAGTTCTTTTCTTCTGGGCATGCTTATGTTTTTTGCTGTATTGGAGACGCTGGAAAGAAGAGCATGCTTCTTGTGTTAAAACAGATGGTGTTTCATGGATGAGAACCCTGCTCTGAATTTGCCTTCACAAACAGAGTTAAACCAAAGCCTCTGTGTCTTCCTACAAGGAAGAGTTCTTTTCCGGAAAACCCAGGGATTTTTCGGCTCAAATGAATTTGCACAGTTCACGAAACCAACACGTTTTCCACTATAAACTAAACAGCATCTGTGGAAGAGATGCTATGGTTTGTTACAGTTTCATAAGCAGAGTTTAACTAGATATGTTCCGTATGAGTAGGAAACACAGTTCTTTTTTTCTGGACATGCTCATATTTCTTGCTGTATTACAGACTCTGGACAGAAGAGGATGCTTCTTTCGGTAAAACAGAGGGTGTTTCATGGATGAGAACACTGCTCTGAATTTCCCTTCACAAACAGAGTTAAACCAAAACCTCTGTGTCTTCCTACAAGCTAGAGTTCATTTCCGGTAAACCCAGTGAATTTTTGCCTAAAATGAATTTACACAGTTCACGAACCCAACACGTTTTTCACTATTAACTAAAGAGCATCTATGTAAGACATGCTGTGGTTTGTTACAGTTTCATAAGCAGAGTTCAACTAGATATGGTCCGTATGAGTAGGAAACACAGTTCTTTTTTTCTGGACATGCTCATGTTTCCTGCTATATTGGAGAAGCTAGAAAGAAGTGCATGCTTCTTCCGTTACAACAGAGTATGTTTCATGGATGAGAACACTGGTCTGAATTTCCCTTCACAAACTGAGTAAAACCAAAGCCTCTGTGTGTTCCTACAAGCAAGAGTTATTTTCTGGAAAACCCAGGGATTTTTCGGCTCAAATGAATTTGCACAGTTCACGAACAGAACACGTTTTTCACTATAAACTAAACAGCATCTGTGGAAGAGATGCTATGGTTTGTTACAGTTTCATGAGCAGAGTTTAACTAGATATGGTCCGTATGAGTAAGAAACACACTTCTTTTTTTCTGGGCATGCTCATGTTTCTTGCTGTATTGGAGACGCTGGAAAGAAGAGCATGCTTCTCGCGTTAAAACAGTTGGTGTTTCATGGAGGAGAACACTGGTCTGAATTTCCCTTCACAAACGGAATTAAACCAAAGCCTTTGTGTATTCTTACAAGCAAGAGTTCATTTCAGGTAAAGCCAGGAGTTTTTCGGCTCAAATGAATTTACAAAGTTCATGAACCCAACACGTTATTCACTATTAACTAAAGAGCATCTATGTAAGACATGCTGTGGTTTGTTACAGTTTCATAAGCAGAGTTCAACTAGATATGGTCCGTATGAGTAGGAAACACAGTTCTTTTTTTCTGGACATGCTCATGTTTCCTGGTGTATTGGAGATGCTAGAAAGAAGTGCATGCTTCTTCCGTTACAACAGAGTATGTTTCATAGATGAGAACACTGGTCTGAATTTCCCTTCACAAACTGAGTTAAACCAAAGCCTCTGAGGCTTCCTACAAGCAAGAGTTCTTTTCCGGAAAACCCAGGGATTTTTCGGCTCAAATGAATTTGCACAGTTCACGAACCCTACACGTTTTTCACTATCAACTAAACAGCATCTATGGAAGAGATGCTGTGGTTTGTTACAGTTTCATAAGCAGAGTTTAACTAGATATGTTCCGTATGAGTAGGAAACTCAGTTCGTTTTTTCTGGACATGCTCATATTTCTTGCTGTATTACAGACTCTGGACAGAAGAGGATGCTTCTTGTGTTAAAAAAGATGGTGTTTCATGGATGAGAACACTGCTCTGAATTTCCCTTCACAAACAGAGTTAAACCAAAGCCTCTGTGTCTTCCTTCAAGCAAGAGTTCATTTCCGGTAAAACCAGAGATTTTTCGCCTAAAATGAATTTACACAGTTCTCGAACCCAACACGTTTTTCACTATAAACTAAAGAGAATCTATGTAAGACATGCTGTGGTTTGTTACAGTTTCATAAGCAGAGTTTAACTAGATATGGTCCGTATGAGTAAGAAACACAGTTCTTTTTTTTTTGGGCATGCTCATGTTTCTTGCTGTATTGGAGATGCTAGAATGAAGTGCATGCTTCTTCCGTTACAACAGAGTATGTTTCATGGATGAGAACACTGGTCTGAATTTCCCTTCACGAACAGAGTTAAACCAAAGCCTCTGTGTCTTCCTACAAGCAAGAGTTATTTTCCGGAAAACCCAGTGATTTTTTGCCTAAAATGAATTTACAAAATTCACGAACCAAATACGTTTTTCACCATAAAGGAAAGAGCATATATGTAAGAGATGCTGTGGTTTGTTACAGTTTCATAAGCAGAGTTTAACTAGATATGGTCCGTATGAGTAAGAAACACAGTTCTTTTTTTCTGGGCATGCTCATGTTTCTTGCTGTATTGGAGACGCTGGAAAGAAGAGCATGCTTCTTGCATTAAAACAGAGTGTGTTTCATGGATGAGAACACTGGTCTGAATTTCCCTTCACAAACGGAATTAAACCAAAGCCTTTGTGTATTCCTACAAGCAAGAGTCCATTTCATGCAAAGCCAGGAGTTTTTCAGCTCAAATTAATTTACACAGTTCATGAATCCAACACGTTATTCACTATTAACTAAAGAGCATCTATGTAAGACATGCTGTGGTTTGTTACAGTTTCATAAGCAGAGTTCAACTAGATATGGTCCGTATGAGTAGGAAACACAGTTCTTTTTTTCTGGACATGAACATGTTTCTTGCTGTATTGGAGATGCTAGAATGAAGTGCATGCTTCTTCCGTTACAACAGAGTATGTTTCATGGATGAGAACACTGCTCTGAATTTCCCTTCACAAACAGAGTTAAACCAAAACCTCTGTGTCTTCCTTCAAGCAAGAGTTCATTTCCGGTAAGCCCAGGGATTTTTCGCCTAAAATGAATTTACAAAATTCACGAACCCAGCACTTTTTCACTATAAAGGAAAGAGCATATATGTAAGAGATGCTGTGGTTTGTTACAGTTTCATAAGCAGAGTTTAACTAGATATGGTCCGTATGAGTAAGAAACACACTTCTTTTTTTCTGGGCATGCTCATGTTTCTGGATGTATTGGAGACGCTGGAAGAAGAGCATGGTCTCGCGTTAAAACAGTTGGTGTTTCATGGAGGAGAACACTAGTCTGAATTTCCCTTCACAAACGGAATTAAACCAAAGCCTCTGTGTATTACTACAAGCAAGAGTTCATTTCAGGTAAAGCCAGGAGTTTTTCGGCTCAAATGAATTTACAAAGTTCATGAACCCAACACGTTATTCACTATTAAGTAAAGAGCATCTATGTAAGACATGCTGTGGTTTGTTACAGTTTCATAAGCAGAGTTCAACTAGATATGGTCCGTATGAGTAGGACACAGTTCTGTTTTTCTGGAAATGCTCATGTTTCCTGCTGTATTGGAGATGCTAGAAAGAAGTGCATGCTTCTTCCGTTACAACAGAGTGTGTTTCATGGATGAGAACACTGCTCTGAATTTTCCTTCACAAACAGAGTTAAACCAAAGCCTCTGTGTCTTCCTTAAAGCAAGAGTTCATTTCCGGTAAAACCAGTGAATTTTCGCCTAAAATGAATTTACACAGTTCACGAACCCAACACATTTTTCACTAAAAACTAAAGACCATCTATGTAAGCCATGCTGTGGTTTGTTACAGTTTCATAAGCAGAGGTTAACTAGATATGTTCCGTATGAGTAGGAAACACAGTTCTTTTTTTCTGGACCTGCTCATATTTCTTGCTGTATTGCAGACTCTGGACAGAAGAGGATGCTTCTTGTGTTAAAACAGATGCTGTTTCATGGATGAGAACACTGCTCTGAATTTCCCTTCACAAACTGAGTGAAACCAAAGCCTCTGTGTCTTCCTTCAAGCAAGAGTTCATTTCCGGTAAACCCAGTGATTTTTCGCCTAAAATGAATTTACAAAATTCACGAACCCAGCACTTTTTCACTATAAAGGAAAGAGCATATATGTAAGAGATGCTGTGGTTTGTTACAGTTTCATAAGCAGTGTTTAACTAGATATGGTCCGTATGAGTAAGAAACACAGTTCTTTTTTTCTGGGCATGATCATGTTTCTTGCTGTATTGGAGACGCTGGAAAGAAGAGCATGCTTCTCGCGTTAAAACAGTTGGTGTTTCATGGAGGAGAACACTGGTCTGAATTTCCCTTCACAAACGGAATTAAACCAAAGCCTTTGTGTATTCTTACAAGCAAGAGTTCATTTCAGGTAAAGCCAGGAGTTTTTCGGCTCAAATGAATTTACAAAGTTCATGAACCCAACACGTTATTCACTATTAATTAAACAGCATCTATCGAAGAGATGCTGTGGTTTGTTATAGTTTCATAATCAGAGTTTAACTAGATATGTTCCGTATGAGTAGGAAACACAGTTCTTTTTTTCTGGACATGCTCATATTTCTTGCCGTATTGCAGACTCTGGAAAGAAGATTACACTTCTTGTGTTAAAACAGATGGTGTTTCATGGATGAGAACACTGGTCTGAATTTCCCTTCACAAACAGAGTTAAACCAAAGCCTCTGTGTCTTCCTTCAAGCAAGAGTTCATTTCCGGTAAACCCAGTGATTTTTCGCCTAAAAGGAATTTACAAAATTCACGAACCCAACATGTTTTTCACTATAAACAAAAGAGCATATATGTAAGAGATGCTGTGGTTTGTTACAGTTTCATAAGCAGAGTTTAACTAGATATGGTCCGTATGAGTAAGAAACACACTTCTTTTTTTCTGGGCATGCTCATGTTTCTGGATGTATTGGAGACGCTGGAAAGAAGAGCATGCTTCTCGCGTTAAAACAGTTGGTGTTTCATGGAGGAGAATACTGGTCTGAATTTCCCTTCACAAACGGAATTAAACCAAAGCCTCTGTGTATTCCTACAAGCAAGAGTTCATTTCAGGTAAAGCCAGGAGTTTTTCGGCTCAAATGAATTTACAAAGTTCATGAACCCAACACGTTATTCACTATTAACTAAAGAGCATCTATGTAAGACATGCTGTGGTTTGTTACAGTTTCATAATCAGAGTTCAACTAGATATGGTCCGTATGAGTAGGAAACACAGTTCTGTTTTTCTGGACATGCTCATGTTTCCTGCTGTATTGGAGATGCTAGAAAGAAGTGCATGCTTCTTCCGTTACAACAGAGTATGTTTCATGGATGAGAACACTGGTCTGAATTTCCCTTCACACACTGAGTTAAACCAAAGCCTCTGTGTCTTCCTACAAGCAAGAGTTCTTTTCCGGAAAACCCAGGGATTTTTCGGCTCAAATGAATTTGCACAGTTCACGAACCCAACACGTTTTTCACTATAAACTAAACAGCATCTATGGAAGAGATGCTGTGGTTTGTTATAGTTTCATAATCAGAGTTTAACTAGATATGTTCCGTATGAGTAGGAAACACAGTTCTTTTTTTCTGGACATGCTCATATTTCTTGCTGTATTGCAGACTCTGGACAGAAGAGGATGCTTCTTGTGTTAAAACAGATGCTGTTTCATGGATGAGAACACTGCTCTGAATTTCCCTTCACAAACAGAGTTAAACCAAAGCCTCTGTGTCTTCCTTCAGGCAAGAGTTCATTTCCGGTAAACCCAGTGATTTTTCGCCTAAAATGAATTTACAACATTCACGAACCCAGCACTTTTTCACTATAAAGGAAAGAGCATATATGTAAGAGATGCTGTGGTTTGTTACAGTTTCATAAGCAGTGTTTAACTAGATATGGTCAGTATGAGTAAGAAACACAGTTCTTTTTTTCTGGGCATGCTCATGTTTCTTGCTGTATTTGAGATGCTAGAAGGAAGTGCATGCTCTTTCCGTTACAACAGAGTATGTTTCATGGATGAGAACACTGGTCTGAATTTCCCTTCACAAACTGATTTAAAACAAAGCCTCTGTGTCTTCCTACAAGCAAGAGTTATTTTCCGGATAACCCAGGGATTTTTGGGCTCAAATGAATTTGCACAGTTCACGAACCCAACACGTTTTTCACTATCAACTAAACAGCATCTATGGAAGAGTTGCTGTGGTTTGTTACAGTTTCATAAGCAGAGTTTAACTAGATATGTTCCGTATGAGTAGGAAACACAGTTCTTTTTTTCTGGACATACTCATATTTCTTGCTGTATTACAGACTCTGTACAGAAGAGGATGCTTCTTGTGTTAAAACAGATGGTGTTTCATGGATGAGAACACTGCTCTGAATTTCCCTTCAGAAACAGAGTTAAACCAAAGCCTCTGTGTCTTCCTTCAAGCAAGAATTCATTTCCGGTAAACCCAGTGATTTTTCGCCTAAAAGGAATTTACAAAATTCACGAACCCAACATGTTTTTCACTATAAAGAAAAGAGCATATATGTAAGAGATGCTGTGGTTTGTTACAGTTTCATAAGCAGAGTTTATCTAGATATGGTCCGTATGAGTAAGAAACACTGTTCTTTTTTTCTGGGCATGCTCATGTTTCTTGCTGTATTGGAGACGCTGGAAAGAAGAGCATGCTTCTCGCGTTAAAACAGTTGGTGTTTCATGGAGGAGAACAGTGGTCTGAATTTCCCTTCACAAACGGAATTAAACCAAAGCCTTTGTGTATTCTTACAAGCAAGAGTTCATTTCAGGTAAAGCCAGGAGTTTTTCGGCTCAAATGAATTTACAAAGTTCATGAACCCAACATGTTATTCACTATTAACTAAACAGCATCTATGGAAGAGATGCAGTGGTTTGTTATAGTTTCATAATTGGAGTTTAACTAGATATGTTCCGTATGTGTAGGAAACACAGTTCTTTTTTTCTGGACATGCTCATATTTCTTGCTGTATTGCAGAATCTGGAAAGAAAATTACGCTTCTTGTGTTAAAACAGATGGTGTTTCATGGATGAGAACACTGGTCTGAATTTCCCTTCACAAACAGAGTTAAACCAAAGCCTCTGTGTCTTCCTTCAAGCAAGAGCTCATTTCCGGTAAAACCAGTGAATTTTCGCCTAAAATGAATTTACACAGTTCACGTACCCAACACGTTTTTCACTATAAACTAAAGAGCATCTATGTAAGACATGCTGTGGTTTGTTACAGTTTCATAAGCAGAGTTTAACTAGATATGGTCAGTATGAGTAAGAAACACAGTTCTTTTTTTCTGGGCATGCTCATGTTTCTCGCTTTATTTGAGATGCTAGAAAGAAATGCATGCTTCTTCCGTTACAACAGAGTATGTTTCATGGATGAGAACATTGGTCTGAATTTCCCTTCACAAATGATTTAAAACAAAGCCTCTGTGTCTTCCTACAAGCAAGAGTTATTTTCCGGATAACCCAGGGATTTTTGGGCTCAAATGAATTTGCACAGTTCACGAACCCAACACGTTTTTCACTATCAACTAAACAGCATCTATGGAAGAGATGCTGTGGTTTGTTACAGTTTCATAAGCAGAGTTTAACTAGATATGTTCCGTATGAGTAGGAAACACAGTTCTTTTTTTCTGGACATACTCATATTTCTTGCTGTATTACACACTCTGTACAGAAGAGGATGCTTCATGTGTTAAAACAGATGGTGTTTCATGGATGAGAACACTGCTCTGAATTTCCCTTCACAAACAGAGTTAAACCAAAGCCTCTGTGTCTTCCTTCAAGCAAGAGTTCATTTCCGGTAAACCCAGTGATTTTTCGCCTAAAAGGAATTTACAAAATTCACGAACCCAACATTTTTTTCACTATAAACTAAAGAGCATATATGTAAGAGATGCTGTGGTTTGTTACAGTTTCATAAGCAGAGTTTAACTAGATATGGTCCGTATGAGTAAGAAACACAGTTCTTTTTTTCTGGGCATGCTCATGTTTCTGGATGTATTGGAGACGCTGGAAAGAAGAGCATGCTTCTCGCGTTAAAACAGTTGGTGTTTCATGGAGGAGAGCACTGGTCTGAATTTCCCTTCACAAACGGAATTAAACCAAAGCCTCTGTGTATTCCTACAAGCAAGAGTTCATTTCAGGTAAAGCCAGGAGTTTTTCGGCTCAAATGAATTTACAAAGTTCATGAACCCAACACGTTATTCACTATTAACTAAAGAGCATCTATGTAAGACATGCTGTGGTTTGTTACAGTTTCATAATCAGAGTTCAACTAGATATGGTCCGTATGAGTAGGAAACACAGTTCTGTTTTTCTGGACATGCTCATGTTTCCTGCTGTATTGGAGATGCTAGAAAGAACTGCATGCTTCTTCCGTTACAACAGAGTATGTTTCATGGATGAGAACACTGGTCTGAATTTCCCTTCACAAACTGAGTTAAACCAAAGCCTCTGTGTCTTCCTACAAGCAAGAGTTCTTTTCTGGAAAACCCAGGCATTTTTCGGCTCAAATGAATTTGCACAGTTCACGAACCCAACACGTTTTTCACTATAAACTAAAAAGCATCTATAGAAGAGAAGCTGTGGTTTGTTATAGATTCATAATCAGAGTTTAACTAGATATGTTCCGTATGAGTAGGAGACACAGTTCTTTTTTTCTGGACATGCTCATATTTCTTGCTGTATTGCAGACTCTGGACAGAAGAGGATGCTTCTTGTGTTAAAACAGATTGTGTTTCATGGATGAGAACACTGCTCTGAATTTACCTTCACAAACAGAGTTAAACCAAAGCCTCTGTGTCTTCCTTCAAGCAAGAGTTCATTTCCGGTAAAACCAGTGAATTTTCGCCTAAAATGAATTTACACAGTTCACGAAGCCAACACGTTTTTCACTATAAACTAAAGAGCATCTATGTAAGACATGCTGTGGTTTGTTACAGTTTCATAAGCAGAGGTTAACTCGATATGTTCCGTATGAGTAGGAAACACAGTTCTTTTTTTTTGGACCTGCTCATATTTCTTGCTGCATTGCAGACTCTGGACAGAAGAGGATGCTTCTTGTGTTAAAACAGATGCTGTTTCATGGATGAGAACACTGCTCTGAATTTCCCTTCACAAACAGAGTTAAACCAAAGCCTCTGTGTCTTCCTTCAAGCAAGAGTTCATTTCCGGTAAACCCAGTGATTTTTCGCCTAAAATGAATTTACAACATTCACGAACCCAGCACTTTTTCACTATAAAGGAAAGAGCATATATGTAAGAGATGCTGTGGTTTGTTACAGTTTCATAAGCAGTGTTTAACTATATATGGTCAGTATGAGTAAGAAACACAGTTCTTTTTTTCTGGGCATGCTCATGTTTCTTGCTGTATTTGAGATGCTAGAAGGAAGTGCATGCTTCTTCCGTTACAACAGAGTATGTTTCATGGATGAGAACACTGGTCTGAATTTCCCTTCACAAACTGAGTTAAAACAAAGCCTCTGTGTCTTCCTACAAGCAAGAGTTCTTTTCCGGATAACCCAGGGATTTTTGGGCTCAAATGAATTTGCACAGTTCACGAACCTAACACGTTTTTCACTATCAACTAAACAGCATCTATGGAAGAGATGCTGTGGTTTGTTACAGTTTCATAAGCAGAGTTTAACTAGATATGTTCCGTATGAGTAGGACACACAGTTCTTTTTTTCTGGACATGCTCATATTTCTTGCTGTATTACAGACTCTGGACAGAAGAGGATGCTTCTTGTGTTAAAACAGATGGTGTTTCATGGATGAGAACACTGCTCTGAATTTCCCTTCACAAACAGAGTTAAACCAAAGCCTCTGTGTCTTCCTTCAAGCAAGAGTTCATTTCCGGTAAACCCAGTGATTTTTCGCCTAAAAGGAATTTACAAAATTCACGAACCCAACATTTTTTTCACTATAAACTAAAGAGCATATATGTAAGAGATGCTGTGGTTTGTTACAGTTTCATAAGCAGAGTTTAACTAGATATGGTCCGTATGAGTAAGAAACACAGTTCTTTTTTTCTGGGCATGCTCATGTTTCTTGCTGTATTGGAGACGCTGGAAAGAAGAGCATGCTTCTCGCGTTAAAACAGTTGGTGTTTCATGGAGGAGAACACTGGTCTGAATTTCCCTTCACAAACAGAGTTAAACCAAAGCCTCTGTGTCTTCCTTCAAGCAAGAGTTCATTTCCGGTAAACCCGGTGATTTTTCGCCTAAAATGAATTTACACAGTTCACGAACCCAACACATTTTTTACTAAAAACTAAAGACCATCTATGTAAGACATGCTGTGGTTTGTTACAGTTTCATAAGCAGAGGTTAACTAGATATGTTCCGTATGAGTAGGAAAGACAGTTCTTTTTTTCTGGACCTGCTCATATTTCTTGCTGTATTGCAGACTCTGGACAGAAGAGGATGCTTCTTGTGTTAAAACAGATGCTGTTTCATGGATGAGAACACTGCTCTGAATTTCCCTTCACAAACAGAGTTAAACCAAAGTCTCTGTGTCTTCCTTCAAGCAAGAGTTCTTTTCCGGAAAACCCAGGGATTTTTCGGCTCAAATGAATTTGCACAGTTCACGAACCCAACTCGTTTTTCACCATAAACAAAAGAGCATCTATGTAAGACATGCTGTGTTTTGTTACAGTTTCATGAGCAGAGTTTAACTAGATATGGTCCGTATGAGTAGGAAACACAGTTCTTTTTTTCTGGACATGCTCATATTTCTTGCTGTATTGCAGACTCTGTACAGAAGAGGATGCTTCTTGCGATAAACAGAGGGTGTTTCATGGATGAGAACACTGGTCTGAATTTCCCTTCACAAACGGAATTAAACCAAAGCCTTTGTGTACTCTTACAAGCAAGAGTTCATTTCAGGTAAAGCCAGGAGTTTTTCGGCTCAAATGAATTTACAAAATTCATGAACCCAACACGTTATTCACTATTAACTAAAGAGCATCTATGTAAGACATGCTGTGGTTTGTTACAGTTTTATGAGCAGAGTTCAACTAGATATGGTCCGTATGAGTAGGAAACACAGTTCTTTTTTTCTGGACATGCTCATGTTTCCTGCTGTATTGGAGATGCTACAAAGAGGTGCATGCTTCTTCCGTTAAAACAGAGTATGTTTCATGGATGAGAACACTTGTCTGAATTTCACTTCACAAACTGAGTTAAACCAAAGCCTCTGTGTCTTCCTACAAGCAAGAGTTACTTTCCGGAAAACCCAGGGATTTTTCGGCTCAAATGAATTTGCAAAGTTCACGAACCCAACACGTTTTTCACTATCAACTAAACAGCATCTATGGAAGAGATGCTGTGGTTTGTTACAGTTTCATAAGCAGAGTTTAACTAGATATGTTCCGTATGAGTAGGATATACAGTTCTTTTTTTCGGGACATGCTCATATTTCTTGCTGTATTACAGACTCTGGACTGAAGAGGATGCTTCTTGTGTTAAAACAGATGGTGTTTCATGGATGAGACCACTGCTCTGAATTTCCCTTCACAAACAGAGTTAAACCAAAGCCTCTGTGTCTTCCTATAAGAAAGAGTTCTTTTCCGGAAAACCCAGGGATTTTTCGGCTCAAATGAATTTGCACAGTTCACGAACCCAACACGTTTTTCACTATAAACTAAAGAGCATCTATGTAAGACATGCTGTGGTTTGTTACAGTTTCATAAGCAGAGTTTAACTAGATATGGTCCGTATGAGTAAGAAACACAGTTCTTTTTTTCTTGGCATGCTCATTTTTCTTGCTGTATTGGAGACGCTGGAAAGAAGAGCATGCTTCTCGCGTTAAAACAGTTGGTGTTTCATGGATGAGAACACTGGTCTGAATTTCCCTTCACAAACTGAGTTAAATCAAAGCCTCTGTGTCTTCCTACAAGCCAGAGTTCTTTTCTTGTAAACCCAGGGACTTTTCGGCTCAAATGAATTTGCACAGTTCACGAACCCAACACGTTTTTCACTATAAACTAAACAGCATCTATGGAAGAGATGCTGTGGTTAGTTATAGTTTCATAATCAGAGTTTAACTAGATATGTTCCGTATGAGTAGGAAACACAGTTCATTTTTTCTGGGCATGCGCATGTTTCTTGCTGTATTGGAGACGCTGGAAAGAAGAGCATGCTTCTCGCGTTAAAACAGTTGGTGTTTCATGGATGAGAACACTAGTCTGAATTTCCCTTCACGAATGGAATTAAACCAAAGCCTCCGTGTCTTCCTTCAAGCAAGAGTACATTTCCGGTAAACCCAGTGATTTTTCGCCTAAAATGAATTTACAAAATTCACGAACCCAACACGTTTTTCACGATAAAGGAAACAGCATCTATGGAAGAGATGCTGTGGTTTGTTACAGTTTCATAAGCAGAGTTTAACTAGATATGGCCCGTAAGAATAAGAAACACAGTTCTTTTTTTCTGGTCATGCTCATGTTTCTTGCTGTATTGGAGACGCTGGAAAGTAGAGCATGCTTCTCGCGTTAAAACACTTGGTGTTTCATGCAGGAGAACACTGGTCTGAATTTCCCTTCACAAACGGAATTAAACCAAAGCCTTTGTGTATTCCTACAAGCAAGAGTTCATTTCAGATAAAGCCAGGAGTTTTTCGGCTCAAATGAATTTACAAAATTCATGAAACCAACACGTTATTCACTATTAACTTAAGAGCATCTATGTAAGACATGCTGTGGTTTGTTACAGTTTCATAAGCAGAGTTCAACTAGATATGGTCTGTATGAGTAAGAAACACCGTTCTTTTTTTCTGGGCATGCTCATGTTTCTTGCTGTATTGGAGACGCTAGAAAAAAGGGCATGCTTCTTGCGTTAAAACAGAGTGTGTTTCATGGATGAGAACACTGGTCTGAATTTCCCTTCACAAACTGAGTTAAACCAAAGCCTCTGTGTCTTCCTACAAGGAAGAGTTATTTTCCGGAAAACCCAGGGATTTTTCGGCACAAATGAATTTGTACAGTTCAAGAACCCAACACGTTTTTCACTATAAACTAAACAGCATATATAGAAGAGATGCGATGGTTTGTTACAGTTTCATAAGCAGAGTTTAACTAGATATGTTGCTTATGAGTAGGAAACACAGTTCTTTTTTTCTGGACATGCTCATATTTCTTGCTGTATTACAGACTCTGGACAGAAGAGGATGCTTCTTGTGTTAAAACAGATGGTGTTTCATGGATGAGAACACTGCTCTGAATTTCCCTTCACAAACAGAGTTAAACCAAAGCCTCTGTGTCTTCCTTCAAGCAAGAGTTCATTTCCGGTAAAACCAGTGAATTTTCGCCTAAAATGAATTTACACAGTTCACGCACGCAACACGTTTTTCACTATAAACTAAAGAGCATCTATGTAAGACATGCTGTGGTTTGTTACAGTTTCATAATCAGAGTTTAACTAGATATGGTCCGTATGAGTAAGAAACACAGTTCTTTTTTTCTGGGCATGCTCATGTTTCTTGCTGTATTGGAGACACTGGAAAGAAGAGCATGCTTCTCGCGTTAAAACAGTTGGTGTTTCATGGATGAGAACACTGGTCTGAATTTCCCTTCACAAACGGAATTAAACCAAAGCCTTTGTGTATTCTTACAAGCAAGAGTTCATTTCAGGTAAAGCCAGGAGTTTTTCGGCTCAAATGAATTTACAAAGTTCATGAACCCAACACGTTATTCACTATTAACTAAAGAGCATCTATGTAAGACATGCTGTGGTTTGTTACAGTTTCATAAGCAGAGTTCAACTAGATATGGTCCGTATGAGTAGGAAACACAGTTCTTTTTTTCTGGACATGCTCATGTTTCCTGCTGTATTGGAGATGCTAGAAAGAGGTGCATGCTTCTTCCGTTAAAACAGAGTATGTTTCATGGTTGAGAACACTGGTCTGAATTTCCCTTCACAAACTGAGTTAAACCAAAGCCTCTGTGTCTTCCTACAAGCAAGAATTACTTTCCGGCAAACCCAGTGATTTTTCGGCTCAAATGAATTTGCACAGTTCACGAACCCAACACGTTTTTCACTATCAACTAAACAGCATCTATGGAAGAGATGCTGTGGTTTGTTACAGTTTCATTAGCAGAGTTTAACTAGATATGTTCTGTATGAGTAGGAAACACAGTTCTTTTTTTCTGGACATGCTCATATTTCTTGCTGTATTACAGACTCTGGACAGAAGAGGATGCTTCTTGTGTTAAAACAAATGGTGTTTCATGGATGAGACCACTGCTCTGAATTTCCCTTCACAAACAGAGATAAACCAAAGCTTCCGTGTCTTCCTTCAAGCAAGAGTACATTTCGGGTATACCCAGTGATTTTTCGCCTAAAATGAATTTACAAAATTCACGAACCCAACACGTTTTTCACGATAAAGGAAAGAGCATATATGTAAGAGATGCTGTGGTTTGTTACAGTTTCATAAGCAGAGTTTAACTAGATATGGTCTGTATGAGTAGGAAACACAGTTCTTTTTTTCTGGGCATGCTCATAATTCTTGCTGTATTGGAGACGCTGGAAAGAAGAGCATGCTTCTCGCGTTAAAACAGTTGGTGTTTCATGGAGGAGAACACTGGTCTGAATTTCCCTTCACAAACGGAATTAAACCAAAGCCTCTGTGTATTCCTACAAGCAAGAGTTCATTTCTGGTAAAGCCATGAGTTTTTCGGCTCTAATGAATTTAGAAAGTTCATGAACCCAACACGTTATTCATTATTAACTAAAGAGCATCTATGTAAGACATGCTGTGGTTTGTTACAGTTTCATAAGCAGAGTTCAACTAGATATGGTCCGTATGAGTAGGAAACACAGTTCTTTTTTTGTGGACATGCTCATGTTTCCTGCTGTATTGGAGATGCTAGAAAGAAGTGCATGCTTCTTCCGTTACAACAGAGTATGTTTCATGGATGAGAACACTGGTCTGAATTTCCCTTCACAAACTGAGTTAAACCAAAGCATCTGTGTCTTCCTACAAGCAAGAGTTCTTTTCCGGAAAACCCAGGGATTTTTCGGCTCAAATGAATTTGCACAGTTCACGAACCCAACACGTTTTTCACTATAAACTAAACAGCATCTATGGAAGAGATGCTGTGGTTTGTTACAGTTTCATAAGCAGAGTTTAACTAGTTATGGCCCGTATGAGTAGGAAACACAGTTCTTATTTTCTGGACATGCTCATATTTCTTGCTGTATTGCAGACTCTGGACAGAAAAGGATGCTTCTTGTGTTAAAACAGATGGTGTTTCATGGATGAGAACACTGCTCTGAATTTCCCTTCACAAACAGAGTTAAACCAAAGCCTCTGTGTCTTCCTTCAAGCAAGAGTTCATTTTCGGTAAAACCATTGAATTTTTGCCTAAAATGAATTTACACAGTTCATGCACCCAACACGTTTTTCACTATAAACTAAAGAGCATCTATGTAAGACATGCTGTGGTTTGTTACAGTTTCATAAGCAGAGTTTAACTACATATGGTCCGTATGAGTAGGACACACAGTTCTTTTTTTCTGGACATGCTCATATTTCTTGCTGTATTACAGACTCTGGACAGAAGAGGATGCTTCTTGTGTTAAAACAGATGTTGTTTCATGGATGAGAACACTGCTCTGAATTTCCCTTCACAAACAGAGTTAAACCAAAGCCTCTGTGTCTTCCTTCAAGCAAGAGTTCAATTCTGGTAAACCCAGTGATTTTTCGCCTAAAATGAATTTACAAAATTCACGAACCCAACACGTTTTTCACTATAAAGGAATGAGCATATATGTAAGTGATGCTGTGGTTTGTTACAGTTTCATATGCAGAGTTTAAGTAGATATGGTCCGTATGAGTAAGCAACACAGTTCTTTTTTTCTGGGCATGGTCATGTTTCTTGCTGTATTGGAGACGCAGGAAAGAAGAGCATGCTTCTCGCGTTAAAACAGTTGGTGTTTCATGGATGAGAACACTGGTCTGAATTTCCCTTCACAAAAGGAATTAAACCAAAGCGTCTGTGTATTCCTACAAGCAAGAGTTCACTTCAGGTAAAGCCAGGAGTTTTTCGGCTCAAATAAATTTACAAAGTTCATGAACCCAACACGTTATTCACTATTAACTAATTAGCATCTATGTAAGACATGCTGTGGTTTTTTACAGTTTCATAAGCAGAGTTCAACTAGATATGGTCCGTATGAGTAGGAAACACAGTTCTTTTTTTCTTGACATGCTCATGTTTCCTGCTGTATTGGAGATGCTAGAAAGAAGTGCATGCTTCTTCCGTTACAACAGAGTATGTTTCATGGATGAGAACACTGGTCTGAATTTCCCTTCACAAACTGAGTTAAACCAAAGCATCTGTGTCTTCCTACAAGCAAGAGTTCTTTTCCGGAAAACCCAGGGATTTTTCGGCTCAAATGAATTTGCACAGTTCACGAACCCAACACTTTTTTCACTATCAACTAAACAGCATCTATGGAAGAGATGCTGTGGTTTGTTACAGTTTCATAAGCAGAGTTTAACTAGTTATGGCCCGTATGAGTAGGAAACACAGTTCTTATTTTCTGGACATGCTCATATTTCTTGCTGTATTGCAGACTCTGGACAGAAGAGGATGCTTCTTGTGTTAAAACAGATGGTGTTTCATGGATGAGAACACTGCTCTGAATTTCCCTTCACAAACAGAGTTAAACCAAAGCCTCTGTGTCTTCCTTCAAGCAAGAGTTCATTTTCGGTAAAACCATTGAATTTTTGCCTAAAATGAATTTACACAGTTCATGCACCCAACACGTTTTTCACTATAAACTAAAGAGCATCTATGTAAGACATGCTGTGGTTTGTTACAGTTTCATAAGCAGAGTTTAACTACATATGGTCCGTATGAGTAGGACACACAGTTCTTTTTTTCTGGACATGCTCATATTTCTTGCTGTATTACAGACTCTGGACAGAAGAGGATGCTTCTTGTGTTAAAACAGATGTTGTTTCATGGATGAGAACACTGCTCTGAATTTCCCTTCACAAACAGAGTTAAACCAAAGCCTCTGTGTCTTCCTTCAAGCAAGAGTTCAATTCTGGTAAACCCAGTGATTTTTCGCCTAAAATGAATTTACAAAATTCACGAACCCAACACGTTTTTCACTATAAAGGAATGAGCATATATGTAAGTGATGCTGTGGTTTGTTACAGTTTCATATGCAGAGTTTAAGTAGATATGGTCCGTATGAGTAAGCAACACAGTTCTTTTTTTCTGGGCATGGTCATGTTTCTTGCTGTATTGGAGACGCAGGAAAGAAGAGCATGCTTCTCGCGTTAAAACAGTTGGTGTTTCATGGATGAGAACACTGGTCTGAATTTCCCTTCACAAAAGGAATTAAACCAAAGCGTCTGTGTATTCCTACAAGCAAGAGTTCACTTCAGGTAAAGCCAGGAGTTTTTCGGCTCAAATAAATTTACAAAGTTCATGAACCCAACACGTTATTCACTATTAACTAATTAGCATCTATGTAAGACATGCTGTGGTTTTTTACAGTTTCATAAGCAGAGTTCAACTAGATATGGTCCGTATGAGTAGGAAACACAGTTCTTTTTTTCTTGACATGCTCATGTTTCCTGCTGTATTGGAGATGCTAGAAAGAAGTGCATGCTTCTTCCGTTAAAACAGAGTATGTTTCATGGATGAGAACACTGGTCTGAATTTCCCTTCACAAACTGAGTTAAACCAAAACGTCTGTGTCGTCCTACAAGCAAGAGTCCTTTTCCGGAAAAAACAGGGATTTTTCGCCTAAAATGAATTTGCACAGTTCACAAACCCAACACGTTTTTCACTATAAACTAAACAGCATCTATGTAAGACATGCTGTGGTTTGTTACAGTTTCTTAAGCAGAGTTTAACTAGATATGGTCCGTATGAGTAAGAAACACAGTTCTTTTTTTCTGGGCATGCTCATGTTTCTTGCTGTATTGGAGATGCTAGAAAGAAGTGCATGCTTCTTCCGTTACAACAGAGTATGTTTCATGGTTTAGAACGCTGGTCTGAATTTCCCTTCACAAACTGAGTTAAAACAAAGCCTCTGTGTCTTCCTACAAGCAAGAGTTATTTTGCGGATAACCCAGGGATTTTTGGGCTCAAATGAATTTGCACAGTTCACGAACCCAACACGTTTTTCACTATAAACTAAACAGCATCTATGGAAGAGATGCTGTGGATTGTTACAGTTTCATAAGCAGAGTTTAACTAGATATGTTCCGTATGAGTAGGACACACAGTTCTTTTTTTCTGGACATGCTCATATTTCTTGCTGTATTACAGACTCTGGACAGAAGAGGATGCTTCTTGTGTTAAAACAGATGGTGTTTCATGGATGAGAACACTGCTCTGAATTTCCCTTCACAAACAGAGTTAAACCAAATCCTCTGTGTCTTCCTTCAAGCAAGAGTTCATTTCCGGTAAAACCAGTGAATTTTCGCCTAAAATGAATTTACACAGTTGACGAACCCAACACGTTTTTCACTATAAACTAAAGAGCATCTATGTAAGACATGCTGTGGTTTGTTACAGTTTCTTAAGCAGAGTTTAATTAGATATGTTCCGCATGAGTAGGAAACACAGTTCTTTTTTTCTGGGCATGCTCATGTTTCTTGCTGTATTGGAGACGCTGGAAAGAAGAGCATGCTTCTCGCGTTAAAACAGTTGGTGTTTCATGGAGGAGAACACTGGTCTGAATTTCCCTTCAGAAACGGAATTAAACCAAAGCCTCTGTGTATTCCTACAAGCAAGAGTTCATTTCTGGTAAAGCCAGGAGTTTTTCGGCTCTAATGAATTTAGAAAGTTCATGAACCCAACACGTTATTCACTATTAACTAAAGAGCATCTATGTAAGACATGCTGTGGTTTGTTACAGTTTCATAAGCAGAGTTCAACTAGATATGGTCCGTATGAGTAGGAAACACAGTTCTTTTTTTCTGGACATGCTCATGTTTCCTGCTGTATTGGAGATGCTAGAAAGAAGTGCATGCTTCTTCCGTAAAACCAGAGTATGTTTCATGGATGAGAACACTGGTCTGAATTTATCTTCACAAACTGAGTTAAACCAAAGCCTCTGGGTCTTCCTACAAGCAAGAGATCTTTTCCGGAAAACCCAGGGATTTTTCGGCTCAAATGAATTTGCACAGTTCACGAACCCAACACGTTTTTCACTATAAACTAAACAGCATCTATGGAAGAGATGCTGTGGTTTGTTATACTTTCATAATCAGAGTTTAACTAGATACGTTCCGTATGAGTAGGAAACATAGTTCTTTTTTTCTGGACATGCTCATATTTCTTGCTGTATTGCAGACTCTGGACAGAAGAGGATGCTTCTTGTGTTAAAACAGATGGTGTTTCATGGATGAGAACACTGCTCTGAATTTCCCTTCACAAACAGAGTTAAACCAAAGACTCTGTGTCTTCCTTCAAGCAAGAGTTCATTTCCGGTAAAACCAGTGAATTTTCGCCTAAAATGAATTTACACAGTTCACGAACCCAACACGTTTTTCACTATCAAATAAACAGCATCTATGGAAGAGATGCTGTGGTTTTTTACAGTTTCATAAGCAGAGTTTAACTAGATATGTTCCGTATGAGTAGGAAACACAGTTCTTTTTTTCTGGACATGCTCATATTTCTTGCTCTATTACAGACTCTGGACAGAAGAGGATGCTTCCTGTGTTAAAACAGATGGTGTTTCATGGATGAGAACACTGCTCTGAATTTCCCTTCACAAACAGAGTTAAACCAAAGCCTCTGTGTCTTCCTTCAAGCAAGAGTTCATTTCCGGTAAACCCAGTGATTTTTCGCCTAAAATGAATTTACAAAATTCACGAACCCAACACGTTTTTCACTATAAAGGAAAGAGCATATATGTAAGAGATGTTGTGGTTTGTTACAGTTTCATAAGCAGAGTTTAACTAGATATGGTCCGTATGAGTAAGAAACACAGTTATTTTTTTCTGGGCATGCTCATGTTTCTTGCTGTATCGGAGAGGCTGGAAAGAAGAGCATGCTTCTGCGTTAAAACAGTTGGTGTTTCATGGATGATAACACTGGTCTGAATTTCCCTTCACAAACGGAATTAAACCAAAGCCTGTGTGTATTCCTACAAGCAAGAGTTCATTTCAGGTAAAGCCAGGAGTTTTTCGGCTCAAATGAATTTACAAAGTTCATGAACCCAACACGTTATTCACTATTAACTAAAGAGCATCTATGTAAGACATGCTGTGGTTTGTTACAGTTTCATAAGCAGAGTTCAACTAGATATGGTCCGTATGAGTAGGAAACAGTTCTTTTTTTCTGGACATGCTCATGTTTCAGGCTGTATTGGAGATGCTAGAAAGAAGTGCATGCTTCTTCCGTAAAACCAGAGTATGTTTCATGGATGAGAACACTGGTCTGAATTTATCTTCACAAACTGAGTTAAACCAAAGCCTCTGTGTCTTCCATCAAGCAAGAGTTCATTTCCGGTAAACACTGTGATTTTTCGCCTAAAATGAATTTACAAAATTCACGAACCCAACACGTTTTTCACTATAAAGGAAAGAGCATATCTGTAAGAGATGCTGTGGTTTGTTACAGTTTCATAAGCAGAGTTTATCTCGATATGGTTCGTATGAGTAAGAAACACATTTCTTTTTTTCTGGGCATGCTCATGTTTCTTGCTCTATTGGAGACGCTGGAAAGAAGAGCATACTTCTCGCGTTAAAACAGTTGGTGTTTCATGGATGAGAACACTGGTCTGAATTTCCCTTCACAAACGGAATTAAACCAAAGCCTCTGTGTATTCCTACAAGCAAGAGTTCATTTCAGGTAAAGCCAGGAGTTTTTCGGCTCAAATGAATTTACAAAGTTCATGAACCCAACACGTTATTCACTATTAACTAAAGAGCATCTATGTAAGACATGCTGTGGTTTGTTACAGTTTCATATGCAGAGTTCAACTAGATATGGTCCGTATGAGTAGGAAACAGAATTCTTTTTTTCTGGACATGCTCATGTTTCTTGCTGTATTGAAGATGCTAGAAAGAAGTGCATGCTTCTTCCGTTACAACAGAGTATGTTTCATGGATGAGAACACTGGTATGAATTTCCCTTCACAAACTGAGTTAAACCAAAGCCTCTGGGTCTTCCTACAAGCAAGAGTTCTTTTCCGGAAAACCCAGGGATTTTTCGGCTCAAATGAATTTGCACAGTTCACGAACCCAACACGTTTTTCACTATAAACTAAACAGCATCTATGGAAGAGATGCTGTGGTTTGTTATACTTTCATAATCAGAGTTTAACTAGATACGTTCCGTATGAGTAGGAAACACAGTTCTTTTTTTCTGGACATGCTCATATTTCTTGCTGTATTGCAGACTCTGGACAGAAGAGGATGCTTCTTGTGTTAAAACAGATGGTGTTTTATGGATGAGAACACTGCTCTGAATTTCCCTTCACAAACAGAGTTAAACCAAAGCCTCTGTGTCTTCCTTCAAGCAAGAGTTCATTTCAGGTAAAGCCAGTGATTTTTCGCCTAAAATGAATTTACAAAATTCACGAACCCAACACGTTTTTCACTATAAAGGAAAGAGCTTATATGTAAGAGATGCTGTGGTTTGTTACAGTTTCATAAGCAGAGTTTAACTAGATATGGTCCGTATGAGTAAGAAACACAGTTATTTTTTTCTGGGCATGCTCATGTTTCTTGCTGTATTGGAGACGCTGGAAAGAAGAGCATGCTTCTCGCGTTAAAACAGTTGGTGTTTCATGGATGATAACACTGGTCTGAATTTCCCTTCACAAACGGAATTAAACCAAAGCCTCTGTGTATTCCTACAAGCAAGAGTTCATTTCAGGTAATGCCAGGAGTTTTTCGGCTCAAATGAATTTACAAAGTTCATGAACCCAACACGTTATTCACTACTTCTAAAGAGCATCTATGTAAGACATGCTGTGGTTTGTTACAGTTTCATAAGCAGAGTTCAACTAGATATGGTCCGTATGAGTAGGAAACAGTTCTTTTTTTCTGGACATGCTTATGTTACCTGCTGTATTGGAGATGCTAGAAAGAAGTGCTTGCTTCTTCCGTAAAAACAGAGTATGTTTCATGGATGAGAACACTGGTCTGAATTCATCTTCACAAACTGAGTTAAAACAAAGCCTCTGTGTCTTCCATCAAGCAAGAGTTCATTTCCGGTAAACACAGTGATTTTTCGCCTAAAATGAATTTACAAAATTCACGAACCCAACACGTTTTTCACTATAAAGGAAAGAGCATATATGTAAGAGATGCTGTGGTTTGTTACAGTTTCATAAGCAGAGTTTAACTAGATACGGTCCGTATGAGTAAGAAACACAGTTATTTTTTTCTGGGCATGCTCATGTTTCTTGCTGTATCGGAAGCGCTGGAAAGAAGACCATGCTTCTTGCGTTAAAACAGTTGGTGTTTCATGGATGATAACACTGGTATGCATTTCCCTTCACAAACGGAATTAAACCAAAGTCTCTGTGTATTCCTACAAGCAAGAGTTCATTTCAGGTAAAGCCAGTAGTTTTTCGGGTCAAATGAATTTACAAAGTTCATGACCCAACACGTTATTCACTATTAACTAAAGAGCATCTATGTAAGACATGCTGTGGTTTGTTACAGTTTCATAAGCAGAGTTCAACTAGATATGGTCTGTATGAGTAGGAAACACAATTATATTTTTCTGGACATGCTCATGTTTCCTGCTGTATTGGAGATGCTAGAAAGAAGTGCATGCTTCTTCCGTTACAACAGAGTATGTTTCATGGATGAGAACACTGGTCTGAATTTCCCTTCACAAACTGAGTTAAACCAAAGCCTCCAGGTCTTCCTACAAGCAAGAGTTCTTTTCCGGAAAACCCAGGGATTTTTTGGCTCAAATGAATTTGCACAGTTCACGAACTCAACACATTTTTCACTATAAACTAAACAGCATCTATGGAAGAGATGCTGTGGTTTGTTATACTTTCATAATCAGAGTTTAACTAGATACGTTCCGTATGAGTAGGAAACACAGTTCTTTTTTTCTGGGCATGCTCATATTTCTTGCTGTATTGCAGACTCTGGACAGAAGAGGATGCTTCTTGTGTTAAAACAGATGGTGTTTCATGGATGAGAACACTGCTCTGAATTTCCCTTCACAAACAGAGTTAAACCAAAGACTCTGTGTCTTCCTTCAAGCAAGAGTTCATTTCCGGTAAAACCAGTGAATTTTCGCCTAAAATGATTTTACACAGTTCACGAACCCAACACGTTTTTCACTATCAAATAAACAGCATCTATGGAAGAGATGCTGTGGTTTTTTACAGTTTCATAAGCAGAGTTTAACTAGATATGTTCCGTATGAGTAGGAAACACAGTTCTTTTTTTCTGGACATGCTCATATTTCTTGCTGTATTACAGACTCTGGACAGAAGAGGATGCTTCCTGTGTTAAAACAGATGGTGTTTCATGGATGAGAACACTGCTCTGAATTTCCCTTCACAAACAGAGTTAAACCAAAGCCTCTGTGTCTTCCTTCAAGCAAGAGTTCATTTCCGGTAAAACCAGTGAATTTTCGCCTAAAATGAATTTACACAGTTCAAGAACCCAACACGTTTTTCATATAAACTAAAGAGCATCAATGTAAGACATGCTGTGCTTTGTTACAGTTTCATAAGCAGAGTTTAACTAGATATGGTCCGTATGAGTAAGAAACACAGTTCTTTTTTTCTGGGCATGCTCATGTTTCTTGCTGTATTGGAGATGCTAGAAAAAAGTGCACGCTTCTTCCGTTACAACAGAGTATGTTTCATGGATGAGAACACTGGTCTGAATTTCACTTCACAAACTGAGTTAAACCAAAGCCTCTGTGTCTTCCTACAAGCAAGAGTTATTTTCCGGATATCCCAGGGATTTTTTGGCTCAAATGAATTTGCACAGTTCACGAACCCAACACGTTTTTCACTATCAAATAAACAGCATCTATGAAAGAGATGCTGTGGTTTGTTATAATTTCATAATCAGAGTTTAACTAGATATGTTCTGTATGAGTAGGAAACACAGTTCTTTTTTTCTGGACATGCTCATATTTCTTGCTGTATTACAGACTCTGGACAGAAGAGGATGCTTCTTGTGTTAAAACAGATGGTGTTTCATGGATGAGAACACTGCTCTGAATTTCCCTTCACAAACAGAGTTAAATCAAAGCCTCTGTGTCTTCCTTCAAGCAAGAGTTCATTTCCGGTAAACCCAGTGATTTTTCGCCTAAAATGAATTTACAAAATTCACGAACCCAACACGTTTTTCACTATAAAGGAAAGAGCATATATGTAAGAGATGCTGTGGTTTGTTACAGTTTCATAAGCAGAGTTTAACTAGATATGGTCTGTATGAGTAAGAAACACAGTTGATTTTTCTGGGCATGCTCATGTTTCTTGCTGTATCGGAGACGCTGGAAAGAAGAGCATGCTTCTCGCGTTAAAACAGTTGGTGTTTCATGGATGATAACACTGGTCTGAATTTCCCTTCACAAACGGAATTTAACCAAAGCCTGTGTGTATTCCTACAAGCAAGAGTTCATTTCAGGTAAAGCCAGGAGTTTTTCGGCTCAAATGAATTTACAAAGTTCATGAACCCAACACGTTATACACTATTAACTAAAGAGCATCTATGTAAGACATGCTGTGGTTTGTTACAGTTTCATAAGCAGAGTTCAACTAGATATGGTCCGTATGTGTAGGAAACAATTCTTTTTTTCTGGACATGCTCATGTTTCCTGCTGTATTGGAGATGCTAGAAAGAAGTGCATGCTTCTTCCATTAAAACAGAGTATGTTTCATGGATGAGAACACTGGTCTGAATTTATCTTCACAAACTGAGTTAAACCAAAGCCTCTGTGTCTTCCATCAAGCAAGAGTTCATTTCCGGTAAAACCAGTGCATTTTCGCCTAAAATGAATTTACACAGTTCACGAACCCAACACGTTTTTCACTATAAACTAAAGAGCATCTATGTAAGACATGCTGTGGTATGTTACAGTTTCATAAGCAGAGTGTAACTAGATATGGTCCGTATGAGTAAGAAACACAGTTCTTTTTTTCTGGACATGCTCATGTTTCTTGCTCTATTGGAGATGCTAGAAAGAAGTGCATGCTTCTTCCGTTACAACAGAGTATGTTTCATGGATGAGAACACTGGTCTGAATTTCCCTTCACAAACTGAGTTAAACCAAAGCCTCTGTGTCTTCCTACAAGCAAGAGTTATTTTCCGGATAACCCAGGGAATTTTCGGCTCAAATGAATTTGCACAGTTCACGAACCCACCACGTTTTTCACTATCTAATAAACAGCATCTATGGAAGAGATGCTGTGGTTTTTTACAGTTTCATAAGCAGTGTTTAACTAGATATGTTCCGTATGAGTAGGAAACACAGTTCTTTTTTTCTGGACATGCTCATATTTCTTGCTGTATTGCAGACTCTGGACAGAAGAGGATGCTTCTTGTGTTAAAACAGATGGTGTTTCATGGATGAGAACACTGCTCTGAATTTCCCTTCACAAACAGAGTTAAACCAAAGCCTCTGTGTCTTCCTTCAAGCAAGAGTTCATTTCAGGTAAAGCCAGTGATTTTTCGCCTAAAATGAATTTACAAAATTCACGAACCCAACACGTTTTTCACTATAAAGGAAAGAGCTTATATGTAAGAGATGCTGTGGTTTGTTACAGTTTCATAAGCAGAGTTTAACTAGATATGGTCCGTATGAGTAAGAAACACAGTTATTTTTTTCTGGGCATGCTCATGTTTCTTGCTGTATTGGAGACGCTGGAAAGAAGAGCATGCTTCTCGCGTTAAAACAGTTGGTGTTTCATGGATGATAACACTGGTCTGAATTTCCCTTCACAAACGGAATTAAACCAAAGCCTCTGTGTATTCCTACAAGCAAGAGTTCATTTCAGGTAATGCCAGGAGTTTTTCGGCTCAAATGAATTTACAAAGTTCATGAACCCAACACGTTATTCACTACTTCTAAAGAGCATCTATGTAAGACATGCTGTGGTTTGTTACAGTTTCATAAGCAGAGTTCAACTAGATATGGTCCGTATGATTAGGAAACAGTTCTTTTTTTCTGGACATGCTTATGTTACCTGCTGTATTGGAGATGCTAGAAAGAAGTGCTTGCTTCTTCCGTAAAAACAGAGTATGTTTCATGGATGAGAACACTGGTCTGAATTCATCTTCACAAACTGAGTTAAACCAAAGCCTCTGTGTCTTCCATCAAGCAAGAGTTCATTTCCGGTAAACACAGTGATTTTTCGCCTAAAATGAATTTACAAAATTCACGAACCCAACACGTTTTTCACTATAAAGGAAAGAGCATATATGTAAGAGATGCTGTGGTTTGTTACAGTTTCATAAGCAGAGTTTAACTAGATACGGTCCGTATGAGTAAGAAACACAGTTATTTTTTTCTGGGCATGCTCATGTTTCTTGCTGTATCGGAAGCGCTGGAAAGAAGAGCATGCTTCTTGCGTTAAAACAGTTGGTGTTTCATGGATGATAACACTGGTCTGCATTTCCCTTCACAAACGGAATTAAACCAAAGTCTCTGTGTATTCCTACAAGCAAGAGTTCATTTCAGGTAAAGCCAGTAGTTTTTCGGGTCAAATGAATTTACAAAGTTCATGACCCAACACGTTATTCACTATTAACTAAAGAGCATCTATGTAAGACATGCTGTGGTTTGTTACAGTTTCATAAGCAGAGTTCAACTAGATATGGTCTGTATGAGTAGGAAACACAATTATATTTTTCTGGACATGCTCATGTTTCTTGCTGTATTGGAGATGCTAGAAAGAAGTGCATGCTTCTTCCGTTACAACAGAGTATGTTTCATGGATGAGAACACTGGTCTGAATTTCCCTTCACAAACTGAGTTAAACCAAAGCCTCCAGGTCTTCCTACAAGCAAGAGTTCTTTTCCGGAAAACCCAGGGATTTTTTGGCTCAAATGAATTTGCACAGTTCACGAACTCAACACATTTTTCACTATAAACTAAACAGCATCTATGGAAGAGATGCTGTGGTTTGTTATACTTTCATAATCAGAGTTTAACTAGATACGTTACGTATGAGTAGGAAACACAGTTCTTTTTTTCTGGGCATGCTCATATTTCTTGCTGTATTGCAGACTCTGGACAGAAGAGGATGCTTCTTGTGTTAAAACAGATGGTGTTTCATGGATGAGAACACTGCTCTGAATTTCCCTTCACAAACAGAGTTAAACCAAAGACTCTGTGTCTTCCTTCAAGCAAGAGTTCATTTCCGGTAAAACCAGTGAATTTTCGCCTAAAATGAATTTACACAGTTCAAGAACCCAACACGTTTTTCATATAAACTAAAGAGCATCAATGTAAGACATGCTGTGCTTTGTTACAGTTTCATAAGCAGAGTTTAACTAGATATGGTCCGTATGAGTAAGAAACACAGTTCTTTTTTTCTGGGCATGCTCATGTTTCTTGCTGTATTGGAGATGCTAGAAAAAAGTGCACGCTTCTTCCGTTACAACAGAGTATGTTTCATGGATGAGAACACTGGTCTGAATTTCACTTCACAAACTGAGTTAAACCAAAGCCTCTGTGTCTTCCTACAAGCAAGAGTTATTTTCCGGATATCCCAGGGATTTTTTGGCTCAAATGAATTTGCACAGTTCACGAACCCAACACGTTTTTCACTATCAAATAAACAGCATCTATGGAAGAGATGCTGTGGTTTGTTATAATTTCATAATCAGAGTTTAACTAGATATGTTCTGTATGAGTAGGAAACACAGTTCTTTTTTTCTGGACATGCTCATATTTCTTGCTGTATTACAGACTCTGGACAGAAGAGGATGCTTCTTGTGTTAAAACAGATGGTGTTTCATGGATGAGAACACTGCTCTGAATTTCCCTTCACAAACAGAGTTAAATCAAAGCCTCTGTGTCTTCCTTCAAGCAAGAGTTCATTTCCGGTAAACCCAGTGATTTTTCGCCTAAAATGAATTTACAAAATTCACGAACCCAACACGTTTTTCACTATAAAGGAAAGAGCATATATGTAAGAGATGCTGTGGTTTGTTACAGTTTCATAAGCAGAGTTTAACTAGATATGGTCTGTATGAGTAAGAAACACAGTTGATTTTTCTGGGCATGCTCATGTTTCTTGCTGTATCGGAGACGCTGGAAAGAAGAGCATGCTTCTCGCGTTAAAACAGTTGGTGTTTCATGGATGATAACACTGGTCTGAATTTCCCTTCACAAACGGAATTTAACCAAAGCCTGTGTGTATTCCTACAAGCAAGAGTTCATTTCAGGTAAAGCCAGGAGTTTTTCGGCTCAAATGAATTTACAAAGTTCATGAACCCAACACGTTATACACTATTAACTAAAGAGCATCTATGTAAGACATGCTGTGGTTTGTTACAGTTTCATAAGCAGAGTTCAACTAGATATGGTCCGTATGCGTAGGAAACAATTCTTTTTTTCTGGACATGCTCATGTTTCCTGCTGTATTGGAGATGCTAGAAAGAAGTGCATGCTTCTTCCATTAAAACAGAGTATGTTTCATGGATGAGAACACTGGTCTGAATTTATCTTCACAAACTGAGTTAAACCAAAGCCTCTGTGTCTTCCATCAAGCAAGAGTTCATTTCCGGTAAAACCAGTGCATTTTCGCCTAAAATGAATTTACACAGTTCACGAACCCAACACGTTTTTCACTATAAACTAAATAGCATCTATGTAAGACATGCTGTGGTATGTTACAGTTTCATAAGCAGAGTGTAACTAGATATGGTCCGTATGAGTAAGAAACACAGTTCTTTTTTTCTGGACATGCTCATGTTTCTTGCTCTATTGGAGATGCTAGAAAGAAGTGCATGCTTCTTCCGTTACAACAGAGTATGTTTCATGGATGAGAACACTGGTCTGAATTTCCCTTCACAAACTGAGTTAAACCAAAGCCTCTGTGTCTTCCTACAAGCAAGAGTTATTTTCCGGATAACCCAGGGAATTTTCGGCTCAAATGAATTTGCACAGTTCACGAACCCACCACGTTTTTCACTATCTAATAAACAGCATCTATGGAAGAGATGCTGTGGTTTTTTACAGTTTCATAAGCAGTGTTTAACTAGATATGTTCCGTATGAGTAGGAAACACAGTTCTTTTTTTCTGGACATGCTCATATTTCTTGCTGTATTACAGACTCTGGACAGAAGAGGATGCTTCCTGTGTTAAAACAGATGGTGTTTCATGGATGAGAACACTGCTCTGAATTTCCCTTCACAAACAGCGTTAAATCAAAGCCTTTGTGTCTTCCTTCAAGCAAGAGTTCATTTCCGGTAAACCCAGTGATTTTTCGCCTAAAATGAATTTACCAAATTCACGAACCCAACACGTTTTTCACTATAAAGGAAAGAGCATATATGTAGGAGATGCTGTGGTTTGTTACAGTTTCATAAGCAGAGTTTAACTAGATACGGTCCGTATGAGTAAGAAACACAGTTATTTTTTTCTGGGCATGCTCATGTTTCTTGCTGTATCGGAGACGCTGGAAAGAAGAGCATGCTTCTCGCGTTAAAACAGTTGGTGTTTCATGGATGAGAACACTGGTCTGAATTTCCCTTCACAAACGGAATTAAACCAAAGCCTCTGTGTATTCCTACAAGCAAGAGTTCATTTCAGGTAAAGCCAGGAGTTTTTCGGCTCAAATGAATTTACAAAGTTCATGAACCCAACACGTTATTCACTATTAACTAAAGAGCATCTATGTAAGACATGCTGTGGTTTGTTACAGTTTCATAGGCAGAGTTCAACTAGATATGGTCTGTATGAGTAGGAAACACAATTATTTTTTTCTGGACATGCTCATGTTTCTTGCTGTATTGGAGATGCTAGAAAGAAGTGCATGCTTCTTCCGTAAAAACAGAGTATGTTTCATGGATGAGAACACTGGTATGAATTTCCCTTCACAAACTGAGTTAAACCAAAGCCTCTGGGTCTTCCTTTAAGCAAGAGTTCTTTTCCGGAAAACCCAGGGATTTTTCGGCTCAAATGAATTTGCACAGTTCACGAACTCAACACATTTTTCACTATAAACTAAACAGCATCTATGGAAGAGATGCTGTGGTTTGTTATAGTTTCATAATCAGAGTTTAACTAGATACGTTCCATATGAGTAGGAAACACAGTTCTTTTTTTCTGGACATGCTCATATTTCTTGCTGTATTGCAGACTCTGGACAGAAGAGGATGCTTCTTGTGTTAAAACAGATGGTGTTTCATGGATGAGAACACTGCTCTGAATTTCCCTTCACAAACAGAGTTAAACCAAAGACTCTGTGTCTTCCTTCAAGCAAGAGTTCATTTCCGGTAAAACCAGTGAATTTTCGCCTAAAATGAATTTACACAGTTCACGAACCCAACACGTTTTTCACTATCAAATAAACAGCATCTATGGAAGAGATGCTGTGGTTTTTTACAGTTTCATAAGCAGAGTTTAACTAGATATGTTCCGTATGAGTAGGAAACACAGTTTTTTTTTCTGGACATGCTCATATTTCTTGCTGTATTGCAGACTCTGGACAGAAGAGGATGCTTCCTGTGTTAAAACAGATGGTGTTTCATGGATGAGAACACTGCTCTGAATTTCCCTTCACAAACAGAGTTAAACCAAAGCCTCTTTGTCTTCCTTCAAGCAAGAGTTCATTTCCGGTAAACCCAGTGATTTTTCGCCTAAAATGAATTTACAAAATTCACGAACCCAACACGTTTTTCACTATAAAGGAAAGAGCATATATGTAAGAGATGCTGTGGTTTGTTACAGTTTCATAAGCAGAGTTTAACTAGATACAGTCCGTTTGAGTAAGAAACACAGTTATTTTTTTCTGGGCATGCTCATGTTTCTTGCTGTATCGGAGGCGCTGGAAAGAAGAGCATGCTTCTTGCGTTAAAACAGTTGGTGTTTCATGGATGATAACACTGGTCTGAATTTCCCTTCACAAACGGAATTAAACCAAAGCCTCTGTGTATTCCTACAAGCAAGAGTTCATTTCAGGTAAAGCCAGGAGTTTTTCGGCTCAAATGAATTTACAAATTTCATGAACCCAACACGTTATTCACTATTAACTAAAGAGCATCTATGTAAGACATGCTGTGGTTTGTTACAGTTTCATAAGCAGAGTTCAACTAGATATGGTCCGTATGAGTAGGAAACAGTTCTTTTTTTCTGGACATGCTCAAGTTTCCTGCTGTATTGGAGATGCTAGAAAGAAGTGCATGCTTCTTCCGTAAAACCAGAGTATGTTTCATGGATGAGAACACTGGTCTGAATTTATCTTCACAAACTGAGTTAAACCAAAGCCTCTGTGTCTTCCTTCAAACAAGAGTTCATTTCCGGTAAACACAGTGATTTTTCGCCTAAAATGAATTTACAAAATTCACGAACCCAACACGTTTTTCACTATAAAGGAAAGAGCATATATGTAAGAGATGCTGTGGTTTGTTACAGTTTCATAAGCAGAGTTTAACTAGATAGGGTCCGTATGAGTGAGAAACACAGTTCTTTTTTCTGGGCATGCTCATGTTTCTTGCTGTATTGGAGACGCTGGAAAGAAGAGCATGCTTCTCGCGTTAAAACAGTTGGTGTTTCATGGATGAGAACACTGGTCTGAATTTCCCTTCACAAACGGAATTAAACCAAAGCCTCTGTGTATTCTTACAAGCAAGAGTTCATTTCAGGTAAAGCCAGGAGTTTTTCGGCTCAAATGAATTTACAAAGTTCATGAACCCAACACGTTATTCACTATTAACTAAAGAGCATCTATGTAAGACATGCTGTCGTTTGTTACAGTTTCATAAGCAGAGTTCAACTAGATATGGTCCCTATGAGTAGGAAACACAGTTCTTTTTTCTGGACATGCTCATGTTTCTTGCTGTATTGGAGATGCTAGAAAGAAGTGCATGCTTCTTCCGTTACAACAGAGTATGTTTCATGGATGAGAGCACTGGTCTGAATTTCCCTTCACAAACTGAGTTAAACCAAAGCCTCTGGGTCTTCCATCAAGCAAGAGTTCATTTCCGGTAAACACAGTGATTTTTCGCCTAAAATGAATTTACAAAATTCACGAACCCAACACGTTTTTCACTATAAAGGAAAGAGCATATATGTAAGAGATGCTGTGGTTTGTTAAAGTTTCATAAGCAGAGTTTATCTAGATATGGTCCGTATGAGTAAGAAACACAGTTCTTTTTTTCTGGGCATGCTCATGTTTCTTGCTGTATTGGAGACGCTGGAAAGAAGAGCATACTTCTCGCGTTAAAACAGTTGGTGTTTCATGGATGAGAACACTGGTCTGAATTTCCCTTCACAAACGGAATTAAACCAAAGCCTCTGTGTGTTCCTACAAGCAAGAGTTCATTTCAGGTAAAGCCAGGAGTTTTTCGGCTCAAATGAATTTACAAAGTTCATGAACCCAACACGTTATTCACTATAAACTAAAGAGCATCTATGTAAGACATGCTGTGGTATGTTACAGTTTCATAAGCAGAGTGTAACTAGATATGGTCCGTATGAGTAAGAAACACAGTTCTTTTTTTCTGGACATGCTCATGTTTCTTGCTCTATTGGAGATGCTAGAAAGAAGTGCATGCTTCTTCCGTTACAACAGAGTATGTTTCATGGATGAGAACACTGGTCTGAATTTCCCTTCACAAACTGAGTTAAACCAAAGCCTCTGTGTCTTCCTACAAGCAAGAGTTATTTTCCGGATAACCCAGGGAATTTTCGGCTCAAATGAATTTGCACAGTTCACGAACCCACCACGTTTTTCACTATCTAATAAACAGCATCTATGGAAGAGATGCTGTGGTTTTTTACAGTTTCATAAGCAGTGTTTAACTAGATATGTTCCGTATGAGTAGGAAACACAGTTCTTTTTTTCTGGACATGCTCATATTTCTTGCTGTATTACAGACTCTGGACAGAAGAGGATGCTTCCTGTGTTAAAACAGATGGTGTTTCATGGATGAGAACACTGCTCTGAATTTCCCTTCACAAACAGAGTTAAATCAAAGCCTTTGTGTCTTCCTTCAAGCAAGAGTTCATTTCCGGTAAACCCAGTGATTTTTCGCCTAAAATGAATTTACAAAATTCACGAACCCAACACGTTTTTCACTATAAAGGAAAGAGCATATATGTAGGAGATGCTGTGGTTTGTTACAGTTTCATAAGCAGAGTTTAACTAGATACGGTCCGTATGAGTAAGAAACACAGTTATTTTTTTCTGGGCATGCTCATGTTTCTTGCTGTATCGGAGACGCTGGAAAGAAGAGCATGCTTCTCGCGTTAAAACAGTTGGTGTTTCATGGATGAGAACACTGGTCTGAATTTCCCTTCACAAACGGAATTAAACCAAAGCCTCTGTGTATTCCTACAAGCAAGAGTTCATTTCAGGTAAAGCCAGGAGTTTTTCGGCTCAAATGAATTTACAAAGTTCATGAACCCAACACGTTATTCACTATTAACTAAAGAGCATCTATGTAAGACATGCTGTGGTTTGTTACAGTTTCATAGGCAGAGTTCAACTAGATATGGTCTGTATGAGTAGGAAACACAATTATTTTTTTCTGGACATGCTCATGTTTCTTGCTGTATTGGAGATGCTAGAAAGAAGTGCATGCTTCTTCCGTAAAAACAGAGTATGTTTCATGGATGAGAACACTGGTATGAATTTCCCTTCACAAACTGAGTTAAACCAAAGCCTCTGGGTCTTCCTTTAAGCAAGAGTTCTTTTCCGGAAAACCCAGGGATTTTTCGGCTCAAATGAATTTGCACAGTTCACGAACTCAACACATTTTTCACTATAAACTAAACAGCATCTATGGAAGAGATGCTGTGGTTTGTTATAGTTTCATAATCAGAGTTTAACTAGATACGTTCCATATGAGTAGGAAACACAGTTCTTTTTTTCTGGACATGCTCATATTTCTTGCTGTATTGCAGACTCTGGACAGAAGAGGATGCTTCTTGTGTTAAAACAGATGGTGTTTCATGGATGAGAACACTGCTCTGAATTTCCCTTCACAAACAGAGTTAAACCAAAGACTCTGTGTCTTCCTTCAAGCAAGAGTTCATTTCCGGTAAAACCAGTGAATTTTCGCCTAAAATGAATTTACACAGTTCACGAACCCAACACGTTTTTCACTATCAAATAAACAGCATCTATGGAAGAGATGCTGTGGTTTTTTACAGTTTCATAAGCAGAGTTTAACCAGATATGTTCCGTATGAGTAGGAAACACAGTTTTTTTTTCTGGACATGCTCATATTTCTTGCTGTATTACAGACTCTGGACAGAAGAGGATGCTTCCTGTGTTAAAACAGATGGTGTTTCATGGATGAGAACACTGCTCTGAATTTCCCTTCACAAACAGAGTTAAACCAAAGCCTCTTTGTCTTCCTTCAAGCAAGAGTTCATTTCCGGTAAACCCAGTGATTTTTCGCCTAAAATGAATTTACAAAATTCACGAACCCAACACGTTTTTCACTATAAAGGAAAGAGCATATATGTAAGAGATGCTGTGGTTTGTTACAGTTTCATAAGCAGAGTTTAACTAGATACAGTCCGTTTGAGTAAGAAACACAGTTATTTTTTTCTGGGCATGCTCATGTTTCTTGCTGTATCGGAGGCGCTGGAAAGAAGAGCATGCTTCTTGCGTTAAAACAGTTGGTGTTTCATGGATGATAACACTGGTCTGAATTTCCCTTCACAAACGGAATTAAACCAAAGCCTCTGTGTATTCCTACAAGCAAGAGTTCATTTCAGGTAAAGCCAGGAGTTTTTCGGCTCAAATGAATTTACAAATTTCATGAACCCAACACGTTATTCACTATTAACTAAAGAGCATCTATGTAAGACATGCTGTGGTTTGTTACAGTTTCATAAGCAGAGTTCAACTAGATATGGTCCGTATGAGTAGGAAACAGTTCTTTTTTTCTGGACATGCTCATGTTTCCTGCTGTATTGGAGATGCTAGAAAGAAGTGCATGCTTCTTCCGTAAAACCAGAGTATGTTTCATGGATGAGAACACTGGTCTGAATTTATCTTCACAAACTGAGTTAAACCAAAGCCTCTGTGTCTTCCTTCAAGCAAGAGTTCATTTCCGGTAAACACAGTGATTTTTCGCCTAAAATGAATTTACAAAATTCACGAACCCAACACGTTTTTCACTATAAAGGAAAGAGCATATATGTAAGAGATGCTGTGGTTTGTTACAGTTTCATAAGCAGAGTTTAACTAGATAGGGTCCGTATGAGTGAGAAACACAGTTCTTTTTTCTGGGCATGCTCATGTTTCTTGCTGTATTGGAGACGCTGGAAAGAAGAGCATGCTTCTCGCGTTAAAACAGTTGGTGTTTCATGGATGAGAACACTGGTCTGAATTTCCCTTCACAAACGGAATTAAACCAAAGCCTCTGTGTATTCTTACAAGCAAGAGTTCATTTCAGGTAAAGCCAGGAGTTTTTCGGCTCAAATGAATTTACAAAGTTCATGAACCCAACACGTTATTCACTATTAACTAAAGAGCATCTATGTAAGACATGCTGTCGTTTGTTACAGTTTCATAAGCAGAGTTCAACTAGATATGGTCCCTATGAGTAGGAAACACAGTTCTTTTTTCTGGACATGCTCATGTTTCTTGCTGTATTGGAGATGCTAGAAAGAAGTGCATGCTTCTTCCGTTACAACAGAGTATGTTTCATGGATGAGAGCACTGGTCTGAATTTCCCTTCACAAACTGAGTTAAACCAAAGCCTCTGGGTCTTCCATCAAGCAAGAGTTCATTTCCGGTAAACACAGTGATTTTTCGCCTAAAATGAATTTATAAAATTCACGAACCCAACACGTTTTTCACTATAAAGGAAAGAGCATATATGTAAGAGATGCTGTGGTTTGTTAAAGTTTCATAAGCAGAGTTTATCTAGATATGGTCCGTATGAGTAAGAAACACAGTTCTTTTTTTCTGGGCATGCTCATGTTTCTTGCTGTATTGGAGACGCTGGAAAGAAGAGCATACTTCTCGCGTTAAAACAGTTGGTGTTTCATGGATGAGAACACTGGTCTGAATTTCCCTTCACAAACGGAATTAAACCAAAGCCTCTGTGTGTTCCTACAAGCAAGAGTTCATTTCAGGTAAAGCCAGGAGTTTTTCGGCTCAAATGAATTTACAAAGTTCATGAACCCAACACGTTATTCACTATTAACTAAAGAGCATCTATGTAAGACATGCTGTGGTTTGTTACAGTTTCATATGCAGAGTTCAACTAGATATGGTCCGTATGAGTAGGAAACAGTTCTTTTTTTCTGGACATGCTCATGTTTCCTGCTGTATTGGAGATGCTAGAAAGAAGTGCATGCTTCTTCCGTAAAACCAGAGTATGTTTCATGGATGAGAACACTGGTCTGAATTTATCTTCACAAACTGAGTTAAACCAAAGCCTCTGTGTCTTCCATCAAGCAAGAGTTCATTTCCGGTAAACACAGTGATTTTTCGCCTAAAATGAATTTACAAAATTCACGAACCCAACACGTTTTTCACTATAAAGGAAAGACATATATGTAAGAGATGCTGTGGTTTGTTACAGTTTCATAAGCAGAGTTTATCTCGATATGGTTCGTATGAGTAAGAAACTCATTCCTTTTTTCTGGGCATGCTCATGTTTCTTGGTCTATTGGAGACGCTGGAAAGAAGAGCATACTTCTCGCGTTAAAACAGTTGGTGTTTCATGGATGAGAACACTGGTCTGAATTTCCCTTCACAAACGGAATTAAACCAAAGCCTCTGTGTATTCCTACAAGCAAGAGTTCATTTCAGGTAAAGCCAGGAGTTTTTTGGCTCAAATGAATTTACAAAGTTCATGAACCCAACACGTTATTCACTATTAACTAAAGAGCATCTATGTAAGACATGCTGTGGTTTGTTACAGTTTCATAGGCAGAGTTCAACTAGATATGGTCTGTTTGAGTAGGAAACACAATTATTTTTTTCTGGACATGCTCATGTTTCAAGCTGTATTGGAGATGCTAGAAAGAAGTGCATGCTTCTTCCGTTACAACAGAGTATGTTTCATGGATGAGAACACTGGTCTGAATTTCCCTTCACAAACTGAGTGAAACCAAAGAATCTGTGTCTTCCTACAAGGAAGAGTTCTTTTCCGGAAAACCCAGGGATTTTTCGGCTCAAATGAATTTGCACAGTTCACGAACCCAACACGTTTTTCACTATCAACTAAACAGCATCTATGGAAGAGATGCTGTGGTTTGTTATACTTTCATAATCAGAGTTTAACTAGATACGTTCCGTATGAGTAGGAAACACAGTTCTTTTTTTCTGGACATGCTCATATTTCTTGCTGTATTGCAGACTCTGGACAGAAGAGGATGCTTCTTGTGTTAAAACAGATGGTGTTTCATGGATGAGAACACTGCTCTGAATTTCCCTTCACAAACAGAGTTAAACCAAAGCCTCTGTGTCTTCCTTCAAGCAAGAGTTCATTTCCGGTAAAACCAGGGATTTTTCGCCTAAAATGAATTTACAAAATTCACGAACCCAACACGTTTTTCACTATAAAGGAAAGAGCATATATGTAAGAGATGCTGTGGTTTGTTACAGTTTCATAAGCAGAGTTTAACTAGATATGGTCCGTATGAGTAAGAAACACAGTTATTTTTTTCTGGGCATGCTCATGTTTCTTGCTGTATTGGAGACGCTGGAAAGAAGAGCATACTTCTCGCGTTAAAACAGTTGGTGTTTCATGGATGAGAACACTGGTCTGAATTTCCCTTCACAAACGGAATTAAACCAAAGCCTCTGTGTATTCCTACAAGCAAGAGTTCATTTCAGGTAATGCCAGGAGTTTTTCGGCTCAAATGAATTTACAGAGTTCATGAACCCAACACGTTATTCACTACTTCTAAAGAGCATCTATGTAAGACATGCTGTGGTTTGTTACAGTTTCATAAGCAGAGTTCAACTAGATATGGTCCGTATGAGTAGGAAACAGTTCTTTTTTTCTGGACATGCTCATGTTTCCTGCTGTATTGGAGATGCTGGAAAGAAGTGCATGCTTCTTTCGTAAAAACAGAGTATGTTTCATGGATGAGAACACTGGTCTGAATTCATCTTCACAAACTGAGTTAAACCAAAGCCTCTGTGTCTTCCCTCAAGCAATAGTTCATTTCCGGTAAACACAGTGATTTTTCGCCTAAAATGAATTTACAAAATTCACGAACCCAACACGTTTTTCACTATAAAGGAAAGAGCATATATGTAAGAGATGCTGTGGTTTGTTACAGTTTCATAAGCAGAGTTTAACTAGATACGGTCCGTATGAGTAAGAAACACAGTTATTTTTTTCTGGGCATGCTCATGTTTCTTGCTGTATCGGAGGCGCTGGAAAGAAGAGCATGCTTCTTGCGTTAAAACAGTTGGTGTTTCATGGATGATAACACTGGTCTGAATTTCCCTTCACAAACGGAATTAAACCAAAGCCTCTGTGTATTCCTACAAGCAAGAGTTCATTTCAGGTAAAGCCAGGAGTTTTTCGGCTCAAATGAATTTACAAAGTTCATGAACCCAACACGTTATTCACTATTAACTAAAGAGCATCTATGTAAGACATGCTGTGGTTTGTTACAGTTTCATAAGCAGAGTTCAACTAGATATGGTCCGTATGAGTAGGAAACAGTTCTTTTTTTCTGGACATGCTCATGTTTCCTGCTGTATTGGAGATGCTAGAAAGAAGTGCATGCTTCTTCCGTAAAACCAGAGTATGTTTCATGGATGAGAACACTGGTCTGAATTTATCTTCACAAACTGAGTTAAACCAAAGCCTCTGTGTCTTCCATCAAGCAAGAGTTCATTTCCGGTAAACACAGTGATTTTTCGCCTAAAATGAATTTACAAAATTCACGAACCCAACACGTTTTTCACTATAAAGGAAAGAGCATATATGTAAGAGATGCTGTGGTTTGTTACAGTTTCATAAGCAGAGTTTATCTCGATATGGTTCGTATGAGTAAGAAACACATTTCTTTTTTTCTGGGCATGCTCATGTTTCTTGGTCTATTGGAGACGCTGGAAAGAAGAGCATACTTCTCGCGTTAAAACAGTTGGTGTTTCATGGATGATAACACTGGTCTGAATTTCCCTTCACAAACGGAATTAAACCAAAGCCTCTGTGTATTCCTACAAGCAAGAGTTCATTTCAGGTAAAGCCAGGAGTTTTTCGGCTCAAATGAATTTACAAAGTTCATGAACCCAACACGTTATTCACTATTAACTAAAGAGCATCTATGTAAGACATGCTGTGGTTTGTTACAGTTTCATAGGCAGAGTTCAACTAGATATGGTCTGTGTGAGTAGGAAACACAATTATTTTTTTCTGGACATGCTCATGTTTCTTGCTGTATTGGAGATGCTAGAAAGAAGTGCATGCTTCATCCGTAAAACCAGAGTATGTTTCATGGATGAGAACACTGGTCTGAATTTATCTTCACAAACTGAGTTAAACCAAAGCCTCTGTGTCTTCCATCAAGCAAGAGTTCATTTCCGGTAAACACAGTGATTTTTCGCCTAAAATGAATTTACAAAATTCACGAACCCAACACGTTTTTCACTATAAAGGAAAGAGCATATATGTAAGAGATGCTGTGGTTTGTTACAGTTTCATAAGCAGAGTTTATTTCGATATGGTTCGTATGAGTAAGAAACACATTTCTTTTTTTCTGGGCATGCTCATGTTTCTTGCTCTATTGGAGACGCTGGAAAGAAGAGCATACTTCTCGCGTTAAAACAGTTGGTGTTTCATGGATGAGAACACTGGTCTGAATTTCCCTTCACAAACGGAATTAAACCAAAGCCTCTGTGTATTCCTACAAGCAAGAGTTCATTTCAGGTAAAGCCAGGAGTTTTTCGGCTCAAATGAATTTACAAAGTTCATGAACCCAACACGTTATTCACTATTAACTAAAGAGCATCTATGTAAGACATGCTGTGGTTTGTTACAGTTTCATAGGCAGAGTTCAACTAGATATGGTCTGTATGAGTAGGAAACACAGTTCTTTTTTTCTGGACATGCTCATATTTCTTGCTGTATTGCAGACTCTGGAAAGAAGAGCATGCTTCTCGCGTTAAAACAGTTGGTGTTTCATGGATGAGAACACTGGTCTGAATTTCCCTTCACAAACGGAATTAAACCAAAGCCTCTGTGTATTCCTACAAGCAAGAGTTCATTTCCGGTACACCCAGTGATTTTTTGGCTCAAATAAATTTACACAGTTCAAGAACCCAACACGATTTTCACTGTTAACTAAAGAGCACCTATGTAGGACATGCTGTGGTTTGTTACAGTTTCATAAGCAGAGTTGATCAAGATATGGTCCGTATGAGTAGGAAACACAGTTCTTTTTTTCTGGACATGATCATGTTTCTTGCTGTATTTGAATTGCTCGAAAGAAGTGCATGCTTCTTCCGTTACAACAGAGTATGTTTCATGGATGAGAACACTGGTCTGAATTTCCCTTCACAAACTGAGTTAAACCAAAGCCTCTGTGTCTTCCTACAAGCCAGAGTTCTTTTCCTGTAAACCCAGGGATTTTTCAGCTCAAATGAATTTGCACAGTTAACGAACCCAACACGTTTTTTACTATAAACTAAACAGCATCTAGGGAAGAGATGCTGTGGTTTGTTACAGTTTCATAAGCATAGTTTAACTAGATATGTTCCGTATGAGTAGGAAACACAGTTCTTTTTTTCTGGACATGCTCATATTTCTTGCTGTATTGCAGACTCTGGACAGAAGAGGATGCTTCTTGCGTTAAAACAGAGGGTGTTTCATGGATGAGAACACTGCTCTGAATTTCCCTTCACAAACAGAGTTAAACCAAAGCCTCTGTGTCTTCCTTCAAGCAAGAGTTCACTTCCGGTAAAACCAGAGATTTTTCCCCTAAAATGAATTTACACAATTCACGAACCCAACACGTTTTTCTATATAAACTAAAGAGCATCTATGTAAGACATGCTGTGGTTTGTTACAGTTTCATAAGCAGAGTTTAACTAGATATGGTCCTTATGAGTAAGAAACACAGTTCTTTTTTTCTGGGCATGCTCATGTTTCTTGCTGTATTGGAGATGCTAGAAAGAAGTGCATACTTCTTCCGTGACAACAGAGTATGTTTCATGGATGAGAACACTGGTCTGAATTTCCCTTCACAAACTGAGTTAAACCAAAGCCTCTGTGTCTTCCTACAAGCAAGAGTTCTTTTCCGGAAAACCCAGGGATTTTTTGGCTCAAAACTATTTGCACAGTTCACGAACCCAACACGTTTTTCACTAACAACTAAACAGCATCTATGGAAGAGATGCTGTGGTTTGTTACAGTTTCATAAGCAGAGTATAACTCGATATGTTCCGTATGAGTAGGAAACACAGTTCTTTTTTCTGGACATGCTCATGTTTCTTGCTGAATTACAGACTCTGGACAAAAGAGGATGCTTCTTGTGTTAAAACAGATGGTGTTTCATGGATGAGAACACTGCTCTGAATTTCCCTTCACAAATAGAGTTAAACCAAAGCCTCCGTGTCTTCCTTCAAGCAAGAGTACATTTCCGGTAAACCCAGTGATTTTTTTGCTTAAAATGAATTTACATAATTCACGAACCCAACACGTTTTTCACTATAAAGGAAAGAGCATATATGTAAGAGATGCTGTGGTTCGTTACAGTTTCATAAGCAGAGTTTAACTAGATATGGTCCGTATGAGTGAGAAACACAGTTCTTTTTTCTGGGGATGCTCATTTTTCTTGCTGTATTGGAGACGCTGGAAAGAAGAGCATGCTTCTTGCGTTCAAACAGAGTGTGTTTCATGGATGAGAACACTGGTCTGAATTTCCCTTCACAAACGGAATTAAACCAAAGCCTCTGTGTATTCCTACAAGCAAGAGTACATTTCATATAAAGCCGGGAGTTTTTCAGCTCAAATGAATTTACACAGTTCATGAACCCAACACGTTATTCACTATTAACTAGAGCATCTATGTAAGACATGCTGTGGTTTGTTACAGTTTCATAAGCAGAGTTCAACTAGATATGGTCAGTATGAGTAGGAAACACAGTTCTTTTTTTCTGGACATGCTCATGTTTCTTGCTGTATTGGAGAAGCTAGAAAGAAGTGCATGCTTCTTCCGTTACAACAGAGTATGATTCATGGATGAGAATACTGGTCTGAATTTCCCTTCACAAACTGAGTTAAACCAAAGCCATTGTGTCTTCCTAGAAGCAAGAGTTCTTTTCCGGAAAACCCAGGGATTTTTCGGCTCAAATGAATTTGCACAGTTAAGGAACCCAGCACGTTTTCGTATAAACTAAACAGCATCTATGGAAGAGATGCTATGGTTTGTTACAGTTTCATAAGCATAGTTTAAGTAGATATGTTCCGTATGAGTAGGAAACACAGTTCTTTTTTTCTGGACATGCTCATATTTCTTGCTGTATTGCAGACTCTGGACAGAAGAGGATGCTTCTTGTGTTAAAACAGATGGTGTTTCATGGATGAGAACACTGCTCTGAATTTCCCTTCACAAACAGAGTTAAACCAAAGCCTCTGTGTCTTCCTTCAAGCAAGAGTTCATTTCCGGTAAACCCAGTGATTTTTTGCCTAAAATGAATTTACAAAATTCACGAACCCAACACGTTTTTCACTATAAAGGAAAGAGCATATATGTAAGAGATGCTGTGGTTTGTTACAGTTTCATAAGCAGAGTTTAACTAGATATGGCCCGTATGAGTAAGAAACACAGTTCTTTTTTTCTGGGCATGCTCATGTTTCTTGCTGTATTGGAGACGCTGGAAAGAAGAGCATGCTTCTTGCGTTAAAACAGAGTGTGTTTCATGGATGAGACCACTGGTCTGAATTTCCCTTCACAAAAGGAATTAAACCAAAGCCTCTGTGTATTCCTACAAGCAAGAGTTCATTTCCGGTAAACCCAGTGATTTTTTGGCTCAAATAAATTTACACAGTTCAAGAACCCAACACGATTTTCACTGTTAACTAAAGAGCATCTATGTAGGACATGCTGTGGTTTGTTACAGTTTCATAAGCAGATTTAATCAAGATATGGTCCGTATGAGTAGGAAACACAGTTCTTTTTTTCTGGACATGCTCATGTTTCTTGCTGTATTGGAGATGCTAGAAAGAAGTGCATGCTTCTTCCGTTACAACAGAGTATGTTTCATGGATGAGAACACTGGTCTGAATTTCCCTTCACAAACTGAGTTAAACCAAAGCCTCTGTGTCTTCCTACAAGCCAGAGTTCTTTTCCGGTAAACCCAGGGATTTTTCAGCTCAAATGAATTTGCACATTTAACGAACCCAACATGTTTTTCACTATAAACTAAACAGCATCTAGTGAAGAGATGCTGTGGTTTGTTACAGTTTCATAAGCAGAGTTTAACTAGATATGTGCCGTATGAGTAGGAAACACAGTTCTTTTTTTCTGGACATGCTCATATTTCTTGCTGTATTGCAGACTCTGGACAGAAGATGATGCTTCTTGCTTTAAAACAGAGGGTGTTTCATGGATGAGAACACTGCTCTGAATTTCCCTTCACAAACAGAGTTAAACCAAAGCCTCTGTGTCTTCCTACAAGCAAGAGTTCATTTCCGGTAAACCCAGTGAATTTTTGCCTAAAATGAACTTACACAGTTCATGAACCCAACACGTTTTTCACTATAAAGGAAAGAGCATATATGTAAGAGATGCTGTGGTTTGTTACAGTTTCATAAGCAGAGTTCAACTAGATATGGTCCGTATGAGTAGGAAACACAGTTCTTTTTTTCTGGACATGCTCATGTTTCTTGCTGTATTGGAGATGCTAGAAAGAAGTGCATGCTTCTCCCGTTACAACAGAGTATGATTCATGGATGAGAATACTGGTCTGAATTTCCCTTCACAAACTGAGTTAAACCAAAGCCTCTGTGTCTTCCTAGAAGCAAGAGTTCTTTTCCGGAAAACCCAGGGATTTTTCGGCTCAAATGAATTTGCACAGTTAACGAACCCAGCACGTTTTTCGTATAAACTAAACAGCATCTATGGAAGAGATGCTATGGTTTGTTACAGTTTCATAAGCATAGTTTAACTAGATATGTTCCGTATGAGTAGGAAACACAGTTCTTTTTTTCTGGACATGCTCATATTTCTTGCTGTATTGCAGACTCTGGACAGAAGAAGATGCTTCTTGTGTTAAAACAGATGGTGTTTCATGGATGAGAACACTTCTCTGAATTTCCCTTCACAAACAGAGTTAAACCAAAGCCTCTGTGTCTTCCTTCAAGCAAGAGTTCATTTCCGGTAAACCCAGTGATTTTTTGCCTAAAATGAATTTACAAAATTCACGAACCCAACACGTTTTTCACTATAAAGGAAAGAGCATATATGTAAGAGATGCTGTTGTTTGTTACAGTTTCATAAGCAGAGTTTAACTAGATATGGTCCGTATGAGTAAGAAACACAGTTCTCTTTTTCTGGGCATACTCATGTTTCTTGCTGTATTGGAGACGTTGGAAAGAAGAGCATGCTTCTCGCGTTCAAACAGAGTGTGTTTCATGGATGAGACCACTGGTCTGAATTTCCCTTCACAAAAGGAATTAAACCAAAGCCTTTGTGTATTCCTACAAGCAAGAGTTCATTTCCGGTAAACCCAGTCATTTTTCGGCTCAAATAAATTTACACAGTTCAAGAACCCAACACGATATTCACTGTTAACTAAAGAGCATCTATGTAGGAAATGCTGTGGTTTGTTACAGTTTCATAAGCAGAGTTTATCAAGATATGGTCCGTATGAGTAGGAAACACAGTTCTTTTTTTCTGGACATGCTCATGTTTCTTGCTGTATTGGAGATGCTAGAAAGAAGTGCATGCTTCTGCCGTTACAACAGAGTATGTTTCATGGATGAGAACACTGGTCTGAATTTCGCTTCACAATCTGAGTTAAACCAAAGCCTCTGTGTCTTCCTACAAGCCAGAGTTCTTTTCCGGTAAACCCAGGGATTTTTCGACTCAAATGAATTTGCACAATTCACGAAACCAACACGTTTTTCACTATAAACTAAACAGCATCTATGGAACAGATGCTGTGGTTTGTTACACTTTCATAAGCAGAGTTCAACTAGATATGTTCCGTATGAGTAGGAAACACAGTTCATTTTTTCTGGACATGCTCATATTTCTTGCTGTATTGCAGACTCTGGACAGAAGAGGATGCTGCTTTCTTTAAAACAGAGGATGTTTCATGGATTAGAACACTGGTCTGAATTTTGCTTCAGAAACGGAGATAAACCAAAGTCTCTGTGTCTTCCTACAAGCAAGAGTTCATTTCTAGTAAACCCAGTGATTTTTTGGCTCAAATGAATTTACACTGTTCACGAACCCAACACGATTTAAACTGTTAACTAAAGAGCAACTATGTAAGACATGCTGTGGTTTGTTACAGTTTCATAAGCAGAGTTCAACAAGATATGGTCCGTATGAGTAGGAAACACAGTTCTTTTTTCTGGGCATGCTCATTTTTCTTGCTGTATTGGAGACGCTAGAAAGAATGGCATGCTTCTTCCGTTAAAACAGAGTATGTTTCATGGATGAGAACACTGGTCTGAATTTTCCTTCACAAACTGAGTTAAACCAAAGCCTCTGTGTCTTCCTACAAGCAAGAGTTCATTTCCTGTAAATCCAGTTATTTTTTGCCTCAAATGAATTTACACAGTTCACGAACCCAACAGGTTTTTCACTATAAACTAAAGACCATCTATGTAAGACATGCTGTGGTTTGTTACAGTTTCATAAGCAGAGTTCAACTAGATATGGTCCGTATGAGTAGGAAACACAGTTCTTTTTTTCTGGACATGCTCATATTTCTTGCTGTATTGCAGACTCTGTACAGAAGAGGGTGCTTCTTGCGTTAAACAGAGGGTGTTTCATGGATGAGAACACTGGTCTGAATTTCCCTTCACAAACGGAGTTAAACCAAAGGCACTGTGTCTTCCTACAAGCAAGAGTTCATTTCCGGTAAACCCAGTGATTTTTCGGCTCAAGTGTATTTACACAGTTCAAGGACCGAACATGATTTTCATTATTAACTAAAGAGCATCTATGTTGCAGTTTCATAAGCAGAGTTCAACAAGATGTGGTCCGTATGAGTAGGAAACACAGTTCATTTTTTCGGGGCATGCTCATGTTTCTTGCTACACTGCAGAGGCTAGAAAGAAGAGCCTGCTCTCTGGATTAAAACATAGTGTTTTGCATGGATGAGAACACCGGTCTGAATTTCCCTTCACAAACGGATTTAAATCAAAGGCTCTGTGTCTTCCTACTAGCAAGTGTTCATTTCCTGTAAACCCAGGGATTTTTTGCCTCAAATGAATTTACACAGTTCCAAACCCAACACGTTTTTCACTATAAAGGAAAGAGCATATATGTAACAGATGCTGTGGTTTGTTACAGTTTCATAAGCAGAGTTTACCTATTTATGGTCAGTATGAGTAAGAAACACAGTTCTTTTTTTCTGGACATGCTCATATTTCTTGCTCTGTTGCAGACTCTGGACAGAAGAAGATGCTCTTGCGTTAAAACAGAGGGTGTTTCATGGATGAGAACACTGCTCTGAATTTCCCTTCACAAACAGAGTTAAACCCAAGCCTCTGTGTCTTCCTACAAGCAAGAGTTCATTTCCGGTAAACCCAGTTATTTTGTGCCTCAAATGAATTTACACAGTTCACGAACCCAATACGTTTTTCACTGTAAACTAAAGAGCATCTATGTAAGACATGCTGTGGTTTGTTACAGTTTCATAAGCAGAGTTTAACTAGATATGGTCCGTATGAGTACGAAACACAGTTCTTTTTTTCTGGGCATGCTCATGTTTCTTGATGTATTGGAGATGCTGGAAAGAAGAGCAGGCTTCTCGCGTTAAAACAGAGTATGTTTCATAGATGAGAACACTGGTCTGAATTTCCCTTCATAAACTGAGTTAAACCAAAGCCTCTGTGTCTTCCTACAAGGAAGAGTTATTTTCTGGAAAACCCAGGGATTTTTCGGCTCAAATGAATTTGCACACTTCACGAACCCAACACGTTATTCACTATTAACTAAAGAGCATCTATGTAAGACATGCTGTGGTTTGTTATAGTTTCATAAGCAGAGTTCAACTAGATATGGTCCGTATGAGTAGGAAACACAGTTCTTTTTTTCTGGACATGCTCATGTTTCTTGCTGTATTGGAGATGCTAGAAAGAAGTGCATGCTTCTTCCATTAAAACAGAGTATGTTTCATGGATGAGAACACTGGTCTGAATTTCCCTTCACAAACTGAATTAAACCAAAGCCTCTGTGTCTTCCTACAATCAAGAGTTATTTTTCAGAAAACCCAGGGATTTTTCGGCTCAAATGAATTAGCACAGTTCACGAAACCAACACGTTTTTCAGTATAAATTAAACAGTATCTATGGAAGAGATGCTGTGGTTTGTTACAGATTCATAAGCAGAGTTTAACTAGATATGTTCCGTATGATTAGGAAACACAGTTCTTTTTTTCTGGACATGCTCATATTTCTTGCTGTATTGCAGACTCTGGACAGAAGAGGATGTTTCTTGCGTTAAAACAGAGGGTGTTTCATGGATGAGAACACTGCTCTGAATTTTCCTTCACAAACAGAGTTAAACCAAAGCCTCTGTGTCTTCCTTCAAGCAAGAGTTCATTTCGGGTAAACCCAGTGATTTTTCGCCTAAAATGAATTTACACAATTCACGAACCCAACACGTTTTTCACTATAAAGGAAAGTGCATATATGTAAGAGATGCTGTGGTTTGTTAAAGTTTCATAAGCAGAGTTTAACTAGATATGGTCCGTATGAATAAAAAACACAGTTCTTTTTTTCTGGGCATGCTCATGTTTCTTGCTGTATTGGAGACGCTGGAGAGAAGAGCATGCTTCTTGCGTTAAAACAGAGTATGTTTCATGGATGAGAACACTGGTCTGAATTTTCCTTCAGAAATGGAGTTAAACCAAAGTCTCTGTGTCTTCCTACAAGCAAGAGTTCATTTCCAGTAAACCCAGTGATTTTTTGGCTCAAATGAATTTACACAGTTCCAGAACCCAACACGATTTTCACTGTTAACTTAAGAGCATCTATGTAGGACATGCTGTGGTTTGTTACAGTTTCATAAGCAGAGTTCATCAAGATATTGTCCGTATGAGTAGGAAACACAATTCTTTTTTTCTGGACATGCTCATATTTCTTGCTGGATTGCAGACTCTGGACAGAAGAGGATGCTTCTTGCGTTAAAACAGAGGGTGTTTCATGGATGAGAATACTGGTCTGAATTTCCCTTCACAAACGGAGTTAAACCAAAGGCTCTGTGTCTTCCTACAAGCAAGAGTTCATTTCGGGTAAACCCAGAGATTTTTCGGCTCAAATGAATTTACACAGTTCAAGAACCGAACTCGATTTTCATTATTAACTAAAGAGCATCTATGTAAGACATCCTGTGTATTGTTGCAGTTTCATAAGCAGAGTTCAACTAGATGTGGTCCATATGAGTAGGAAACACAGTTCTTTTTTTCTGGGCATGCTCATGTTTCTTACTGTATTGGAGACGCTAGAAAGAAGTGCATGATTCTTCCGTTAAAACAAAGTATGTTTCATGGATGAGAACACTGGTCTGAACTTTCCTTCACAAACTGAGTTAAACCAAAGCCTCTGTGTCTTCCTACAAGCAAGAGTTCATTTCCTGTAAATCCAGTGATTTTTTGCCTCAAATGAATTTACACAGTTCACGAACCCAAGAGGTTTTTCACTATAAACTAAAGAGCATCTATGTAAGACATGCTGTGGTTTGTTACAGTTTCATAAGCATAGTTGAACTAGACACGGTTCATTTTAGTAGGAAATACAGTACTTTTTTTCTGGACATGCTCATAATTCTTGCTGTATTGCAGACTCTGGACAGAAGAGGATGCTTCTAGCGTTAAAACAGATGGAGTTTCATGGATGAGAACACTGCTCTGAATTTCCCTTCAAAAACGGAATTAAACCAAAGCCTCTGTGTATTCCTACAAGCAAGAGTTCATTTCAGGTAAAGCCAGGAGTTTTTCAGCTCAAATGAATTTACACAGTTCATGCAGCCAACATGTTATTCACTATTAACTAAAGAGCATCTATGTAAGACATGTTGTGGTTTGTTACAGTTTCATAAGCAGAGTTCAACTAGATATGGTCCGTATGAGTAGGAAACACAGTTCTTTTTTTCTGGACATGCTGATGTTTCTTGCTGTATTTGAGATGCTACAATGAAGTGCATGCTTCTTCTGTTACAACAGAGTATGTTTCATGGATGAGAACACTGGTCAGAATTTCCCTTCACAAACTGAGTTAAACCAAAGCCTCTGTGTCTTCCAACAAGCCAGAGTTCTTTTCCGGTAAACCCAGGGATTTTTCAGCTCAAATGAATTTGCACAGTTAACGAACCCAACACGTTTTTCACTATAAACTAAACAGCATCTAGGGAAGAGATGCTGTGGTTTGTTACAGTTTCATAAGCAGAGTTGAACTAGATATGTACCGTATGAGTAGGAAACACAGTTCTTTTTTTCTGGACATGCTCATATTTCTTGCTGTATTGCAGACTCTGGACAGAAGAGGATGCTTCTTGCGTTAAAACAGAGGGTGTTTCACGGATGAGAACACTGCTCTGAATTTCCCTTCACAAACAGAGTTAAACCAAAGACTCTGTGTCTTCCTACAAGCAAGAGTTCATTTCCGGTAAACCCAGTGAATTTTCGCCTAAATTGAATTTACACAGTTCATGAAGGAAAGAGCATATATGTAAGAGATGCTGTTGTTTGTTACAGTTTCATAAGCAGAGTTTAACTAGATATGGCCCGTATGAGTAAGAAACACAGTTCTTTTTTTCTACGCATACTCATGTTTCTTGCTGTATTGGAGACGTTGGAAAGAAGAGCATGCTTCTCGCGTTAAAACAGAGTGTGTTTCATGGATGAGAACACTGGTCTGAATTTCCCTTCACAAACTGAGTTAAACCAAAGCCTCTGTGTCTTCCTACAAGGAAGAGTTCTTTTCCGGTAAACCCAGGGATTTTTCGGCTCAAATGACTTTGCACAATTCACGAAACCAACACGTTTTTCACTATAAACTAAACAGCATCTATGGAAGAGATGCTGTGGTTTGTTACACTTACATAAGCAGAGTTTAACTACATATGTTCCGTATGAGTAGGAAACACAGTTCATTTTTTCTGGACATGCTCATATTTCTTGCTGTATTGCAGACTCTGGACAGAAGAGGATGCTGCTTTCTTTAAAACAGAGGATGTTTCATGGATTAGAACACTGGTTTGAATTTTGCTTCAGAAACGGAGATAAACCAAAGTCTCTGTGTCTTCCTACAAGCAAGAGTTCATTTCCAGTAAACCCAGTGATTTTTTGGCTCAAATGAATTTACACTGTTCACGAACCCAAAACGATTTAAACTGGTAACTAAAGAGCAACTATGTAAGACATGCTGTGGTTTGTTACAGTTTCATAAGCAGAGTTCAACAAGATATGGTCCGTATGAGTAGGAAACACAGTTCTTTTTTTCTGGACATGCTCATGTTTCTTGCTGTATTGGAGATGCTAGAAAGAAGTGCATGCTTCGTCCGTTACAACAGAGTATGTTTCATGGATGAGAACACTGGTCTGAATTTCCCTTCACAAACGGAGTTAAACCAAAGGCACTGTGTCTTCCTACAAGCAAGAGTTCATTTCCGGTAAACCCAGTGATTTTTTGGCTCAAATGAATTTACACTGTTCACGATCCCATCACGATTTAAACTGTTAACTAAAGAGCAACTATGTAAGACATGCTGTGGTTTGTTACAGTTTCATAAGCAGAGTACAACATGATATGGTCCGTATGAGTAGGAAACACAGTTCATTTTTTCTGGACATGCTCATATTTCTTGCTGTATTGCAGACTCTGTACAGAAGACGATGCTTCTTGCGTTAAACAGAGGGGGTTTCATGGATGAGAACACTGGTCTGAATTTCCCTTCACAAACGGAGTTAAACCAAACGCACTGTGTCTTCCTACAAGCAAGAGTTCATTTCCGGTAAACCCAGTGATTTTTCGGCTCAAGTGTATTTACACAGTTCAACGACCGAACACGATTTTCATTATTAACTAAAGAGCATCTATGTTGCAGTTTCATAAGCAGAGTTCAACAAGATGTGGTCCGTATGAGTAGGAAACACAGTTCATTTTTTCGGGGCTTGCTCATGTTTCTTGCTATACTGCAGAGGCTAGAAAGAAGAGCATGCTCTCTGGGTTAAAACATAGTGTTTTGCATGGATGAGAACACTGGTCTGAATTTCCCTTCACAAACAAAGTTAAACCAAAGCCTCTGTGTCTTCCTACAAGCAGGAGTTCATTTCCTGTAAACCCAGTGATTTTTTGCCTCAAATGAATTTACACAGTTCACGAACCCAACACGTTTTTCACTGTAAACTAAAGAGCATCTATATAAGACATGCTGTGGTTAGTTACAGTTTCATAAGCAGAGTTGAACTAGACACGGTCCATTTGAGTAGGAAATACAGTTCTTTTTTCTGGGCATGCTCATCTTTCTTGCTGTATTGGTGACGCTGGAAAGAAGAGCATGCTTCTTGAGTTAAAACAGATTGTGTTTCATGGATGAGACACTGGTCTGAATTTCCCTTCACAAACGGAATTAAACCAAAGCCTCTGTGTATTCCTACAAGCAAGAGTTCATTTCAGGTAAAGCTAGGAGTTTTTAAGCTCAAATGAATTTACACAGTTCATGAACCCAACACGTTATTCACTATTAACTAAAGAGCATCTATGTAAGACATGCTGTGGCTTGTTACAGTTTCATAAGCAGAGTTCAACTAGATATGGTCCGTATGAGTAGGAAACACAGTTCTTTTTTCCTGGACATGCTCATGTTTCTTGCTGTATTGGAGATGCCAGAAAGAAGTGCATGCTTCTTCCGTTACAACAGAGTATGTTTCATGGATGAGAACACTGGTCTGAATTTCCCTTCACAAACTGAATTAAACCAAAGCCTCTGTGTCTTCCTACAAGCAAGAGTTATTTTCCGGAAAACCAAGGGATTTTTTGGCTCAAATGAATTTGCACAGTTCACGAACCCAACAAGTTTTTCACTATAAACTAAACAGCATCTATGGAAGAGATGCTGTGGTTTGTTACAGTTTCATAAGCAGAGTTTTACTAGATATGTTCTGTATGAGTAGGAAACACAGTTCTTTTTTTCTGGACATGCTCATATTTCTTGCTGTATTGCAGACTCTGGACAGAAGATGATGCTTCTTGCTTTAAAACAGAGGGTGTTTCATGGATGAGGACACTGCTCTGAATTTCCCTTCACAAACAGAGTTAAACCAAAGCCTCTGTGTCTTCCTACAAGCAAGAGTTCATTTCCGGTAAACCCAGTGAATTTTTGCCTAAAATGAACTTACACAGTTCATGAACCCAACACGTTTTTCACTATAAAGGAAAGAGCATATATGTAAGAGATGCTGTGGTTTGTTACAGTTTCATAAGCAGAGTTCAACTAGATATGGTCCGTATGAGTAGGAAACACAGTTCTTTTTTTCTGGACATGCTCATGTTTCTTGCTGTATTGGAGATGCTAGAAAGAAGTGCATGCTTCTTCCGTTACAACAGAGTATGATTCATGGATGAGAATACTGGTCTGAATTTCCCTTCACAAACTGAGTTAAACCAAAGCCTCTGTGTCTTCCTAGAAGCAAGAGTTCTTTTCCGGAAAACCCAGGGATTTTTCGGCTCAAATGAATTTGCACAGTTAACGAACCCAGCACGTTTTTCGTATAAACTAAACAGCATCCATGGAAGAGATGCTATGGTTTGTTACAGTTTCATAAGCATAGTTTAACTAGATATGTTCCGTATGAGTAGGAAACACAGTTCTTTTTTTCTGGACATGCTCATATTTCTTGCTGTATTGCAGACTCTGGACAGAAGAAGATGCTTCTTGTGTTAAAACAGATGGTGTTTCATGGATGAGAACACTTCTCTGAATTTCCCTTCACAAACAGAGTTAAACCAAAGCCTCTGTGTCTTCCTTCAAGCAAGAGTTCATTTCCGGTAAACCCAGTGATTTTTTGCCTAAAATGAATTTACAAAATTCACGAACCCAACACGTTTTTCACTATAAAGGAAAGAGCATATATGTAAGAGATGCTGTTGTTTGTTACAGTTTCATAAGCAGAGTTTAACTAGATATGGTCCGTATGAGTAAGAAACACAGTTCTCTTTTTCTGGGCATACTCATGTTTCTTGCTGTATTGGAGACGTTGGAAAGAAGAGCATGCTTCTCGCGTTCAAACAGAGTGTGTTTCATGGATGAGACCACTGGTCTGAATTTCCCTTCACAAAAGGAATTAAACCAAAGCCTCTGTGTATTCCTACAAGCAAGAGTTCATTTCCGGTAAACCCAGTGATTTTTCGGCTCAAATAAATTTACACAGTTCAAGAACCCAACACGATATTCACTGTTAACTAAAGAGCATCTATGTAGGAAATGCTGTGGTTTGTTACAGTTTCATAAGCAGAGTTTATCAAGATATGGTCCGTATGAGTAGGAAACACAGTTCTTTTTTTCTGGACATGCTCATGTTTCTTGCTGTATTGGAGATGCTAGAAAGAAGTGCATGCTTCTTCCGTTACAACAGAGTATGTTTCATGGATGAGAACACTGGTCTGAATTTCGCTTCACAATCTGAGTTAAACCAAAGCCTCTGTGTCTTCCTACAAGCCAGAGTTCTTTTCCGGTAAACCCAGGGATTTTTCGACTCAAATGAATTTGCACAATTCACGAAACCAACACGTTTTTCACTATAAACTAAACAGCATCTATGGAACAGATGCTGTGGTTTGTTACACTTTCATAAGCAGAGTTCAACTAGATGTGTTCCGTATGAGTAGGAAACACAGTTCATTTTTTCTGGACATGCTCATATTTCTTGCTGTATTGCAGACTCTGGACAGAAGAGGATGCTGCTTTCTTTAAAACAGAGGATGTTTCATGGATTAGAACACTGGTCTGAATTTTGCTTCAGAAACGGAGATAAACCAAAGTCTCTGTGTCTTCCTACAAGCAAGAGTTCATTTCTAGTAAACCCAGTGATTTTTTGGCTCAAATGAATTTACACTGTTCACGAACCCAACACGATTTAAACTGTTAACTAAAGAGCAACTATGTAAGACATGCTGTGGTTTGTTACAGTTTCATAAGCAGAGTTCAACAAGATATGGTCCGTATGAGTAGGAAACACAGTTCTTTTTTCTGGGCATGCTCATTTTTCTTGCTGTATTGGAGACGCTAGAAAGAATGGCATGCTTCTTCCGTTAAAACAGAGTATGTTTCATGGATGAGAACACTGGTCTGAATTTTCCTTCACAAACTGAGTTAAACCAAAGCCTCTGTGTCTTCCTACAAGCAAGAGTTCATTTCCTGTAAATCCAGTTATTTTTTGCCTCAAATGAATTTACACAGTTCACGAACCCAACAGGTTTTTCACTATAAACTAAAGACCATCTATGTAAGACATGCTGTGGTTTGTTACAGTTTCATAAGCAGAGTTCAACTAGATATGGTCCGTATGAGTAGGAAACACAGTTCTTTTTTTCTGGACATGCTCATATTTCTTGCTGTATTGCAGACTCTGTACAGAAGAGGGTGCTTCTTGCGTTAAACAGAGGGTGTTTCATGGATGAGAACACTGGTCTGAATTTCCCTTCACAAACGGAGTTAAACCAAAGGCACTGTGTCTTCCTACAAGCAAGAGTTCATTTCCGGTAAACCCAGTGATTTTTCGGCTCAAGTGTATTTACACAGTTCAAGGACCGAACATGATTTTCATTATTAACTAAAGAGCATCTATGTTGCAGTTTCATAAGCAGAGTTCAACAAGATGTGGTCCGTATGAGTAGGAAACACAGTTCATTTTTTCGGGGCATGCTCATGTTTCTTGCTACACTGCAGAGGCTAGAAAGAAGAGCCTGCTCTCTGGATTAAAACATAGTGTTTTGCATGGATGAGAACACCGGTCTGAATTTCCCTTCACAAACGGATTTAAATCAAAGGCTCTGTGTCTTCCTACTAGCAAGTGTTCATTTCCTGTAAACCCAGGGATTTTTTGCCTCAAATGAATTTACACAGTTCCAAACCCAACACGTTTTTCACTATAAAGGAAAGAGCATATATGTAACAGATGCTGTGGTTTGTTACAGTTTCATAAGCAGAGTTTACCTATTTATGGTCAGTATGAGTAAGAAACACAGTTCTTTTTTTCTGGACATGCTCATATTTCTTGCTCTGTTGCAGACTCTGGACAGAAGAAGATGCTCTTGCGTTAAAACAGAGGGTGTTTCATGGATGAGAACACTGCTCTGAATTTCCCTTCACAAACAGAGTTAAACCCAAGCCTCTGTGTCTTCCTACAAGCAAGAGTTCATTTCCGGTAAACCCAGTTATTTTGTGCCTCAAATGAATTTACACAGTTCACGAACCCAATACGTTTTTCACTGTAAACTAAAGAGCATCTATGTAAGACATGCTGTGGTTTGTTACAGTTTCATAAGCAGAGTTTAACTAGATATGGTCCGTATGAGTACGAAACACAGTTCTTTTTTTCTGGGCATGCTCATGTTTCTTGATGTATTGGAGATGCTGGAAAGAAGAGCAGGCTTCTCGCGTTAAAACAGAGTATGTTTCATAGATGAGAACACTGGTCTGAATTTCCCTTCATAAACTGAGTTAAACCAAAGCCTCTGTGTCTTCCTACAAGGAAGAGTTATTTTCTGGAAAACCCAGGGATTTTTCGGCTCAAATGAATTTGCACACTTCACGAACCCAACACGTTATTCACTATTAACTAAAGAGCATCTATGTAAGACATGCTGTGGTTTGTTATAGTTTCATAAGCAGAGTTCAACTAGATATGGTCCGTATGAGTAGGAAACACAGTTCTTTTTTTCTGGACATGCTCATGTTTCTTGCTGTATTGGAGATGCTAGAAAGAAGTGCATGCTTCTTCCATTAAAACAGAGTATGTTTCATGGATGAGAACACTGGTCTGAATTTCCCTTCACAAACTGAATTAAACCAAAGCCTCTGTGTCTTCCTACAATCAAGAGTTATTTTTCAGAAAACCCAGGGATTTTTCGGCTCAAATGAATTAGCACAGTTCACGAAACCAACACGTTTTTCAGTATAAATTAAACAGTATCTATGGAAGAGATGCTGTGGTTTGTTACAGATTCATAAGCAGAGTTTAACTAGATATGTTCCGTATGATTAGGAAACACAGTTCTTTTTTTCTGGACATGCTCATATTTCTTGCTGTATTGCAGACTCTGGACAGAAGAGGATGTTTCTTGCGTTAAAACAGAGGGTGTTTCATGGATGAGAACACTGCTCTGAATTTTCCTTCACAAACAGAGTTAAACCAAAGCCTCTGTGTCTTCCTTCAAGCAAGAGTTCATTTCGGGTAAACCCAGTGATTTTTCGCCTAAAATGAATTTACACAATTCACGAACCCAACACGTTTTTCACTATAAAGGAAAGTGCATATATGTAAGAGATGCTGTGGTTTGTTAAAGTTTCATAAGCAGAGTTTAACTAGATATGGTCCGTATGAATAAAAAACACAGTTCTTTTTTTCTGGGCATGCTCATGTTTCTTGCTGTATTGGAGACGCTGGAGAGAAGAGCATGCTTCTTGCGTTAAAACAGAGTATGTTTCATGGATGAGAACACTGGTCTGAATTTTCCTTCAGAAATGGAGTTAAACCAAAGTCTCTGTGTCTTCCTACAAGCAAGAGTTCATTTCCAGTAAACCCAGTGATTTTTTGGCTCAAATGAATTTACACAGTTCCAGAACCCAACACGATTTTCACTGTTAACTTAAGAGCATCTATGTAGGACATGCTGTGGTTTGTTACAGTTTCATAAGCAGAGTTCATCAAGATATTGTCCGTATGAGTAGGAAACACAATTCTTTTTTTCTGGACATGCTCATATTTCTTGCTGGATTGCAGACTCTGGACAGAAGAGGATGCTTCTTGCGTTAAAACAGAGGGTGTTTCATGGATGAGAATACTGGTCTGAATTTCCCTTCACAAACGGAGTTAAACCAAAGGCTCTGTGTCTTCCTACAAGCAAGAGTTCATTTCGGGTAAACCCAGAGATTTTTCGGCTCAAATGAATTTACACAGTTCAAGAACCGAACTCGATTTTCATTATTAACTAAAGAGCATCTATGTAAGACATCCTGTGTATTGTTGCAGTTTCATAAGCAGAGTTCAACTAGATGTGGTCCATATGAGTAGGAAACACAGTTCTTTTTTTCTGGGCATGCTCATGTTTCTTGATGTATTGGAGATGCTGGAAAGAAGAGCAGGCTTCTCGCGTTAAAACAGAGTATGTTTCATAGATGAGAACACTGGTCTGAATTTCCCTTCATAAACTGAGTTAAACCAAAGCCTCTGTGTCTTCCTACAAGGAAGAGTTATTTTCTGGAAAACCCAGGGATTTTTCGGCTCAAATGAATTTGCACACTTCACGAACCCAACACGTTATTCACTATTAACTAAAGAGCATCTATGTAAGACATGCTGTGGTTTGTTATAGTTTCATAAGCAGAGTTCAACTAGATATGGTCCGTATGAGTAGGAAACACAGTTCTTTTTTTCTGGACATGCTCATGTTTCTTGCTGTATTGGAGATGCTAGAAAGAAGTGCATGCTTCTTCCATTAAAACAGAGTATGTTTCATGGATGAGAACACTGGTCTGAATTTCCCTTCACAAACTGAATTAAACCAAAGCCTCTGTGTCTTCCTACAATCAAGAGTTATTTTTCAGAAAACCCAGGGATTTTTCGGCTCAAATGAATTAGCACAGTTCACGAAACCAACACGTTTTTCAGTATAAATTAAACAGTATCTATGGAAGAGATGCTGTGGTTTGTTACAGATTCATAAGCAGAGTTTAACTAGATATGTTCCGTATGATTAGGAAACACAGTTCTTTTTTTCTGGACATGCTCATATTTCTTGCTGTATTGCAGACTCTGGACAGAAGAGGATGTTTCTTGCGTTAAAACAGAGGGTGTTTCATGGATGAGAACACTGCTCTGAATTTTCCTTCACAAACAGAGTTAAACCAAAGCCTCTGTGTCTTCCTTCAAGCAAGAGTTCATTTCGGGTAAACCCAGTGATTTTTCGCCTAAAATGAATTTACACAATTCACGAACCCAACACGTTTTTCACTATAAAGGAAAGTGCATATATGTAAGAGATGCTGTGGTTTGTTAAAGTTTCATAAGCAGAGTTTAACTAGATATGGTCCGTATGAATAAAAAACACAGTTCTTTTTTTCTGGGCATGCTCATGTTTCTTGCTGTATTGGAGACGCTGGAGAGAAGAGCATGCTTCTTGCGTTAAAACAGAGTATGTTTCATGGATGAGAACACTGGTCTGAATTTTCCTTCAGAAATGGAGTTAAACCAAAGTCTCTGTGTCTTCCTACAAGCAAGAGTTCATTTCCAGTAAACCCAGTGATTTTTTGGCTCAAATGAATTTACACAGTTCCAGAACCCAACACGATTTTCACTGTTAACTTAAGAGCATCTATGTAGGACATGCTGTGGTTTGTTACAGTTTCATAAGCAGAGTTCATCAAGATATTGTCCGTATGAGTAGGAAACACAATTCTTTTTTTCTGGACATGCTCATATTTCTTGCTGGATTGCAGACTCTGGACAGAAGAGGATGCTTCTTGCGTTAAAACAGAGGGTGTTTCATGGATGAGAATACTGGTCTGAATTTCCCTTCACAAACGGAGTTAAACCAAAGGCTCTGTGTCTTCCTACAAGCAAGAGTTCATTTCGGGTAAACCCAGAGATTTTTCGGCTCAAATGAATTTACACAGTTCAAGAACCGAACTCGATTTTCATTATTAACTAAAGAGCATCTATGTAAGACATCCTGTGTATTGTTGCAGTTTCATAAGCAGAGTTCAACTAGATGTGGTCCATATGAGTAGGAAACACAGTTCTTTTTTTCTGGGCATGCTCATGTTTCTTACTGTATTGGAGACGCTAGAAAGAAGTGCATGATTCTTCCGTTAAAACAAAGTATGTTTCATGGATGAGAACACTGGTCTGAACTTTCCTTCACAAACTGAGTTAAACCAAAGCCTCTGTGTCTTCCTACAAGCAAGAGTTCATTTCCTGTAAATCCAGTGATTTTTTGCCTCAAATGAATTTACACAGTTCACGAACCCAAGAGGTTTTTCACTATAAACTAAAGAGCATCTATGTAAGACATGCTGTGGTTTGTTACAGTTTCATAAGCATAGTTGAACTAGACACGGTTCATTTTAGTAGGAAATACAGTACTTTTTTTCTGGACATGCTCATAATTCTTGCTGTATTGCAGACTCTGGACAGAAGAGGATGCTTCTAGCGTTAAAACAGATGGAGTTTCATGGATGAGAACACTGCTCTGAATTTCCCTTCAAAAACGGAATTAAACCAAAGCCTCTGTGTATTCCTACAAGCAAGAGTTCATTTCAGGTAAAGCCAGGAGTTTTTCAGCTCAAATGAATTTACACAGTTCATGCAGCCAACATGTTATTCACTATTAACTAAAGAGCATCTATGTAAGACATGTTGTGGTTTGTTACAGTTTCATAAGCAGAGTTCAACTAGATATGGTCCGTATGAGTAGGAAACACAGTTCTTTTTTTCTGGACATGCTGATGTTTCTTGCTGTATTTGAGATGCTACAATGAAGTGCATGCTTCTTCTGTTACAACAGAGTATGTTTCATGGATGAGAACACTGGTCAGAATTTCCCTTCACAAACTGAGTTAAACCAAAGCCTCTGTGTCTTCCAACAAGCCAGAGTTCTTTTCCGGTAAACCCAGGGATTTTTCAGCTCAAATGAATTTGCACAGTTAACGAACCCAACACGTTTTTCACTATAAACTAAACAGCATCTAGGGAAGAGATGCTGTGGTTTGTTACAGTTTCATAAGCAGAGTTGAACTAGATATGTACCGTATGAGTAGGAAACACAGTTCTTTTTTTCTGGACATGCTCATATTTCTTGCTGTATTGCAGACTCTGGACAGAAGAGGATGCTTCTTGCGTTAAAACAGAGGGTGTTTCACGGATGAGAACACTGCTCTGAATTTCCCTTCACAAACAGAGTTAAACCAAAGACTCTGTGTCTTCCTACAAGCAAGAGTTCATTTCCGGTAAACCCAGTGAATTTTCGCCTAAATTGAATTTACACAGTTCATGAAGGAAAGAGCATATATGTAAGAGATGCTGTTGTTTGTTACAGTTTCATAAGCAGAGTTTAACTAGATATGGCCCGTATGAGTAAGAAACACAGTTCTTTTTTTCTACGCATACTCATGTTTCTTGCTGTATTGGAGACGTTGGAAAGAAGAGCATGCTTCTCGCGTTAAAACAGAGTGTGTTTCATGGATGAGAACACTGGTCTGAATTTCCCTTCACAAACTGAGTTAAACCAAAGCCTCTGTGTCTTCCTACAAGGAAGAGTTCTTTTCCGGTAAACCCAGGGATTTTTCGGCTCAAATGACTTTGCACAATTCACGAAACCAACACGTTTTTCACTATAAACTAAACAGCATCTATGGAAGAGATGCTGTGGTTTGTTACACTTACATAAGCAGAGTTTAACTACATATGTTCCGTATGAGTAGGAAACACAGTTCATTTTTTCTGGACATGCTCATATTTCTTGCTGTATTGCAGACTCTGGACAGAAGAGGATGCTGCTTTCTTTAAAACAGAGGATGTTTCATGGATTAGAACACTGGTTTGAATTTTGCTTCAGAAACGGAGATAAACCAAAGTCTCTGTGTCTTCCTACAAGCAAGAGTTCATTTCCAGTAAACCCAGTGATTTTTTGGCTCAAATGAATTTACACTGTTCACGAACCCAAAACGATTTAAACTGGTAACTAAAGAGCAACTATGTAAGACATGCTGTGGTTTGTTACAGTTTCATAAGCAGAGTTCAACAAGATATCTTCCGTATGAGTAGGAAACACAGTTCTTTTTTTCTGGACATGCTCATGTTTCTTGCTGTATTGGAGATGCTAGAAAGAAGTGCATGCTTCGTCCGTTACAACAGAGTATGTTTCATGGATGAGAACACTGGTCTGAATTTCCCTTCACAAACGGAGTTAAACCAAAGGCACTGTGTCTTCCTACAAGCAAGAGTTCATTTCCGGTAAACCCAGTGATTTTTTGGCTCAAATGAATTTACACTGTTCACGATCCCATCACGATTTAAACTGTTAACTAAAGAGCAACTATGTAAGACATGCTGTGGTTTGTTACAGTTTCAAAAGCAGAGTACAACATGATATGGTCCGTATGAGTAGGAAACACAGTTCATTTTTTCTGGACATGCTCATATTTCTTGCTGTATTGCAGACTCTGTACAGAAGACGATGCTTCTTGCGTTAAACAGAGGGGGTTTCATGGATGAGAACACTGGTCTGAATTTCCCTTCACAAACGGAGTTAAACCAAACGCACTGTGTCTTCCTACAAGCAAGAGTTCATTTCCGGTAAACCCAGTGATTTTTCGGCTCAAGTGTATTTACACAGTTCAACGACCGAACACGATTTTCATTATTAACTAAAGAGCATCTATGTTGCAGTTTCATAAGCAGAGTTCAACAAGATGTGGTCCGTATGAGTAGGAAACACAGTTCATTTTTTCGGGGCTTGCTCATGTTTCTTGCTATACTGCAGAGGCTAGAAAGAAGAGCATGCTCTCTGGGTTAAAACATAGTGTTTTGCATGGATGAGAACACTGGTCTGAATTTCCCTTCACAAACAAAGTTAAACCAAAGCCTCTGTGTCTTCCTACAAGCAGGAGTTCATTTCCTGTAAACCCAGTGATTTTTTGCCTCAAATGAATTTACACAGTTCACGAACCCAACACGTTTTTCACTGTAAACTAAAGAGCATCTATATAAGACATGCTGTGGTTAGTTACAGTTTCATAAGCAGAGTTGAACTAGACACGGTCCATTTGAGTAGGAAATACAGTTCTTTTTTCTGGGCATGCTCATCTTTCTTGCTGTATTGGTGACGCTGGAAAGAAGAGCATGCTTCTTGAGTTAAAACAGATTGTGTTTCATGGATGAGACACTGGTCTGAATTTCCCTTCACAAACGGAATTAAACCAAAGCCTCTGTGTATTCCTACAAGCAAGAGTTCATTTCAGGTAAAGCTAGGAGTTTTTAAGCTCAAATGAATTTACACAGTTCATGAACCCAACACGTTATTCACTATTAACTAAAGAGCATCTATGTAAGACATGCTGTGGCTTGTTACAGTTTCATAAGCAGAGTTCAACTAGATATGGTCCGTATGAGTAGGAAACACAGTTCTTTTTTCCTGGACATGCTCATGTTTCTTGCTGTATTGGAGATGCCAGAAAGAAGTGCATGCTTCTTCCGTTACAACAGAGTATGTTTCATGGATGAGAACACTGGTCTGAATTTCCCTTCACAAACTGAATTAAACCAAAGCCTCTGTGTCTTCCTACAAGCAAGAGTTATTTTCCGGAAAACCAAGGGATTTTTTGGCTCAAATGAATTTGCACAGTTCACGAACCCAACAAGTTTTTCACTATAAACTAAACAGCATCTATGGAAGAGATGCTGTGGTTTGTTACAGTTTCATAAGCAGAGTTTTACTAGATATGTTCTGTATGAGTAGGAAACACAGTTCTTTTTTTCTGGACATGCTCATATTTCTTGCTGTATTGCAGACTCTGGACAGAAGATGATGCTTCTTGCTTTAAAACAGAGGGTGTTTCATGGATGAGGACACTGCTCTGAATTTCCCTTCACAAACAGAGTTAAACCAAAGCCTCTGTGTCTTCCTACAAGCAAGAGTTCATTTCCGGTAAACCCAGTGAATTTTTGCCTAAAATGAACTTACACAGTTCATGAACCCAACACGTTTTTCACTATAAAGGAAAGAGCATATATGTAAGAGATGCTGTGGTTTGTTACAGTTTCATAAGCAGAGTTCAACTAGATATGGTCCGTATGAGTAGGAAACACAGTTCTTTTTTTCTGGACATGCTCATGTTTCTTGCTGTATTGGAGATGCTAGAAAGAAGTGCATGCTTCTTCCGTTACAACAGAGTATGATTCATGGATGAGAATACTGGTCTGAATTTCCCTTCACAAACTGAGTTAAACCAAAGCCTCTGTGTCTTCCTAGAAGCAAGAGTTCTTTTCCGGAAAACCCAGGGATTTTTCGGCTCAAATGAATTTGCACAGTTAACGAACCCAGCACGTTTTTCGTATAAACTAAACAGCATCCATGGAAGAGATGCTATGGTTTGTTACAGTTTCATAAGCATAGTTTAACTAGATATGTTCCGTATGAGTAGGAAACACAGTTCTTTTTTTCTGGACATGCTCATATTTCTTGCTGTATTGCAGACTCTGGACAGAAGAAGATGCTTCTTGTGTTAAAACAGATGGTGTTTCATGGATGAGAACACTTCTCTGAATTTCCCTTCACAAACAGAGTTAAACCAAAGCCTCTGTGTCTTCCTTCAAGCAAGAGTTCATTTCCGGTAAACCCAGTGATTTTTTGCCTAAAATGAATTTACAAAATTCACGAACCCAACACGTTTTTCACTATAAAGGAAAGAGCATATATGTAAGAGATGCTGTTGTTTGTTACAGTTTCATAAGCAGAGTTTAACTAGATATGGTCCGTATGAGTAAGAAACACAGTTCTCTTTTTCTGGGCATACTCATGTTTCTTGCTGTATTGGAGACGTTGGAAAGAAGAGCATGCTTCTCGCGTTCAAACAGAGTGTGTTTCATGGATGAGACCACTGGTCTGAATTTCCCTTCACAAAAGGAATTAAACCAAAGCCTCTGTGTATTCCTACAAGCAAGAGTTCATTTCCGGTAAACCCAGTGATTTTTCGGCTCAAATAAATTTACACAGTTCAAGAACCCAACACGATATTCACTGTTAACTAAAGAGCATCTATGTAGGAAATGCTGTGGTTTGTTACAGTTTCATAAGCAGAGTTTATCAAGATATGGTCCGTATGAGTAGGAAACACAGTTCTTTTTTTCTGGACATGCTCATGTTTCTTGCTGTATTGGAGATGCTAGAAAGAAGTGCATGCTTCTTCCGTTACAACAGAGTATGTTTCATGGATGAGAACACTGGTCTGAATTTCGCTTCACAATCTGAGTTAAACCAAAGCCTCTGTGTCTTCCTACAAGCCAGAGTTCTTTTCCGGTAAACCCAGGGATTTTTCGACTCAAATGAATTTGCACAATTCACGAAACCAACACGTTTTTCACTATAAACTAAACAGCATCTATGGAACAGATGCTGTGGTTTGTTACACTTTCATAAGCAGAGTTCAACTAGATGTGTTCCGTATGAGTAGGAAACACAGTTCATTTTTTCTGGACATGCTCATATTTCTTGCTGTATTGCAGACTCTGGACAGAAGAGGATGCTGCTTTCTTTAAAACAGAGGATGTTTCATGGATTAGAACACTGGTCTGAATTTTGCTTCAGAAACGGAGATAAACCAAAGTCTCTGTGTCTTCCTACAAGCAAGAGTTCATTTCTAGTAAACCCAGTGATTTTTTGGCTCAAATGAATTTACACTGTTCACGAACCCAACACGATTTAAACTGTTAACTAAAGAGCAACTATGTAAGACATGCTGTGGTTTGTTACAGTTTCATAAGCAGAGTTCAACAAGATATGGTCCGTATGAGTAGGAAACACAGTTCTTTTTTCTGGGCATGCTCATTTTTCTTGCTGTATTGGAGACGCTAGAAAGAATGGCATGCTTCTTCCGTTAAAACAGAGTATGTTTCATGGATGAGAACACTGGTCTGAATTTTCCTTCACAAACTGAGTTAAACCAAAGCCTCTGTGTCTTCCTACAAGCAAGAGTTCATTTCCTGTAAATCCAGTTATTTTTTGCCTCAAATGAATTTACACAGTTCACGAACCCAACAGGTTTTTCACTATAAACTAAAGACCATCTATGTAAGACATGCTGTGGTTTGTTACAGTTTCATAAGCAGAGTTCAACTAGATATGGTCCGTATGAGTAGGAAACACAGTTCTTTTTTTCTGGACATGCTCATATTTCTTGCTGTATTGCAGACTCTGTACAGAAGAGGGTGCTTCTTGCGTTAAACAGAGGGTGTTTCATGGATGAGAACACTGGTCTGAATTTCCCTTCACAAACGGAGTTAAACCAAAGGCACTGTGTCTTCCTACAAGCAAGAGTTCATTTCCGGTAAACCCAGTGATTTTTCGGCTCAAGTGTATTTACACAGTTCAAGGACCGAACATGATTTTCATTATTAACTAAAGAGCATCTATGTTGCAGTTTCATAAGCAGAGTTCAACAAGATGTGGTCCGTATGAGTAGGAAACACAGTTCATTTTTTCGGGGCATGCTCATGTTTCTTGCTACACTGCAGAGGCTAGAAAGAAGAGCCTGCTCTCTGGATTAAAACATAGTGTTTTGCATGGATGAGAACACCGGTCTGAATTTCCCTTCACAAACGGATTTAAATCAAAGGCTCTGTGTCTTCCTACTAGCAAGTGTTCATTTCCTGTAAACCCAGGGATTTTTTGCCTCAAATGAATTTACACAGTTCCAAACCCAACACGTTTTTCACTATAAAGGAAAGAGCATATATGTAACAGATGCTGTGGTTTGTTACAGTTTCATAAGCAGAGTTTACCTATTTATGGTCAGTATGAGTAAGAAACACAGTTCTTTTTTTCTGGACATGCTCATATTTCTTGCTCTGTTGCAGACTCTGGACAGAAGAAGATGCTCTTGCGTTAAAACAGAGGGTGTTTCATGGATGAGAACACTGCTCTGAATTTCCCTTCACAAACAGAGTTAAACCCAAGCCTCTGTGTCTTCCTACAAGCAAGAGTTCATTTCCGGTAAACCCAGTTATTTTGTGCCTCAAATGAATTTACACAGTTCACGAACCCAATACGTTTTTCACTGTAAACTAAAGAGCATCTATGTAAGACATGCTGTGGTTTGTTACAGTTTCATAAGCAGAGTTTAACTAGATATGGTCCGTATGAGTACGAAACACAGTTCTTTTTTTCTGGGCATGCTCATGTTTCTTGATGTATTGGAGATGCTGGAAAGAAGAGCAGGCTTCTCGCGTTAAAACAGAGTATGTTTCATAGATGAGAACACTGGTCTGAATTTCCCTTCATAAACTGAGTTAAACCAAAGCCTCTGTGTCTTCCTACAAGGAAGAGTTATTTTCTGGAAAACCCAGGGATTTTTCGGCTCAAATGAATTTGCACACTTCACGAACCCAACACGTTATTCACTATTAACTAAAGAGCATCTATGTAAGACATGCTGTGGTTTGTTATAGTTTCATAAGCAGAGTTCAACTAGATATGGTCCGTATGAGTAGGAAACACAGTTCTTTTTTTCTGGACATGCTCATATTTCTTGCTCTGTTGCAGACTCTGGACAGAAGAAGATGCTCTTGCGTTAAAACAGAGGGTGTTTCATGGATGAGAACACTGCTCTGAATTTCCCTTCACAAACAGAGTTAAACCCAAGCCTCTGTGTCTTCCTACAAGCAAGAGTTCATTTCCGGTAAACCCAGTTATTTTGTGCCTCAAATGAATTTACACAGTTCACGAACCCAATACGTTTTTCACTGTAAACTAAAGAGCATCTATGTAAGACATGCTGTGGTTTGTTACAGTTTCATAAGCAGAGTTTAACTAGATATGGTCCGTATGAGTACGAAACACAGTTCTTTTTTTCTGGGCATGCTCATGTTTCTTGATGTATTGGAGATGCTGGAAAGAAGAGCAGGCTTCTCGCGTTAAAACAGAGTATGTTTCATAGATGAGAACACTGGTCTGAATTTCCCTTCATAAACTGAGTTAAACCAAAGCCTCTGTGTCTTCCTACAAGGAAGAGTTATTTTCTGGAAAACCCAGGGATTTTTCGGCTCAAATGAATTTGCACACTTCACGAACCCAACACGTTATTCACTATTAACTAAAGAGCATCTATGTAAGACATGCTGTGGTTAGTTATAGTTTCATAAGCAGAGTTCAACTAGATATGGTCCGTATGAGTAGGAAACACAGTTCTTTTTTTCTGGACATGCTCATGTTTCTTGCTGTATTGGAGATGCTAGAAAGAAGTGCATGCTTCTTCCATTAAAACAGAGTATGTTTCATGGATGAGAACACTGGTCTGAATTTCCCTTCACAAACTGAATTAAACCAAAGCCTCTGTGTCTTCCTACAATCAAGAGTTATTTTTCAGAAAACCCAGGGATTTTTCGGCTCAAATGAATTAGCACAGTTCACGAAACCAACACGTTTTTCAGTATAAATTAAACAGTATCTATGGAAGAGATGCTGTGGTTTGTTACAGATTCATAAGCAGAGTTTAACTAGATATGTTCCGTATGATTAGGAAACACAGTTCTTTTTTTCTGGACATGCTCATATTTCTTGCTGTATTGCAGACTCTGGACAGAAGAGGATGTTTCTTGCGTTAAAACAGAGGGTGTTTCATGGATGAGAACACTGCTCTGAATTTTCCTTCACAAACAGAGTTAAACCAAAGCCTCTGTGTCTTCCTTCAAGCAAGAGTTCATTTCGGGTAAACCCAGTGATTTTTCGCCTAAAATGAATTTACACAATTCACGAACCCAACACGTTTTTCACTATAAAGGAAAGTGCATATATGTAAGAGATGCTGTGGTTTGTTAAAGTTTCATAAGCAGAGTTTAACTAGATATGGTCCGTATGAATAAAAAACACAGTTCTTTTTTTCTGGGCATGCTCATGTTTCTTGCTGTATTGGAGACGCTGGAGAGAAGAGCATGCTTCTTGCGTTAAAACAGAGTATGTTTCATGGATGAGAACACTGGTCTGAATTTTCCTTCAGAAATGGAGTTAAACCAAAGTCTCTGTGTCTTCCTACAAGCAAGAGTTCATTTCCAGTAAACCCAGTGATTTTTTGGCTCAAATGAATTTACACAGTTCCAGAACCCAACACGATTTTCACTGTTAACTTAAGAGCATCTATGTAGGACATGCTGTGGTTTGTTACAGTTTCATAAGCAGAGTTCATCAAGATATTGTCCGTATGAGTAGGAAACACAATTCTTTTTTTCTGGACATGCTCATATTTCTTGCTGGATTGCAGACTCTGGACAGAAGAGGATGCTTCTTGCGTTAAAACAGAGGGTGTTTCATGGATGAGAATACTGGTCTGAATTTCCCTTCACAAACGGAGTTAAACCAAAGGCTCTGTGTCTTCCTACAAGCAAGAGTTCATTTCGGGTAAACCCAGAGATTTTTCGGCTCAAATGAATTTACACAGTTCAAGAACCGAACTCGATTTTCATTATTAACTAAAGAGCATCTATGTAAGACATCCTGTGTATTGTTGCAGTTTCATAAGCAGAGTTCAACTAGATGTGGTCCATATGAGTAGGAAACACAGTTCTTTTTTTCTGGGCATGCTCATGTTTCTTACTGTATTGGAGACACTAGAAAGAAGTGCATGATTCTTCCGTTAAAACAAAGTATGTTTCATGGATGAGAACACTGGTCTGAACTTTCCTTCACAAACTGAGTTAAACCAAAGCCTCTGTGTCTTCCTACAAGCAAGAGTTCATTTCCTGTAAATCCAGTGATTTTTTGCCTCAAATGAATTTACACAGTTCACGAACCCAAGAGGTTTTTCACTATAAACTAAAGAGCATCTATGTAAGACATGCTGTGGTTTGTTACAGTTTCATAAGCATAGTTGAACTAGACACGGTTCATTTTAGTAGGAAATACAGTACTTTTTTTCTGGACATGCTCATAATTCTTGCTGTATTGCAGACTCTGGACAGAAGAGGATGCTTCTAGCGTTAAAACAGATGGAGTTTCATGGATGAGAACACTGCTCTGAATTTCCCTTCAAAAACGGAATTAAACCAAAGCCTCTGTGTATTCCTACAAGCAAGAGTTCATTTCAGGTAAAGCCAGGAGTTTTTCAGCTCAAATGAATTTACACAGTTCATGCAGCCAACATGTTATTCACTATTAACTAAAGAGCATCTATGTAAGACATGTTGTGGTTTGTTACAGTTTCATAAGCAGAGTTCAACTAGATATGGTCCGTATGAGTAGGAAACACAGTTCTTTTTTTCTGGACATGCTGATGTTTCTTGCTGTATTTGAGATGCTACAATGAAGTGCATGCTTCTTCTGTTACAACAGAGTATGTTTCATGGATGAGAACACTGGTCAGAATTTCCCTTCACAAACTGAGTTAAACCAAAGCCTCTGTGTCTTCCAACAAGCCAGAGTTCTTTTCCGGTAAACCCAGGGATTTTTCAGCTCAAATGAATTTGCACAGTTAACGAACCCAACACGTTTTTCACTATAAACTAAACAGCATCTAGGGAAGAGATGCTGTGGTTTGTTACAGTTTCATAAGCAGAGTTGAACTAGATATGTACCGTATGAGTAGGAAACACAGTTCTTTTTTTCTGGACATGCTCATATTTCTTGCTGTATTGCAGACTCTGGACAGAAGAGGATGCTTCTTGCGTTAAAACAGAGGGTGTTTCACGGATGAGAACACTGCTCTGAATTTCCCTTCACAAACAGAGTTAAACCAAAGACTCTGTGTCTTCCTACAAGCAAGAGTTCATTTCCGGTAAACCCAGTGAATTTTCGCCTAAATTGAATTTACACAGTTCATGAAGGAAAGAGCATATATGTAAGAGATGCTGTTGTTTGTTACAGTTTCATAAGCAGAGTTTAACTAGATATGGCCCGTATGAGTAAGAAACACAGTTCTTTTTTTCTACGCATACTCATGTTTCTTGCTGTATTGGAGACGTTGGAAAGAAGAGCATGCTTCTCGCGTTCAAACAGAGTGTGTTTCATGGATGAGAACACTGGTCTGAATTTCCCTTCACAAACTGAGTTAAACCAAAGCCTCTGTGTCTTCCTACAAGGAAGAGTTCTTTTCCGGTAAACCCAGGGATTTTTCGGCTCAAATGACTTTGCACAATTCACGAAACCAACACGTTTTTCACTATAAACTAAACAGCATCTATGGAAGAGATGCTGTGGTTTGTTACACTTTCATAAGCAGAGTTTAACTACATATGTTCCGTATGAGTAGGAAACACAGTTCATTTTTTCTGGACATGCTCATATTTCTTGCTGTATTGCAGACTCTGGACAGAAGAGGATGCTGCTTTCTTTAAAACAGAGGATGTTTCATGGATTAGAACACTGGTTTGAATTTTGCTTCAGAAACGGAGATAAACCAAAGTCTCTGTGTCTTCCTACAAGCAAGAGTTCATTTCCAGTAAACCCAGTGATTTTTTGGCTCAAATGAATTTACACTGTTCACGAACCCAAAACGATTTAAACTGGTAACTAAAGAGCAACTATGTAAGACATGCTGTGGTTTGTTACAGTTTCATAAGCAGAGTTCAACAAGATATGGTCCGTATGAGTAGGAAACACAGTTCTTTTTTTCTGGACATGCTCATGTTTCTTGCTGTATTGGAGATGCTAGAAAGAAGTGCATGCATCGTCCGTTACAACAGAGTATGTTTCATGGATGAGAACACTGGTCTGAATTTCCCTTCACAAACGGAGTTAAACCAAAGGCACTGTGTCTTCCTACAAGCAAGAGTTCATTTCCGGTAAACCCAGTGATTTTTTGGCTCAAATGAATTTACACTGTTCACGATCCCAACACGATTTAAACTGTTAACTAAAGAGCAACTATGTAAGACATGCTGTGGTTTGTTACAGTTTCATAAGCAGAGTACAACATGATATGGTCCGTATGAGTAGGAAACACAGTTCATTTTTTCTGGACATGCTCATATTTCTTGCTGTATTGCAGACTCTGTACAGAAGACGATGCTTCTTGCGTTAAACAGAGGGGGTTTCATGGATGAGAACACTGGTCTGAATTTCCCTTCACAAACGGAGTTAAACCAAACGCTCTGTGTCTTCCTACAAGCAAGAGTTCATTTCCGGTAAACCCAGTGATTTTTCGGCTCAAGTGTATTTACACAGTTCAACGACCGAACACGATTTTCATTATTAACTAAAGAGCATCTATGTTGCAGTTTCATAAGCAGAGTTCAACAAGATGTGGTCCGTATGAGTAGGAAACACAGTTCATTTTTTCGGGGCATGCTCATGTTTCTTGCTACACTGCAGAGGCTAGAAAGAAGAGCATGCTCTCTGGGTTAAAACATAGTGTTTTGCATGGATGAGAACACTGGTCTGAATTTCCCTTCACAAACAAAGTTAAACCAAAGCCTCTGTGTCTTCCTACAAGCAGGAGTTCATTTCCTGTAAACCCAGTGATTTTTTGCCTCAAATGAATTTACACAGTTCACGAACCCAACACGTTTTTCACTGTAAACTAAAGAGCATCTATATAAGACATGCTGTGGTTAGTTACAGTTTCATAAGCAGAGTTGAACTAGACACGGTCCATTTGAGTAGGAAATACAGTTCTTTTTTCTGGGCATGCTCATCTTTCTTGCTGTATTGGTGACGCTGGAAAGAAGAGCATGCTTCTTGAGTTAAAACAGATTGTGTTTCATGGATGAGACACTGGTCTGAATTTCCCTTCACAAACGGAATTAAACCAAAGCCTCTGTGTATTCCTACAAGCAAGAGTTCATTTCAGGTAAAGCTAGGAGTTTTTAAGCTCAAATGAATTTACACAGTTCATGAACCCAACACGTTATTCACTATTAACTAAAGAGCATCTATGTAAGACATGCTGTGGCTTGTTACAGTTTCATAAGCAGAGTTCAACTAGATATGGTCCGTATGAGTAGGAAACACAGTTCTTTTTTCCTGGACATGCTCATGTTTCTTGCTGTATTGGAGATGCCAGAAAGAAGTGCATGCTTCTTCCGTTACAACAGAGTATGTTTCATGGATGAGAACACTGGTCTGAATTTCCCTTCACAAACTGAATTAAACCAAAGCCTCTGTGTCTTCCTACAAGCAAGAGTTATTTTCCGGAAAACCAAGGGATTTTTTGGCTCAAATGAATTTGCACAGTTCACGAACCCAACAAGTTTTTCACTATAAACTAAACAGCATCTATGGAAGAGATGCTGTGGTTTGTTACAGTTTCATAAGCAGAGTTTTACTAGATATGTTCTGTATGAGTAGGAAACACAGTTCTTTTTTTCTGGACATGCTCATATTTCTTGCTGTTTTGCAGACTCTGGACAGAAGAGGATGCTTCTTGCGTTAAAACAGAGGGTGTTTCATGGATGAGAACACTGCTCTGAATTTCCCTTCACAAACAGAGATAAACCAAAGCCTCTGTGTCTTCCTTCAAGCAACAGTTCATTTCGGGTATACCCATTGATTTTTCGCCTAAAATGAATTTACACAATTCATGAACCCAACACGTTTTTCACTATAAAGGAAAGTGCATATATGTAAGAGATGCTGTGGTTTGTTACAGTTTCATAAGCAGAGTTTAACTAGATATGGTCCGTATGACTAAGAAACACAGTTCTTTTTTTTGGGCATGCTCATGTTTCTTGCTGTATTGGAGACGCTGGAAAGAAGATCATGCTTCTTTTGTTAAAACAGAGTATGTTTCATGGATGAGAACACTGGTCTGAATTTCCCTTCACAAACGGAGTTAAACCAAAGGTTCTGTGTCTTCCTACAAGCAAGAGTTCATTTCCGGTAAACCCAGTGATTTTTCGGCTCAAATGAATTTACACAGTTCAAGAACCGAACACGATTTTCATTATTAACTAAAAAGCATCTATGTAAGACATGCTGGGTTTTGTTGCAGTTTCATAAGCAGAGTTCAACGAGATGTGGTCCGTAAGAGTAGGAAACACAGTTCTTTTTTTCTGGGCATGCTCATGTTTCTTGCTGTATTGGAGACGCTAGAAAGAAGTGCATGCTTCTTCCGTTAAAACAGAGTATGTTTCATGGATGAGAACACTGGTCTGAATTTTCCTTCACAAACTGAGTTAAACCAAAGCCTCTGTGTCTTCCTACAAGCAAGAGTTCATTTCCTGGAAATCCAGTGATTTTTTGCCTCAAATGAATTTACACAGTTCACGAACCCAACAGGTTTTTCACTATAAACTAAACAGCATCTATGTAAGACATGCTGTAGTTTGTTACAGTTTCATAAGCAGAGTTGAACTAGACACGGTTCCTTTGAGAAGGAAATACAGTTCTTTTTTTCTGGACATGCTTATAATTCTTGCTGTATTGCAGACTCCGGACAGAAGAGGATGCTTCTTGCGTTAAAACAGAGGGTGTTTCATGGATGAGAACACAGCTCTCAATTTCCCTTCACAAACAGAGTTAAACCAAAGCCTCTGTGTCTTCCTACAAGCAAGAGTTCATTTCCGGTAAACCCAGTGAATTTTCGCCTAAAATGAATTTACACAGTTTACAAACCCAACACGTTTTTCACTATAAAGGAAAGAGCATATAAGTAAGAGATGCTGTGGTTTGTTACAGTTTCATAAGCAAAGTTCAACGAGATGTGGTCCGTAAGTGTAGGAAACACAGTTCTTTTTTTCTGGGCATGCTCATGTTTCTTGCTGTATTGGAGACGCTAGAAAGAAGTGCATGCTTCTTCCGTTAAAATAGAGTATGTTTCATGGATTAGAACACTGGTCTGAATTTTCCTTCAGAAACGGCGATAAACCAAAGTCTCTGTGTCTTCCTACAAGCAAGAGTTCATTTCCAGTAAACCCAGTGATTTTTTGGCTCAAATGAATTTACACTGTTCACGATCCCAACACGATTTAAACTGTTAACTAAAGAGCAACTATGTAAGACATGCTGTGGTTTGTTACAGTTTCATAAGCAGAGTTCAACAAGATATGGTCCGTATGAGTAGGAAACACAGTTCTTTTTTTCTGGACATGCTCATATTTCTTGCTGTATTGCAGACTCTGTACAGAAGAGGATGCTTCTTGCGTTAAACAGAGGGTGTTTCATGGATGAGAACACTGGTCTGAATTTCCCTTCACAAACGGAGTTAAACCAAAGGCACTGTGTCTTCCTACAAGCAAGAGTTCATTTCCAGTAAACCCAGTGATTTTTCGGCTCAAGTGAATTTACACAGTTCAAGGACCGAACACGATTTTCATTATTAACTAAAGAGCATCTATGTTGCAGTTTCATAAGCAGAGTTCAACAAGATGTGGTCCGTATGAGTAGGAAACAGTTCATTTTTTCGGGGCATGCTCATGTTTCTTGCTATACTGCAGAGGCTAGAAAGAAGAGCATGCTCTCTGGGTTAAAACATAGTGTTTTGCATGGATGAGAACACTGGTCTGAATTTCCCTTCACAAACGGATTTAAACCAAAGGGTCTGTGTCTTCCTACAAGCAAGAGTTCATTTCCTGTAAACCCAGTGATTTTTTGCCTCAAATGAATTTACACAGTTCCAAACCCAACACGTTTTTCACTATAAAGGAAAGAGCATATATGTAACAGTTGCTGTGGTTTGTTACAGTTTCAGAAGCAGAGTTTACCTATTTATGGTCCGTATGAGTAAGAAACACAGTTCTTTTTTTCTGGACATGCTCATAATTCTTGCTGCATTGCAGACTCTAGACAGAAGAAGATGCTCTTGCGTTAAAACAGAGTATGTTTCATGGATGAGAACACTGGTCTGAATTTTCCTTCAGAAACGGAGTTAAACCAAAGGCTCTGTGGCTACCTACAAGCAAGAGTTCATTTCCTCTAAGCCCAGTGAGTTTTCAGCTCAAATGAATTTGCACAGTTCACGAACCCAACAGGATTTTCACTATTAACTAAAGAGCATTTATGTAAGACATGCTGGGGTTTTTTACAGTTTCATAAGTAGAGTTCAACTGGATATGGTCCGTATGAGTAGGAAACACAGTTCTTTTTTTCTGGACATGCTCATATTTCTTGCTGTATTGCAGACTCTGGACCGAAGAGGATAAATCTTGCGTTAAAACTGAGAGTGTTTTTTGGATGAGAACACTGCTCTGAATTTCCCTTCACAAACAGAGTTAAACCAAAGCCTCTGTGTCTTCCTACAAGCAAAAGTTCATTTCCGGTAAACCCAGTGATTTTTTGCCTAAAATGAATTTACACAGTTCACGAACCCAACACGTTTTTCACTATAAAGGAAAGAGCATATATGTAAGAGATGCTTTGGTTGTTACAGTTTCATAAGCAGAGTTTAACTAGATAAGGTTCTTATGAGTAAGAAACACAGTTTATTTTTTCTGGGCATGCAAATGTTTCTTGCTGTATTGGAGACGCTAGAAAGAAGTGCATGCTTCTTGCGTTAAAAGAGAGTATGTTTCATGGATGAGAACAGTGGTCTGAATTTTCCTTTAGAAACGGAGTTAAACCAAAGTCTCTGTTTCTTCCTACAAGCAAGAGTTCATTTCCGGTATACCCAGTGATTTTTCGGCTCAAATGAATTTACACAGTTCACGAACCCAACACGCTTTTCACTATTAACTAAAGAGCATCTATGTCAAAGATGCTGTGGTTTGTTACTGTTTCATGAGCAGAGTTCAACTAGATATGGTCCGTATGAGTAGGAAACACAGTTCTTTTTTTCTGGGCATGACGATGTTTCTTGCTGTATTGGAGACACTGGAAAGAAGAGCATGCTTCTTGAGTTAAAACAGAGTGTGTTTCATGGATGAGACACTGGTCTGAATTTCCCTTCTCAAACGGAATTAAACCAAAGGCTCTGTGTCTTCCTACAAGCAAGAGTTCATTTCCGGTAAACCCAGTGATTTTTTGGCTCAAATGAATTTACACTGTTCACGATCCCAACACGATTTAAACTGTTAACTAAAGAGCAACTATGTAAGACATGCTGTGGTTTGTTACAGTTTCATAAGCAGAGTACAACATGATATGGTCCGTATGAGTAGGAAACACAGTTCATTTTTTCTGGACATGCTCATATTTCTTGCTGTATTGCAGACTCTGTACAGAAGACGATGCTTCTTGCGTTAAACAGAGGGGGTTTCATGGATGAGAATACTGGTCTGAATTTCCCTTCACAAACGGAGTTAAACCAAACGCACTGTGTCTTCCTACAAGCAAGAGTTCATTTCCGGTAAACCCAGTGATTTTTCGGCTCAAGTGTATTTACACAGTTCAACGACCGAACACGATTTTCATTATTAACTAAAGAGCATCTATGTTGCAGTTTCATAAGCAGAGTTCAACAAGATGTGGTCCGTATGAGTAGGAAACACAGTTCATTTTTTCGGGGCTTGCTCATGTTTCTTGCTATACTGCAGAGGCTAGAAAGAAGAGCATGCTCTCTGGGTTAAAACATAGTGTTTTGCATGGATGAGAACACTGGTCTGAATTTCCCTTCACAAACAAAGTTAAACCAAAGCCTCTGTGTCTTCCTACAAGCAGGAGTTCATTTCCTGTAAACCCAGTGATTTTTTGCCTCAAATGAATTTACACAGTTCACGAACCCAACACGTTTTTCACTGTAAACTAAAGAGCATCTATATAAGACATGCTGTGGTTAGTTACAGTTTCATAAGCAGAGTTGAACTAGACACGGTCCATTTGAGTAGGAAATACAGTTCTTTTTTCTGGGCATGCTCATCTTTCTTGCTGTATTGGTGACGCTGGAAAGAAGAGCATGCTTCTTGAGTTAAAACAGATTGTGTTTCATGGATGAGACACTGGTCTGAATTTCCCTTCACAAACGGAATTAAACCAAAGCCTCTGTGTATTCCTACAAGCAAGAGTTCATTTCAGGTAAAGCTAGGAGTTTTTAAGCTCAAATGAATTTACACAGTTCATGAACCCAACACGTTATTCACTATTAACTAAAGAGCATCTATGTAAGACATGCTGTGGCTTGTTACAGTTTCATAAGCAGAGTTCAACTAGATATGGTCCGTATGAGTAGGAAACACAGTTCTTTTTTCCTGGACATGCTCATGTTTCTTGCTGTATTGGAGATGCCAGAAAGAAGTGCATGATTCTTCCGTTACAACAGAGTATGTTTCATGGATGAGAACACTGGTCTGAATTTCCCTTCACAAACTGAATTAAACCAAAGCCTCTGTGTCTTCCTACAAGCAAGAGTTATTTTCCGGAAAACCAAGGGATTTTTTGGCTCAAATGAATTTGCACAGTTCACGAACCCAACAAGTTTTTCACTATAAACTAAACAGCATCTATGGAAGAGATGCTGTGGTTTGTTACAGTTTCATAAGCAGAGTTTTACTAGATATGTTCTGTATGAGTAGGAAACACAGTTGTTTTTTTCTGGACATGCTCATATTTCTTGCTGTTTTGCAGACTCTGGACAGAAGAGGATGCTTCTTGCGTTAAAACAGAGGGTGTTTCATGGATGAGAACACTGCTCTGAATTTCCCTTCACAAACAGAGATAAACCAAAGCCTCTGTGTCTTCCTTCAAGCAACAGTTCATTTCGGGTATACCCATTGATTTTTCGCCTAAAATGAATTTACACAATTCATGAACCCAACACGTTTTTCACTATAAAGGAAAGTGCATATATGTAAGAGATGCTGTGGTTTGTTACAGTTTCATAAGCAGAGTTTAACTAGATATGGTCCGTATGACTAAGAAACACAGTTCTTTTTTTTGGGCATGCTCATGTTTCTTGCTGTATTGGAGACGCTGGAAAGAAGATCATGCTTCTTTTGTTAAAACAGAGTATGTTTCATGGATGAGAACACTGGTCTGAATTTTCCTTCACAAACGGAGTTAAACCAAAGGTTCTGTGTCTTCCTACAAGCAAGAGTTCATTTCCGGTAAACCCAGTGATTTTTCGGCTCAAATGAATTTACACAGTTCAAGAACCGAACACGATTTTCATTATTAACTAAAAAGCATCTATGTAAGACATGCTGGGTTTTGTTGCAGTTTCATAAGCAGAGTTCAACGAGATGTGGTCCGTAAGAGTAGGAAACACAGTTCTTTTTTTCTGGGCATGCTCATGTTTCTTGCTGTATTGGAGACGCTAGAAAGAAGTGCATGCTTCTTCCGTTAAAACAGAGTATGTTTCATGGATGAGAACACTGGTCTGAATTTTCCTTCACAAACTGAGTTAAACCAAAGCCTCTGTGTCTTCCTACAAGCAAGAGTTCATTTCCTGGAAATCCAGTGATTTTTTGCCTCAAATGAATTTACACAGTTCACGAACCCAACAGGTTTTTCACTATAAACTAAACAGCATCTATGTAAGACATGCTGTAGTTTGTTACAGTTTCATAAGCAGAGTTGAACTAGACACGGTTCCTTTGAGAAGGAAATACAGTTCTTTTTTTCTGGACATGCTTATAATTCTTGCTGTATTGCAGACTCTGGACAGAAGAGGATGCTTCTTGCGTTAAAACAGAGGGTGTTTCATGGATGAGAACACAGCTCTCAATTTCCCTTCACAAACAGAGTTAAACCAAAGCCTCTGTGTCTTCCTACAAGCAAGAGTTCATTTCCGGTAAACCCAGTGAATTTTCGCCTAAAATGAATTTACACAGTTTACAAACCCAACACGTTTTTCACTATAAAGGAAAGAGCATATAAGTAAGAGATGCTGTGGTTTGTTACAGTTTCATAAGCAAAGTTCAACGAGATGTGGTCCGTAAGTGTAGGAAACACAGTTCTTTTTTTCTGGGCATGCTCATGTTTCTTGCTGTATTGGAGACGCTAGAAAGAAGTGCATGCTTCTTCCGTTAAAATAGAGTATGTTTCATGGATTAGAACACTGGTCTGAATTTTCCTTCAGAAACGGCGATAAACCAAAGTCTCTGTGTCTTCCTACAAGCAAGAGTTCATTTCCAGTAAACCCAGTGATTTTTTGGCTCAAATGAATTTACACTGTTCACGATCCCAACACGATTTAAACTGTTAACTAAAGAGCAACTATGTAAGACATGCTGTGGTTTGTTACAGTTTCATAAGCAGAGTTCAACAAGATATGGTCCGTATGAGTAGGAAACACAGTTCTTTTTTTCTGGACATGCTCATATTTCTTGCTGTATTGCAGACTCTGTACAGAAGAGGATGCTTCTTGCGTTAAACAGAGGGTGTTTCATGGATGAGAACACTGGTCTGAATTTCCCTTCACAAACGGAGTTAAACCAAAGGCACTGTGTCTTCCTACAAGCAAGAGTTCATTTCCAGTAAACCCAGTGATTTTTCGGCTCAAGTGAATTTACACAGTTCAAGGACCGAACACGATTTTCATTATTAACTAAAGAGCATCTATGTTGCAGTTTCATAAGCAGAGTTCAACAAGATGTGGTCCGTATGAGTAGGAAACAGTTCATTTTTTCGGGGCATGCTCATGTTTCTTGCTATACTGCAGAGGCTAGAAAGAAGAGCATGCTCTCTGGGTTAAAACATAGTGTTTTGCATGGATGAGAACACTGGTCTGAATTTCCCTTCACAAACGGATTTAAACCAAAGGGTCTGTGTCTTCCTACAAGCAAGAGTTCATTTCCTGTAAACCCAGTGATTTTTTGCCTCAAATGAATTTACACAGTTCCAAACCCAACACGTTTTTCACTATAAAGGAAAGAGCATATATGTAACAGTTGCTGTGGTTTGTTACAGTTTCAGAAGCAGAGTTTACCTATTTATGGTCCGTATGAGTAAGAAACACAGTTCTTTTTTTCTGGACATGCTCATAATTCTTGCTGCATTGCAGACTCTAGACAGAAGAAGATGCTCTTGCGTTAAAACAGAGTATGTTTCATGGATGAGAACACTGGTCTGAATTTTCCTTCAGAAACGGAGTTAAACCAAAGGCTCTGTGGCTACCTACAAGCAAGAGTTCATTTCCTCTAAGCCCAGTGAGTTTTCAGCTCAAATGAATTTGCACAGTTCACAAACCCAACACGTTTTTCACTATAAAGGAAAGAGCATATAAGTAAGAGATGCTGTGGTTTGTTACAATTTCATAAGCAGAGTTCAACGAGATGTGGTCTGTAAGAGTAGGAAACACAGTTCTTTTTTTCAGGGCATGCTCATGTTTCTTGGTGTATTGGAGACGCTAGAAAGAAGTGCATGCTTCTTCCGTTAAAATAGAGTATGTTTCATGGATGAGAACACTGGTCTGAATTTTCCTTCACAAACTGAGTTAAACCAAAGCCTCTGTGTCTTCCTACAAACAAGAGTTCATTTCCGGTAAACCCAGTGATTTTTCGGCTCAAGTGAATTTACACAGTTCAAGGACCGAACACGATTTTCATTATTAACTAAAAAGCATCTATGTAAGACATGCTGGGTTTTGTTGCAGTTTCATAAGCAGAGTTCAACGAGATGTGGTCCGTAAGAGTAGGAAACACAGTTCTTTTTTTCTGGGCATGCTCATGTTTCTTGCTGTATTGGAGACGCTGGAAAGAAGTGCATGCTTCTCTCGTTAAAACAGAGTATGTTTCATGGATGAGAACACTGGTCTGAATTTTCCTTCAGAAACGGAGTTAAACCAAAGGCTCTGTGGCTACCTACAAGCAAGAGTTCATTTCCTCTAAGCCCAGTGAGTTTTCAGCTCAAATGAATTTGCACAGTTCACGAACCCAACAGGATTTTCACTATTAACTAAAGAGCATTTATGTAAGACATGCTGGGGTTTTTTACAGTTTCATAAGTAGAGTTCAACTGGATATGGTCCGTATGAGTAGGAAACACAGTTCTTTTTTTCTGGACATGCTCATATTTCTTGCTGTATTGCAGACTCTGGACCGAAGAGGATAAATCTTGCGTTAAAACTGAGAGTGTTTTTTGGATGAGAACACTGCTCTGAATTTCCCTTCACAAACAGAGTTAAACCAAAGCCTCTGTGTCTTCCTACAAGCAAAAGTTCATTTCCGGTAAACCCAGTGATTTTTTGCCTAAAATGAATTTACACAGTTCACGAACCCAACACGTTTTTCACTATAAAGGAAAGAGCATATATGTAAGAGATGCTTTGGTTGTTACAGTTTCATAAGCAGAGTTTAACTAGATAAGGTTCTTATGAGTAAGAAACACAGTTTATTTTTTCTGGGCATGCAAATGTTTCTTGCTGTATTGGAGACGCTAGAAAGAAGTGCATGCTTCTTCCGTTAAAATAGAGTATGTTTCATGGATGAGAACACTGGTCTGAATTTTCCTTCACAAACTGAGTTAAACCAAAGCCTCTGTGTCTTCCTACAAGCAAGAGTTCATTTCCGGTAAACCCAGTGATTTTTCGGCTCAAGTGAATTTACACAGTTCACGGACCAACACGATTTTCAGTATTAACTAAAGTGCATGTATGAAGAGATGCTGTGGTTTGTATGAGTTTCATAAGCAGAGTTGAACAAACACGGTCCATTTGAGTAGGAAATACAGTTCTTTTTTTCTGGCCATGCTCATGTTTCTTGCTGTATTGCAGAAGCTCGAAAGAAGAGCATGCTCTTTGCGTTAAAACAGAGTGTTTTTCATGGATGAGAACAATGGTCTGAATTTCCCTTCACAAACGAGTTAAACCAAAGTCTCTGTGTCTGCCTACAAGCAAGAGTTCATTCCGGTAAACCTGTGATTTTTCGGCTCAAATGAATATACACAGTTCACAAACCCAACACGTTTTTCACAATAAACTAAAGAGCATCTATGTAAGACATGCTGTGGTTTGTTACAGTTTCATAAGCAGAGTTCAACTAGATATGATCTGTATGAGTAGGAAACACAGTTCTTTTTTTCTGGGCAAGCTCATATTTCTTGCTGTATTAGTGAAGCTGGAAAGAAGAGCATGCTGTTTGCGTTAAAACAGAGTGTGTTTCATGGATGAGAACTCTGGTCTCAATTTCCCTTCACAAACGGAGATAAACCATTGGCTCTGTGTCTTCCTACAAGCAAGACTTCATTTCCGGTAGAGCCAGTGATTTCTCGGCTCAAATGAATTTACACAGTTCACTGACCCAACACGATTTTCAGTATTAACTAAAGAGCATGTATGAAGAGATGGTGTGGTTTGCATGAGTTTCATAAGCAGAGTTCAACTAGATATAGTCTGTATGAGTAAGAAACACAGTTCTTTTTTTCTGGGCATGCTCATGTTTCTTGCTGTATTGGAGACGCTAGAAACAAGTGCATGCTTCTTGCGTTAAAACAGAGTATGTTTCATGGATGAGAACACTGGTCTGAATTTCGCTTCACAAACGGAGGTAAACCAAAGCCTCTGTGACTTCCTACAAGCAAGAGTTCATTTCCGGTAAACGCAGTGATTTTTCGGATCAAATGAATTTACACAGTTCACCAACCCAACACGTTTTTCACTATTAATGAAAGAGCATATATGTAAGAGATGCTGTGGTGTGTTACAGTTTCATAAGCAGAGTTCAACTAGATATGGTCCGTATGAATAGGAAACCCAGTTCTTTTTTTCTGGACATGGTCATATTTCTTGCTGTATTGCAGACTCTGGACAAAGAGGATGCATCTTGCGTTAAAACAGAGGGTATTTCATGGATGAGAACACTGATCTAAATTTCCCTTCACAAACGGAGTTAAACCAAAGCCTCTGTATCTTCATACAAGCAAGAGTCCATTTCCGGGAAACCCAGTGATTTTTCAGCTCTAATGAAATTACACAGTTCAAGATCCCAACACGTTTTTCACTATAAACTAAAGAGCATCTATAAGCCATGCTGTGCTTTGTTACAGTTTCTAAGCAGAGTTTAACTAGATATGGTCCTTATGAGTAGGAAACACAGTTCTTTTTTTTCTGGACATGCTCATATTTCTTGAAGTATTACAGACTCTGGACAGTAGAGGATAAAAATGCGTTAAAACAGAGGGTGTTTCATGGATGAGAACACTGGTCTGAATTTCCCTTAACAAGCAGAATTAAACCAAAGCCTCTGTGTCTTCTTACAGGCAAGAGTTCATTTCCGGTAAACCCAGTGAGTTTTCGGCTCAAATTATGTACACAGATCACGAACACAATACGATTTTCACTATTAACTAAAGAGCATCTATGTAAGCCATGATGTGGTTTGTTACAGTTTCATAAGGAGAGTTCAACTAAAAATGTTCGGTATGAGTAGGAAGCACAGTTCTTTTTTTCTGGGCATTCTCATGTTCCTTGCTGTATTGGAGACGCTGGAAAGAAGTGCATGCTTCTTGCTTTAAAACAGAGTATGTTTCATGGATGAGAACACTGGTCTGAATTTCCCTTCACAAACCAGTTAAACCAAAGGCTCTGTGTCTTCCCTCAAGCAAGAGTTCATTTCCGGAAAACCCATTTGTTTTTCGGCTCAAATGAATTTACACAGTTCACTAAACCAACACATTTTTCACAATAAACTAAAGAGCATCTATGTAAGACATGCTGTCTTTTGTTACAGTTTCATAAGCAGAGTTCAACTAGATATGGTCCGTATGAGTTCATTTCCGGTAAACCCAGTGATTTCTCGGCTCAAATGAAATTACACAGTTCACGGACCCAACATGATTTTCAGTATTAACTAAAGAGCATGTATGAGGAGATGCTGTGGTTTGTATGAGTTTCATAATCAGAGATGAACTAACACGGTCCATTTGAGTAGGAAATACAGTTCTTTTTTTCTGGCCATGCTCATGTTTCTTGCTGTATTGCAGAAGCTCGAAAGAAGAGCATGCTCATTGCGTTAAAACAGAGTGTGTTTCATGGATGAGAACACTGCTCTGAATTTTCCTTCAGAAACGGAGTTAAACCAAAGCCTCTGTGTCTTCCTAAAAGCAAGAGTTCATTTCCGGTAAACCCAGGGTTTTCTCAGCACAAATGAATTTGCACAGTTCACGAACCCAACACGTTTTTCACTATTAACAAAAGAGAATGTATGTAAGAGATGCTGTGGTTTGTTACAGTTTCATAATCAGAGTTCAACTAGATATGGTCTGTATGAGTAGGAAACACAGTTCTTTTTTTTCTGGGCATGCCCATGTTTCTTGCTGTATTAGAGATGCTGGAAAGAAGAGCATGCTCTTTACGATAAAAGAGAGTGTGTTTCATGGATGAGAACACTGGTCTGAATTTTCCTTCAGAAACAGAGTTAAACCAAAGTCTCTGGGTCTTCCTACAAGCAAGAGTTCCTTTCCGGTAAACCCAGTGATTTTTTGGGTCAAATGAATTTACACAGTTCACTAACCCAACACGTTTTTCACTATTTACTAAAGAGCATCTATGTAAGACATGCTGTGGTTTGTCACAGTTTCATAAGCAGAGTTCAACTAGATAAGGTCCGTATGAGTAGGAAACACAGTTCTTTTTTTCTGGACATGCTCATATTTCTTGCTGTATTGCAGACTCTGGACAGAAGAGGATGCTCTTGCGTTAAACAGAGGATGTTTCATGGATGAGAACACTGGTCTGAATTTCCCTTCACAAACGAGTTAAACCAATGTCTCTGGGTCTTCCTACAAGCAAGAGTTCCTTTCCGGTAAACCCAGTGATTTTTCGGGTCAAATGAATTTACACAGTTCACTAAACCAACACGTTTTTCACTATCAATTAAGAGCATCTATGTAAGAGATGCTGTGGTTTGTTACAGGTTCATAAGCAGTGTTTAACTAGATATGGTCCGTATGAGTAAGAAACACAGATCTTTTTTTCTGGGCATGCTCATGTTTCTTGCTGTATTGGAACGCTTGAAAGAAGAGCATGCTCTTTGAGTTAAAACAGAGTTTTTTTCATGGATGAGAACACTGGTCGGAATCTCCCTTCACAAATGGAATTAAACCAAAACGTCTCTGTTTTCCTACAAGCAAGAGTTCATTTCCGGTAAACCCAGTAAGTTTTTGGGTCAAATGATGTACACAGTTCACGAACCCAACACGTTTTTCACTATTTACTAAAGAGCATCTATGTAAGACATGCTGTGGTTTGTTACAGTTTCATAAGCAGAGTTCAACTAGATATGGTCTGTATGAGTAGGAAACACAGTTCTTTTTTTCTGGGCATGCTCATGTTTCTTGCTGTGTTAGAGACGCTGGAAAGAAAGCCATGCTCTTTGCGTTAAAACTGAGTGTATTTCAGGGATGCGAACACTGGTCTGAATTTCCCTTCACAAACGGAGTGAAACCAAAGGCTCTGTGTCTTCCTACAATCAAGAGTTCATTTCCGGTAAACCCAGTGATTTTTCGGCTCAAATGAATTTACACAGTTCACAAACCCAACACGATTTTCACTATTATCTAAAGAGCATCTTTATAAGAGATGCTGTGGTTTGTTACAGTTTCATAATCAGAGCTCAACTCGATATGGTCTGTATGAGTAGGAAACACAGTTCTTTTTTTCTGGGCAAGCTCATATTTCTTGCTGTATTAGAGAACCTGGAAAGAAGAGCATGTTCTTTGCGTTAAAACAGAGTGTGTTTCATGGATGAGAACTCTGGTCTGAATTTCCCTTCACAAACGGAGATAAACCATTGGCTCTGTGTCTTCCTACAAGCAAGACTTCATTTCCGGTAAACCAGTGATTTCTCGGCTCAAATGAATTTACACAGTTCACGAACCCAACACGATTTTCAGTATTACCTAAAGAGCAAGTATGAAGAGATGCTGTGGTTTGTACGAATTTCATAAGCAGAGTTGAACTAACACAGTCCTTTGAGAAGGAAATACAGTTCTTTTTTTCTGGCCATGCTCATGTTTCTTGCTGTATTGCAGAAGCTCAAAAGAAGAGCATGCTCATTGCGTTAAAAAAGAGTGTGTGTCATGGATGAGAACACTGCTCTGAATTTTCCTTCAGAAACGGAGTAAAACCAAAGCTTCTGTGTCTTCCTACAAGCAAGAGTTCATTTCCGGTAAATACAGTGTTTTCTCGGCTCAAATGAATTTGCACAGTTCACGAACCCAACACGTTTTTCACTATTAACAAAAGAGAATGTATGTAAGAGATGCATTGGTTTGTTACAGTTTCATAATCAGAGTTGAACTAGATATGGTCCGTATGAGTAGGGAACACAGTTCTTTTTTTCTGGACATGCTCATATTTCTTGCTGTATTGCAGACTCTGGACAGAAGAGGATGCTTCTTGCATTAAACAGAGGGTGTTTCATGATGAGAACACTGGTCTGAATTTCCCTTCACAAACGGAGATAAACCATTGGCTCTGTGTCTTCCTACAAGGAAGAGTTCATTTCCGGTAAACCCAGTGATTTCTCGGCTCAAATGAATTTACACAGCTCACTAACCCAACACGTTTTTCACTATTAACAAAAGAGAATGTATGTAAGAGATGCTGTGATTTGTTACAGTTTCATAATCAGAGTTCAACTAGATATGGTCTGTATGAGTAGGAAACACAGTTCTTTTTTTCTGGACATGCTCATATTTCTTGCTGTATTAGAGAAGCTGGAAAGAAGAGCATGCTCTTTGCGTTAAAACAGAGTGTGTTTCATGGATGAGAACTCTGGTCTGAATTTCCCTTCACAAACGGGGATAAACCATTGGCTCTGTGTCTTCCTACAAGCAAGACTTCATTTCCGGTAAACCCAGTGATTTCTCGGCTCAAATGAATTTACACAGTTCACGGACCCAACACGATTTTCAGTATTAACTAAAGAGCATGTATGAAGAGAAGCTGTGGTGAGTATGAGTTTCATAAGCAGAGTTGAACTAATACGGTCCATTTGAGTAGGAAATACAGTTCTTTTTTTCTGGACATGCTCATATTTCTTGCTGTATTAGAGACGCTGGAAAGAAGACCATGCTCTTTGCGTTAAAACTGAGTGTGTTTCAGGGATGCGAAAACTGGTCTGAATTTCCCTTCACAAACGGAGTGAAACCAAAGGCTCTGTGTCTTCCTACAAGCAAGAGTTCATTTCTGGTAAACCTAGTGAGTTTTCGGGTCAAATGATGTACACAGTTCACGAACCCAATACGATTTTCACTATTAACTAAAGAGCATCTATGTAAGACAATATGTGGTTTGTTACAGTTTCATAAGGAGAATTCAACTAAAAATGGTCGGGATGAGTAGGAAACACAGTTCATTTATTCTGGGCATGCTCATGTTTCTTGCTGTATTGGAGACGCTGGAAAGAAGAGCCTGCTTCTTGCGTTAAAACAGAGTATGTTTCATGGATGAGAACACTGTTCTGAATTTTCATTCAGAAACGGAGTTAAACCAACGGCTCTGTGTCTTCCTACAAGCAAGAGTTCATTTCAGGTAAACCCAGTGATTTCTCGGCTCAAATGAATTTACACAGATCACAGACCCAACACGATTTTCTGTATTAACTAAAGAGCATGTATGAAGAGATGCTGTGGTTTGTATGAGTTTCATAAGCAGAGTTGAACTAACACGGTCCATTTGAGTAGGAAATACAGTTCTTTTTTTCTGGGAATGCTGATATGTCTTGCTGTATTGCAGAAGCTCGAAAGAAGAGCATGCTCATTGTGTTAAAACAGAGTGTGTTTCATGGATGAGAACTCTGGTCTGAATTTCCCTTCACAAACGGAGATAAACCATTGGCTCTGTGTCTTCCTACAAGCAAGAGTTCATTTCCGGTAAACCCAGTGATTTCTCGGCTCAAATGAATTTTCACAGTTCACGGACCCAACACGATTTTCAGTATTAACTAAAGAGCATGTATGAAGAGATGCTGTGGTGTGTATGAGTTTCATAAGCAGAGTTGAACTAACACGGTCCATTTGAGTAGGAAAAACAGTTCTTTTTTTCTGGACATGCTCATATTTCTTGCTGTATTAGAGACGCTGGAAAGAAGACCATGCTCTTTGCGTTAAAACTGAGTGTGTTTCAGGGATGCGAACACTGGTCTGAATTTCCCTTCACAAACGGAGTGAAACCAAAGGCTCTGTGTCTTCCTACAAGCAAGAGTTCATTTCCGGTAAACCCAGTGAGTTTTCGGGTCAAATGATGTACACAGTTCACGAACCCAATACGATTATCACTATTAACTAAAGAGCATCTATGTAAGACAATATGTGGTTTGTTACAGTTTCATAAGGAGAGTTCAACTAAAAATGGTCGGCATGAGTAGGAAACACAGTTCATTTTTTCTGGGCATGCTCATGTTTCTTGCTGTATTGGAGACGCTGGAAAGAAGAGCCTGCTTCTTGAGTTAACACAGAGTATGTTTCATGGATGAGAACACTGTTCTGAATTTTCATTCAGAAACGGAGTTAAACCAACGGCTCTGTGTCTTCCTACAAGCAAGAGTTCATTTCCGGTAAACCCAGTGATTTCTCGGCTCAAATGAATTTACACAGATCACGGACCCAACACGATTTTCTGTATTAACTAAAGAGCATGTATGAAGAGATGCTGTGGTTTGTATGAGTTTCATAAGCAGAGTTGAACTAACAGGGTCCTTTGAGTAGGAAATACAGTTCTTTTTTTCTGGCCATGCTCATGTTTCTTGCTGTATTGCAGAAGCTCGAAAGAAGAGCATGCTTCTTGCGTTAAACAGAGGGTGTTTCATGGATGAGAACACTGGTCTGAATTTCCCTTCACAAATGGAATTAAAGCAAAACTTCTGTGTCTTCCTACAAGCAAGAGTTCATTTCCGGTAAACCCAGTGTTTTTTCGGCTCGAATGAATTTACACAGTTCATGAACCCAACATTTTTTTCACTATTAACTAAAGAACATCTATGTAAGAGATGCTGTGGTTAGTTACAGTTTCATAATCACAGTTCAACTACATATGATCCGTATGAGTAGGAAACACAGTTCTTTTTTTCTGGGCATGCTCACATTTCTTGCTGTATTAGAGAGGCTGGAAAAAAGAGCATGCTCTTTGCGTTAAAACAGAGTGTGTTTCATGGATGAGAACTCTGGTCTGAATTTCCCTTCACAAACGGAGATAAACCATTGGCTCTGTGTCTTCCTACAAGCAAGACTTCATTTCCGGTAAACCAGTGATTTCTCGGCTCAAATGAATTTACACAGTTCACGGACCCAACACGATTTTCAGTATTAACTAAAGAGCATGTATGAAGAGATGCTGTGGTTTGTATGAGTTTCATAAGCAGAGTTGAACTAACACGGATCTTTGAGTAGGAAATACAGTTCTTTTTTTCTGGCCATGCTCATGTTTCTTGCTGTATTGCAGAAGCTCGAAAGAAGAGCATGCTCATTGCGTGAAAACAGAGTGTGTGTCATGGATGAGAACATTGCTCTGAATTTTCCTTCAGAAACGGAGTTAAACCAAAGCCTCTGTGTCTTCCTACAAGCAAGAGTTCATTTCCGGTATACCCAGTGAGTTTTCGGCTCAAATGAATTTACACAGTTTCAACACCAACACGTTTTTCACTATTAACAAAAGAGAATGTATGGAAGAGATGCTGTGGTTAGTTACAGTTTCATAATCACAGTTCAACTAGATATGGTCCATATGAGTAGGAAACACAGTTCTTTTTTTCTGGACATGCTCATATTTCTTGCTGTATTGCAGACTCTGGAGAGAAGAGGATGCTTCTTGCGTTAAACAGAGGGTGTTTCATGGATGAGAACACTGGTCTGAATTTCCCTTCACAAACGAGTTAAACCAAAGGCTCTGTGTCTTCCTACAAGCAAGAGTTCATTTCCGATAAACTCAGTGATATTTCGGCTCAAATGAATATACACAGTTCATGAACCCAACAAGATTTTCACTATAAACTAAAGAGCATCTATGTAAGAGATGCTGTGGTTTCTTACTGTTTCATAAGTAGAGTTCAACTAGATATGGTCTGTGTGAGTAGGAAACACAGTTCTTTTTTTCTGGGCATGCTTATATTTCTTGCTGTATTAGAGACGCTGGAAAGAAAACCATGCTCTTTGCGTTAAAACTGAGTGTGTTTCAGGGATGCGAACACTGGTCTGAATTTCTCTTCACAAATGGAGTGAAACCAAAGGCTCTGTGTCTTCCTACAAGGAAGAGTTCATTTCCGGTAAACCCAGGGAGTTTTCGGGTCAAAAGATGTACACAGTTCATGAACCCAATACGATTTTCACTATTAACTAAAGAGCATCTATGTAAGACAGTATGTGGTTTGTTACAGTTTCATAAGGAGAGTTCAACTAAAAATGGTCGGTATGAGTAGGAAACACAGTTCATTTTTTCTGGGCATGCTCATGTTTCTTGCTGTATTGGAGACGCTGGAAAAAAGAGCCTGCGTCTTGCATTAAAACAGAGTATGTTTCATGGATGAGAATACTGTTCTGAATTTTCATTCAGAAACGGAGTTAAACCAATGGCTCTGTGTCTTCCTACAAGCAAGAGTTCATTTCCGGTAAACCCAGTGATTTTTTGGCTCAAATGAATTTACACAGTTCACGAACCCAACACGATTTTTACTATTATCTAAAGAGCATCTATGTAAGAGATGCTGTGGTTTGTTACAGTTTCAAAATCCGAGTTCAACTAGATATGGTCCCTATGAGTAGGAAACACAGTTCTTTTTTTCTGGGCAACCTCATATTTCTAGCTGTATTAGAGAAGCTGGAAAGAAGAGCATGCTCTTTGCGTTAAAACAGAGTGTGTTTCATGGATGAGAACTATGGTCTGAATTTCCCTTCACAAATGGAGATAAACCATTGGCTCTGTGTCTTCCTACAAGCAAGACTTCATTTCTGGTAAACCAGTGATTTCTCGGCTCAAATGAATTTACACAGTTCACGGACCCAACACGATTTTCAGTATTAACTAAAGAGCATGTATGAAGAGATGCTGTGGATTGTATGAGTTTCATAAGCAGAGTTGAACTAACACGGTCCTTTGAGTAGGAAATACAGTTCTTTTTTTCTGGCCATGCTCATGTTTCTTGCTGTATTGCAGAAGCTTGAAAGAAGAGCATGCTCATTGCATTAACACAGAGTGTGTGTCATGGATGAGAACATTGCTCTGAATTTTCCTTCAGAAACGGAGTTAAACCAAAGCCTCTGTGTCTTCCTACAAGCAAGAGTTCATTTCCGGTATACCCAGTGAGTTTTTGGCTCAAATGAATATACACAGTTTCAAACCCAACACGTTTTTCACTATTAACTAAAGAGCATATATGTAAGAGATGCTGTGATTTGTTACAGTTTCATAAGCAGAGTTCAACTAGATATGGTCTTTATGAGTAGGAAACACAGTTCTTTTTTTCTGGGAATGCTCATATTTCTTGCTGTATTAGAGACGCTGGAAAGAAGACCATGCTCTTTGCGTTAAAAAGGAGTGTGTTTCAGGGATGCGAACACTGGTCTGAATTTCACTTCACAAACGGAGTTAAACCAAAGGCTCTGTGTCTTCCTACAAGCAAAGGTTCATTTCCGGAAAACCCAGTGAGTTTTCGGGTGAAATGATGTACACAGTTCAGGAACCCAATACGATTTTCACTATTAACTAAAGAGCATCTATGTAAGACAATATGTGGTTTGTTACAGTTTCATAAGGAGAGTTCAACTAAAAATGGTCGGTATGAGTAGGAAACACAGTTCATTTTTTCTGGGCATGCTCATGTTTCTTGATGTATTGGAGATGCTGGAAAGAAGTGCCTGCTTCTTGCGTTAAAACAGAGTATGTTTCTTGGATGAGAACATTGTTCTGAATTTTCATTCAGAAACGGAGTTAAACCAACGGCTCTGTGTCTTCCTACAAGCAAGAGTTCATTTCCGGTAAACCCAGTGATTTCTCAGCTCAAATGAATTTACACAGTTCACTAACCCAACACGTTTTTCACTATAAATTAAGAGCATCTATGTAAGAGATGCTGTGGTTTGTTACAGTTTCATAAGCAGAGTTAAACTAGATATGGTCCGTATGAGAAAGAAACACAGATCTTTTTTTCTGGGCATGATCTTGTTTCTTGCGCTTTTGGAACACTGGAAAGAAGAGCATGCTCTTTGCGTTAAAACAGAGTGTGTTTCATGGATGAAAACACTGATCGGTATTTCCCTTCACAAATGGAATTAAAACAAAACTTCTGTGTCTTCCTACAAGCAAGAGTTCATTTCCTATAAATCCATTGATTTTTCGGCTCAAATGAATATACACAGTTCACGAACCCAACACGTTTTTCACTAAAAACTAAAGAGCATCTATGTAAGACATGCTGTGGTTTGTTACAGTTTGATAAGCAGAGTTCAACTAGATATGATCTGTATGAGTAGGAAACACAGTTCTTTTTTTCTGAGCAAGCTCATATTTCTTGCTGTTTTAGAGAAGCTGGAAAGAAGAGCATGCTCTTCGCGTTAAAACAGAGTGTGTTTCATGGATGAGAACTCTGGTCTGAATTTGCCTTCACAAACGGAGATAAACCATTGGCTCTGTGTCTTCCTACAAGCAAGACTTCATTTCCGGTAAACCCAGTGATTTCTCGGCTCAAATGAATTTACACAGTTCATGGACCAAACACGATTTTCAGTATTAACTAAAGAGCATGTATGAAGAGATGCTGTGGTTTGTATGAGTTTCATAAGCAGAGTTGAACTAACACGGTCCATTTGAGTAGGAAATACAATTCTTTTTTTCTGGCCATGCTCATGTTTCTTGCTGTATTGCAGAAGCTCGAAAGAAGAGCCTGCTCATTGCGTTAAAACAGAGTGTGTGTCATGGATGAGAACACTGTTCTGAATTTTCCTTCAGAAACGGAGTTAAACCAAAGCCTCTGTGTCTTCCTACAAGCAAGAGTTCATCCGGTAAACCCAGTGTTTTCTCGGCTCAAATGAATTTGCACAGTTCATGAACCCAACACGTTTTCCACTATTAACAAAAGAGAATGTATGTAAGAGATGCTGTGGTTTGTTACACTTTCATAATCAGAGTTCAACTAGATATGGTCCATATGAGTAGGAAACACAGTTCTTTTTTTCTGGACATGCTCATATTTCTTGCTGTATTGCAGACTCTGGACAGAAGAGGATGCTTCTTGCGTTAAACAGAGGGTGTTTCATGGAAGAGAACACTGGTTTGAATTTCCATTCACAAACAGAGTGAAACCAAAGGCTCTGTGTCTTCCTACAAGGAAGAGTTCATTTCTGGTAAACCCAGTGAGTTTTAGGGTCAAATGCTGTACACAGTTCACGAACCCAATACGATATTCACTATTAACTAAAGAGCATCTATGTAAGACAATATGTGGTTTGTTACAGTTTCATAAGGAGAGTTCAACTAAAAATGTTCGGTATGAGTAGGAAACACAGTTCATTTTTTCTGGGCATGCTCATGTTTCTTGCTGTATTGGAGACGCTGGAAAGAAGAGCATGCTCTTTGTGTTAAAACACAGTGTGATTCATGGATGAGAACACTGGTCTGAATTTCCCTTCAAAAACGGAGATAAACCATTGGCTCTGTGTCTTCCTACAAGTAAGACTTCATTTCCGGTAAACCCAGTGATTTCTCAGCTCAAATGAATTTACACAGTTCACTAACCCAACACGTTTTTCACTATAAATTAAGAGCATCTATGTAAGAGATGCTGTGGTTTGTTACAGTTTCATAAGCAGAGTTTAATTAGATATGGTCCGTATGAGTAAGAAACACAGATCTTTTTTCTGGGCATGCTCATGTTTCTTACTGTATTGGAATGCTGGAAAGAAGAGGATGCTCTTTGAGTTAAAACAGAGTGTGTTTCATGGATGAGAACACTGGTCGGAATCTCCCTTCACAAATGGAATTAAAGCAAAACTTCTGTGTTTTCCAACAAGCAAGAGTTCATTTCCAGTAAACCCAGTGTTTTTTCGGCTCGAATGAATTCACACAGTTCATGAACCCAACACGTTTTTCACTATAAACTAAAGAGCATCTATGTAAGACATGCTGTGGTTTGTTACAGTTTCATAGGCAGAGTTCAACTAGATATGGTCTGTATGAGTAGGAAACACAGTTCTTTTTTCTGGGCATTCTCATATTTCTTGCTGTATTAGAGACGCTGGAAAGAAGACCATGCTCCTTGCGTTAAAACTGAGTGTGTTTCAGGGATGCGAACACTGGTCTGAATTTCCCTTCACAAACGGAGTGAAACCAAAGCCTCGGTGTATTCCTACAAGCAAGAGTTCATTTCCGGTAAAGCCAGTGAGTTTTCGAGTCAATTGATGTACACAGTTCACGAACCCAACACGTTTTTCACTATTAACAAAAGAGAATGTATGTAAGAGATGCTGTGGTTTGTTACAGTTTCATAATCAGAGTTCAACTAGATATGGTCCGTATGAGTAGGAAACACAGTTCTTTTTTTCAGGACATGCTCATATTTCTTGCTCTATTGCAGACTCTGGACAGAAGAGGATGCTTTTTGCGTTAAACAGAGGGTGTTTCATGGATGAGAACTCTGGTCTGAATTTCCCTTCACAAACGGAGTTAAACCAAAGGCTCTGTGTCTTCCTACAAGCAAGCCTTCATTTCCGGTAAACCCAGTGATTTCTCGGCTCAAATGAATTTACACAGTTCACGGACACAACACGATTTTCAGTATTAACTAAAGAGCATGTATGAAGAGATGCCGTGGTTTGTATGAGTTTCATTAGCAGAGTTGAACTAACACGGTCCATTTGAGTAGGAAATACAGTTCTTTTTTTCTGGACATGCTCATATTTCTTGCTGTAAGGCAGACTCTGGACAGAAGAGGATTCTTCTTGCGTTAAACAGAGGGTGTTTCATGGATGAGAACTCTGGTCTGAATTTCCCTTCACAAACGGAGTTAAACCAAAGGCTCTGTGTCTTCCTACAAGCAAGAGTTCATTTCCAGTAAACCCAGTGAGTTTTCGGGTCAAATGATGTACACAGTTCATGAACCCAATACGATTTTCACTATTAACTAAAGAGCATCTATGTAAGACAACATGTGGTTTGTTACAGTTTCATAAGGAGAGTTAAACTAAAAATGGTCGGTATGAGTAGGAAACACAGTTCATTTTTTATGGGCATCCTCATGTTTCTTGCTGTACTGGAGATGCTGGAAAGAAGAGCCTGCATCTTGCGTTAAAACAGAGTATGTTTCATGGATGAGAACACTGTTCTGAATTTTAATTCAGAAACGGAGTTAAACCAACGGCTCTGTGTCTTCCTACAAGCAAGAGTTCTTTTCCGGTAAACCCAGTGATTTTTTGGCTCAAATGAATTTACACAGTTCACGAACCCAACATGATTTTCACTATTATCTAAAGAACATCTATGTAAGAGATGCTGTGGTTTGTTACAGTTTCATAATCAGAGTTCAACTAGATATGGTCCGTATGAGTAGGGAACACAGTTCTTTTTTTCTGGACATGCTCATATTTCTTGCTGTATTGCAGACTCTGGACAGAAGAGGAAGCTTCTTGCATTAAACAGAGGGTGTTTCATGGATGAGAACACTGGTCTGAATTTCCCTTCACAAACGGAGATAAACCATTGGCTCTGTGTCTTCCTACAAGCAAGAGTTCATTTCCGGTAAACCCAGTGATTTCTCGGCTCAAATGAATTTAAACAGTTCACTAACCCAACACGTTTTTCACTATAAACTAAAGAGCATCTAGGTAAGAGATGCTGTGGTTTGTTACAGTTTCATAAGCAGAGTTCTACTAGATATGATCCATATGAGTAGGAAACACAGTTCTTTTTTTCTGGGCATGCTCATATTACTTGCTGTATTAGAGACGCTGGAAAGAAGAGCATGCTCTTTGCGTTAAAACAGAGTGTGTGTCATGGATGAGAACACAGCTCTGAATTTTCCTTCAGAAACGGAGTTTAACCAAAGCCTCTGTGTCTTCCTACAAGTAAGAGTTCATTTCCGGTAAACCCAGTGTTTTCACGGCTCAAATGAATGTGCACAGTTTACGAACCCTACACGTTTTCCACTATTAACAAAAGAGAATGTATGTAAGACATGCTGTGGTTTGTTACAGTTTCATAATCAGAGTTCAACTAGATATGGTACATATGAGTAGGTAACACAGTTCTTTTTTTCTGTACATGTTCATATTTCTTGCTGTATTGCAGACTCTGGACAGAAGAGGATGCTTCTTGCATTAAACAGAGGGTGTTTCATGGATGAGAACTCTGGTCTGAATTTCCCTTCACAAACGTGTTAAACCAAAGGCTCTGTGTCTTCCTACAAGCAAGAGTTCATTTCCGGTAAACCCAGTGATTTTTCAGCTCAAATGAATATACACAGTTCACGAACCCAACACGTTTTTCACTATAAACTAAAGAGCATCTATGTAAGACATGCTGTGGTTTGTTACAGTTTGATAAGCAGAGTTCAACTAGATATGATCTGTATGAGTAGGAAACACAGTTCTTTTTTTCTGGGCAAGCTCATATATCTTGCTGTATTAGAGAAGCTGGAAAGAAGAGCATGCTCTTTGCGTTAAAACAGAGTATGTTTCATGGATGAGAACTCAGGTCTGAATTCCCCTTCACAAACGGAGATAAACCATTGGCTCTGTGTCTTCCTAAAAGCAAGCCTTCATTTCCGGTAAACACAGTGATTTCTTGGCTCAAATGAATTTACACAGTTCACGGACCCAACACGATTTTCAGTATTAACTAAAGAGCATGTATGAAGAGATGCTGTGGTTTGTATGAGTTTCATAAGCAGAGTTGAACTAACACGGTCCTTTGAGTAGGAAATACAGTTCTTTTTTTCTGGCCATGCTCATGTTTCTTGATGTATTGCAGAAGCTCGAAAGAAGAGCATGCTCATTGCATTAAAACAGAGTGTGTGTCATGGATGAGAACACTGCTCTGAATTTTCCTTCTTAAACGGAGTTAAACCAAAGCCTCTGTGTCTTCCTATAAGCAAGAGTTCATTTCCGGTAAACCCAGTGAGTTTTCGGCTCAAATGAATTTACACAGTTTCAAACCCAACACGTTTTTCACTATTAACTAAAGAGCATCTATATAAGACAATATATGGTTTGTTACAGTTTCATAAGGAGAGTTCAACTAAAATAGTACTATTAACTAAAGAGTATCTATGTAAGAGATGCTGTGGTTTGTTACAGTTTCATAAGCAGAGTTCAACTAGATATGGTCTTTATGAGTACGAAACACAGTTCTTTTTTTCTGGGCATGCTCATGTTTCTTGCTGTATTAGAGACGCTGGAAAGAAGAGCCTGCTTCTTGCGTTAAAACTGAGTATGTTTCATGGATGAGAACACTGTTCTGAATTTTCATTCAGAAACGGAGTTAAACCAACGGCTCTGTGTCTTCCTACAAGCAAGAGTTCATTTCTGGTAAACCCAGTGATTTTTCGGGTCAAATGAATTTACACAGTTCACGAACCCAACACGATTTTCACTATTATCTAAAGAGCATCTTTGTAAGAGATGCTGTGGTTTGTAACAGTTTCATAATCAGAGTTCAACTCGATATGGTCCGTATGAGTAGGAAACACAGTTCTTTTTTTCTGGGCAAGCTCATATTTCTTGCTGTATTAGAGAATCTGGAAAGAAGAGCATGCTCTTTGCGTTAAAACAGAGTGTGTTTCATGGATGAGAACTCTGGTCTGAATTTCCCTTCACAAACGGAGATAAACCATTGGCTCTGTGTCTTCCTACAAGCAAGACTTCATTTCCGGGAAAGCAGTGATTTCTCGGCTCAAATGAATTTACACAGTTCACGGACCCAACACGATTTTCAGTATTACCTAAAGAGCATGTATGAAGAGATGCTGTGGTTTGTACGAATTTCATAAGCAGAGTTGAACTAACACAGTCCTTTGAGAAGGAAATACAGTTCTTTTTTTCTGGCCATGCTCATGTTTCTTGCTCTATTGCAGAAGCTCGAAAGAAGAGCATGCTCATTGCGTTAAAACAGAGTGTGTGTCATGGATGAAAACACTGCTCTGAATTTTCCTTCAGAAACGGAGTAAAACCAAAGCTTCTGTGTCTTCCTACAAGCAAGAGTTCATTTCCGGTAAATACAGTGTTTTCTCAGCTCAAATGAATTTGCACAGTTCACGAACCCAACACGTTTTTCACTATTAACAAAAGAGAATGTATGTAAGAGATGCTGTGGTTTGTTACAGTTTCATAATCAGAGTTCAACTAGATATGGTCCGTATGAGTAGGGAACACAGTTCTTTTTTTCTGGACATGCTCATATTTCTTGCTGTATTGCAGACTCTGGACAGAAGAGGATGCTTCTTGCATTAAACAGAGGGTGTTTCATGGATGAGAACACTGGTCTGAATTTCCCTTCACAAACGGAGATAAACCATTGGCTCTGTGTCTTCCTACAAGCAAGAGTTCATTTTCGGTAATCCCAGTGATTTCTCGGCTCAAATGAATTTACACAGTTCACTAACCCAACACGTTTTTCACTATAAACTAAAGAGCATCAAGGTAAGAGATGCTGTGGTTTGTTACAGTTTCATAAGCAGAGTTCAACTAGATATGATCCATATGAGTAGGAAACACAGTTCTTTTTTTCTGGGCATGCTCATATTACTTGCTGTATTAGAGACGCTGGAAAGAAGAGCATGCTCTTTGCGTTAAAACAGAGTGTGTGTCATGGATGAGAACACAGCTCTGAATTTTCCTTCAGAAACAGAGTTAAACCAAAGCCTCTGTGTCTTCCTACAAGGAAGAGAGCATTTCCGGTAAACCCAGTGTTTTCTCGGCTCAAATGAATTTGCACAGTTCACGAACCCAACACGTTTTTCACTATTAACAAAAGAGAATGTATGTAAGAGATGCTGTGATTTGTTACAGTTTCATAATCAGAGTTCAACTAGATATGGTCTGTATGAGTAGGAAACACAGTTCTTTTTTTCTGGACATGCTCGTATTTCTTGCTGTATTGCAGACTCTGGACAGAAGAGGATGCTTCTTGCGTTAAACAGAGGGTGTTTCAGGGATGCAAACACTGGTCTGAATTTCCCTTCACAAAAGGAGTGAAACCAAAGGCTCTGTGTCTTCCTACAAGCAAGAGTTCATTTCCGGTAAACCCAGTGAGTTTTCGGGTCAAATGATGTACACAGTTCATGAACCCAATACGATTTTCACTATTAACTAAAGAGCATCTATGTAAGACAATATGTGGTTTGTTACAGTTTCATAAGGAGAGTTCAACTAAAAATGGTCGGTATGAGTAGGAAACACAGTTCATTTTTTATGGGCATGCTCATGTTTTTTGCTGTATTGGAGACGCTGGAAAGAAGAGCCTGCTTCTTGCGTTAAAACAGAGTATGTTTCCTGGATGAGAACACTGTTCTGAATTTTCATTCAGAAACGGAGTTAATCCAAGGGCTCTGTGTCTTCCTACAAGCAAGAGTTCATTTCCGGTAAACCCAGTGATTTCTCGGCTCAAATGAATTTACACAGATCACGGACCCAACACGATTTTCTGTATTAACTAAAGAGCATGTATGAAGAGATGCTGTGGTTTGTATGAGTTTCATAAGCAGAGTTGAACTAACATGGTCCATTTGAGTAGGAAATACAGTTCTTTTTTTCTGGGAATGCTGATGTGTCTTGCTGTATTGCAGAAGCTCGAAAGAAGAGCATGCTCATTGCGTTAAAACAGAGTGTGTGTCATGGATGAGAACACTGCTCTGAATTTTCCTTCAGAAACGGAGTTAAACCAAAGCCTCTGTGTCTTCCTACAAGGAAGAGTTCATTTCCGGTAAACCCAGTGTTTTCTCGGCTCAAATGAATTTGCACAGTTCACGAAACCAACACGTTTTTCACTATTAAAAAAAGAGAATGTATGTAAGAGATGCTGTGGTTTGTTACAGTCATAATCAGAGTTCAACTAGACAAGGTCTGTATGAGTAGGAAACACAGTTCTTTTTTTCTGGACATGCTCATATTTCTTGCTGTATTAGAGAAGCTGGAAAGAAGAGCATGCTCTTTGCGTTAAAACAGATTGTGTTTCATGGATGAGAACTCTGGTCTGAATTTCCCTTCACAAACGGGGATAAACCATTGGCTCTGTGTCTTCCTACAAGCAAGACTTCATTTCCGGTAAACCCAGTGATTTCTCGGCTCAAATGAATTTACACAGTTCACGGACCCAACACGATTTTCAGTATTAACTAAAGAGCATGTATGTAGAGATGCTGTGGTGAGTATGAGTTTCATAAGCAGAGTTGAACTAACACGGTCCATTTGAGTAGGAAATACAGTTCTTTTTTTCTGGACATGCTCATATTTCTTGCTGTATTTCAGAAGCTCGAAAGAAGAGCATGCTTCTTGCGTTAAACAGAGGGTGTTTCATGGAAGAGAACACTGGTTTGAATTTGTATTCACAAACGGAGTGAAACCAAAGGCTCTGTGTCTTCCTACAAGGAAAAGTTCATTTCTGGTAAACCCAGTGAGTTTTCGGGTCAAATGCTGTACACAGTTCACGAACCCAATACGATTTTCACTATTAACTAAAGAGCATCTATGTAAGACAATATGTGGTTTGTTACAGTTTCATAAGGAGAGTTCAACTAAAAATGGTCGGTATGAGTAGGAAACACAGTTCATTTTTTCTGGGCATGCTCATGTTTCTTGCTATATTGGAGACGCTGGAAAGAAGAGCATGCTCTTTGCGTTAAAACACAGTGGGATACATGGATGAGAACACTGGTCTGAATTTCCCTTCAAAAACGGAGATAAACCATTGGCTCTGTGTCTTCCTACAAGTAAGACTTCATTTCCGGTAAACCCAGTGATTTCTCAGCTCAAACGAATTTACACAGTTCACTAACCCAACACGTATTTCACTATAAATTAAGAGCATCTATGTAAGAGATGCTGTGGTTTGTTACAGTTTCATAAGCAGAGTTTAATTAGATATGGTCCGTATGAGTAAGAAACACAGATCTTTTTTCTGGGCATGCTCATGTTTCTTGCTGTATTGGAATGCTGGAAAGAAGAGGATGCTCTTTGAGTTAAAACAGAGTGTGTTTCATGGATGAGAACACTGGTAGGAATCTCCCTTCACAAATGGAATTAAAGCAAAACTTCTGTGTTTTCCAACAAGCAAGAGTTCATTTCCAGTAAACCCAGTGTTTTTTCGGCTCAAATGAATTTACACAGTTCATGAACCCAACACGTTTTTCACTATAAACTAAAGAGCATCTATGTAAGACATGCTGTGGTTTGTTACAGTTTCATAGGCAGAGTTCAACTAGATATGGTCTGTATGAGTAGGAAACACAGTTCTTTTTTCTGGGCATTCTCATATTTCTTGCTGTATTAGAGAAGCTGGAAAGAAGAGCATGCTCTTTGCGTTAAAACAGATTGTGTTTCATGGATGAGAACTCTGGTCTGAATTTCCCTTCACAAACGGGGATAAACCATTGGCTCTGTGTCTTCCTACAAGCAAGACTTCATTTCCGGTAAACCCAGTGATTTCTCGGCTCAAATGAATTTACACAGTTCACGGACCCAACACGATTTTCAGTATTAACTAAAGAGCATGTATGTAGAGATGCTGTGGTGAGTATGAGTTTCATAAGCAGAGTTGAACTAACACGGTCCATTTGAGTAGGAAATACAGTTCTTTTTTTCTGGACATGCTCATATTTCTTGCTGTATTTCAGAAGCTCGAAAGAAGAGCATGCTTCTTGCGTTAAACAGAGGGTGTTTCATGGAAGAGAACACTGGTTTGAATTTCTATTCACAAACGGAGTGAAACCAAAGGCTCTGTGTCTTCCTACAAGGAAAAGTTCATTTCTGGTAAACCCAGTGAGTTTTCGGGTCAAATGCTGTACACAGTTCACGAACCCAATACGATTTTCACTATTAACTAAAGAGCATCTATGTAAGACAATATGTGGTTTGTTACAGTTTCATAAGGAGAGTTCAACTAAAAATGGTCGGTATGAGTAGGAAACACAGTTCATTTTTTCTGGGCATGCTCATGTTTCTTGCTATATTGGAGACGCTGGAAAGAAGAGCATGCTCTTTGCGTTAAAACACAGTGGGATACATGGATGAGAACACTGGTCTGAATTTCCCTTCAAAAACGGAGATAAACCATTGGCTCTGTGTCTTCCTACAAGTAAGACTTCATTTCCGGTAAACCCAGTGATTTCTCAGCTCAAACGAATTTACACTGTTCACTAACCCAACACGTATTTCACTATAAATTAAGAGCATCTATGTAAGAGATGCTGTGGTTTGTTACAGTTTCATAAGCAGAGTTTAATTAGATATGGTCCGTATGAGTAAGAAACACAGATCTTTTTTCTGGGCATGCTCATGTTTCTTGCTGTATTGGAATGCTGGAAAGAAGAGGATGCTCTTTGAGTTAAAACAGAGTGTGTTTCATGGATGAGAACACTGGTAGGAATCTCCCTTCACAAATGGAATTAAAGCAAAACTTCTGTGTTTTCCAACAAGCAAGAGTTCATTTCCAGTAAACCCAGTGTTTTTTCGGCTCGAATGAATTTACACAGTTCATGAACCCAACACGTTTTTCACTATAAACTAAAGAGCATCTATGTAAGACATGCTGTGGTTTGTTACAGTTTCATAGGCAGAGTTCAACTAGATATGGTCTGTATGAGTAGGAAACACAGTTCTTTTTTCTGGGCATTCTCATATTTCTTGCTGTATTAGAGACGATGGAAAGAAGACCATGCTCCTTGCGTTAAAACTGAGTGTGTTTCAGGGATGCGAACACTGGTCTGAATTTCCCTTCACAAACGGAGTGAAACCAAAGCCTCGGTGTATTCCTACAAGCAAGAGTTCATTTCCGGTAAACCCAGTGAGTTTTCGAGTCAAATGATGTACACAGTTCACGAACCCAACACGTTTTTCACTATTAACAAAAGAGAATGTATGTAAGAGATGCTGTGGTTTGTTACAGTTTCATAATCAGAGTTCAACTAGATATGGTCCGTATGAGTAGGAAACACAGTTCTTTTTTTCTGGACATGCTCATATTTCTTGCTGTATTGCAGACTCTGGACAGAAGAGGATGCTTTTTGCGTTAAACAGAGGGTGTTTCATGGATGAGAACTCTGGTCTGAATTTCCCTTCACAAACGGAGTTAAACCAAAGGCTCTGTGTCTTCCTACAAGCAAGCCTTCATTTCCGGTAAACCAGTGATTTCTCGGCTCAAATGAATTTACACAGTTCACGGACACAACACGATTTTCAGTATTAACTAAAGAGCATGTATGAAGAGATGCTGTGGTTTGTATGAGTTTCATTAGCAGAGTTGAACTAACACGGTCCATTTGAGTAGGAAATACAGTTCTTTTTTTCTGGACATGCTCATATTTCTTGCTGTAAGGCAGACTCTGGACAGAAGAGGATGCTTCTTGCGTTAAACAGAGGGTGTTTCATGGATGAGAACACTGGTCTGAATTTCCCTTCTCAAACGAGTTAAACCAAAGGCTCTGTGTCTTCCTACAAGCAAGAGTTCATTTCCGGTAAACCCAGAGATTTTTCGGCTCAAATGAATATACACAGTTCACGAACCCAACACGTTTTTCACTATAAACTAAAGAGCATCTATGTAAGAGATGCTGTGGTTTTTTAGAGTTTCATAAGCAGAGTTCAACTAGATATCGTCCGTATGAGTAGGAAACACAGTTCTTTTTTTCTGGGCATGCCCATGTTTCTTGCTGTATTAGAGATGCTGGAAAGAAGAGCATGCTCTTTATGTTAAAACTGAGTGTGTTACAGGGATGCGAACACTGGTCTGAATTTCCCTTCACAAACGGAGTTAAACCAAAGGCTCTGTGTCTTCCTACAAGCAA